>CM058235.1:6108581-7308581 GCA_030180135.1 Orychophragmus violaceus | reverse complement strand
AATTAATTTTGAAATTAATATTAAAATAAATATCAATACTATTAAAAAATTAGAGTCTTTAGGAAACTAACATTTGGAGCATGTGTTATTTACAATTTGTGCCATTAGAGATTTTAAGAGTGTTTTAATATTCATTAAAGGTAATTAAGGAATATAATAATTTCTCTACTATCCATATTTCCAAACAAGACAATTACTAAACATGTATCCAAACAAGTTAAATATAATGAGTTTCACCTTTCTAATTAATTAAAATATATATATATATATATATATAAAAACAAGAAACTATTAAATCAATTGATAAATATAACTAAATAATTTAAACATCAACTATTTTGTATATATAAGATAATATTCTTTAATTATGATTATATTCAAAATTCAAATATAATATATTTTAATATTTTTTTTTATTTTTTTATTTCAAATATAAATATTTATGTTTATATTATAATAAAATTTTAAAATTATATTAAATTAATCTATACTATTAAAACAGGATATTGACCATGGTACATAAATGTTGTTTCCGAAATTTGCCCTTGATTTTATTAGGAATTGTATTCTTCATTAAGGGTAAAACGGTAAAATAATTTATATTTGATTTATTCATAATATCTTATAATATCTTTTGTTTTCTTTTTTTATCCTAATCATATCTAACGAAAATCTTTTTCAAAAATTTAATAAAATAATAATTAATTTTGAAATTAATATTAAAATAAATATCAATACTATTAAAAAATTAGAGTCTTTAGGAAACTAACATTTGGGGCATGTGTTATTTACAATTTGTGCCATTAGAGATTTTAAGAGTGTTTTTAATATTTATTAAAGGTAATTAAGGAATATAATAATTTCTCTACTATCCATATTTCCAAACAAGACAATTACTAAACATGTATCCAAACAAGTTAAATATAATGAGTTTCACATTTCTAATTAATTAAAATATATATATATATATATATATATAAAAACAAGAAACTATTAAATCAATTGATAAATATAACTAAATAATTTAAACATCAACTATTTTGTATATATAAGATAATATTCTTTAATTATGATTATATTCAAAATTAAAATATAATATATTTTAATATTTTTTTTATTTTTTTTATTTCAAATATAAATATTTATGTTTATATTATAATAAAATTTTAAAATTATATTAAATTAATTTATTTAGTAAGAATTTGTTTTTACGATTGCATTTTAGCGGGTTATTACATCATATTGCAAAATATTTAAACTATTATAAGAGCGGGTTGAAAAATAAATTAGCCAATTTTGAATTATAAAAATGAACTTTGCACGAGTTTATAACAATATTATATATGAATATATATATATATATATATATATATATATATATATATATATATATATTCAAAATCATATATTTTAATTTAATAAAATATCAAAATTATTCAATATTAAAACTTATAATGCAAAATCGCTATTTCAATCTCTTTATCTTTACGATATACCTCTTTTCTAATAAGACACAATTCTTTTTTAAACCTAAATTATTAATTTATTTTTATAATGCAGATTAATAAATTATAAACAAAATTAGATTGCATAATTAAAAATTTTAATTACTAATAATAAAATAAATATAATTTAAATTTGTAAAGAAAGAAAATCCGCGCTTTCTAAGCGCGGATCAAAATCTAGTAGAATATCAATACAATTAAAAAATAGAATATATTAGAGATTAACCTTTAGTTCATGTGTTTATTACAAGTTATGCCATTGGAGATTTAAGGGTGTTTTTAATATTCATTAAGGGTAATTAGGGAATATAACAGTTTCTCTACTATTCATGTTTCCAAACAAGACAATTACTAAACATGTATCAAAATAAGCTAAATATAATGGGTTCCACTTTCCTAATTAATTTTTTTTTTTAAATAAATAAATTAAAAAAAATATATATATAATCATGAAACTATTAAATCAATTGATAAATATAACTAAATAATTTAAACATCAAATATTTTGTATATATAAGATAATATTCTTTAATCATGATTATATTCAAAATATATTTATAATATATTTTAATATTTTTTTATTTTTTTGTTTCAAATATAAATATTTATTTTTTATTATAACAAAATCGTATAAAATATTTTAAATGTAATTATTTTGTAAGAAAAATAATATTTTTTACGATTGCACTTTTTAGCGGGTTGTTCCACTAACTTTCAAAATATTTAAATTGTTATAAAAACGGTTGAAAAATAAAATAACCAATTACGAATTCTAAAAATGAACTTTCCACAAGTTTAAAATATATATATATATATATAAACTAATTCCAATTGATATATTTTTAATTTAAAAAATCTATTAAAATTATTGAATATTTATATTATTCAAATATATGATGCGTCAAATTATGGTTCATGTATGAATGCAGTTTTTAACGGGTTGTTCAATCAAATTTTCAAATTATATACCATTACAACACGTGTTAAAAAAAAATTAGCCAATTTCGATTATAAAATATTAAAATTGAACTTTGTTCAATGAAAAAGGTTAAAAATTAAATATTTAAAAATGCAAAAATATAAATATATTGTTATTTAAAATATTTAACTATTAAAAATTAAAATATAATAAATTATATATATAAAGATATGTTGGTTTATAAATAAATATTATAGATAAATACAATAAAGATGAAACGTATATTAGATAACTTTTATAATGATATATAATTTATTTGGTTTATAAATAAATATTATAGATAAATGAAATAAAGATGAAACATATATTAGATAACTTTTATAATGGTTTTTTCATAAGAAAAAAATTATTTCATAAGAAAAAAATTATTTCTAAACCATGATTTTACGAAAGTTAAAACTTATAATGCGAAATCGTTATTTTAATCTCTTTTTATGATATACCTCATCCCAAATAACATACGATTTATTTATTTTTTAAATCTAATTTATTAACTACTTTTTATAATGCGGGCTAAATAATTATAAACAAAATTAGATTGAATAATAAAAAAAATCTAAATTACTAATAATAAAATAAATAAAATTTTAAATTTGTAAAGAAAAATAAATTCGCGCTTTTTAAGCGCGGATCAAAATCTAGTCTATACTATTAAAACAAGATATTGACCATGGTACATAAATGTTGTTTCCGAAATTTGCCCTTGATTTTATTAGGAATTGTATTCTTCATTAAGGGTAAAACGGTAAAATAATTTATATCTATACTATTAAAACAGGATATTGACCATGGTACATAAATGTTGTTTCCAAAATTTGTCCTTGATTTTATTAGGAATTGTATTCTTCATTAAAGGTAAAACGGTAAAATAATTTATATTTGATTTATTCATAATATCTTATAATATCCTTTGTTTTCCTTTTTCTATCCTAGTCATATCTAACGAAAATCTTTTTCAAAAATTTAATGAAATAATAATTAATTTCGAAATTAATATTAAAATAAATATCTATACTATTAAAACAGGATATTGACCATGGTACATAAATGTTGTTTCCGAAATTTGCCCTTGATTTTATTAGGAATTGTATTCTTCATTAAGGGTAAAACAGTAAAATAATTTATATTTGATTTATTCATAATATCTTATAATATCTTTTGTTTTCCTTTTTCTATCCTAATCATATCTAACGAAATCTTTTTCAAAAATTTAATAAAATAATAATTAATTTCGAAATTAATATTAAAATAAATATTATAAATTATTCTTAACTAAAATTTAACTTAAAGAAATAAAATCAAGCATAATTAAGTTACTAAATCAATTGGTACATATAATTATATAATTTAATACATAATTATTTTATAAATTATATAATCATTAAAATTAATAAATTATTATTTAAATAAGAAAGTAGTATATAATATTGAAATAATAGTTTAAACTAAATAATATTATTGATAATCGACATATTTAACATAATCTATTATATTTTATTTTTTTCTATTACAATAAATGTAACCATGTATTGTTAATATTCTTTTCTATATCTACTATAATTTAACTATGACTTTATATAAATTCGATATAGTAATATTATTCTTCATTATAAAATTATAAATATAAAATATTTTTATTCTGAAAAATAGAACAAAAAATAATATTATTCAACCACAAGATAATTTTTGTATTTAGAAATCATAATAATCAAAATATACGACTATAAATCAAAATAAAAATTCTGAAATAAAATAATATTATTAAAAATAAATAAAAACAAATTAATGTATTTAAAAACAATTTTATAAATATGTATTACAAATAAACCACAGTTAAAAAAATAAGCTTAAACAAATATAAAATAAAAAACCTAAACAAAATATTAACTTGATACAAAACATTGAATTGTATGTTAGAATTGACAATTATTCTCCAAAACTTTTACAAAGAAAAAAAAGTGTTGTTCAAAATATTTACAAATCTTATCTTAATAATAAAAAAACACCCGTGCTAAGCACGGATCAGAGTCTAGTAATTAAATAAATTATTAGATCATGTATGTTACGGTAAATATAGCCGTTGTAGACTTGGAGGAATTACTAAGACATCTTAAATTAAGGAAAGAGATCATCTCGCCTCCGCTAAATCGTTTTCTTCAATCGTTTTACATTGGTTTTATCAAACAGTTTTTGCTTCCGAATTTCAGCAGCCTACACTAACTTGGTTTCATTTTCATACATAAAAGAACTTAATATGAAAACAATGAATCTTATTCAAAGAGAAAGACAGAGTGAATGAAAGAGTACATATATTATGCTCTGCATATGTAGATGAATCATTATTGTTTTCTCCTTTGGCCGCATATTTTGATCATTGATTCTCTTCAGCTATGATAAGTCTCCTCATTTCTGGATGATAAATAGCTTCAACTTGGACAAGTCTCGACATGGTTTTATACCATAGACACTTTTCTAGCTCACTTTGTTGTTTCCTTTCGCCTCCTCCTGCAGGTTGCTTGATTGGCAATAAACTTGGAACATAAACACATATATGTGGCCAATACATGTAGTCTGCAGTTTAACGCAGCAGCTACGACAAGATTTTCCCTTCTTATCCTCGTATCCGAGAGCGTAAATGAACGTTTCCCGTCCGTTTGGGGGGAGGATGAGAATATCTGGGTTGGATCCACCTTCTCTCCATCAAATACGGATTCCAAACTAAAAACCTAGGATCATCTTTCAAGATGCATAGTAATAAACCCTTGTGGTGATAGATTTGTGATACTTTGACTTGTTCATTACGTTTTCCTTTATGATCATTAGAGAAGAACTCATTGTTATTCTGTTTTATTTTTATTAAACATCTTACCAATCTTATTACAAAGAGAAAGACTAATGCTTTGAATGGTAATCGCGGTCAAGGTGGACAAAATAAACTGTGGTCTAAAACACATTATTTTTGGGGCGAACACAGTCCTATGCAGACCAAATTTATTTCTTCACAAAAATAATCCGCACTTGGTCTGCAGCGGACTTATTTGATTACTAGATGACACGCCCGCACCTTGTGCGGTTTTAATTTTCTTTTTGTCTACGATTGTTTAATTATGTGAAAGAGAAAATTTTCTATTTGAGAATATTAATAATTAGTTATATAGATTAGAAGATGCAAGTTAATGTGTTGAATCTACTATAAGCGAGAAAATAAATAAACAAAGCTTAGTGACAACGTTTTAAAATGTAAGTTTTAAAGATGTCCTAAAAGAAACAAAAATATAGTACAAATTCAGCAAACATACAAAAAAACAATTAAACATAAGTTTTTGACAAAAACAAACCGAATAAAAACATTGGATCAATAGTGAATTAGACCAACTCAGACATTCTTGGAGGAGAGTTTGAGGACAGGAGCAAAGACATTTTTCCAGAAAAGTTGAAGCATGATTCTTTGGTTGGCCTTGACATTATTTGCTGTCAGAAATTCTCTTAAGCCGCCAGTCAAACGAATACGTCGCCTATCAATATCAGAATGGAATGCAAGCTGAATATACCATTTCTGTCCAGCATCATTGACCATCGATATGGTGTTGCCCGCAACCTTCTCTAAATCGTTTGCATCGAGAAAGGACTTAGGAAGATACTGCAAAATGAACAAATATGGATCATGTAACAATACTTAAAACCAAAATACAGAAGAACAACTTACAATTCTGCTTCGTTAATGCCGTCACGTTTAAGGTAACAAAGTTCTCCTCGGTTCATTCAAAAATCATTTCCTTATTAGTGAAAATATTAGAAAGAATGAAGAAAGTGTCTCGAAAATAAGAGAAAACACTTACTGGTGCTTGCTTCTCCAATCTCCATCTTAGGGTTTTTTCGTATATTATCACACTACAATCGAGACTGTACTGTTGTAACAAATGAAAATCGGCACCTCCACGATACTCAAAAATTAAAAAATCCCCATCCTGTAAAGCATGTGCCTTAAAGAACCGTTTCCAACCTTCCATAAGCCTATCACCAACTCGTTTGATAGGGTACTCTTCTGGCCTCGCATAATATGTGAGTACTCCGATTGTAATATTGGTTTTTCCAAGTATATACCTCTTAAAGAACCTATTCAGAATAGTCTGCCACACAAAGTTTAAACATTGATTGCCATATATAAAATCCATATTAAAAATAAACATAATGAGAGAAAGAACTTGGTGATTACATACCATACTCTTTCTACATTTGTCTGGAACCATAGGTTTGAAAAATCGTTGGTTTTTCATCTTCTAATTTGTTCTGAGAAGTTTATATGTGTTAGTATAGAGCAAAAATCATTACACCCATGTAACAAAAACAATATGAATTAGACAACATCTAAAAACTGAACACTATTTGTAAAGTTGACCAAACCCTAAAGTGTATTTAAAAATTAAAACTTGGTTTTGTATTGAAGAATCGATGAGCTCTTGTTCACTGCTCTTCCAAAATCTGTTTATTATCTAAAGCTTAACTAAAGATAAATCATAAAATGCCTTGAATACAAACCCTAACTATAAATATCGTTCTACTGAAAAATTCAGAGTTACCTGTTTGAATTAGTTGTTTTCTTAACCATGAATGTCGAGCTATATCCTGGATTTATTTCGCACATCCAAGATTGAAGATAAATTTTTCGTCGATCGTCTGTGCAATTTACCAATTTTTGGAATGATTAGAATGATTAAAAAAACTTGAAATCATTTCATCTTCATTTATCTTACAATGAGCCTTAATTAGTTGGGCTTTAATAGTATAGTTTATAAGATTATGTTATGTTATTACTAAATCAGCCCAAATGGAAGCGTATATTAATTGAAAATAGCTAAGCCTTATCGATAACTAATGCTTCTCTATTTTTTGGTGGATTTTTTTGTCGTAGTTAAATTTGTAGAAACACATGCACATGTAACATAGTTTTTGAAACTATAAAAATTGCACATGAAACATGATTTCAAAGAAAGACAAACTTGAAATAAAAATGTAACAAAACAATTATTTGAAAGCAATAACTAAATAGATGATTAAGATAATAGAACATAAATTAGGGGCCTTCAATATTTTGAAGGGCAACCCATGACATTATTAATTGTCCTTAGATCCATATAGTTACATGGTCCCCTTATTACATCCAATAGAAGACCCAAATAATACAGTTCTCCAATTTCTTCTGCATAAACTGGTAAAACACATCCTTTAATTCGAGGTTTCCATTCGAGGCTTTTTATCCCAAACAAATTTAGTTTTTATTTGTGAATATAGTAGACGTCTTGCTTGAAGATGAACTTAATTACATTTCATCCATGCCCGAAATTTAGCTTCTTTTTCTTTATATTCCAAACTGACATCTTCCTCAGAATCAATTTATGGAGAAAGAAGAACAATAGGTAAAATTTCTAATGGTTTAATAGAACGTTCGGAAGAAACTGTTTAAAAAATATATTTGTTAATGAAAATAGTAAAACTTGTTCTACAGAAATCAAAAAAGTATGGAATAAAAAAATGAAGATACCAAATAGTTCTCAAATTTACCTATAGCTTCCATTAGCAACTCAGCATAGAAATGATAGTAAGGAGAAGAGGATATCAAATATATAGTACTATGATATTAGAATTTTTTAGGGATAATATCTGTTTTTAGGATTTTGTTTATTAATATCGTCCACATAAATTATACACGAAATAACAAAGTTTAGAAATTAGAAATTCAAATTTATTATAATATCTTCTTTTTAATGGGAAGAATATCTCATTTGTTATTAGGGTATAGTATAATTTGTTAGTTTATTTTTACAGTCGGCAAGTAGTTTCAAATTTGAGTTTAAAGAGATTTTTATATTTTGATTGTGAAATATTATTTCTTATTAAACAAAAATATTCCATAAAAACTGGTAAAAACAGTTTAACGATACATATGTTAAAAAAAAACATAAATATTATCAATAGATCATCTAACCCAAAAATAATAAAGTTTAGTAAAGTTTGAAAACAAGGACATAATTTACCACAGCTTGAATCATGCATGGATCTTTTCTTTAGGATATTGGTAAGGCACGAGATTTGGAACACTGCAAAATAGAAAAGAATATATGAATTGCGGAAAACATATAAATCATATTACATAAGGAGTTGCATTAGGGTTATGACGAAAACCTGTTGCAAAATCCTTTGAAGTCTGAATTTTTGGTTTGATCGTACATAATCGTTGACACCCCTTTTTCTGCTTTGAGCCAAGTTGTACCTATTTAAATAAATTCAGAAGGCACAAACAATATTAACATTGTAAACATGAAAATGTAGAAATCAAAAGTGTCATCAATCCTAAACACAAACATGTAATAGACAATGAACTCATTATAAAAGACACAAATTTAATTTATAAGCATATCCATTTCATGCTTTATGTAAAAGCAACGGAGAATAACAAATATATGTCTACCAGCCTCCTTCCAAAACCTTTTTCTTAGTTCCTTAGCAGCTTCTCCGTATATTAAACACTCAACACTCTTGAGGCTAGAAATAATTATGATTTCAATTTTTAGTAGAGAAAAACAACCGAACATATGTGAAGAAGATTATTGTCATATGTTAAACTAACCTTATGTCACGAATTGTAAACTGCAGCTTTTGATATATAAAATCAGGTTCAATGTTTCCAACATGTGTTACTACACCAAGGACATCTACACCAAGGACATCTATAATGAGTTATATACCTTAATTCTCAATTTTGTTAAAAATATAATGTCTACCACAAATTCAAATAAAACCATTCATAAAATCTGAGAAAGGTAAAATATGTATTTACTAAAAGTTATCTATATGGTATTCATCATAGACTCTCCCATCTACTATTTCTGGAACTGATTCAAATTGCATAAAATGACCTTCCGGAATATTATCATAAGGTAGGTAGAAAGATGTGTTTAACCAGAATATGAGGTTGATATCGTGAGGGGTCAACGACATATATAGCGGTGCTTGTACGACTCTTGCATCCGCAAGTTTAAACCACCGACCCTCACACCATGTTGTGTAACGAAATTTCTCAATATGAGGTTCAAGAAAAATAGCCTCAATTTGGGTACCCTAAAACAATAAATGAATAAAGTAATAAAAACACGCAATAGCAAAATAAACGAGTCAAATTATAGAGGAAAATAGGGATAACCTCTTCATCAATCAAAAGCATTCAGATTTTTGGTCCTGGAGACCTAACACACATCCAAACACGGAGAAGTAGAACATTTAGGTTCCAAAAGCAAGGAATAAAGTTGTTGATGCGAGAAATTTGTCTCAAAGTCTGAGGAGCCATTGTTTAGATTCGAGAAATGTTTGAAGAATTAAGGTTTTTCGAAATAATTTTTGTTTGTCTTAGTAAATAGTAAGAAAACAAAGCGTCTAGGGTTATTAAATTTAATAGTTTCCAAATTTGTGAGTAACAAGTGTAAATAAGTAAAAGATGTAATAATTATAAGTCACAACCATTGATTTAAAAAAAACAATTTGGGCCAGAACCGCTAAATTATTTTTTTTTGGTCTTAGCCCAGAAAAATAATTCTTTTTAGTTTTGGAATTAGATAAATTTTAGGCCTTTTCATATTAAGCGTTCTAAAAGTTATAAAATCTTTTCATATTTTCCAAAAACCAAACCTCGCGCAGAATTGCAATAAGCGAGTATAATATTAGGATTTCTGATAATAATCAAGGTATCTATATAAACAAAACATTGTATTCATCATATATACTTTCGAACTTTTTAAAAGATCACAATTTTATGAACTTAATTGAGATTTTTATTAGAATCGGAACAACCTTTTTCATATGAAATTATTTGTGGTTCCGATTTTGATTAAGAAATTCAAATAATTACATAAAATTACGAACTTACAAACATGAAAAATATAAATTTGAATAATAATTTGCTGTCCAAGTATATTGTTGAAGTCTTCAAACAATCAAATTAAAGATGAAATAAAAACTCATAATAAGAATGATTTTGTGAAGAGGTGAATAATTGAAAGGGGAGTAGTTCAATCTTAATGAAGGTTAGATGTTACATCTTTAATTTGACGGCACAAAATAACCTAATTACAAGTTTTTATGAATATATTTTCATTTTTTTATAATTATCTAGATATATTGAACCTCTGAAACATGATATTCAAATCTTTGTTAGGGAAGATAACAAATATTTTGTTATATGATTCCGTAATTTTTGTTAACTATTTTGTAAATATACATAGATAATATTTTTGTTATAAATATATATAATCTAATTAACAGTATATATTAGATATAAACTAAACCATTGTGTACAACAAAAGTTGTTATTATTGAGGTTAATTTGCTAAGATTTGTTATAATGATAACTTGGAAGCAAAACTAACCGAATATAACAAAAAAAAATCACGCCACAAAAGTCTAAAGTATCCTTCTTGTTACGGATTCTTTGTCTTCCTGCTTAATCTTTTTTTTTTTGTAACTGGTGAATTTTCACCAACACTGCTTAAACAGATGCAATCTTCTGATCTTTTTGTTGTTGATGGTGTAAGTGGTAGGGCAATTGATGCATCAGAATCAGTCTCCATATCCGAGGTAAGCATAAGAGGTCCCTAATCAAATAAAAATATTAGCAAAGTTTTATCCAGCGTTTAACATAATGTTTTAAAATGAAGCAAATCTATTACGTACCATGAGTTGAGTTAGTTAAATTTTCAAATTCATCAATTGCAGACTCATCATCCCAAAGTAACTCCACGACATACGTACTCTTTGACACCTTCTGAACATTATCCTTAGGAATGGTAACTTTGAATAGACACTTGCGACCAATCAAATCGAATAATTCAGTAGGGAGATAATATGGATCCTCCAAAGAACAAAAAGTAGAAAACAACGAATTCTCATTATAAAATGTTTTATAGTTTCAAAAGAAACTCAAAATTCAAATACCTCAATTTTCTTTTGGTTTTCTTTATAGATATTATATGCAGATCTCTTCACAAGCTTATCTCCAGTTTCATCAAACGTGAGAAATTTTGCTTCACCCTCAGAATAATCAGACACAAGGAAGATCAAATAAGATCTAGAGCATGCATAAAAATATAAAATACACGTTAGTTGAGATATATAAATTAAATAACACAAAATGCTTATAAATAAATTATCCTGCAAGAATACTTATAAACAAATTACCTTGTAAAGAAATTTTCACATCGACACATGTTTTACAATTATATAAGGGTTGAGAATTTTCTTCATCCTCATAATTTGATCCATATTGAAGCATTTTCAATTTGCAAACTTTGCAAGCTTGAAAATACCATTTTTTTAAGAGTCAATTGAGACAACTGAGGCACACGTAACCACCTTACCATGCTAAACAACAATAAAATCATCAAGTAAATATAAAAATGATTTCAAATTAATACATATATATTTTTATGTTTAAATAGAGATAACTAACCATTTCCGATTGCAGAATACCAAGTAGAGTCATTCTATTATTCTTGATAAAAAACTCAGTACGCAAATCCAAAAGTGGACCCGATCCAAAAGAAACCATGCTTTTCTCAGACTTGATAATTAGATCTTGAGATTTTTTTGGTATATTGTAAATAGATTTTGAATGAATAGATGTACTCTTGAATTGAAAATGTTCAAACAGTTCTTTTAAACATAATGTATCAAATTACCCATCCAACCACTTTGAAATCTCAAGGTTATTTTCATCTCCGAATGAGAGTTGGGTAAAGTTGTAAGCATTTGAGATGTACAGCTTCGCTATATTAATGAAAATTAAAATGAAGCAATTACTGTTACAAACAACATATTATACATTATAATTAACTGGGTAATTACCTCTATATTCTTTGATCCATGCAAACCAGATAATAACCACGACAGGAGCATTGTTATTGGTGGAAGTATACTCAATCACTTGTTTAGCATAATTTCCTCACAATGTGCAAGACAATGCTTCATCTGTGTATTCAAATGGAGGATAAAAAATCATACAAATTTATTTATTTATTTAGGAATCAAAACGGTTAATATTCTAACCCATTATCTTTCAGGTATAATTCAAGCTTGGTGCTACTTCTAGACTTGCGCTTAGTCTTAACATCTTCAATAGCAATCATGTGGAAAATGACCCTCATAACATCTTATATAGGTGAAACAATAATTAAAAACTAATTATTTAAAAGTTGAATATAAGGAACAATAGATATATTATAAAATAGTATCTTACCAATTAAAATTCTTTTGTCCAGAGATCCCTCGAGAATTTGAGAAATAGTATAACAATACTTATCTTGATTCTCAATATCAAAATCTTTCAAAGGTTTTGTTCTTGTAGTACGGGTGATTGATAACTTGTAAGTAAGATCACTTGGTCGGAAGTCGCCAAAATACTCCTTGGAAGAAAAAGCATTAACCATAACATGTTTACCTATCTGATGACATGCTTTATGTTTGCTGAATAAGGCCTCCTCACATGATGCTTGAACTCTTATTCCCTAAAGAAAGTGTAAAGAAAATCAATAAGTATACGAACATCACAATTTCATACCGAATATAAACCAAACACACATGTTTTTCTCGTACATTTAAGTCAGACCAAATCATTTCTATCACGTTTGCAGACTTAGAGTTAAACAAAGTCTGTTGTGCTAATACCCTAACATGGACCTTATAGGTTTCAAGTCTCGTGTCTATGTTTTCCAGCAAAACATAGGTCGAACGCCGTCTGCGTGGGAGGTTCTTATTGGTGTCAACTAATTCTGCCATTTTGTAAAATCTCGATATAGTTTAGAAATGAATGATAAATAAGTTAGATACCGATGAATATATATATAGTAGTTCGTAGACCTAACAGATCAGCACACACTATAATATAAATAATATTTTGTTACAACTAATTTGGTGAGTAAAATATTTGCAGTTACACATTATAAGACATTTGCTATATACGATTATGTGGTATTGATTAAAATAAAAATCAGTGAATTAAATCGATTGTTATTAGTTTCCTAAATCATGGTATAGTGTTATTTTGTATTTCAAAACTAAGGAAATCAATGAGGGAGAAAATATTTGTTGTAATCTATAATTTAGGGAATAAGTTAAGAGTACAAATCAGAATTTTAGGAAGGAATGTTCATTAGATTTTTAGGAAATATCATTTAATTGATTGCGATGTTTTATTATTTTCTGTTTCCTTATATATAATCTTCCTAATATTAATATTAACCCAAAATATTGCGTCTCGAGTAAATAGAAATATTAACGATTAATTAGATTTTGGATTACATTATAGAAAGTTGCATACGATTGAGTCGTAATTGCGTAAAGTAAATTTAATTATTAGTCTAGATTGTTAATAGTTATGTTATTATAATCTGCGTGTTATTTAATATTTGATAAATAAGGAAATCAATGACTGACGAAATCTTTTTATGAGTGAAATCTAGTCAAATAAAAATTAGTAACTCAATATATTGATTAACAACCAAATATAAAGTTGGTATCCCCACTATTTAAACATGAATCTCCCAATATCTTAATATGGGTTGTCTAAACAACATGAGTGGTGAACTTGTGAAGACGTATTTGATTATTATAAAGAGGGTTTTTCACCAATGGTTTTTAAAATAGAATGAGCTTATTTGAACAATACATCTCGATGAAAAAAAAAGATTCACTAATACTGGATAAAATTTAACCTTCTTAACAGTATTACAAAAGTACTTAACACAATATCAAACACATGCATCGTTACATTCTAATCCGGTAACTTCCGGGATGGTCCATTTTTTAACTCTTCAATTTCAGGAAAATCACCGTCCATAATAAACTGAACACAACCACTATCAGATGTTGCAACCCAATCACCTGTCAAATTAATAATTTTAAACAATCGCTGAATAATGATGACTATAACAACTGATATAAAACGAAAATAAATAGTCTCCTAAACATACCGTTTCTAAAAATAAGCTTAGCAAACCTCAAAATGCAAACCATAATGTAGTCATCATTATCCTCATAAGATTTCTCCAATGCCTTAGCCTTGTCGCCACCGAGCTCACAAAACATGCGACACTTCCTATTATCACAAAATTAATTACCAACTCATAATAAAAATACAAACATCTTTGATAATAGAACATATAGACACTAACCTAGCATCCATAAGATAAAAGGTTATGGGATCGCGAGACCAAGCAAGCATATCATCGACTCGCCCAATTACATCTATACAAATACAAAGAAAGAAAATAAAGCTTCATAGACAAAATGACTCAAATAAACACTATACCATTATCTTACATACCCACAAAATGAATAAGATCTGAGACCCGGATTTTATATGCTGAAAATCAACAAAATTATAGAAACTGCTTGTGCTTATTGAAGGAATTTCTCCACATATGTTGTTCACTTCCACTTTATTTCGAATCGATGAGACTTCGGTTTAAAATATCCACCAGCAAGAATTGGTAAAAATCAGAAACAATTATAAAAAACTCCTTCAACCAAGACATCCAAGGATTGGTCAATATAAAGATGGCAATCTATAATGCCATGTATCTTTATTCCATGTAAAACTATCTTCGCATTTTAGAACAACTAAAACAAAGTAACTAAACAAATACAAAATCTATTAAAGTTATATAACAGAAACCTGCTCATTGATCAATATTAAACCGATTGTTCGTTTAACTCCCCAATTGATCATATATCTCCTCAATATTTTAACACAAATTCATCAAAACCACATAACACTGTTAGAAATATGTTATTTGTAAGGAAATAGTTATCTAGCGTTGCTTGGTATGGTACATACCTGCAAATTCAGCAAAACCACATAAAAAATAAAAAGGATGTTAATGGTTAGAAAAAAGTTACCACATCGTTTTGCTTGGTAGGTTACGGAGCTGCAAATGCATCAAAATAACATAACAATATTAGAACCATGGTGATTGTAAAAAAATAGTTACATGTCGTTTGGGTTGGTATTTTATATACCTGCAAAATTATCAAAACCACAAAAAATTAGAACAATATTAATTTGTAAATAAAGAAAAATGTTTTGAGATGTGGATGTTATGAGTATGGTAGAGGCTCTATTTATAAGGATCATCATATTTAGGTTTCACAAAGTTTTCAAAATCTTATATTAGAAGATTAGTATATTCAGTGAGATGTTTTTTTTTTTCAAATTTGATAATTATTGTTGATACTTATTAGTTGATAAATTTTAGGTTGGACTTTAATTTGAATTTTAAAATTAAGGAAATAATATATCAAATAAATAAAAACTATAATCTAAATTTATGAGAAGAAGTTAAGATTCGAATTCGAAAATATGGGAAACCACATTTTTTTTAATTTGATTAAATCCTCGTTTTTTGCTTTTTTAAACCAAAATATTTCTAAAATGATTTTTGATTTATTTTTAATGTCAAAAATGCTTTCGACCATTCAAAACATTTCATTAAAGCCATGTCATCAATGATATCATAGTTTCGATTGGTCAAGAATGATCCACATCAGCTGATTCAATAATTCGACTTCGCAAATAATATATAGTAGATGTTTTGTCCGCAGCGGACTTGATCAATTATGAATGGTAAAAAAGCGGTCTTGACCACTTGTGGACTAATTCACTCCGACCGCAGTTACTTTTCAAAGCCTGAGTGAATGAAAGTGTACATAGATTAGAGCATCTCCATTGAAAATCTCTTATGAGAAACACATGCTAAAAAATAAATATAAATTAATAATAATATATTTTTAATTCAAAAAGTTTAGAATCAGTTTTCATATGAGAAACTCTAAAAACCCTCTCTCTCCTTAGAATAGTGACACTTGTTATGTTCTTAAGTGATTCATATTTTTATTATATAAGTCAAAAATTATTTGATTTATAATCTTATTTATATTGTTTATAAATTATAATTTTTATTTTTAATTATTTTACAAATCATAAAATAAAATTATCTATATATCAAGATCCTATATTTAAATTATATAATAATTATTTTAATGTAAATTATAGTTAATACAAAATATTAAACTAATATTATAATACAACAAAAATACAGAAAATATAATATATATTTTATTTTGTTTTTAATAAATAATATTTTATTATTATATTTAGTTAAAATTAGTTAAAACAATAGAATAATACTAAATCAGTATTGTTTTAGTTAAAATAATAGTTAAATATTAGAAAAAATACTGACATTTTTTAAAAAGTAAAAACAATTTAGTATCATAAAAGTCATTTATAATTAACAAAGTTAATTTAATTAAGATATGATTTTATATGTGTAAAAATATTAATTTAAATTTTATTATAAAAATATTCAAGTTAAATTATATTAAAATATTAAAATTATATTAGTGATAAGTTTCTCACCAGTGGAGACATAAAATTGAAATAAAGATCTCAAATTAAAACATACTAAAACTAATAATATTATATTGATGATAAATTCAATAGAGTTCTCACCAACCTGGATGCTCTTATGCTTAGTAAATATAGTCTAATCATTATTCTTTGCTTATTTCACCTCCTCTCTTGCATATTTTGTTCATTGATTCGCTTCAAGTCCAAGAGATCTCATCAACTGTCGATTATAATTCGCTTCAACTTCGGCAAGTCTCGACGTGTTTTCAATCCATCGACGCTTTTCTAACTCGCTTTGTTGTTTCCTTTGGCCTCCTCCGGAAGGTTGCTCGATTTGCAATAAACTTGGAACATATGCACACACATTTGAATTACAAATTCCATCCGCAGGTTCTCCGAGAAGTTGTAATTGTTTATAGTATCCATCATCTCCAATGATGTTAAGGAAATGAGAATATCCAGTAAAACCCATGGCGATTTTCTTCTCCTCGTCAATGTAGAAACGCTCGATGATAATTGGAACCCTTTTGCCAAACTGCGACTCCATTTTCAGGAACTTGCTCCATGACACTTCTTGGGCCTCAATCTTAGTCGTAATCCATATGTCAACCTCATATTTATTTGATACTTGGTGGTTCACTAAAATCGCAAGCTTCTCGTCCCTAACGCATGATAAAACCACAAACTGAACAAGAAGTGTAAAGGGTAGAGGCAGAAGTTGCCCAAATCTCTCTTTTGTAAAATCAAAACAGATTATACAATCATCCATGCCTAAGTTTCTTTCTGCAGCCAACCAGTAAGTGTTACCTTTGAGAGAGACGCCACGCTTACTATAGTGTATACGCCAGTGTGGAGTGACATCAAGAGTTGTCCATAAACCAGATTCAAAATCATACATCTCATACCAGAAAAATTGTTTCTCGGGTGCAAGATAGTAGTAAATGAACCTATCCGATCCGTATGGGGTACAAGAATATCTGGGTTGGATCCACCTTTTCTCCATCAAATACAGATTCAAAACCAAAAACCTAGGATCATCTTTAAAGATGCATAGCATTAAACCCTCACAGTGATAGATTTGTGATACTTTAAATTGTTCGTTAAGTTTTCCTTTATGCTCGAAAGATGGTTCTCCATCAACAAACAAGATGCTCGTTAGATAAAGTTTATTATTCATCATCGTGATCATCTGAGACTCTCCTTCCTTTGCTACTGCAGAAGATGCTTTACCAATGTGCATCTTCCTAAAGCCCTGCGTTTTGGATAAATCGTTCCATTGCTTGCAAGTTAGTCGCACTTCTCTCAAAGAATTCAAAGGAACCCTGGAGAGAATCTCCATAACCAAATCACTTGGAAGATTGGAGATCATCATTGTCATTGTTTCAATTTGCAACAAGGGGAACCTTTGCTCAATTCCTTTGATGCTTGCAAGTGACATAAAATATATTATTTAAATTGTGTTTAGAGTATCAATTATATTTAAAGTATTTAAAATGTATTAAACATTAAAGAAAGAAATCTAATTTTTATGATTGTTATTTTATTAATATAGGTTAAAAAGGAATAAAATATAAAAGTTATGATAAATTAAAGTAAACTAAATTATTATTAAATAGAAAATATTGAAATATTTTATATATAGATATATTGTCAATCATAATTTTATTTAGGAATTATTCAACTAAAATATTTGAATATGTTTATGATTTTAAGAATAGAAAATGAATTATAATGAATAAAATGATAAATTAGTTCACTTGAGATATACATCTTAAATTTTATATTAAAAGATTACCTTTTCATTTCATTTTCAGATTTGCAATATATTATGTAAAATATAGAAGATCTTTTCTATTACAAGATGAAAATCTTAATAAAATTAATTATTTCACAATATTTAATTTAAAATATAAATTTAGGCTCTAGATATATTACTATTGTTTAATATAAACACTACATTACAATTTAAAATAGATCAAATGATTGTAAATAGCCAGAATTAAGTGAAAATGTGAGTGTGAAAAAGTCTTTATAGTTTTAAGAAAAAAAATCTACACTTTTTTAGATAGTTTTTATTGCTTATAAATATAATAACTAATATTTATTGTTACACATAATTTTCAATAGAACCATATAAAAACTTAAACTTTAAAGAATATTATATTATGTTTTATTTTATAAAAAAAAATAAATTTACAAACTAAAAAGTAAGAACATAGTAGTGCACCAATGTTACCACAACAAAAACACATGTAAAAAGTAATTTTACTATATATGAAAGGAATTATATACCATATTGTAAGAGATAGACATTCTCGATAATTCCTTTTCGAAAATGATAATTCTTTAATAGATTTGAAGAAAATGAAAATCTCAAAGGTGATAATTTTTTTAGAAAAGGAAGTCGGGATATATATATATATATATATTATTGAAATGAAAAATTAAAAACAAAAACAATATTGTAATATTAAGATTCAGACGAATGAAAAAACTATAAAGAATAAGTGAATATGTATAAAATGATGTATGGTAGAGATTAGAAGGATGATAACAAATCGAAATAAAATAATGTTCATAAGTACAAGAAAATTTTGATAATAAAAATAAACATATAAAAACATATAATTTTATAATAAATTAAAATAAATATGCATGTTAGCATATGTTCACTCTTGCAAATTAAGTTCATCAAAAAGTATAAAATAATATAAGAAAATATTAAGTTATAATGTAAATCTACAAACATATGTATTACTATTATGTATCATGAATCTTCTTCTAGTCGGTCTATATTACTAGTGTATAACTATGTTTACTTGTGATGAATTATTCTTCTCCCTTGAGAGATTTGCATCATTCAGATTCTGGTATAAAAAAAATGTATAATTAATTTTGTTGAACTTAATATAAAGCTGAAAACCGACATGTTAAATGTATAATTTACCTTAAAATTTAGATGGAATTCCCTTTGACACATGTTTTTTTTTTTATCGAAGAGAAAGTCGGGGATGATATATTTAACAAAAAAAAAAATTGAAATGATAAGTTAAAAACAAAAACTATATTGTGATATTAGGATTCAGATAAATGAAAAGACTATAAAGAACAATATAATATACAAGCTGCAGAAATCCATCATTGAGGGATAGAGCTTCAATGCTACGGTGGAACCAGATATTTAGATTGGTGAGATTGAAGTATCAAATATTGGAGAGAAAAAGATGGTGGTTCATCCTAAGCTTACTCTAACATCTTCAGAGTCTACAAATGTTCATAAACAGAAAACTAGACATCTTACCTCCACCAAATCAGGTATGAATCCTCTCGACATAAACCTCCTAACCACATTGTTGTGATGCAGGTAAACGCAATATCCCACCCACGCTTTGTTTCTGCCCTTGTTATATTCCCTCATTCTTTGTAGAGATCATGATCCCATTGCTTATATACCACCTTGGATGAGGTAACTTTCACAGAGGCACTCTTCGCCTTTGTTGAAACCCCTATAAACCTCATCTCCTAACCATAGTCAAAATAATGACTCAAAACAAACGCTTGGTGGGAGGCAACCCACCAATGAGTATTTTTTTCCTTTATTTTTCGTTATGGTTTTCTTTACTTTGATTTTTTTGGTGTGTTAAGGACGTGAGAACATGTTTGTGTCGATCGACGCAAGATGACACACTACTCGAACAGAGGCATCGATCGACATTAGTTTGGCGTCGGTCGACACACATATCGCGACAGGTAAGTGTTCTGAATTTTCAATCTTTGTTCACCTTGATTATTTGTTCTTCCGAACCCAACCTTCTATAACACTAGGGAAAGTGTTGTTTAAATGAGGGGGAGGTAGTTACTGAAACACCGTTTTTTTGTTTTCTTAGAGTTAGTTAAGTCGTTTTATTGAGTCAAATATTGAGTAGGAAACTAGAAATTTTTGAGGAAATCACCACATTCACATGAACTTAATTGACCATTGGACAGACTTGCAGCAATCTATGGCTATTAGAAAACCACACACTGATCAACCTACCAAGGACACTTATATCACTTCAGGTATTCAAAGGATTCATTACTGAATTCACCCCTAACTTGACTTATTTTTTCTCACCCAGGGCTTGGTATATTGTGGATCGGATTCCTCTATCAGTCATGAAAAAAATTGTAAACATGTCTGAGTATGGTTCCCTTCTCTTTTCCCTTTAAGCAAAAAAAAAGTAATAAACTGAGGATAGGCTAATAGCTTCGAAGTGATCACGGGAGTGGTAGAGACCCCTATTACCTCATGTGCTTCATGGAATATGTCCAAAGTAAGACCCCGAATAAAAATGGAAGCGCAAATGATAAAAAAATGATACACAGTTGGGGAAAATCAGCTGCTGAAGTGAGAAAATGGAGAAGAAAGGAACCAAAAGTTGACAGTCTTTTAGTCAGGTATTGACTTGGTAAGAGTCCATATATCCTCTGATCGATACTCTCTCGGTGAGACCGCGCTTAATTGATTATAGAGGTCAGTATGATGAATTTGAATGCTCTAATTTTGATTGTGGAGTTTACTCGGGATAGTTTCTAAATGTGGGGGAAGTACGTTGTGGTCTTGATTCTCTGCAGGCTTGTTTTCATGTGGATTACTAAAGGGAATGTGAGTGTGGTGCTCCAACAATGAAATGATTTTCTAAAGTTTTCAAACTTCTTATCATGATCTTAGTTTTATGTTTGCTTGAGGGCAAGCAAAGGCTAAGTGTGGGGAAGATGATATATCATGGTTTTATGCGTTTTAACCATGATATAGGTCTTTTTGATTGAGTCTTTTGCGTGTTTTGGAGTCCTTTAAAGTCTTTTACAGGTTTTAGCACATTTGGAGCATATTTTGAGATTATGGCGCATTCTAGAGCTATTTGGAGAAGTCATGCTGAAGAGAAGAAGTTAGAGGCGATATTTGAAGATTGAGTCGATCGACACACCCTCTGTGTCAGACGATGCAATGTCATTGCAGAAGCTCTGGATTTTTCTATAATATTATCGGTCCAGGGTATCGTTCTAAGGAGCCCGATACTCGCATAAACCATCAGTGTCAAGTGATGCACAATTGGTGTCGGCAACGCAAATCGGATTTAGGAAGACTTCGGCGATTAATGAAGACTTGTGGAGAATTGCAGCTTGGCCCAGAAGTTTTTCATAAATTCAAAAAAGCCCCAAAACGTGTTTAGACTTTATATTAGGATTTTTTTAAGCCTTTTGTTTAGGCTACGCTTTATATTACATTCAGAGAGATTATGAGCTTTGAGGGGCTGATCCGATACTCGACATAGAGAATATTTCAAACCCATGTTTCTTATTCTCTTTTATGTTGTTGAGTATTCTATTCATTATGATTTGTGCTTCATTGATCATGTCTGAGTAGTTTACTAGTTAATCGTAGGGATTCTCATTAGAGATTTTATGGAATATTAGGTTAATTGATTTACAGAGATTCATACTTTCTAGTTTTTCGTCTATGTTGATCTTAATGCTTAATCTGAACTGACCACTTAGATTATTGATATTATGTTGATTCTCGCAACGACAGTTGGTTAATAAGCTAGAAAGAACCTAGATGAACAATTTGTCTATTCGCAAAGAAATTTGATTTAGGAAAATTGTGAATGAACGAACTTGAAATTAATGCATGTTTAGAACTATAGAACTCGCAACGAAAATTGGTTTGTTAGGTTGTTGGACATAGTTAATATTCGCATTGAAAGTTGGCATGTTATATTTTTGTGATTCTAGTTCTAGAACCGTTCTTAATTTGATCACGATTGATTGATTAGCTTATATTCATGATTTCCTTAGAACTCTCTTGACGTGATACTTTCATGCTTGCTTACAACCCATTTATTTACCTTCATGTTTTATTGCTTATTCTCTATTCTGCTTAGCTTAACTCGACACTATAAGATTTATCATAAGATTCTTCAGTCTTTATGGATTCGACTCGTGTACCATTCATGCTTCCAAACATTATAACTCAGGTTATTTGAATATTTTATTGCTGTCCTGTTTTCATCTCTGGTGCTGAAGAACAATGGAGTCTTACTTGTGCTTGTAGTAACTCTTGTTGGGTTATCAAATATGTGAAATATTTTCGAAATTACAAGCTGGACGGTATCCTTGCTGATTCCAGAAACAGAAATGATACTGGATGAAAACATGTTTCAAAGGAATTGCATGCTCCACTTTCATAACCATAGCTTCTTTTAGATGCATACGCTGATGGTTGTTTGATTGTAGGTGGTGAATGCTAATGTATCCTTAAAACGTTTGGAGGAGTTGTTAGCGACCGAAGAGAGAGTTCTCTTACCAAACCCTCCCATTGTACCTCCTGGACAGCAAGCCATCTCAATAAGAAATGGATTTTTCTCTTGGGATGCTAAGGTGCCGCTTGTGTATTCTATACCATGTTCCTTTTTCACTTTACCTGTGTCTATCATAAGTACAAAACTAGAGCCGTGGTTGGTAGTACAGGAGAAGGAAAGACCTCCCTGATATCTGCTATCCTCGGCGAACTTCCTGCAACATCTGATGCAATAGTTACTCTACTAGATCCTTGGATGTTTAATCCAACAGTATGCTCTTCTATTATTTTACTTTCAAAATTGGGCGGACGTTTGCAAATTGTTTTGCTATACATAATGCCTCAGTAACTTCATACTTTTAGTATTTGATTTAAGCTGTTCTGAGCAGATGACTGATATCTATGTTCTTAAAAAAAAAATTTGTAGGTACGGGACAGTATTTTGTTTGGTTCTCCTTTTGACCGTGAAAGATATGAAAGGGTCATTGATGTGACTGCACTCAAGCATGACCTAGAGTTACCGTCCACCTCCCGGATAGCCATCATCTGGATTCATTAAGTTTGAGGCTCTTAGAATCTCACAACTTCAGCTAACCTATTTTTCAACTGAGGTTCAAGAATTCAGTACACCGGAGAACCTTCTTTCAAATGAAAGAAGCTCTTTCTCCAAGATGGTTCAAAGCACCGGAGCTGCAAAGGAAATGACTCGCAACCTTTACATGGCCAAAGGAAATGGATGGCTTCATCTCGATGGGCTGCAGCTGCTCAGTTTTCTCTGGGTGTGAGTCTTACATCATCACACAACGATCTTCAAAGCCTTGAAATCGTAGATGATGGTAGGATTTTGAAGAGAACAAAAGATGCAGTTGTGAATTTGCGCAGTGTTCTCGAGGGGAAGCATGACAAAGAGATTACAGAGTCGCTTGATATCTCTAGAGACAGTTGGTTGTCATCACTCTATCTATAGAATGGTAGAAGGTATGATTCTGTCTGCAAAATCTTAATCACCACACTGAATAACTAAACGAAATATCAAAGTCAATTCTTCCTGTTATCTTCATCTCTTGCTTTCTTCTGCTGTCGTACATTTCAGGGCTTGCAGTGATGAGCAGATTGGCCAGGAACCGAATGCAACAACCAGAAAATGTCGAGATGTAGATAAGTTCAGGTTAAGCTAGGAATCATCGTCCTTCCTGAAGTAATATTTTCATTACCTTAAACAAAATTGTTAGTTTTGGATGCCTAAAATCCTTTTTCATGAACTAATTTTTTCCTTTTCTCCAAAGAAAATCAAACTTTGTTATGTTCTTGATACACAGAGTAGGTACTTAAAGAGTATCCTTCGACTCGTAAATGAGATTCTTGAAAACTAACTTTGTTATGGCCTTTTCGACATTTTGGCTATTGATAGGCTTTTGAATATCTCTGTCTTTAAAGATTATGAATCTGTAGTGCAATTTACTGCAACATAACTATTCGCTCTGCTATTGAGACTTCCAAAGTAAAAGTCAGATGAGAATTGAAGTATCAAACCCAAAGGATATAATACGAAAGATAGCATAAGCCATTAAAGGTCCCTATTTATCTCATGAAAAAATCCATAAATAAACCCTGCGGATCGCAAATATGTCTCTCTACTATATTATAAGCCACCTCTAGGAGTAGAGATCGACGTCCCTGCTTCAATGTAATTCACTCCTCCCTGACAACAATATCAAAATCAATTACATTCCATGAATCAACTAGAGATGTTAGCTATGAGTGCCAAATAACAAGCCGTCTCAGTTATGTTCATGTCTAATGGTGATTCAAACGACAAATAACAACAGATAATGTGACTCAATCTGCAAACTAAAACTTTCTCTAGCTAACAAGGTTTGCAACAATCATACAACAACAATCAAGACCCATTGATTCATTCAAAAGACTACTACACTATCTATCAAGAATCTACTAAACATATTCACCATTCAGATAACACACATGAAATGTAGTTCAAGATATCAATCAATACACAAATCCAAAGGTTTTTCAAGAAGAATCATACCATTTGATAAGCCAGCCAAAGAGGAAATGCTGCATAATCGGAACCTTCTCGAGCACTTCAACTTTATACATCTTAAGCAAACCGCTATTCACTTTCCTCCAGTTTGGTACACCACTTATATCATCAAGCAACGGCGAGTGCTCAGCAAACAAACCTTTCTTCACCTTCTTCACAAACCCAATACAAGACAAGTACATGTACTCACTAGAGAAATTCTCCAAAATGTCATCGTTGTGAATCGATTTCGGTTTCATATACTTATGATCAATCAACTGAGAGCTTCCAAATATGAATGGCAAGAAATGGTAATCATCAAGTCCCCATACTCCATGAGATCCAGCAGGTTCTAAGCAATAAACCATCTGCAACTTTCGCATCAATTCAAGATATTTCACAAAAACCCTAGCCACCACACCGTGGTAATCTTCTTCCTTGATGATTCCCATCTTCGCTAAGCAATACAGCCAAGCCGCGAAATTTGTCTCGTGACCAGTTCCGTAATCGATTCTACTTCCGTTTCCGAAGCTATCGAAGAAGTAAGGAACGATCTCGATTGTGGATCCTTTAAACTCATCGGGAAGAAACTCAAGGATAAGCGATTCACCTTTCTCTGCGAGCCTCTCGTGCCATGAACGAAACGAGATGTTACCGTATCGAGACGACATTTGAACAGGAGGGATCTCGTCGATCCATTGCAACAAGGTCTCGAGGATTGAAACTATAGCGGCGACGGTGGGTGAGACATGGCAAGGGTCTGAGATTTTGTGTCCGCGGATCGATTCCGATAGAGAAACAACGAACCCTAAGAAGTTCTTAAAAGAAGCTGATTCCTGGAAGCGGCGGATATCGTCTGGGGAGTGGATTCTCTTGACGGGACATTCGAATTGATATGGTGGAGATACGACGAGGACTTGCTCGGCGTGAGGAACGGGTGAGAGGATGATCGCCTGAGAGTTGTGTGGGAGATTGATAGCCGGAGCTCGGATCGGGCGGTAGTTTGGTGGCGGTGACATCTCGGGTAGTGAAGCTAGAGGTGGCGGTTCGGAAATCGTTGGTCCGCCGCAGCTAGCACAGCAACCGGAGGGAGGATAAGCGGAGGACGGTGATTCGGAAGGAGATTTCTCAGGCGTGTGTTGGTCCTTTGGAGATTCCATTTCACAGTTCACAGAGGCGTAAACAATACTCAGGGGAGCCTTGTGAAACTTATAAAATTCAGTTCAATAAGCTCGGTTCGGTTTTAATGCCACATTTACTAATCAATCCCTTCCAGCCGAACCGAACCAAACCGAGCTTAAATGATTCTCGGGATTGGGATATATTATTATAATTATCCAGAAGAAGGATATGTATGATGTGAATACCAAACGTCGACGAAACTGATCATCGGCGAATCTCCTTTTGAGTCCTCTTGCAGCAAAGTAGATTATCAGATACATCAATCGAAAACGATCACAGAAGAAACTGAATTCAGGAGAAGGAGAGGGGGAGAGATCTACTATGGCGGATTCGAATGCAGAGAGGCCGCTGAGAAAAATCTCGACCGCATTCAAGGAACTAGCGGCGACCCTGAATTCGCCGAGTCCGGACGTGCCCGTGGAGCAGTTCTCTCACGCTTGCTCTCTGGTCTCGCCTCTCTTTGGTTGCCTCGGGATAGCCTTCAAGTTCGCTGAGATGGACTATGTTGCCAAGGTATATGTTGATCCAGACTTAGCGAATTGAATATCACAGAGTTTACAGGAAAAGCGAGATCACAAATTTCGTTTAGAATATGTTAATTCATTCGGCAGTATTTTGTGTTCCAATGCAAGTAGGAATCGATTAACTGCATTGTGTTGATAGTAAGGCACTCAAGTATTTGAAATCTATCTTCTGAATTTTACACAAATTTGATAGAATGTGTATTTATCTCAAAGCTGAAATTTTTGAAAATGAAATGTTTTAACTTTATGAAAACGAGTGACTACAGGTTGATGATCTTGGGAGGGCGTCGAGTTCAGTATCGACATTACTGGTAATGGTGGACAAAGATATTGAGGCAAACTGTGTAAGGAAAGCTGGTAGTCATACGAGAAACCTCTTGAGGGTGAAGCGTGGTCTTGACATGGTCAGGGTTCTCTTTCAACAGATAATTGCTTCCCAGTAAGTGTTTATCTTCTGGATTCTCTTGTGTTAGTTTTCTGAATTTTTTTTTTAATCAAATGTATAGCCATTGTGCCCCTGCCCTGCAAGTTACACATTCCAAATGTTGGTTTTCTATGTTAGCTCCTCATATGTATGATCACCCGAGCCAGTCATTGAAGTAAATGAAAACTGGAGTCTTGTTCTAGTTTTCTTTATATTTGGTCAAGATCAAGAAATATTATCTGTTTTGCAGAGGTAATAACTCTTTAAAGGATCCAGCATCCAAGGCTTATGCTGAAGTGTTTGCTCCACACCATGGATGGGCTATACGAAAAGCTGTTGCTTTAGGGATGTATGCTCTTCCCACAAGACCTCAGCTACTTAACATGCTCAATGAGGAAGGTGAGTTCATGAACTCAATCCATATTCTCGTAATGCAGTCTATATACTCTTGTGTAAAATCCAGTTTTTAAGATCTTCAAATTTGGAAATTATAAATCGGATTTCGAGGATGAGACAAATCACACATCAGTAGTAAGAGACATCTCTTTGACATTGATGTTGGCTTCTGCATTAGAATTATGTCTTCAATTCTAATTCAATATGTTTTGATACGTCTCTCCTTCTCTCGTTTGTTTATGAATGTTTACAGAAGCGGAGGCTAAGATAGAGATGCAAAGCTATGTAAATGCATCGGAACCAGTAATCAAGTATCTTGATAATCTATTCATGTCCAAGCAACTCGGTATCGATTGGTGAAGAACCTGAAGAGTTGCTCTTTGACAGTCTTTGTCACACTAAATAACCATATGGTTCTATCAACTCGTGTAGTAACATAACAAGGATTAAATTTAAACCAGAGGTGTTGAAGATTAAAAACAATATGAATAAGTTATCTTTCTAGTTCGTTGGTCTATTTTACTATCTTGTCTTCGGGCAAGAACACACTTGCAATGTGTTAATGTAATGTGAACGTGCAGAGACGGTATTGTTATCATAAATATATTTATTATTGAATATTTGAACTCTTGAGATTAATAAAATGATAGTACTCCGATGTTATTGTCTTTTTGACTTTCATCTCTACGAAATTTTCAGAACCAAACTTGATTAATTATCCAATTAATATTTGCGAAGGTTGACATTCAATACATGTTGCATTGTCACATATTACTAGTATATATCTCTAACTATCAACCAATTTTTTGAGGAATCACAAAACAAGACTGTAGTTTACACTTTAAATTAATGTGTACTGGTAAGCTCTTAATGATGGTATGTAATTAAAGAACTACAATCAAATACGAGAAAAAAATGAAAATATTCAAACACCATTATGTGCATACATACCATCATCTCCAAAAAGAGGTCAAGAGATGATGACAATAGTGTCAAGTCTGCCCATAACTGTTAGGTACCCTCCGCGTTATGGCCAAAATATACTAGACAATGTGTATGATCTAAGTTCAGGTTACTTTTTACGATAATGCGACTGTTTACTTCTTTTTTTTACAAGGGGAATAACTAAGTATTAGGGAATATTATCCCACATCGGAAGTTGGAACGGATTTCACTTAATATATAAAGGATATGGGTTACTCCACTTATTACCAATTGGTTTTAGGTTGGAAGCCAATATATCTTAATATGTTATCAAAGCCCGATCCATGCAGTCAAACCCGATCTGACCCAAAATTGGTGTCGTCGATCCAAACCTGAACGGTTGATCAGTTTCCATTAGTAATCATGGTGGTAGTTTGCTTGAAGTGGTAATAGCATTGGGAGGAGGGTACATAGTTAAGGTGAGAGAAACAGAGTTGGGTCTGAAACTTTTCGAATGCGGTCAGTGTAGATGTAAGATGCCAAAGGTTTGACGCTGAAGCACGACAATCTTCACTTAAACCACTAAAGCTCAAGTCCAGTTTGGTCACTTTGTCATAGAATGCGCACAAAAACATTTAAAACTGACAGCTACAAAGGAAAAACGTTTATAGGTTTCTCTGCCTATAAGTTAAAGAGTGGGAGGCATCATCATCATTATTGTTGCGAATCCAAGATCGATTTCCTCACCAATTCACTCTCACACTCGTTTGTAATTGATGATGTTAAAAGAGAACAAGACGATTTAACGAGTTCCTCACAATCGTGAGTACATCTCGGCAGAGCGTCTCTGCAATCCACTAGATAATCCTTTGGATACAATCTTACAACTCTCGATTCACTCAGTTACAAAGAAACCTCTCTCTCTCCTGAATGATTCACCAAAAGCTGTTAGCTCACTTCTCTCTCTCTAACTCGCTAAGAAGACGATGACTTCACACTAGCTCATCGGTCAAAGAAGCCGTTAGAGCAGAGTCAAATGCCTCGAGAGTCTCCTGTGGATATGGGCCGATTACACTAAACCACCTTGGCCCATTCAGCTGAAGACATCAGCTTTAGTCCATCTCCGAAACGATGCCGTTTGAAGACTCGACCGTTTGAAGGTTTAAACTTTGATCAGAACCTACAAACTCCACCTTGATCACAGTTTCTTCAACTGCTTTCAAGACCACCTTGTTGTATCCAGCCATCATCTAGTTATCTTGGATTGCTACTCTGACTTCCCTCTTCGATTAGCTCCACTTTCCACGAAGAGGACATCTCCCGACACACTTAGTGCCGGAGAACATTCAGCTTGAATAAGCATCCCTCGAACTTAGCCACAGGGATACATTTAGTCAACATATCAGCAGGATTAACTGCAGTGGCTATTTTCGAGACTATCAGCTCACCATCATCGATCTCATCTCTGATGAAGTAGTGCCGTGTTTGTATGTGCTTAGTCCGCTCATGGAACACGGCGTTCTTTGCTAAGCACAAAGCACTCTGGGAGTCACACAATATCTCAGAAGCTCCCAATTTGTATCCCAACTCTGAGCATAACCCCTTAAGCCAGATGGCCTCTTTTACTGCTTCAGTCATTGACATATATTCAGATTCAGTTGTGGAGAGAGCCACAACCTGTTGAAGAGTTGATTTCCAACTGACTGTGTTGCCTCCCACTGTCAAAATGTAACCTGTTATGGACCTCCTCCTGTCCAAATCTGCTGCATAATCTGAATCTGAGTAACCCACAACTTTGAAGTCTTTACTCTTGGTGAATGTCAAACCAATGCTTGTTGATCCCTTGATGTATTTCAGTATCCATTTAACACATTCCCAGTGTTCTTTTCCTGGTCTTGCCATGAACCTTGAGACCAAACCAATAGCATATGCCAAGTCTGGACGAGACCCCACCATAGCATACATTATGCTACCCACAGCACTAGCATACGGTATCCTATCCATGTAGGCTGACTCTTCTTCATACTCCTTGTCTGTTAAGCTCTTGAGTTTGAAGTGAGCACCAATAGGTGTTTGAACCATCTTTGCATCATTCATACCAAAAACTTGTAGCACCTTCTGAAGATATTCTGCCTGAGACAATGTTAGTGTGTTCTTCTCTCTGTCTCTTGTGATATCCATGCCAAGGATCCTTGTAGCACTTCCCAAGTCCTTCATTTCAAATTCCCTGCTGAGGCTTTCTTTTACCAATCTTATCTCTTCTCTGTCTTTTGCTGCTATTAACATGTCATCCACGTATAGCAGGAGATAGATATGCCCTCTTGATCCAAGGTCTTTAATGTAAACACACTGGTCATGTTCACATCTTCTAAATCTCTGCTTGATCATGAAGTCGTTGAACCTGTGATTCCACTGACGAGGTGATTGCTTGAGACCATACAGAGACCGCTTTAAGAGGCAGACCTTATTCTCTTCACCTTTCCTGATAAACCCTTCAGGCTGAGCCATCAAAATTCTCTCGTCTAATTTTCCATGAAGGAAGGCCGTTTTTACGTCAAGTTGCTCTAACTCCAGGTTTTGGTGAACAACAACTGACAACATCACCCTTATAGAAACATGTTTCACAACCGGTGAAAATATTTCATGGTAATCAATTCCTTCTAGTTGGGAGTAGCCTTTAGCAACTAATCTCGCCTTGTAGCGCTTCTCTTCTACTCCAGGAATTCCAGGTTTAAGTTTGAATATCCACTTACAACCTATGATTCTCTGCTTGTCTGGCTTCTCTATTAGGATCCAAGTATCATTCTTCCTTAGGGACAGCATCTCCTCTTCTGCTGCTGCTTTCCAGAGCTTTCTCTCTTTGCTCTTCATTGCTTCAGAGAAGCTCTTAGGTTCCCAGACTTCTATGTCTTGAGCACTTGCAAGAGCATAAGCTACAAAGTCTGGATCACGATACTTTGGTGGCAGTTTGACATCTTCCCTCCTTAGTCTGTCACGAGCTAAGACATATTCATCTAATGTCTGAGATGAATCTGTGTTATGGACTGTATCTGATTCTTCTTCATCTGATTCGCTTTCTGAGTCTGCTCCACCTGAAACTGTAGCATTTCCTGATTCTGACACATTTCCTGAGTCTGATGTTTCCCCTGAACTAGATGTTGCTTCTAGTTCATTTTCCTCTGATTCACTTTCAGTGTCAGTTTGCTCTGATGATGAAGAAGGCCCCTGGATGAGATCATCATCCCATTTTACTGACTTCTTTCCTTTCTTATTCTTCAGAGGCTCCTGTTGATCTGATTTCTTCTTGCCTAGATCCTTGAACACACGGTCCTCATTGAATACCACGTTTCTGCTTATGGTACATTTGCCTTCCTTACTTATCCATACTCTGTACCCTTTTACACCTTCAGGATAACCAACAAAAACGCCTCTAACTGCCCTTGGACTTGTCTTTTCCTGAATTGTATGAACATACGTTATACTTCCAAACCTTCTTAGATGATCCAGAGATGGTTTTGTTCCAGTCCACACTTCCTCTGGTAGTCTGAACCCCAAAGCTGTAACAGGAGACCTGTTTATTAGGTACACAGCAGTTGAGGCAGCTTCAGCCCAGAAACTTTGATCTAGACCTGACTCAGACAACATACATCTCACTTTGTCCATTATTGTTCTGTTTAACCTTTCAGATACTCCATTTTGCTGAGGAGTATAGCTGCATGTCCTGTGCCTCTTGATGCCTGACTTCTTGCAAATCTGATCCATCTGGTAGTTGCAGTATTCAAGACCATTGTCAGTCCTTAGATGTTTTATCTTTTTCCCTGTCTGATTTTCCACAAGGACTTTCCACTCAGCAAATTTTGCAGGAACCTCACTCTTGTTCTTAATGAAGTATATCCATACTTTGCGGCTGAAGTCATCAATAAAAGTCACAAAGTATTGTGCTCCTGCGAGGCTTGGGTTTACTGAGGGTGAACCCCACAAATCTGAGTGAATGTACTCAAGTATGTCTTTTGTGGTGTGTTTAGCCTTTGGAAAGTTCTTCTTGTGTGCTTTCCCTAAGGCACAGTCTTCACAGAAAGATAGGTCCTTGACTTCTTTCTCCTTAATGTATCCTGCCTTGGTTAGTTCCTTCATGCACTTTAGACTCATGTGTCCTAGTCTTGAGTGCCATATCTTAGTGTTGTTTGTCATACTTGCACTCTGAACTTCTCCTTCAATCACTGACCCTTGAAGGTAATATAACCCATCACGATATTTTCCAGTGAGGATGACTTCTCCTTCTTTCACGAAGCTTATCTTGTAGTCCTTTCCCTGATATTGACACCCAGATGTTTCCAGCTGGCCGTAGGAGATAAGGTTTCTACTTATTTCTGGCATATATCTCACATTTGTCAGAATGACTGGTGCCCCAAATTCATTTATGATCTTGATCTTTCCTATCCCTTGCACCTTGCTCACTGTGTTGTTGGCCATCATGACATCTCCACCTTCATATTCCTCTAAGTCAAACAATGCACTCTTGTTTGGGGTAATATGAAAAGTGCACCCAGAATCCAACACCCATTCCTTTTGAGAGTGAGTCAAACTGGCTGTTAGAACTGCTGGTTGCTTGTTTGTTGACGCCATATAGGATGAGTCTGACTTCTTCCTGTTATTCCTTTCAGGGCAGTCTCGTTTCCAATGTGATTCATCACCACAGGTCCAACAGGCTTTTGTAGTAGAGCTCCCCTTTCCTTTGCTTTGTGATCTCTTTCTGCTTTTAGACCGTCCTTGGTGATTCTTACCATTCTTGTCACCTCTTTTCTGTGATCTTCCCCTGTTCTCAACATACAAACCTTCTGAGTTGGCATTCGGTTTATTCAGTAAACCCTTTTGGCGCAGCTCCGTCTCCTTTGCATAGGCTGAGGTTTTAACCTCATGAACAGTGAGTGTTTCCTTTCCCGTACCATACTTTAAAGTATGTACCAATGGTTCATAAGGTGAGGGTAGGCTGGTTAGCAGTTGTATGGCCTGATCCTCATCACTTATCTCTATCTTCAGGCTGGCTAGATCAGCAATCAGTTTTAGAAAGCTGTCCAGATTCTCTTCTATGGATAAGTTTTCATCCATTTTGTAGCTAGCGAATTGCTGTTTGAGATGTATTCTGTTTGGCAGTGTTTTGGTCTGGTAATCTGCTTCCAGAGCTCTCCACATGCCAATTGCAGTCTTCTCGTGCATCACCTTTCTGAGAATTAAGTCACTGAGACATGTGCTCAGTAAGTTCCTGACCCTGAGGTCCTTATCTGATTTCTTTACATCATGCTTCTTCTCAGATTCGTCTTCTTTCCTCTCAGAGTCTGCTTCTTTCTTCTCAATGTCGTCTGTGGACCAGAAGTCCTCCTGAAGAACTGAGGCTAAACCTTGTATCTCAAGCTGACTGAGCATCTTGTACTTCCATAACCCAAAATCCCCTTTACCATCAAATTTATCCATCTCGAATTTTCCTCGTGTTGGTTCCATCCTGACACTGATTTGCTAAAGCCTTCTCAACTCACTGCAGATGATCTTGAGATGACTGTACCTGCAAGAAGTAATCAAACAAGAAGCAACAACAAACAACAAAGATTGTACGCCGGCAATAATCTCTCGCAGATGGTCTATATGAATTTAAGGCAGGGTTCTGAATCCTAGTGTTTCTATGAAGAGTTTCAGAGTCAAAGAAAACTTCCTGAGCTTGTCGCGATGAGTGTAGATAGGAGATTGATCCGTCGACGTTGTTCTTGATCTCAGTCTCCTTATCCGATGGTTCACTTCTTTGAACTCGCACCTCGCAGCTCGTCTTCCCTTTTGACTCTGACCTTCCCGATGTAACGCGATTGTTCGATCTGGCTCCGATCAACCGTTCTTGACCGAACGATGTGATCACCTCCTGTCTTGAGCTTCGATCTCCGATTCTTAGATTCTTCTTGCGCGTAGATCCACCGCAGCTCTGATACCACTTGTTGCGAATCCAAGATCGATTTCCTCACCAATTCACTCTCACACTCGTTTGTAATTGATGATGTTAAAAGAGAACAAGACGATTTAACGAGTTCCTCACAATCGTGAGTACATCTCGGCAGAGCGTCTCTGCAATCCACTAGATAATCCTTTGGATACAATCTTACAACTCTCGATTCACTCAGTTACAAAGAAACCTCTCTCTCTCCTGAATGATTCACCAAAAGCTGTTAGCTCACTTCTCTCTCTCTAACTCGCTAAGAAGACGATGACTTCACACTAGCTCATCGGTCAAAGAAGCCGTTAGAGCAGAGTCAAATGCCTCGAGAGTCTCCTGTGGATATGGGCCGATTACACTAAACCACCTTGGCCCATTCAGCTGAAGACATCAGCTTTAGTCCATCTCCGAAACGATGCCGTTTGAAGACTCGACCGTTTGAAGGTTTAAACTTTGATCAGAACCTACAATTATCATTTAATTTTCATATGATAGATACGATCTCAGATTTAATTTTGCGAAATCTATAGGTTCATTTATTGTGAAGATTTCATGCAAATCCAATCTTTGAATATTTTTGCAGTGCTAGAAACGGCTTCCGCAGCTAGAACCAATATTCAAACTGGACCACCCTCCATTGTACACAAATCTAGCATCATTCATTTCCTTGTCAATAATCAACGTATTTTATAAATATTGATATACATAATAATATAATATGCGTAATAATAATAAAATTCCCTCGGTAATTAATTTAGTTTCGGATTCCACTATTTTATTACTAAAGAAAATATTATTATCAAAACTGAAGAAGAATTGCATATATCCAAAACACACATAATTATGAGATATTCCTTACTCTATATCGTTTTTGTCAAATTACATATTCAACTAGATTTTGACCCGCACTTCTAAGTGCGGGTATAATTTTCTTTACAAATTTTAGTTTTTATTCATTTTGTTAATAATAGTTTAGATTTTTAATTATGTAATCTAATTTTGATTATAATTGTTTAACCAACATTATAAACATTGAGTTATCAATTTCGTTTTTTTAAATGAATTATGTGTTATTTGGAGGAGATATATCGTAAGGATTAAGAGATTAAAATAACGATTTCGCATTATATATTTTTAATCTGTGTTGTATAGTAAGATCATAGTTTGGAAAAATATATATATATATATATATATATATATATATATATATGTGAAAACAACTATTGTAAAAGTTATGTGGTATATGTTTAATTGTTATTTTATTTATCTAAAATATTATTTTATAAAATACATGTTGTAGTCGTATATATAATTTGCAAATTTGATGGAACTATCCGTTAAAAACTTCATTCAAACATAAAGCATAATTTGACGCTTCAAATATTTGAATAATATAAGTATGAAATCATTTTAATATTTTATTAATTTTAAAATATGTCAACTGAAATTATTTACTATATGCGGATTTTTTTATAGAAAATTTATAATCGAGATTGGCTAATTAATTTTTCAACCCGTTTAATTAATTAAATATTTTTCAGTTTGATGGAAAAACCTGCTAAAAAGTACAATCGTAAAAACATCAATCGTAATATGTGTGTATATATATATATATATATTTGAAACAAAATAAAGAGATATTAAAATATATTATAAATATATTTTGAATTAAATCATAAATTAGAGAATCTTAATTTATATATAATAGTTGATGTATAAATTATTAATTATATTTATCAATTAATTTGTTTTGATTTTAATTAATTAGGAAAGTGGGACCCATTAGATTTTGGTTGTTTGGCTACATGTTTAATAATTGTCTTGTTTGGAAAATGGATTGTAGAGATAATAAATCAAATGTAAATTGTTTTACAGTTTTACCCTTAATGAAGGTTACAAATCCTAATAATATCAAGGGCAAATTTCGGGAACAACATTTATGTACCATGGCAAATCTTCCTGTTTTAATAGATTAGACTAGATTTTGACCCGCACTTCTAAGTGCGGGTATAATTTTCTTTACAAATTTTACTTTTTATTCATTTTGTTAATAGTAGTTTAGATTTTTGATTATGTAATCTAATTTTGATTATAATTGTTTAACCAACATTATAAACAATGAGTTATCGATTTAGTTTTTTTAAATGAATTATGTGTTATTTGGAGGAGATATATCGTAAGGATTAAGAGATTAAAATAACGATTTCGCATTATATATTTTAATCTGTGTTGTATTGTAAGATCATAGTTTGGAAAAATATATATATGTGAAAACAACTATTGTAAAAGTTATGTGGTATATGTTTAATTGTTATTTTATTTATCTAAAATATTATTTTATAAAATACATGTTGTAGTCGTATATATAATTTGCAAATTTGATGGAACTATCCGTTAAAAACTTCATTCAAACATAAAGCATAATTTGACGCTTCAAATATTTGAATAATATAAGTATGAAATCATTTTAATATTTTATTAATTTTAAAATATATCAACTGAAATTATTTACTATATGCGAATTTTTTTATAGAAAATTTATAATCCAGATTGGCTAATTAATTTTTCAACCCGTTTAATTAATTAAATATTTTTCAGTTTGATGGAAAAACCTGCTAAAAAGTACAATCGTAAAAACATCAATCGTAATATGTATATATATATATTTGAAACAAAATAAAGAGATGTTAAAATATATTATAAATATATTTTGAATTAAATCATAAATTAGAGAATCTTAATTTATATATAAAAGTTGATGTATAAATTATTAATTATATTTATCAATTAATTTGTTTTGATTTTAATTAATTAGGAAAGTGGGATCCATTAGATTTTGTTTGTTTGGCTACATCTTTAATAATTGTCTTGTTTGGAAACATGGATTGTAGAGATAATAAATCAAATATAAATTGTTTTACAATTTTACCCTTAATGAAGGTTACAAATCCTAATAATATCAAGGACAAATTTCGGGAACAACATTTATGTACCATGGCAAACCTTCCTGTTTTAATAGTATAGACTAGATTTTGACCCGCACTTAAGTGCGGGTTTAATTTTCTTTACAAATTTTACTTTTTATTCATTTTGTTAATAGTAGTTTAGATTTTTAATTATGTAATCTAATTTTCATTATAATTGTTTAACCAACATTATAAACAGTGAGTTAGCAATTTAGTTTTTTTTTTAATGAATTATGTGTTATTTGGAGGAGATATATCGTAAGGATTAAGAGATTAAAATAACGATTTCGCATTATATATTTTAATCTGCGTTGTATCGTAAGATCATAGTTTGGAAAAATATATATATGTGAAAACAACTATTGTAAAAGTTATGTGGTATATGTTTAATTGTTATTTTATTTATCTAAAATATTATTTTATAAAATACATGTTGTAGTCGTATATATAATTTGCAAATTTGATGGAACTATCCGTTAAAAATTTCATTCAAACATAAAGCATAATTTGACGCTTCAAATATTTGAATAATATAAGTATAAAATCATTTTATTATTTTATTAATTTTAAAATATATCAGCTGAAATTATTTACTATATGCGAATTTTTTTTAGAAAATTTATAATTGAGATTGGCTAATTAAATTTTCAACCGGTTTAATTAATTAAATATTTGTCAGTTTGATGGAAAAACCTGCTAAAAAGTACAATCGTAAAAACATCAATCGTAATATGTGTATATATATATATATATATATATATATATTTGAAACAAAATAAAAAGATATTAAAATATATTTCAAATATTTGAATAATATAAGTATGAAATCATTTTAATATTTTATTAATTTTAAAATATATCAGCTGAAATTATTTACTATATGCGAATTTTTTTATAAAAAATTTATAATCGAGATTGGTTAATTAATTTTTCAACCCGTTTAATTAATTAAATATTTTTCAGTTTGATGGAAAAACCTGCTAAAAAGTAAAATCGTAAAAACATCAATCGTAATATGTGTATATATATATATATTTTGAAACAAAATAAAAAAGATATTAAAATATATTATAAATATATTTTGAATTAAATCATAAATTAAGATCATAAATTAGAGAATCTTAATTTATATATAATAGTTGATGTATAAATTATTCATTATATTTATCAATTAATTTGTTTTGATTTTAATTAATTAGGAAATTGGGACCTATTAGATTTTGGTTGTTTGGTTACATGTTTAATAATTGTCTTGTTTGGAAACATGGATTGTAGAGATAATGTTATATTCCCTAATTACCCTTAATGAAAGTTACAAATCCTAATAATATTAAGGGCAAATTTCAGGCACAACATTTATGTACCATGGACAACATTATAAACAGTGAGTTAGCAATTTAGTTTTTTTTAAAATGAATTATGTGTTATTTGGAGGAGATATATCGTAAGGATTAAGAGATTAAAATAACGATTTCGCATTATATATTTTAATCTGCGTTGTATCGTAAGATCATAGTTTGGAAAAATATATATATATGTGAAAACAACTATTGTAAAAGTTATGTGGTATATGTTTAATTGTTATTTTATTTATCTAAAATATTATTTTATAAAATACATGTTGTAGTCGTATATATAATTTGCAAATTTGATGGAACTATCCGTTAAAAATTTCATTCAAACATAAAGCTTAATTTGACGCTTCAAATATTTGAATAATATAAGTATAAAATCATTTTATTATTTTATTAATTTTAAAATATATCAGCTGAAATTATTTACTATATGCGAATTTTTTTTAGAAAATTTATAATTGAGATTGGCTAATTAAATTTTCAACCCGTTTAATTAATTAAATATTTGTCAGTTTGATGGAAAAACCTGCTAAAAAGTACAATCGTAAAAACATCAATCGTAATATGTGTATATATATATATATATATATATATATATATATATATATATATATATATTTGAAACAAAATAAAAAGATATTAAAATATATTTCAAATATTTGAATAATATAAGTATGAAATCATTTTAATATTTTATTAATTTTAAAATATATCAGCTGAAATTATTTACTATATGCGAATTTTTTATAGAAAATTTATAATCGAGATTGGTTAATTAATTTTTCAACCCGTTTAATTAATTAAATATTTTTCAGTTTGATGGAAAAACCTGCTAAAAAGTAAAATCGTAAAAACATCAATCGTAATATGTGTATATATATATATATATATATTTTTTGAAACAAAATAAAAAAGATATTAAAATATATTATAAATATATTTTGAATTAAATCATAAATTAAGATCATAAATTAGAGAATCTTAATTTATATATAATAGTTGATGTATAAATTATTCATTATATTTATCAATTAATTTGTTTTGATTTTAATTAATTAGGAAATTGGGACCTATTAGATTTTGGTTGTTTGGTTACATGTTTAATAATTGTCTTGTTTGGAAACATGGATTGTAGAGATAAATGTTATATTCCCTAATTACCCTTAATGAAAGTTACAAATCCTAATAATATTAAGGGCAAATTTCAGGCACAACATTTATGTACCATGGACAACATTATAAACAGTGAGTTAGCAATTTAGTTTTTTTTAAAATGAATTATGTGTTATTTGGAGGAGATATATCGTAAGGATTAAGAGATTAAAATAACGATTTCGCATTATATATTTTAATCTGCGTTGTATCGTAAGATCATAGTTTGGAAAAATATATATATGTGAAAACAACTATTGTAAAAGTTATGTGGTATATGTTTAATTGTTATTTTATTTATCTAAAATATTATTTTATAAAATACATGTTGTAGTCGTATATATAATTTGCAAATTTGATGGAACTATCCGTTAAAAATTTCATTCAAACATAAAGCATAATTTGACGCTTCAAATATTTGAATAATATAAGTATAAAATCATTTTATTATTTTATTAATTTTAAAATATATCAGCTGAAATTATTTACTATATGCGAATTTTTTTTAGAAAATTTATAATTGAGATTGGCTAATTAAATTTTCAACCCGTTTAATTAATTAAATATTTGTCAGTTTGATGGAAAAACCTGCTAAAAAGTACAATCGTAAAAACATCAATCGTAATATGTGTATATATATATATATATATATATATATATATATATATATATATATTTGAAACAAAATAAAAAGATATTAAAATATATTTCAAATATTTGAATAATATAAGTATGAAATCATTTTAATATTTTATTAATTTTAAAATATATCAGCTGAAATTATTTACTATATGCGAATTTTTTTATAGAAAATTTATAATCGAGATTGGTTAATTAATTTTTCAACCCGTTTAATTAATTAAATATTTTTCAGTTTGATGGAAAAACCTGTTAAAAAGTAAAATCGTAAAAACATCAATCGTAATATGTGTATATATATATATATTTTGAAACAAAATAAAAAAGATATTAAAATATATTATAAATATATTTTGAATTAAATCATAAATTAAGATCATAAATTAGAGAATCTTAATTTATATATAATAGTTGATGTATAAATTATTCATTATATTTATCAATTAATTTGTTTTGATTTTAATTAATTAGGAAATTGGGACCTATTAGATTTTGGTTGTTTGGTTACATGTTTAATAATTGTCTTGTTTGGAAACATGGATTGTAGAGATAATGTTATATTCCCTAATTACCCTTAATGAAAGTTACAAATCATAATAATATTAAGGGCAAATTTCAGGCACAACATTTATGTACCATGGACAAACTCCAATTTTTTAATAGTATTGATATTTCAGCTCTTTTTATGTATCATTTTTTGTTTTGGCAACATACAACTTAATATGTGCATGTAACAACTACAAGTCAAAAGTCTAACATTCATGATACTGTTTTGAACGGTTTAAATCAATTTTATTTATCATTCCTAATATTTAGTCCTGAAAATCCATTGCAAATCAAATACCGACTCTTTTGTAAACAAATAAATTTGCTATGCAGCAAAATAGTGTTCATCTAAAAAATAAAATAGTTTAATCTGTATCTAAATTAGTTCAAACACATAATTTAACGTAGAAATGATCAAAGAAAAAGCAAGTAAAGGCGAAGGCAAATTAGCACAACAAAATGGACTTGATAACATTATCATAATAATATCCTGCCGTAACATAGGAACAATAACAATCCATAAAAGGATCATCCATTAGTCACATTACATATTAGTCCTTGAATTTCAAAATAGCACCCTAACCTTAATATCTTACATAAATAACCTTTTGTTCCATGGTAAACAAAGTAAAATGGTCTTCCTCATCTTCTTCAAACGAACGACCAATTCACGAACATAAAAGCTAAACAGTGGTTTGATTCATCGTCTTCTACAACTTTCCACACTGTTGCCTGCTCGTAAGACACAAACCTCCCCATGCTTGACGCACATACTCCAGCAGGAAGATGAGTATAGCCCTATACGGGAAACAAGATTCCAAGTCAAACAATGTTTTTCCATGAAAATGACAAAAGAGTTCTCAGTAAAAAGAGAAAAAAAACCTGTTGCATGATCTTGGGGAACTCGGAGCAAAGAGCTTTACGACCAGACTCGTCGAGGGTCTTGTCTAGCATTATGTCTTGAAGGGCTACAAGTGTAGTTTCCAGCATGTCTAAACCGGTTTGGTTTGCAAATGTGAAGATCGGTGAAGACTGTAAAACAAAAGAGTTATTGTCACACTCATCTCAACAAATTCAAGAATCCCTTACAAGCAAACCATGTCATAAATAACCACTTACGTTTGTTTTCAGGGAGCAGCACAAGATTGCATCATTGTGATTCCAGAGTTGATGCAGCAATGTGTCACCACTGGTTTGAGAATCAGAGCCAAAGAGATCTGCACCAGTGTGAACTCTACAATAGCCAATAAGAACAGAGTTTCTGACTAAATAAACTCACTGATCAGAATGTAAAATTTTTTTAAAAGACCTAGAACGCTAATAAGTACCTGTAACTCCGGGAGATCCAACGGACCAGAGTGAGAGCTTCAGGAGATGTGGGAACAGATATTGGACTGATACTGGAACCAGGACGAGGAGCAATGGCTAGAGCAACTCTCTGAATCGATCCCACTATGCTTCTCACGTATTGACGAGCCATTGAAGCAACATTATCTCTTGTATGGTTATCAAATGAGAACTGGAATGCTATGGTGAGTACCGACCTAAAGTTACAACCATTTGGGTCGGCTTCACCTGCTTGACGTGTTGACCCTTCTAAAGCCGATGCTAAATCCAATGTACGGTTCACAGATGCACCGTTCTATATGACAGTGAAAGATTTAGATTATGGCATGAGGGATACATGTAATTTGGATATTGATCTTGATATATTACCGGGGTTGATTTATGTTCAAGAGGTATGACACGGAAACCAGAAGGAAGCAAAGGTGCATCATCAGCAAATGATTCGTCTATAGGAGCAAAGACAAGCTGTGCACAACCTCCAACCACATTTTCATCAACACCGCTACAAAGCTGTAGTAAGTACATATCCCGAGCTAAACCCATGTCTTCAGGTGAGTAAGCGTGACCTTCAAGTCTAACCACCTCAAGAAACTGCAACAAGAAAACCAAGACAGGTTTCAGAACTAAAAAAAGTATAAAGAAAGAAGAACAAAGGTGAGGCTATTTATTCATTGCACCTCTTCATGTTCGACTGTCTGAGCAAGGGGGAGGATGACTTGGTTACTAGGGAACCCACCAGCTCTAGCGCAAGGAACAGCATAAGGACTTGCTCTGAGGGATGCAGCAGCATAAGCATCCACACCATAATCAGCCCATTCAGAGCGGTGTTCTCTAAGGAATCGAACCAGTACAGCGGGTGAAACATTCTTGATGCAAAAAAGATATGCAAGTCAGTCAAGACTACAACAGAAAATAAGCTTTTTCAATTACCTAATCCTTAAAACATGTACCTGCAACAGCATGGAGGCCTTGGCACAAAGCACACCGCTACCAAAGCTTGGGAGGAATGAGTTACCATACTGAGACCCACCAAACTTTCCAGGGGACAAGTTTATCATAACTGTAATGTCCTCTGCACCATCACTACCCATTGGAGACCATCCATCATCCACAAAACCATTAACAGCATCATTGAATCCCCTGAAGTTCATTCATTTGAACAATTAGAAAGAGAAGGAAAAAAAACACTTGGCAGTAAAGCTATTGGTGATACTTACCGACAGAGTCTTTGGCTGAAGGTTCTTAAAACCGCAGGTTGCCGCCCTCCACCGTACTGAACTTCTCCACTTGTCTCTTGTGCAATTTGTCTTACATGTCTCAAAGCCTGAAATAAGAAACCAAACATAAGAAACACAGCATGATACCAGGTTGTTGGGGTCTTAAACAAGGTTGTTTTAACTTACAGCGACGGTCATTTTCTGAGCAAGAATCCTTGAAGATTCATAGAGAGGTCTCATGACTTCAGGGACACTACAGGCCTAGGGAAACCAGAAAAAAAAAAAGTCAGGAACATATTATTGAAGTGTTTTGACCCAGTTTGACCCGTTGCTTACATCTAAATCAACATGGTCAACAATGTGGAGAATGGAACCACCACCGTCGCAAGGACGGATGAGAAACCCACTTGGACGAATTTCAGCTCTCACAAAGCTTGAAGATGGTGGCCCGGTGGGGCCACCAGTTGCAGAAGTAAGCGACCTCTCACAAACCTGAGGACAGTGAGTGAAGGCAGCATGATGTAGTTTCAATATAGAAACCAAATAACATAAAAGCAGATCCAAAAACATACCACATAGCTTCCATCTTCTAAACATGTGCTGTATCTCAGCGTCCAAAAGTCACGAGCTGCTGCTAATGTTGTCGGAGCATACATCTGATAAATCAGACCAAAACACGGTTTAGGTCCTTAGGAAATCTTACAAAGATGTGCAAGTAAAAGACTACAAGAACTGAGGCAGACCTGAGTGTATATAAGCTCGATAGTCCCACCGTTTCCAGCAGGAATCACACTCAGAGTATCCACACATCGACAATCACGGAGCCAAGATGGACGATCTTTGAGGATTTCAGCAACCTTCATGGGTTCTAAACTCACGAGGCCGCAGGCACGTGCTGCAATTCCGCTGCAGTTGCGCGAAATAGCAACGATGCCAATAGAATCCGGACCAGGCTACACCAACAAAGAAATATTATCATATAAGAAAAGTTTGCATTTTTACACATAAACATAAAGAAACAGAGAACAGATTAAGACAGCTTGAAGAGTTGTACCTTCATCCCAATCATCTGAACCCAGTCAACAGCAGTTCCTGTAGCCTTGGAAAGGAACTCTGCTAGGGCCTCCTCTGCTATCGAAAGGAGACTAAAACCAAAAAAATAACCATTTAGGTTGTCACATAGAATCCAACAAGCTGAGATATATATGCAGCAGAGAAGAAAAAGCTCACCCAGCTGGGTTGTTAGCATCGCGTTGCAGATGCTGAGGATTTGGGTTTTGCTGTTGATGTTGCTGACCACTTACGACCACAGACTCACAGCTGTTGTCTGTGGTCGTCCCAGAAGCCTACAGCCCAAAGAAAGGTAACAACTTTTAAGCAAAAATCTAACAAAATGATTCATAGAAACAAAATGATGAAGAGTTTACAGTGTGGATTTGGTGTTTCATGTGGCCATTCTCGTAGACCAAATGGGAAACTTGCTTCTGCAAACGATCATTCTCTTCCATCAGGAGTTTATTCATTGCATTGAGCTTTCTGTTCACTGTTTGAAGACGAGCAGCTTCTTTCCTCTGCTTCTCTCGACATCTAAAACCATCGAATCAAAAGGAAATACAACTATGAAAAGATAAACCAGAATGTTGCATGTATGGTGTGAATATATGGTAGTGGATGAACAGATATAATTGGATTTAGAAACATATTATAAAACTCCCAATGATATAAAGAGGAAAAGATAATGTATTTTTCAATTCATAGCTTATTTTCTGGCAGAAAATATAAGGGTTTTGACGGAAATAAACGTAACGCATTCAAAGACAATTTTATTACATGTCACTTTCTTGTATTTAAAGTTTTTCAACACTGTCAAAGCTTAAGCAAAACGAAGATTCCTGCTCTGAGAGATTACAAGACATGGATCTACACTTATATTCAAAACATAATAATCGCTGAGATCCAAATAAGAAAAAAACATTTTAATATCTTTATAGACTTAAATACAAACAAAAATAGATAATCTTCTGGTAAGAAATCAACAAAGGAAAAAAACTACTTCACAAAGATTATTTTTTACAGGAAGAAAGAAAAAGATTTGTTGATAACTTCACCTGCGGTTCTGAAACCAAACTTTGATCTGTTTGGGTTCGATATTGGAGAGAATCGGACACTCTCGTATGAGTTGCTGTCTTCTGAGAGAGCTAGGCTTAGGACACTCAGTGTAAACTCTTTCAAGAGCTTCAACTTGCTCCGGCGTGTACCTCACATACTTGCCAGAATCCAACCCTTTATCCGGCGACTCTCTGTGCATTCCGTGGACCATCATAGCTCAAAGAGTAAAAAAAAAAAGTCGAATCTTTTTAACAGACTAACGCAAGACCCAGATAGAGTTTCAAGTCTAGGTTTTTTAGTTTATTGTAGCTGGTGGGTTCTTTTCAAGGGTAGGCTCTCTGAATAGAGAGAGAGCCTCCACTAACGTTCATGAGATAATGGTGGGAAAAAAAGAGTGTTTTTTGTGATTCCTTTCGGTTATTTTTGGTGAAGAGAGAAAACGTTAGAGCAATGGCGAGGAAGATAAAAGGAGCAAGGGAAGGAAGCAAAGTAGAGGTCTTTATCATAGACGCCAATCTCGAGATCCTTTTAAGACATGTACAAAAATTAAACTGTAAAAGAAATTACTTTTCTTTTCTTTTGTGTGGCGCGAGAGACAGAAGAGAGAGAAGAGGACTTGCAAGAACAGCACAGCATAAAAGGTAGAGAAAAAAAGATTGATAAACGCCAGGTGGGTTGAATTTGATAAAAGCTTTTACTTTTAGGGCTTATAGCTAAATTGAATTAACATTTTTTTTGTCAACAAATTGAATTAACATTTGTACCGTAAAAATACATTTTTGGGTATTAGGGTTTTTTTAAGACTGCTGAAAACTTATTTGATGAAAAGAAATGTTTTGAACTTAAGTTGAGATTGGTAAATTATGAAATGATGAACTTAATTCTACAAATATTGTATTTAAACCCACCTTGGGAATGCTCTTTTTTGGAGGGGTATCCGAAACCAACATTTTATCCGGGCTCGTCTAGATAGATCATTAGTTAATTATGCGTGGAATGAGGCTTTTCCGGCTGGTAGGTGCAAGTACCTCCGCTTCGAGGGCTCGGATCACCGCCCGGTGGTTACTTTCTTTGATGACTCGCGCAGAATAAAGAAGGGCATGTTCAGATTTGACCGAAGGCTTCGAGACAAACCGGAGGTGAGAACCATTGTTGAAGAGGTCTGATCCAACAATGCTACCCTATCTCTCCTTTCCAAAATCTGCTTAGTACGTCGCGGTATCATCTTGTGGCTCAAACAGAAAAATGAAGATAATGTTAAGATTATGGAGGAAACTCAGGCAGCGTATGAGAAGGCCCTCTCCGACGACATTCTAGACCAAGCTACGATAGACAGCCTTAAAGCCAAATTGGAACAACTGTACAGAGAAGATGAGCTCTTTTGGCGACAGAGAAGTCGCATCCAGTGGCTAAACGGAGGCGACCGCAACTCTGCGTTTTTCTTTGCTGCAACGAGAGCCCGTCGGTCAAGAAACAAAATCTCAACAGTTGAAACCGAGGATGGGCGTGAGGTCTTTGAGGAACCAGACATAACGCGGGAGTTTGAAAAGTTCTACAAGGAGATCTTCACTTCAAACAATTCAAACAACTTTGATGTGGTCATGGAAGCTCTCTCTCCTTGTATTTCGCAGGAAGCTAATGAGACTCTTATTTCTATTCCAAGTTGTGAAGAGATCAGAGAAGCAGCTTCTTCTATTTATGCCGACAAAGCTCCTGGCCCTGACGGGTTCTCATTAGGTTTCTACCACTCTTATTGGGATGTCATTGGAGAGGATGTCATAGGAGAGATCAAAGACTTCTTTACTTCAGGATCTCTGCACCAGAGGCAGAATGAAACTCATGTCTGCCTTGTTCCCAAGATCACCAGCCCCAAAAAAGTCTCCGACTACCGGCCATCACTCTTTGCTCAGTCCACTACAAGATCATAGCGAAAATCCTCACAATGCGCCTACAACCACTCCTTCTGCATCTGATTTCTCCATCACAATCAGCGTTTGTCCAAGGAAGAGCGATAGCCGATAACGTTCTCATCACACATGAGACTCTCCACTTCCTCCGGATTTCGAAGGCTAAGGTCCATTGTTCCATGGCCATTAAGACAGACATGAGCAAGGCTTACGATCGCATCGAATGTGGTTTCCTCAAAGCGGTATTGGAAAGATTGGGTTTTCATGAGACTTGGATCAATTGGGTGATGGAGTGCGTTCGTACGGTATCTTATACCTTCCTGCTCAACGGCGCTCCACAGGGTAGAGTCGAACCTTCAAAAGGACTCCGTCAGGGTGACCCGCTTTCACCCTACCTCTTCATCCTTTGTTCGGAAGTCCTCTCCGGTCTCTGTCGCAAGGCGCAATCAGATGGTTCTCTAAAAGGTGTCCGAGTTGCTAGAAGAAGTCCCTATGTTAATCATCTCCTTTTCGCGGACGACAGGATGTTTTTTCTGTAAAACATCACCTTCGGCCTGTGCAAAACTAGTTTCTATCCTTCACCGCTACGAAGTTGCTTCGGGGCAGAAGATTAACATCGCAAAATCTGCTATCACGTTCTCCTACAAGACGCCGGGAGAAATCAAGTCTAGGGTAAAAGCTGCGCTCCAGATATCGAATGAGGGGGGAATTGGTAAATATTTGGGCTTACCCGAGCACCTTGGACCAAGAAAGAGGGACATCTTTGCGAGCATAGTGGACTGAATCCGTCAAAAATCCCATAGCTGGACCTCACACTACTTATCGGGAGCCGAGAAACAGGTTCTACTCAAATCAATCCTCTCGGCCATGCCTTCTCACGCCATGTCTTGCTTTAAACTACCGAGATCTCTCTGCAAACAAATCCAGTCAATCCTCACAAGGTTTTGGTGGGACAATAAACCGGGAAAACGAAACATGTGTTGGGTGGCTTGGGATAAGCTCACGCTCCCAAAAGCTGATGGAGGACTTGGCTTCCGCGACATTAAACTATTCAATGACTCGCTACTTGGCAAAATCTCTTGGAGAATTCTGCAGAATCCGGACTCTCTCCATAGCCGCATCCTCCTCGGCAAGTACTGCCACGTGACACCCTTCTTAGAGGCGACCCCAAAAGGCCAAATTTTACATGGTTGGCGGGGAATTTTGGCAGGGCTTGAGGTAGTCAAACAGGGGCTGGGCTGGAATGTGGGAAATGGAGCAACCATTCCACTGTGGCAGGAGCCTTGGCTCGATTCAACTGAGCCGACATGTCTCATGGGTCCACCGGCAGAGAACCAACTACACCTTAAAGTCTATGATTTGCTATTGCCGGGTGGGTCAGATTGGAGCTCGACCAACATTCGCCGCTATGTCCCGCATCATGAACAACATATTCGACGTGTTACCCCCAACACTAGGAATACGAGAGACAGACGCACATGGCTACACTCCAAGTCTAGAGAATACTCCACGAAGAGCGGATATGACCTTCTTCACTCACGCACACACCCAGTAGCACCTGAAGATTGGAATTGGAAGAAATTTATTTGGTCACTCCCAATCCCTCCAAAGATTCGCCACTTCTTTTGGAAATTGTCATTCAAGACACTCGCGGTTGAAGCTAACTTGGTTTCTAGAAGAATGCTACCTTCCTCGTCTTGCAAACGGTGTGGAGAAGTGGAAGATGAGCTCCATGTGTTTCTCAATTTCCCGTTTGCGGCATCAACTTGGGTCCAGGCTCCAATAGTACGGAAACATGCATCGGCTACCATCTCCTCCACAAAACTCCTTCTTGAATTTGCAGCAGCAGAATCTCCTCTCTCGTCAACAAATCTGGAAAACTCCCCACTTAACCCTTGGATTCTTTGGAACTTGTGGAAGGCTAGGAATATCCTAGTGTTTGAAAATAAATTGTTATCGAAGGAGGAAGTGCTGCAAAGATCTCTCTGATGCATTGAACTGGAAGGAAGCTCGCACCGCTGCCACTCTAAGAAAACGCACGACGAAAACAACCATGGCTCTGCCTCCCCTGCCTCTGGCTTGTGTCTCTTGTCACTCCGACGCTGCCTGGAAACCGAGTACAGGTGCTTGTGGTCTGGGATGGCTGGTTAAAGATGCTAATGGAGGTACTATCCTATCGGGTTCTGTTGTCCGCCAGCTCGTCAGCTCAGCCATTGCTAGCGAAGGCATGGGACTGATCACGGCCATGAAAGCTACTCTTGAAGCAAATCTAAAGTCTGTCTGCTTCTACTCAGATTCGCAAAGTTTGATCAAGATGATCAACTCGCGCAAATATCACAAATGAACTGTACGGAATCCTGAACGATATTTGGATTCTCGCTGACCAGTTTCAGTTCTCTCACTTCTACTTTATCCCTAGGACCGCTAATTGCGATGTTGATCGCATTGCTAAGCTTGCTCTTTCAAATTTCAACTCTTTGGTTTGTAATCTTTAAGTATTACTCTCATAGCTCAATCAAATTTCAGGTTTGACCAAAAAAACTCAATTTTATTATTCTAAAAGTTTGTTAAAAACTAATGTAATTTTACAAATAAATACTTTAATTTTTTACGTTTTATTTTGCGGAACTGTGTTTTTTAAAGTTGCAATAGATTTTTTTGAATAAAACTAGAAATGGTGTTTTGTAGTATTAATTAAAAATAATAATTAGTACTAGTAATTAATTAATTGAAGGCGCAGCAGGACAAAAGGTAAAAGACAATAAAGGAGAAAAGCCAACACACGCAAAACAGTCTCTGCAAAACCCATCTGTTTTTTTACTCTACCTATAACAGTAATGATAAATAAATAAAAAATCTAACTAAATAAGGAGGCAGAGAGACAGGCCAATCTTTGTTTTTTTTAATTTACTTTCCATTTTGAAATTAGTATTTATTATTCGATAGAAGAAAATTAAAAAACAAATTCGTAATGGTTGTGTCAGAAGAAACGGATATTTGACGAAATGGTAAGTCTTTTGCTAACTTAGGGGAAAAAAGCTGTTGTCTTTCTCTCTCTCTCTGTGAGAAGGACATAACATAAGCTTGTTTCTCTCTCCTCTACCTCTCTGATGATCATCATCATGATGGTGATATGCTTATATATATGCATGTACAATAACATCATCATATGTGCATGTACAATAACATCATCATATGTGTACATCTTTTGTATGCATTACGTAGATGATGATGTATTTGATGCTGATGATATATTGCATGAGGAAAATTGTGTGGACTGTCATTGCGCGCGTGAGAAGCGTGAATAAAATAAATTGTCATGAAATACTGGCAAAAATATTATTTATGAAATAGAAAAAAAAAATCAGAAGTACTAATATTATTTTGGAGGGGGCTTAAATATTTCAGTCAGTTTTAAGTAGTATGTTACGGATTCGATTTAGTTTTGATAAATAAAAGTTCTAAAAAGACAAGTGTGGCATTGTTCAGTACAGTCTGTGTTTGGTTGTGTAATGGTTTCAATTGGGTTGTACTGAATCAATGTCCGGACAAACGGCTTACTTCTTATAAAATACTGTCTACGTATTAATATTACTGTGGATACGTGATTTTGTATAGAATTATTCGTAATTAATAAAGAGAAAGATGAGAGAGTAAACAACAAATTAAATGAAGGTGGGGGATCATGTGAGGTCTCATCATGAGTATTCCAACTTTGTGCATGCGCTTCGATTTTCTACATGGCAGATATACCCACGTATAGCCAGCCCCTATATATCCCCACTTTTTCTTCTATTCTAGTTAAACTTTTCTAATTAAAAATACAACTACTAATACTTTTTCTCTTATCGAATACACCCAAAATATATATTCTTTTCATAAAAAACCACTTAACATATCATACTTCAATACTACGAGGTTTTTCTCTCGCGCCACTCAACACATGGAGTATTTCTTTTGAAATTATTTCGCATCACGAGGCATTAAGTTCTACTACATGTGGACATTCATATTTGTATATATATAAACTACGATATGGAAGGTTTTTGGCACGTGCCGGAGTGGGCAAAAGCTCAACAGAGCTCGGAGATCCCGGAGCAACAGCAGAAACGGAAGAGCGAGAGAACCAAACTCCTGGAACCACTGAACCCAAGGGAAGTCCTGTGCTTTACTGACGCATCGTGGACAGGACAAGGGAAAAACACTGGCCTTGGTTGGCATATGGAAGACACAAACGGAACTACACTGCTAAGGGGATCAAAGACAGTCACATACGTTAAATCACCTATCATCGCGGAAGCTTTGGCGATCAGAGAAGCAGTTGCAGCAGCAAAGGAACTCCAATTCAGACAAATCAGAGTAGCCTCGGACTCACGCAACATCATCTCCGGCATAAACAACGGCAGACCACCGAAAGAAGTGAAGATGATTTGTGAAGATATTCACTCCATCTCCCGGTTTTTCCATAAAAAGTCTTTCATCTCTATTCCAAGAACATGTAATGTAATGAGATAGTGGATAGCTTAGCAAAAACAGCCGCAAGCTCGAGGACCATAGGCTCTATTCGTGTACTCTTTTAATCTTTCTAATGCAAGTTATTTCCAGACCCAAAAAAAAGGAAGGTTTTTGGCTGACCCTAGTATTCGGTTTTGGTTGTTTCATACAGTATATATCAACGGCTAATCAAATAAAATGGGGAAAATTATGATAGAATATTGGACTTGTTTAAAAGAATTTCACTTAGCCTAACTGTTGAATGGTAAAATATCTTAAATTTTGCCACAAACATAACAACTGTTTAACATATATCTTGATCTCGTAAAACTACCTTATCTTAAGTTAAGAAAATGTGAAAATACGTCACATTAAATCGTTTTATCAGTTTATGTGTTACCAATTAACTTACCAAACATTGTTATCTAACAAGTATGTTGGTTTACGTAGTGCATTACAAAGACTTGTCCACAGTCCGATATCAGACGTATCATCATATACTTTTGTAATTCGATCATATATATCAGCTTAGTTGGGATTTTTTTTTCCGGGACTTACAGAAACTTGACGTGTAACTAAATTTAAATATTCTGAAAAAACGAATGAGGAGTTTTCATAATCTGATTAAAACCAATATATGTGTAATTTATTAAATTATATATATAACAACTTAGTTGTTTTCTGGAAATGGAATCATAGAATTTTATCGTGGAGGGATATGCTTAAATTTATAGCTTATAAAAGACCACATTTTATAGCTTAAATTTATTAGCCCTATGTAAGAACTAATGAGTCGGCATTTTCCATTTTCTGTTTTCCTTTGCTCGAATCCTCTGGAAGAAAAGGTATAGGACCCATAACCCACTGTAACACTATGCAGTGCTCTTTCTTAAAAGACTTTGGATGCTTTCATAATAAGGAAAAAAAAAGTATAAACAGTGAGTAGTTTGGTTGATGGGGAAAAAAAGAATGTCAAACCTTTTAAATTTGACAAATATCTTTACAAAATAATAATTGGCTTTATTAATATATTTTAATTTGTGGTGTCAACTTTTTATTTTTAGCAAGAGGCATGGAGCATAAGAGTACCCCACTGGGCCAAGTCCACTTACTCTTGTTCCCATGTCTTTTTTTTTTTTTTTTGACAAACTCTCTTGTTCCCATGTCACACACTACATACGTTGCTTGATTTTTTTTTTTTTGAACCAACCAAGATTTCATTAATAAACGAGTAGAATTACTCAGAGTTCACAACGGATAGAAGAGACTGTTTTGTCAAGCAGTCAGCTTGAGCATTACGTAAACGAGAAATTAAACTAAAAGAGATAGATTCAAAGGAGTTACAGAGGACGGAAATGTCATGTAACAACTCTTGGATTTCAACACATTTGCCTTTAGAAGAGATAAGTGAGATGAGTGATTTACAATCGGAGTGTACACTTAACGATTTAAATCCCGAAGTGTACACTACATACGTTGCTTGATAATTTCCCAATTTTTTTAATGTTTTCTTTTATTTTGTTGGTGTCCCTTTCCATCATTGATATACATCTTTTTGTAGCTCCATATAATATCCATACAAATGGGCGTATAGATCTATGCTTGTATCTCGTTTCAATATGTGATTTATATACGTATAAAGTTTCATGTTTTTATTAGTTTTTGTTTGTCAAACAAGAGTATTTGGACGTTCGAGGCTCTCGAGATACTACCAAAGAAAAACATATTTCATGGAGCCGAGGTTCGAACGAAAACTTTGAAAGATTATATATAACTATATACTAATGTAATATTTCCGAATGAGTTGAGATAATTACTACAATGAGTGTAGTCTAATGTCTAATTTCGATTCAGACTAATCAGTGTCTATTATGATTAGTTGGATTAAAACTTATTTCACAACCCTACATTTTTGCTTATGAACTGCCCGAATCTTCATCTAGATGTGTATATATATATATATAGTTACCATATAACATCTACCGGAGATATGAAAGTTGGTGATCGTTCCGTCTATAATCTAATTATTCTACGTACATAGTATCACCAAGACAATCTGATTATAATCTTAATAAGTAGGTTGTAAAGTATACAATGAGCCCGATTGATGAACAAAAGCGAAACGGGTATATTAGTTGTTATTAGAAATAATAAATATGGTTGAATAGTATAAAACTGTACGATAATAGTGAAAGTTGTTAACGAAAACGGTAACACAAAACTGAAAATAACAGTTTTTATTATTGTTTTTATAACTTTTTTGTGATTGGTAACAACTAAAACGGTATTTCTAACTGCATCGCTTAGAAATTATTAATCAAACCCAATAGTTGGTGAGAGTTGGATCAAAATCAGAGATCTATTTTCCTTGAACACAACTTTTCTATATATAACCACTACAAGATTTTATACCATAATATTTTTAGGAGAATACCCAACTTCATAAATCATTTATTATGGATCTAAAATGTAGAAATATGAGTACTTTTAAATCGAAATATCTAAAATGCTGACTCCGAGTGCAAACTTCATTTGGCACAAAAGAGTATAACTAAATATGAATATCTAAAGGCTGAGAGATTATAAAGATAAGATATAGAACTCACAAATTTTTCAAAAAAATAAAATAAATAAAAAATATTTGTTATGTAGTTCAACAAATAAGAATCCATAAATCAGACTTTATGTATAGATTACTTGTTATGTAATCTGTAAAGCTAAATAATAACAATAGATCATTCATAATAGGCTATTATGAATGATCTATTGTTATTATTTAACAAGTAATCTATACATAAAGTCTGTACAATACAATGTAAACCAACAACACAACATGAGCTTACTCCATAAATGGGAAATCGATGCAGCAATGATATTGAAATCACACACTCAATGGAAAGGAAAAGCACAAGTGTCTTTTTACACCACTCTATTGAATGAGATGAAAGTTAACAAAATAAAAGTCAAATGAAAAGCCCTATTTTTGTCACAAATCACAATTGTGTTCTTCTTGCTTTGCTTCATTCTCACATCTCTAATGCTCCTATTGTTTTAAGGAGAGACATAGGTGGAGAGAGGGACCCATGCACGGGCATGATAGAGGTGTAAAGTCAAGCATGGATAGAAAAGAAGGCAACAAGTTTGATAGGCTGCTCATGCATATATAGTAGGGCTGGGATTATTATCCGGGATCCGGATCCGATCCGGTATCCGCTCCGGATCCGCTCCGAAAAGCGGATATCCGGGGTGCCGGATCCGGATCCGGATAGTAAAATCATGGATCCGTCGGAACCGGACCCGGATCCGGATAATATAAAATTTCAGAACCGGATATCCGATATCCGTTTATATTATATTATAATATGTTTTTATATTATATATGTTATATTAAACATCTTAAATTTATTTGTATTAACCATAAATTATGGAAACGTGGTGGAATTATATCTGATTGTTCATATTCTTCCATGTTGTGTCTTTGTTGTGGACTTAAACATTATTATATTACTGATTCTTCTATGCCAAGATAGATCATAGATCTTGCCGTTTGTTAATAATGTACAGTTGGATGCTGAGATAATGGATATGTACAAATGAATGCTTACTAAGTGAAATCATTTTCGAAGTTAACACTAGTTGCGATGATGTCATTTTTCTTAAACTGATTGTATATTGTTTGCTAAGCTTGAAATTTTTGATGGGCTGGAAAATCCAACAATAATTTTAGCTGTTTTTTCAGTCATATAAATACATATGCAATTAATACAGAAGTTGAGTTGTTTGTATTGATGTTCTTTGAACTGATTGTATAACTTTTTTTTTTTCAGTCGTAATGCAGAAGATGGGTATGAACTTGAAAATACAACCTCTTTTGCTATTTTATCTTATGTTACTTGATATTTTGTTAGTTAAACTATTTTTCTTTTATTTCTTTCACAATGATCTTTTGCTACTATATAATCACATATAATCTTTTGTTATTATATTTTTGTGTGAAAATTGTAAACTCTAAAAAATTTAGTTAAATTCCAGATCGGATCCGGATATCCGTGGATATCCGCGGATATCCGGTATTTTTACGGATATCCAAAAACCGGATATCCGGAACAAACGGATCCGAATCCGGATAGTTATATTGCATATCCGGTGAAACCGGATCCGGATCCACATATCTCAGAAAAGCCGGATATCCGGATCCGTCCCATACCTAATATATAGTATCGATCATGTAATATTCATATATATGCATATAATAATTATGAGTGGGATTAAAGTTTGTGGATATCACTTAACAATCGAGCTTATAAAAGACGTACCACAAATATAATTGTTTTCCTTACGTGAGATGACAACATTGAAATTGATTTGAAGAATGGCGAAGAAACTATAAGACCATTGGACATCCATGAACTTCAAGATGGGGTTTCTTAAACAAAAATTTAATACTTTTTTTTGGAAAGTAAAAAAAAAAAAATCAAAAAAAGGAACGAATAGAATGTCGCCACGTAACATGTACAGTGCAAGTACTGATCCTTATCTAAAGATTTTTAGAGCTTGGATTCTTAACTATTGTGGTGAGACCCACAATATTTTATAATTTTTTCTTAAAAACTCCACCTTAAAAACTTTAGATGGACATGCTCGGATATCCGTTAGTCAAAAGATGTTAATATTCAATCAAATAATGGATCCGTTGGTCAAAATAACTAAACATCACCTAAACCTTAAATTTATATGTCAACCAAATTATAGATTTCTTAGTTGTATGATCTCAGTATATGATATATCAAGAAGAGATAGCGAGGTGGTTCGATTTCTATTTCTTTTCCTTTACCAACGTCTCTTTCTCTATACAACGTGGACAAGCCACAATTTTAACTATAGAAAAGGTTATAAAAAAGAATTATTGGCACCAAAATATATAATTTACTGATATGCAAGAAAATGAAGTTAGCAAATATAATGGGACAGCCAGAATGTGATATACGTGTCTAAAACTGATGCTCTATCTAGAAAAATATGGCATCATCATATATATAAAAATGGTGGTGGCTTGATTAATTAAGAAGGGAAGTGGCCTGTAGCTAAAAGAATGTAGTAGACCTTTCATATTATATTGATCCCACACCCATGAAGATGAAGAAAAAAATGCATTATACATTTTGTCTCTTTTCCAATGAAATTTCTTGCAATCATTCCCTACAATTTGAGTTATATATCTTCACTCACACCAAACATATGTACCAGACCTAACTCACAATGCATAGAACTTCTCATTGACATTTGGGATATTGAATTGGAGATCACAAGTTAGACATGTGCATTGTGTTACAAGGAACCAAGAAGGAGTAATGTGCAAACTAGGGTTTCTCACTCTAAAACCTTGGTCTCACCAATATCTCACCAAACTCTCACCAACATCTCACAAACATCTCACCAATATCTCACCAAACTCTCACCAACATCTCACCAACATCTCACCTAAAAGCCATTGGTCCATTCACACTTGCTTAACCTACTTGTAATGCTTATATATACCTTGTACTTCATTAGTTAATAACACATTGAGAGTTATACATCTCTAGTTCTTGCTATCTCTCTTAATCTCTCTCTCTCGGTCATAAACCCTAATCGGGTGCCGAGTCTCTCTCTACATTCTCTCTTCATTCTCTCTTCAATCTAAGTTGTGTTCTTGTTCTAAACATCATATTCTAACATGGTATCAGAGCACTAAGCTCCTAGACCTCTTCATTTCCGCAAACTTTGTTTCCAAACCTATTTACTCTCGGTCTTATACTTGTTCTTGTAACTGGCTTGTTCTTCCTTGTTCTTGAACTTGTTCTTGAATATACTTAAGCTCTTAAGCACTTCTACTTCGTGTTTATTGTTGTGTGCATTCTCTGTGAGTTGAGAACACACTATTTCAAAGCTTAAAAGCTTACCTTTGAGTTTCAAAACCATTTTCTCTCGGTTATAAAACTTGTTCTTATAACCGGCTATCTTCTTGTTCTTGAATACTCTAAAGATTTCAAACATTTCTTCTTCTTGTTTATTATTGTGTGCATTCTCTGTGAGTTGAGAACACACTAGTTTCAAAGCTTAAAAGCTTACCTTTGAGTTTCAAAACCATTTTACGCTCGGTTATAAAACTTGTTCTTATAACCGGCTCTCTCTTGTTCTTGAACACGCTTGTTCTTGTAACTTGTTTTTAAACTTGTTTATTGTTGTGTGCATTCTCTGTGAGTTGAGAACACACTTGCTTACCTTGAAAACTAACTTGCTTACCTTAAAAACTCACTCCTTGCATTAAACCAGTTTTTAAGCAATGGAGAACTCAAGGAGAACACACTATGGAGGTGACAAGAGAGGAGTCTTGATATGTGATTTTTGCAAGAAGAGTGGGCACTTGAAAGATAGATGCTGGCGCCTTCACCCAAACCTCATGCCATCATCTCACAACAACCGGTTCAAGGATCAAAGGGCAAACTATTCATATGGTGGAGCTGGACCAGGTTCTTTTTCTATGCAGCAATGTGATGAAGGGAGAGCAATGGTGGTTCATCAAGCTCCAGCTATGACTAATGATGTGGTAAGAAGGTCAGACCTTGAGGCACTCATCAAAGCCCTCAAGGAAAACTCTGGTATGGTCCTTGGTACTTCACTCTTTGCATCAAATAAAATCAGACCTTTGATTATTGATTATGGAGCTTCTCACCATATGATCAGTGACCCTAAGTTGATAGAAAATGTTAAACCAATTTTAGGATGTGTAGTGATTGCAAATGGTGATAAAATTCCAATTGAAGGCATAGGAAATTTGAAATTATTTGATAAAGAATCCAAAGCTTTCTTTATGCCTAGTTTTACATCCAACTTAGTATCTGTTAAAAGAATAGTCATTGATCTAAATTGCAATGTTGTTTTCAGTCCTAATGATGTTGTGTTTCAGGATATTAGAACAAGTAAGTTGATTGGGAAAGGTGTGACCAAGGATGAACTCTACATGATTGAAAACACTAATCCCTATTCTGAATTATCCCCTGCTTTATCTACTGCTTTATCTACTTGTGTTGGTGTGGATGACTCTATTTGGCATGCTAGACTAGGACATCCACACTCTAGGGCTTTAGGGCTTCTATTACCTTCTGTTGTGTTTAAAAATGATGAATGTAAGGCTTGTATTCTTGGGAAACATTGCAAGTCTGTTTTTCCAACTTCTAAAACTACTTATGAAAATTGTTTTGATCTTGTTCATTCTGATGTGTGGACTGCTCCTTGTTTGTCTAGAGAAAACCATAAGTATTTTGTCACTTTTATTGATGAAAAATCTAAGTATACTTGGATAACATTGATGCAAACTAAGGATAGAGTGTTAGAAGCGTTTATGAACTTTCAAAGTCATGTTACTAATCATTTCAATGGTAAGATCAAAATTTTTAGATCAGACAATGGTGGTGAGTATACAAGCAATGCTTTCAAACAACACTTGTCCAAACATGGGATTCTCCATCAAACAAGCTGTCCTTATACCCCACAACAAAATGGAGTGGCTGAGAGAAATAACAGACACTTAATGGAGGTGGCAAGGTCCATGATGTTCTACAGGAATGTTCCTAAGAGGTTTTGGGGAGATGCAGTCATGACTGCTTGCTACTTGATCAATAGAACTCCCACAAGAGTTCTTAAGGATCAATCTCCATTTCAGGTACTAAACAAAACAAATCCATTAGTTGATCACTTACGTGTGTTTGGGTGTATTTGCTTTGTGTTAATACCAGGAGAACAAAGAGATAAGCTGGATGCTAAGAGCACCAAAGCTATGTTCATTGGTTACTCCACAACACAAAGAGGATACAAGTGTTATGTACCTGAAACAAGGAAGGTTTTGATCTCAAGAGATGCGAAGTTTATGGAAACAAGGAGTTTTTATGATGAAAAGAATTGGGATAGCTTGAAGGATCTTCCCACTTCTCAATCAGATAGAGCAGCTAACCTAAGGATGATCATGGAAAACTTGGGTATTAGTATGCCTCAGCAACCAGCCAAGACAAGCCCTACCACTTCAGTACATGCTCCAACTTCAGAAACTCCTCAACATTCCCATCTTGATCATGAGGGGGACATTCATGAATCAGCTCCATAACCGCAAGTAGCTGAATCAGCTCCAGAACCGCAAGTAGCTGATCCTTCTGCACATGATCAAGCTGAAAATGAGGAGCATGAGGAACATAAGGAAGAACATGTTGAAGAAGCTGAGGAGTTGGATCATCAAGTTGAGGAGCCGGTTATGAATGAGCAGCAACAAGTTCAGGTGTTAAGAAGAAGTACAAGGGAGAAAAAGGATCCATCTGAATGGAAGAAGAGGGTTTACTTCAACAGCAATGCAGTAGCCCATCCCACTCAAGCTGTTTGCAGTTTAGCTCAAGTACCATTGGAGCATCAAGTGTTCATTGGGAAGTTGGATCAAGAATATGTACCAACAACCTATGAAGAAGCAAAGGGAGATAAGAGGTGGATGAAGAGATAAAAGCAATGGACAACAATAGGACTTGGTATGAAGCTGAACTTCCTAGAGGAAAGAAGGCAGTGACTTCCAAATGGGTTTTCACCATCAAGTACAGAAGTAATGGAGAAGTGGAGAGATACAAAGCAAGGATGGTTGCAAGAGGCTTCACTCAAACTTATGGAAAGGATTACTTGGACACCTTTGCACCAGTAGCTAAGCTTCACACAGTTAGGATCATCTTGTCTTTGGCAACAAATTTTGATTGGGAACTTTGGCAAATGGATGTCAAGAATGCATTCCTTCAAGGGGAGCTTGAAGATGAGGTATACATGACTCCACCCTCTGGTCTTGAAAGCCTTGTTAAAACAAGGAAAGTACTAAGACTCAAGAAGGCCATCTATGGGTTAAAACAATCACCTAGAGCTTGGTATCACAAGCTGAGTTCAACACTTATGCAAAGAGGTTTCAAGAGGTCTGAAGGAGATCATACATTGTTCACTCTCCAAGATCAGGAAGGTATCATTGTTATCCTTGTTTATGTTGATGACATTATCATATCAGGGAGTAACAAGTCAGGTATACAAGAAACTAAAGCTTATCTCAAATCTGTTTTTGATATTAAAGATCTTGGTACTCTAAAGTACTTCCTTGGGATAGAAGTTTGTCGATCTAATGATGGACTCTTCTTATCTCAAAGGAAATACACACTTGATTTGTTATCTGAGGCAGGAAAGATTGGATCAAAACCAGCTAAGACACCATTGGAGGAAGGCTACAAAGTCATAAGAGAGGGGGAGCTTGAAGACAGACCATTTGAGGACATTACCAAATATAGAAGAATGGTTGGTAAGCTTATTTACTTAACCATAACCAGACCTGATTTGTGTTTTGCAGTGAACCAGGTAAGCGAACATATGCAAGCACCAAAGATGCATCATTGAGATATGGTTGAAAGGATACTCAGATATCTAAGTGGTGCTCCTGGTCAAGGCATTTGGATGGGTTGCAATCAAAGTACAGAGATAGTTGGGTATTGTGATGCTGATTGGGCAGGAGATAGAGTGGACAGGAGATCTACTACTGGATATTGCACATTCATTGGAGGAAACCTTGTCACTTGGAAGAGCAAGAAGCAGAAGATAGTATCATGTTCAAGTGTTGAAGCTGAATATAGAGCAATGAGGAAGCTAGCAACAGAATTGGTGTGGATCGAAGCTCTTCTTGTGGATTTGGGGATTAAGAAGACAAAACCAATCACCATGCATTGTGACAACCAAGCAGCCATTCACATTGCCTCAAACTCAGTCTTCCATGAAAGGACTAAACATATTGAAGTGGATTGACACAAAGTGAGGCAGTTGATTGAGCAAGGAGTTGTGCTACCTTGCTTCACAAGAAGTGAAGAACAACTAGCAGATGTGTTCACCAAGGTAGCTAGCTTGAAGGTGTGTGAGTCCATTCACACCAAGCTTGGACTCATGGAAATCCTGGAATCCTCTAAGGCCATGGAGTCTACACTCTTTTTCCCTTCATGAAGTTTTATCCCAAGTGGTTTTCTTCATGAAGGTTTTTAATGAGGTAGATCTCCATTGTCACTCCAAGCTTGATTCAATCCTTGAACTCAAGCTTGAGGGGGAGTATTGAATAGGAGATCACAAGTTAGACATGTGCATTGTGTTACAAGGAACCAAGAAGGAGCAATGTGCAAACTAGGGTTTCTCACTCTAAAACCTTGGTCTCACCAATATCTCACTAAACTCTCACCAACATCTCACCAACATCTCACCAATATCTCACCAAACTCTCACCAACATCTCACCTAAAAGTCATTGGTCCATTCACACTTGCTTAACCTACTTGTAATGCTTATATATACCTTGTACTTCATTAGTTAATAACACATTGAGAGTTATACATCTCTAGTTCTTGCTATCTCTCTTAATCTCTCTCTCTCGGTCATAAACCCTAATCGGGTGCCGAGTCTCTCTCTACATTCTCTCTTCATTCTCTCTTCAATCTAAGTTGTGTTCTTGTTCTAAACATCATATTCTAACATGGGAACATTCCAATATCTTGTATTCTTGTTAATATTTTCTGTTATTTAACTTTTTTTTTTGCTCTGACAACAAAAAACACACAGACATACCTGAATTTCTGGAAGTTGTAAGGATTTCATATGTTAATTATATTTAAGGGTTTTTAAATTTATAGTTCACTATAGTGTTAGTAATCTTTTTCTTTGCAATTTGATATATATGTTAGATGTTAAAAAATATATATATGTTAGATGTTCAAGCCACTAAACTATTGTATGGAGCATTATTATAGACTCTTTCAACAGACAAACAAATATGAGAACTTCTTCTAAAATCGAATGAACATTTTGTTTTTAGAAATATATATGTTAGATGTTCAAGTCACTAAACTATTGTTTTTAGAAAATCGAATGAATTATAGCATATAAGTCAAATTTTGCCTTCATATAGAGACTCGAGAAGGAAACAAATGTGTCATTATAAATTATTTTGACTTTGTTTAAATGAACATTTTGTTTTTTTAAAAAGTCTTTGAAAATTTCACATCAACTGTCTGAACTCCAAAGAGACAGTAACTAAAGCGCAATATGCCAACAACCCAAACTTCAGTCAGAAGCTGTCTGAATATCAAAGCAATGCTTTTTAATGAACCTTGTTAAATCAAAACTTTATAAATAAATTATATAGAAAAAGGCGCAAGAACAACAAAACATGACTTCAGAAGTATAAATTGTCTGGAAATGAAATGATTATACTCAGTGCATAGTAATAAAGTGTCTAACGAGTGTTTATATTAATGGAATAATGAAATGGTCTCATAAACCCTTAATCCAAACAAAGTTCAATCGAACTAAATCAAATAATATTTTCAAAAACAAGTATAAAAAATGTTCTACCCTAAAAATATATGTAATCTTTAATTTCGTCATTAGTTTTTGGTTTCTAAGTAAGAAACCATATTTGCTGTCATTAATTTGAAATTTACTTGAATGCAAAGAAAGTTAAAGTCGCATGGTTGGATGTCTCGAAACCCAAGTAAGAGGGCGGATTAGAATTGAAATCTTTACATGAAACTAATACAGTGAGCTGCTTAATATTAATTTGGCGCATAACGTCATTACAAATTATCTCATTCGGAAAGGCTCATTCTGGTATGTTAATCAGTGAAGTTCTCTCAAAAGTTGGATGTGGAAGAAACTTCTTAATTGCAGAGATGAGGCAACAACATTTACTAAAGTCAATGTTCAGAGTGGATCAACCACCTCCTTATGGTATGATCAATGGTCAACGTTGGGGAGACTAATTGATATAACCGGTAACAAAGAAATAATTGATTTGCGAATACACTTTAATGCTACTGTAGAAATGGCTGTCCAAACACATTGAAGAAGACATCACAGGTCGGAGGTTCTTAACAGAATTGAAACTAATCCGCAAAACATTCGAGATCGAGGTTTAACAACAACAAATGATACGAGATTGTGGCATAGGAAGGACACTTTCAAACCGTCATTCAGCTCTAAGGAAACACTCAATCTGATTCAACATCAACCGCCCTCTGAAGCATGGTACAACAATGTTTGGTTTTCATCAGCAACTCCTAAATATTGAGCATGTTCTTTTCATTAATGCGGGCGTCAGCGTCAATAAAACAAACTAAAAAAACCTTTGTGTATGGAAAGGATGTCTTCGTAACAAAAAACCAGAGTCGTAAGTGAGAGACAAAAGTGGTCGCAGCCTCATTTAAATTGACGCCCTGTTTTCTCAGCGTTAAAAGCAGCACCATAATTGGCCGTAAAACAGTTGCAGCGCCAACCTTTCTCATTCTCCATTTCTTTGCTTGCTTGTGTGGCTACTTAATTCTTTGACGCTGACGCTGCGTCAAGCGTTAACAAAAAGAACAAGCTTATTGTATCATGGTCTGGCTAGCTTGTAAGGATAAACTTGTTACCGAAGAAAGGATACAAAAATGGAGTCACAATTTGACCCAACATGCTTCTGCTGCAATGACATTGAAAACAAAGATCATATCTTTTTTCAATGCAGATATGTTACAGAGGTATGGCAAAGACTGGCGCAGAGACTCTTTAGGCAGCAATATTCAACATCATGGTCTGCAATTTTGGTGGCGTTGGATGGCACAAACAACAAAACTACTACATTTCTTCGAAGGTATCTCTTTCAAGTAACTTTCCATTCTATTTGAAGAGAACGAAACTCAAGAAAGCATGGAGACACACCTACCATTACAACCATTCTTATAATATTTATTAACAGGATTATCGGCAACAAAATAACCTCGCTCAATAGGACGGGAACTTCAAAATACAAAGGGGCCATGCAACATTGGTTTGATGTATATCCTACCTAGAGCTCTCAGTTCTAAGCTAAGATGATATAACAATCTCAATTTATGTTGACTCCAATGAAGTTACACATCTTGTAGAAATGATTTTTAGTTTTTGAATTAATTTAACATTTATTCCATTTTTTTTTGGTTGAAATTTTACCTTTTCAGTTCGTAGGAATCAAAAGCTAATAAAAAAAGAAGTGTGAATGAATGAATAGACGAGTTTTTAACTTGTAAAATATAAAAATAAATTGGTCATAAAAGTTTTGAAAAAAAAAGAAAGAAAGACACCACATCCAATGAAGAACTGAAAACAACTTTAAATCCAAGTTTGTCGGGTGAAACTTGAAACATTAAAGGATCACTTCAAGCTTTTCCAAACATTGCCGGTTTTGCTGATATTTTTAACGTCTCAGTTTCATGTACAATATAATCCTCATGGAGGATGTTTACAAGATTTTGAGAAACATAGAAATGTTTTACAAAATAGTCTATCATTTCAAAATAAGAACTCGGCCAACTATATACAGCTGCTTTTGTTTTGCCTTGGAGTCCAATGGAATTGAACTTGCTCAAACTTACTTTGCCAAAGCTTGATTCCCACCACAATAGCCATTTTGAGCTTGGGTTCGAAATTTTGAGTCTATTCATTGTTTGATTCTTAGTAAACTATATATTGGAAGAGGAAAATATCAGATGCAATGTGTTAACTGGAGATGCATTGAAAATGGAGTGATTGACCACATAGATTACAATACCAAACCCAAACCTGCAAGTTTTAGGAAAACTATTTGCATTATTGCATTGCATATAACAAAAACAACCTGCAACGGAGGCTAAGAACATTAGTTAATAATCACTGCAAAGAAGGCTAAGAACAATTAGTTAAGTTTCCAATACATCAATCCATTGGCAAAGAAGATCATTCTGGTACAAATAATACAATCAACAACACCTTTCATTTCTTTGCCCGGTTTTATTTCTAATCACTTAATACAAAGCCACCACCCTTAGCTACTCCAAGCAATAAATAACCTATTCACAGTCTACATAGAGTGTATAAACAATATTGCACTGAGACAAACATCCACCCAAAATAGAAACTAAACTTGTGGTTCTGCAAGAACCTTACTCAAGATCTACCATTAGGAGCCATGCCTGATTTCTCGGAAGTGTTCTCATCAGAGGTTGCCCCCTCCTCCTCTTCCTCCTTGCCGTCTCCATTCTTCTTCTTGGCGTTGAGAAACCGGCCTCCACATCCTCTTGGCCGTCTTATCGCATGCAAATGCCGAGATTCATGCATATATGGCTGGAAAACAAGTAAATAAGAACATATCAAGAAGGACTCAACCAAACAAATTACAGGTTTTGCCGGCCGGGACTTCACCTTCTTTGACTTGATGGCTCTATCCCGTGCCTCAAGTTTTGCCCGGGATTGCCTACGCCTTAGTATACCGTGGTATTGCTTTGCGTTAACAAAAACAGGTTCCTCGATTGTACCACATTGCAATGGAACAACTTGTTGCTGCATTCCCATTAACTGCATTTGGACCTGCTGTAAAAAAGAAGAAGCTTTTTTCAACATTCAGAAGGCAAGACAGAGGCTGTGTAATAATAATACATACCCCAGGATAAGGATGTGGAAGATAAGCTTGCTGTGCAAAGACGCTTCTGTAGTAAGGATCTGGATACGGGTACAGCCCATGCGCCTGCAAAACAAATGTACACAAAACAAACACAGCAGCATCTCAGATTCTCAACTAGGAAAGGTTTGAAAGCTTAGCATTCCTTGGAATCAAAACTATTACACTGCATATCAAGGACGCGTTAAAAAGCAATCAATGTTTACAAATCACACTAAGTTTGCAGAAAGGTGAAAGACGAACCATCTTGCTTGAATAACCTCAAACGAAAGCCTCAAAAATATTGTCATTTTAAGTATCAAAACAAAAGCTTGTAGCATAGATAGAGAGAGATGTTATTAACAAATAGATTACAAAGGTAGGAGAATCACACGAAGCTAAACCAAACATCACATAACAGAGAGAAGTAACCAAACAGAAAGCAAGATCACTCTCCGCGTTTACTCCTGCACAAATACTTGAGATTTAGTTTAGGTTGAGAGAAATTACCATCGGCTCTGAGTAGATGGAGCTTGTATCTACAGACTCGGAACTTCTTCCTGAAGGAACCAGTGGTCCGGTTTGGGAATCTGGACGTTCTTGCTTCTTATGACTTTCATTGTTATCTGGTCAATCAACATACCACCAAGAATCAACGCCGGTCACGAGGAGAAACAAAGCCAGAGATAACACTAAAAAGAAGGAGAGCAAAAGAAACAAAACCAGAGAGCTCATGCACTGAAGAAGTCATGATTCATGAGACTGTCCTTATGCTAGTTACAAGTCTGAAAGCTCCAAGAAACAAACTGTAACAACAACAACAAAGCACAGAAGTCAGTACACGATTGTCTTTGAAGTTAAGAGCTTGAGAATCGAAATTCAATTAACAAAACCCTAAAATCATAAAACGAGATTCCCATCATTTTTAAGCAGAAGTTAACCACAACCTAACAATCTTAACATCTGATTTCACATCTCGGCTTACACAGCAAAAGCATTTCCCAGAAAACGAGATGCAGCACAGAGGAACCACAAAAGCTAGAATTTTCATAATCGTGGTGGGGAAAAAAACAAAGGAATTACCTGGATTTTATAAAAATACTTAAGCTGATGCAATCTCTGGATCTTACCCTCTCAGAAATTCGATTAAAGGTCTCTCCTTTTTTGTGTGTTCTAATTCTAGGAAGAGACAAAATGACGAACAGAGGCCTAGACCCCAAGAGACACGGCGTGTCGGTTTTCAGATCAACTTCTACACTTCAGAGCGTTCTTCTTTAACATTCTTACACATCGTACCGTTTTTCTCACTCACACTTATTGGTCAACGCGAAAAATCATGAAATGCGAAGGAGTGAGATAGTAAAAAAAAGAGAGGCAATATCATTAGGACAAGTGGCGAACGGAAGAGACAGCCATAGTAGGTAAGGAAGGGCAGATCTGAACAGTTGCCCGAATATCTTCTCATTTTGTTCAGCTCCACTAGTTACACTTGGCCCTACCTCTGCCCGTTGCCCCAACATTCATCTTTTCGATTGTGAGTCATCCGGTATCGAAAACGAAGATTCGGTTCGGTTTAGGTTTTGTTCGAATTTGAGAGACATTAAACCAGGTGCTTCATATTCCGTTTAGACGAGCAGAACAAATCAATAAAACGAGCTGAACGAGTCAACCCTATCTTCAACTAATGGTAGCATCATATTAAGAGCTAACAACTTTTTTTTTGTGAGATTTCATTAATAAATAATAAGACTACAACAAAATAAAATAAAAACTCAGGTAATCCGACTGAGTTAGTTCAGCAAAAAACAAATTAATGCCTTGCTATAAAACAAATTATACAGGTCCAAATCAAGAAACCATAATCCTAACATGACGACTATAAGACCATAAGTAGTCGCTGCTGCCACCGAGCAGGAGAGATAATCCCGCGCTACTTGAAGAACTCGAACCTATCGAAAAACTGAAGATGCCACCACTTGCCGAAGAAGATCAAACCCAAGAGACCAACGCTATAATCAACTACCGCTGAAACACCTTTTCACCCACTCATCGCCGCCCTCTAACAGCAATCTTACTCGGGTGTCCCAAGCAGTTCATGAAGCTTTGTCAGCATGAACCAGACGCCTCTCCACAAATGCAAACACCCACCAGACTCCACCGACTAATGAGGACCGCGACAGAACAAGAAGACTCACCGAGGAAAACCAACAGTGACTTATGAGAAAACAAATTTTGCTATGTCTCCATCTAGGAGGATCCATGGAAGAACCACTTAGACCTCCCGTCAGAGCGCCACATAAGCGAACTCCAAATACGGTCGACCGCCACCAAAACCTTAGAAAGAACTCATCGAACTGCGGGATGAAAATCCAAGGCAAAAATAGAAAGGAGATTTTCACACAAATCCAGCAGAGATATAGAAGATCGAAGTCGAAAAAAATGGAGGAAGAGAGAAGATGGTGAGAGAGGTAGGAGAAAAATATGGAACGATTTTCCAAAAGACCAACAACTACTAACATCTTATATAAGATGTTAGTTATTCTTTCCTTCTTTTTTTGGCATCAAAAGTACATGAGTTGTAAATGGTAGTAGTGAGAGGAATGAATAGAACATGTGTTAGTGGAATTAGGACTAGTTACTTTGGATTTTTTTTCTTCAAATGAATAGAGGAACAAATTCCAATAAAATTCTATAATTTTTCACATAAAATGTGAGTCTCACATTATTCCACTAAGTTTAAAAAAAAACTAACAAATAGATGATTTTTATAAGAATCCAATTTAATAACTTATTTAACTAGATTTTAGTCCTCTAGAAGTGCAACCATTGATATGGAGCGGCAGAATATTACAATAATATTCCATCAAATAAGAAGTTAATAGATAATTAGAAAAAGTTAGAATGAAACCTCCTGATTCTTGAGTGTATATTTTTGTATGCATGTGTGCGCGTAATCTTTTTTCTCCTCTTTCTTGCTCCTTCCCATCCTGTTTCTTGTTGCTCAAGCAACGGTGTTTCTCGAGTCTCATCACAGATGCGGACCGCTTTCTACCTTGTTCACTTCCTCGTCCTTTAGTATCCGCAGTTCTTGATGAGTTACGCTAGGGGTCGGACTAGTTTAATCTAATTTGCTTTCCAAAGTGTCTGGTACTATAGTTTCTTGCAGCTGAAGGTAACTCTTCTTTGATTCAGTTTCGTTCTTGCGTGAGATTGCTTCCACAATCTTGCGGTTTCTGAGGGCTTAACCGCTCTGTGGAAGCATTTTATGGAAGAATAATACTGATTTATGTCGACCGCATGCTCTGGGTACTTCTCTCTGTTTCTGCCGTGGATTGTTGACCTTTTCTCTGTTCTGTTTCATGAACTTGTAAGAAGAGAAAACATAGGTTCTTGATATCTTAGATGGAGAACTATTGAACCAGGTTTAAAACGATGACGATTTTGAATCGCTAAGTGGCTTTTGAAACTCTTTTTTATTTTTTTTTAAAGGGCCTTCATATTGAAATATTTTTCGGTTTTTTGTTTGTTACAAAGATGCAAGAAGAAAAAAAGAAGTAAAACAAAAAAGAAAAAGAAATTCAGGTCCAAGCCATAAACTGACCCCTATCGGGCCTGAACAACCCTTACACACTAAAGATCCCCGGCCCAAAAGAAGCCCAAGAAAAAAAGAAACTCTAGATGGGGGAGAAGACTCCGCTGCCTTCGAGAAACCCTAGCCGAGCCGAGAGACTAAGCCGCCAAAAGTCACCGCCACCGGGAGAGCATACACCGGACCACCGAGAAAAGAGTAGAACGAACAGTCGAGAGCACTGGTAAAAAGAAACCGCAGTCACACGGATCTTGAGAGGCGATGCCTAAGCCGGAGAAGGGAGAGGAGCCCACCCACCGCCGCCATTGTCGGTCCACCGCCGGATGCGATGCCTAGGCGGACGACAGGCTTCCACGACTATTTTCGGTCCACCACCACCGCCGCGAGAGCCGCACCACCCACTGCCACCGTCCTCTAGCAAGCAGCAAACGGAGAGCTGACCCAACAAAATCAAGGGAGCCGCGATACCTTGAGAAACCCTTACCGGAGACCGAAGAAACCACCGCATGCAAGAGCGGTGCCAGAAGCCACAGAGACGCCAGAGCCCGGAGAGCGACGGAGAGAAACAACCGGAGACGACAGAAGGGGAACGCCAAACACCAGATCCGGTCTCCGCGAATCGAGGGTGTTGACGCGCCGCCACCAGAGAGCCTCCGCCACCGAACGCCGCATGAACCTGGAGACAAGCCCTACCACCACCGAGGAAATTAGAGGAGAGAAGTTCACGGATGAAGATCAACCTGGAAGAGAAAGAAAAAACCGAAAAAGGGGTGCCCTCTCCGGCTAAGAGAGAACGCCGGAGAGGCGGAGCTGTTTAAAACGGAAATCGCCTAGTAGAGAGGTAGAGAGAGAAACACCCCACGCAAAGGCCCCAATCGGCTTTTGAAACTCTTTAGTAGCAACATTTGCAACAAAGAAAAAAAAGCAAGAGATTCGATTTTCATATTGAAACTAGATAAATTTTGTAACTTAAAAAGTTGTGATCTGTTTGTGTAAATGATGTCAAAGGAGTTGGTTCAACTGTTAAAGGAGTGTTAGTAACCTCTGCCAGGCCTGAGTTCGATTCACGTTGGGAGGGATCCCCTCTCCTAAAGAGAGTGAATTTAACATGGTCTGGATCCCGCCCTGGGGGGACGTACGGGTCCACAGACCCCGAACCTCTTGGTATTCAAAAAAAAAAAAAATAATGTCAAAGTTTTACATGAACGTTGAATTCACACTGGTACCTGAAAGAGTAAGATGAAACGAAAACTATGATTGCAAATCAATCCATTAAAAGGATTGGCGATATATATTAATTAGGATAAATTATGTAATTTTTTTTTTTTTTGAATAAACTTATGTATGTATGTATGTATGTGTGTAATTAATTTAATTAAACAATAACTTTGTATCAATGGTAAATCTCTTCAATCATATTGTGCAAGTGAATGCAATCTTCTTCAAGGGGAAAATTACTAATACTAAAATCAATCAAATTGATCATAATATTTATTAGTCGGAAGAGAAACAAAAATCTCAAAGTTTTCGATTAAGATGCAAGGGATTTACAATTTTTATACTCATTGACTAGTATCCAAAGTGCTCTTAAAAAAAGCTGGTCGGTTATGCGGTTAACGGTAAAAATACATGTAAATTATCTACTTCTAACCTTTACAAATGATCATCAGAATTTATACTACGGAATTCATCAAAACCTAATATAAACTTAAATCCTTTTCGAAAACTTTCTCTTTCTCAGAAATCTTCTGCCTTCTTTCTTCTAGCGTCGATCGCTTTTCTTTGTTTTCGGTCACTAGTGGCAGCGTTCTCGTCAAGTCAGTGACCGGATTACTTTTGTAGTTCGTCGTTTTGTTTTCTCCAATCTCATCTCGAATTTTCTCTGTTTATAGAGATGGATTCGGCCTTGTTCGGCAAATAATTCCAGGTTTCTTGCCCGTTTGCTCTTCCGATCTATGTTGGGTCTTTTTTTCCGGATCGATTTGGGTTATCCGATCTCCTTCACGGTGCTCAGTTGTCGCAACACCTGATGTCTTCTTCTTTCTTTCAGGTTGCTGTGCGCTTCTCCGACGTTGGTTCTAGCGCCCGAACGAACTGTACGGACCTGTCCTGCTCCTCATCTTACGGGGGTTTCTATTGATCATGTATGTTTCAATAATGTGAAGTCTGCTTCACAAGTATGCTTCACAAGTCTGATTCACAAGTCTGTTTACAAGTCTGCTTCATAAGTCTGCTTCACAAGTCTGCTCAATAGTTCGGACCAAAATGATAAAATGTCTAATTTGTCCTCTATCTAATTAGGTTTAGGGTTATTTTTGTGTATCCATCCTATATAACGTGTGTAGCCACCAAATATCAAAAGTTAAGTCATTTTTGTGACTATTCTCTCTTCTTCTCTTGAGCAAACTATTCTTCCTAAATCTCCAAAGCTTAAATCTTTCTTAAATCTAACATGGTATCAGAGCGAAGATCCTTATTCTACTACTCTCTTTGATTTTCTCTTGTTCATCCTTCAAAATTCTTCAAAATTCTCAATTTCTCACTATTTCTTAAAAACGCCCACCAAGTGTTCGACAAAATTCCTAAACAAAATTTCAAGCTAAAAGCCATGAGTTCTTCTGTTATTACCACCGAGGGCTCAAAACCTGTAGTTGTTCCTACCATTCTCAAAGGAAACAACTATCTTGTGTGGTCTAGAACCACTAAAACCGCAATATGTGGAAGAGGACTTTGGGAGCACATTCTTGAGGACAAGACACCGCCTAATGATGATCCAAAGGGGAAGAAAGATGAGGTAACAAAGAAGGAGGTGGCAAGGTGGTTTCAAGAAGACCAATCAGTTTTGGGTTTTCTTCAAAACTCACTAGATCCTTCCATCCTTGAAGCTTACTCTCATTGTGAAACTGCTAAATCACTTTGGGACACTCTCAAGAAGGTATATGGTGATGCCTCTAACCTCAGCCGTGTGTATGAAGTGAAGAAGAAAATCAGTGACCTTCACCAAGAGGATTGTGAGTTCACCAAGTATCTTGGGAAGTTCTCATCTGTTTGGTCTGAGCTGGACATGTTAAGGCCAAGCACCATGGACCCAAAGGTTCTTAATGAAAGGAAGGAGCAAGACAAGATCTTTGGTCTCCTCCTCAATCTGAATCCGGTCTACAATGAGGTTATCAAGTCTATCTTAAGGGAGACTACACTCCCTGACTTTGAAGAGGTGTGTTCAAGAATCCAAAAGGAGCAGGGAAACATTGGATTGTTTGGAAGAAAAGGGGACCTTGTCACTGCCAACAAGAGCGTGTTCAAGCAAGAGGAAAGGAAGGGTGTCTTCTGTAACCATTGCAAGAAGAAAGTGTTGGGAATGTCCTGAAATCTACCGTACTATCTCTAGAAAGTATGATAAATGTCGAGATCAGACATAAGTCATAAATACTGGGTGATCATGATGACTTGCTAGAGTCCGCTCTTGATCTATAAGTTTAGGACTTATTACCAGTATTGTATGATCCCAAAGGGTCACACACCATAGCTAACGGGAAAGTTAACATGGAATGAATACGGTAAGATGCAAGGCATTTACTGTATTTGTGCAGAGAGTTGGGCCGTTAGTTTAATCACTTGGGCCCATATCGAGACAAATGACTTGTGTCGATCGACACAAGTGTATGTGTCGGTCGACACAGTTGCGAAACCGAGACATCGGTTTAGGTTTATGACAGAGTCGATATTTATATGAGTCGTCTTATAATTTCGACTCTAACAGTCTGCGACCTAAAACCTGAGCCGTCTCTCTTCTCTCTCTGATTCTTCCAACTTTTGGTCTAGCAACCATCCCGGCTTGTAAGAGTGTGGATACTGAAGGAGGAACAGGCATCTGATCTGTTCTAGCTGATCTCATCATTACCATCCATCAATCCGCTGCAATCTGAAAGGTAATGATCAGGTTTGGTTTTGTGATTCGTTCTGCAAGAACCTAGATCTGAGTTATATGTGCTAGGTTGCAATCTGTTAATTGAACCATGAACACACATATAAACCAAAAGTGGTATCAGAGCCAGGTTATTGGTTTTTGCTTTATGAATCTGATTTAGGTTGTTCTTACTGTTTAAAATCGAATTTGGTTAAGAAATTTGATCAGAAAACATGAAAACCTAAGAATTAGATCGCATCAATCCGATTGAAAGCCATTGGTGTGCGATCTGGTCGCCCGTGTCGATCGACGAGGGAGCGAGGTATCGGTCGATATCGATCGATCCGATTGACATCTCGCGGTCCTGATGACCTGATTGACCCGAGCTGATACTCGCTAGTATCGATCGACATGAAAGACTCATATCGATCGATACGAAGGCGATGCAGATGATCCGCGAGTAGCCAATCGGTTCAGCCGAGCTTCGTGGTTCATCTTTCCCTAAACCGAGACAATGAACTGATCAATCCGATTGTGGTTCATTGTCTACTTTAGCCAGAACCGCAAGTTAGGTCAAAATTGGCTAAAACACAAGGTGTTTCTTCCCGGTTTTGGACTTAACTGAACCGATCCAATTTAATTGGTGGTTCAAGCGGTTAACCCAAATCGCGGTTTGCTGGAAATAATTTTATTTCTGGTTAAACCGGATTGAAATTCATAAAATTGAATTTTAACCTAAACCGAAGGCTGGTCTAAGTTTGATTTGGTTGGACCAAATAATTTAGAGCTGGTCTGGTTTAGTAAATAATTGATGGTTTTGATAGTTAATTTGGTCTTGGACCAGAATTAATAAACCGGATCGGTTATGTCAAATTATTGGGCCAATTGGAATTCTGTGGTCTCGGGCCAAGAATTGGGCCTATAATTTGTGACCCAACCGAAAACTTTAATAAGTTACTAAATTTAGAAAGTTTCTAAAATAAGAAAGTTTCCCAAAATAGTAATCTTCTATTTTTGGAAATAAAACTTAAAATCCTCAAAAACAATATCAAGCTTGGATGTCTTTCCAATCTTGTCAGCTACTTAACGCTTATTTGATTACAGACATGGCTTACAGTGTGAGGTGTCTGTTTTCGCGTAAGTAAAGTAGTATATAGTCACTGATTTCATTGGGAGTCCCAGATTTCAGTGATTATTTGGCTGTAAGAGATTGGTTTCCTTGACTGGGCCATCGGGAGTCCCGGGCCTTGAGACATCTGGTGAATTTGGGCCTCGGGTCCAATTCACAACCGAGAGTTATTGGTTATAACTAGCTGTGTGTATGCTTACCAAGTAAAGCTAATTCCGGGTGACGGCCAGTGGCCCACTTTGGATTTAGCTGAACATGGGTCTCGGAATCATTGCATTCTTATGAGGTTAAACAAAGAAATTTTGAATGCAATGCGAGTTTTCTTATAAGTTGTTAAGATTACTCTTTTATGAACTTAATAACTAAAACTCTATTTATCTCTAAATTTCAGCTATGACAAGCACAAACAATCAAAACACTTTCTCGATCCGGTCTGTCCTTGAGATGGACAAACTGAACGGATCAAATTTCTTGACTTGGTCACGGAACCTGAGGCTAGTCCTCAGGCATGAGAGAAAGGACTATGTCCTTGAGAAAGCTCTCCCCGAGAGGATCGGATCCAAAGCCAGTCATGCAGTATATAATGCTTGGAATAAGCATTATAATGATGCGGTAGATGTGCGTGGTCTGATATTGGCTACCATGGAATCAGATTTGCGGAAGCAATATGAGAACATGGAGTCGCCAATAGAGATGATCAACAGCCTGAAATTGAAATTTCAGGAGCAGGTAAGAGTGGAGAGATACCAGTTGGTTAAATCTCTCACTAGCTGCAAGCTACCGATGGATCATCCAGTAAGTCCTCATATCAGTAAAATATTGGGTTACATTGATAAACTGAGGAAACTGGATTATCCAGTTAGCCAAGAATTGGCAACTGATATCATTTTGCAGTCACTGCCGTCAAGCTATGATAAGTTCGTAAGGAACTATATCAAGAAAGGCATAACGAAGACGTTGACTGAACTGCATGATATGCTCAAGACAGTTGAGCCAAACGTGAAGAGTACCCTGTACAATCTCATGAATGAGAAGGGTAGGTTTACTAAACCTAATGCTGACAAGGGTGAAGACAAAGTTGTCCAGATTTTGAATCATGGCAAGCGTGTGTCTTCTGAGCCCGAGTCAGATACCTCTTACGTTGGTAAGTGTTGCTACTGTAATGAGACTGGGCATTGGAAAAGAGATTGCATTAAATTCATGGAAGATTATGAGGAGTTGAAGTCGATGTATGAGACTACTTCCTCAGGTATTCATGTTATTACTTCAAGTTATACCTTAAAGGTATTGGATACTGGTTGTGGCACTGATATTTGTTATAATATGCAGAGCCTGAGCAACAGTAGAACGTTGAAGGAAGGGCAAGTGAAACTGCGTGTCTGGAAGGAGCTTGGGATGCTGCCTCAGCCGTAGGGTTTTCACTTGTAGATGCCTTTGAGGCTTGGTTTTATTAAGTAATTGCTACAATGTACCTGCTTTAAGCAGAGTTGTCTTTCATTTTCTTGTAAGAATTTGAATGTTTTTCGTTTTGATAAAAGACAAGTTTTGTTCTTTTGATCTTAATGAAATGATAATTGTAGCACCCTATTCAAGGAATGGGTTTTATATATTAAACCAAAGAGTGCCTAAATGTAACATAAATACCGAATTGGTTTAAATCTGATGAATTAAACCTGATTTTTCTTGGCATAAATGTTTTGGTCAAAGAGTAAGTCGGATTCAGAAACCCCATAGTTATGGACTTTTGGGCTCATTTGAATGGATATCTTATGAGACTTGAATTCTGCTTACTGGACCAAAAGACAAAGGGCCCATCTTAGCAGAGCTAGAGAAAGGCCCAAAGGCTTATTGGAGATTGAACATACTCATGTATGTGGTCCGATGAGCAGTAATGCCAGAGAAAATTTCTTGTACTTCATTGTCTCTACTGATTACTTCAGTGAGTGTGACTGTGTTCATTTGATGAGACACAAGTCGGAATTCTTTGACATGGTCGAAAGAGTTCCAGAATGAAGTATAGAATCTGAATGACAGAAGTATTAAGACTCTGGATTAGATCACGAGTGAGAATACTTAAGTCATTGATTGTGTGATCATCTGAATGAGTGTGAAGTCGTTTCACAGCTCATTTCTCCTGAAAACCTAGAGGTGTTTCTGTGAGAATGAATCAGATCTTATAAGAAATGATTAAAGATGAGTCACACGAATCTTCCATGATATTCTCTAAAATAGCGCTCAAGAAATATCTAAGTTTACGCTGAAATAGTTCCACCAATATCAGTTGAAAGACACCACGTAAATGTGGATTGGAATCGATCCAAATTCGTCTTTACTGAGTATTTGTAGTTGTGCTACTTCGCCGGTTGTCCTAGGGAAACCAAGGCTTGTTACTTTTACGTCCATTCTGTTTTCTAAGAGGGGAAGTAACTTTCCAAGAAGAACAGTGGGAGTAAAAGTATAACTCGAAGAAATTCGAGAAATACAGGAGGCTGCTCAACCTGTTGAGGGAGAGCAACGGATGGATTTACAGATTTCTGTAGAATCTGCACCTGTAAAGCCTGAAGTTCGCAGATCTGAATGAATCAGTTACTAATCCGAGAGTGATTTCTCATCATTAGTTGAATCTGATGATCATTGAAAGTTCGCATGATCTGATGATCATTGAAAGCGACGAACCTGCGAAATTCAAAGAAGCGAAAGTAAGCCCGGACTCCGAAAAATTACACTGTGTGTAAGTTAGCTTCATCGATCCATTCATGGATGGAAGCAAACATATCGGAGTTGGAATCTTCGTTCTGTTAAAGTAGTCAAGGTTTTGAATTGAACATGAACGAAGTGGAACTATGCGTTTACTAAAAGATAAGTGGGAGCAATATTGCATTTCTCATAGTGTATGTCGATGACATACTGATTCTCGAATATAACGTCCCAATGCTGCAGTCGGTAAAGGACTGGTTTGGGAGTTGGTTTTATGGTTGACATGGGTAAAGCCACGTAGTTCTTGGATTTTGGATCTAAAGATAGAGATCCAAAAGAGCTGGTAGGACAAAGTCAGGATTCTTAAATTGACAAAGTCCTACACGTAATCAGCAATCCAAGAAGGGTTTTATGCCAATGTCACATGGCAATTCATTAAGCAAGATACAGTGTCCTGCGATATCTGCTGAGCTTGAATGCATGGAAAGGATTCCATATGCGACGGCAATTGGATCTATCATGTATGCCATGATACATACTTGTTTTGATGTTGCTTTAATGCTAAGCAAGACAAGTAAAGACCAGTCAAATCCAGCAAAGAATCACTGGATTGCCGTAAAGAATATTCTGAAGTATTTGAGGAATACTTAGGATAAGTTCTTGATTTACGGAGAAAGTGAGGTGCTACAAGTCGATAGAGTCTGAAAGGCAAGTTTCCAATAGACAAAGATAATTCCTGGTCACAGTCCGGCTATATCTTGTGTCTAACTGGCGGTGCAAGGCACTGTTGCTGACTCCATGACTTAAGCTGAACATTTCGCAGCTTGAGAAGCGGCGAAAGAGGATGTTTGGATAGAAGAGTTCATCACTGAACTTGATGTGATTCACAGCATAAATGAGGCTAGCTGCACATCAGAGGTCCAAACACCTTGAGGGTAGGTATAACCTATTCTGTGAGATAAATGACAGAGGTGTTAAGTAGATAAGCAAGTTTCATCGAATGAAAACGTTGCTAATCTATTAACGAAGCCACTCCTTATGCCTAAGCACGAGTCACGGACTGTAGCTGTAGGATGATTGAAATTAAGTTGTAGTCTTAATTTCAGTGGGAGTTTGTAAAGGGCTTTACTTAGTTGTTTTGAAAGGTTCATGTAAACATAATATTTTATGTTTATGAAATCTGATGATTTCTGGATTATTTTAACTGTGATATAAATAATCGTTCCAAAATGATTCATGTCATTATATATGGGCCATCGAAGTACATGAGTAGACTTGATCCTGAAACCCCATATTTAACGAAATGACATAAATCATAGTGTCCATAGTCGAAGGTTGTTGAAATTGGAACACCAACAACCACTTGAGACTAGATTGTGTTGAGACTTATGACCAAGTTTCGAGGGGTCATAGATGCGCGGCATCAAAGTCGACACATAGGTATATGTAGGGGAGCATATGACCGGACATGGCCCGCTGATGAGAACTCTACAAGATATTAATATCTGTGTCATGAGAGGTTCTCATATACGACTATAGAGTATAGTCCTTAGACCTGAGTTCGCATGCATGTGGCTGCACATGGAGTAATGCGCTTTGATCATTGTCTAACGCTGTTTCGTAACTGGGAGCTATAAGGACCTTGGTTGGGTGTATTATGATGTATGTAGTTCATAGTGATGGAACAAGATGGGATTTGTCCCTGCCGTTTAACGGAGGTAATATCTCTAGGCCAATCGGAGATTTGATAGCTGGTAAGAGAATGGCCATTCCCAAACGGACTTGCCCAAGTCGTTTGAATTGTCAGTATCAAATCTGGTCCGATAAACATGGTCTGGCTATATAAGGATGACACGCATCTTGCCTTATGCCAGATCGAGATATTAAGACAAAAGGACTAGGGAATGTAGGATTCCAGTACAATCGGAAGATTGTTGGGAATGTCCTTTGTAGGATTCCAGTACAAGTGGGAGATTGTTGGGAATGTCCTGAAATCTACCGTACTATCTCTAGAAAGTATGATAAATGTCGAGATCAGATATAAGTCATAAATACTGGGTGATCATGATGACTTGCTAGAGTCCGCTCTTGATCTATAAGTTTAGGACTTATTACCAGTATTGTATGATCCCAAAGGGTCACACACCATAGCTAACGGGAAAGTTAACATGGAATGAATACGGTAAGATGCAAGGCATTTACTGTATTTGTGCAGAGAGTTAAGCCGTTAGTTTAATCACTTGGGCCCATATCGAGACAAATGACTTGTGTCGATCGACACAAGTGTATGTGTCGGTCGACACAGTTGCGAAACCGAGACATCGGTTTAGGTTTATGACAGAGTCGATATTTATATGAGTCGTCTTATAATTTCGACTCTAACAGTCTGCGACCTAAAACCTGAGCTGTCTCTCTTCTCTCTCTGATTCTTCCAACTTTTGGTCTAGCAACCATCCCGGCTTGTAAGAGTGTGGATACTGAAGGAGGAACAGGCATCTGATCTGTTCTAGCTGATCTCATCATTACCATCCATCAATCCGCTGCAATCTGAAAGGTAATGATCAGGTTTGGTTTTGTGATTCGTTCTGCAAGAACCTAGATCTGAGTTATATGTGCTAGGTTGCAATCTGTTAATTGAACCATGAACACACATATAAACCAAAAGAAAGGACATGCGAAGGACAAGTGTTGGACCCTTCATCCTCATCTCAAGCCATCCAAGTTCAAAAACTCAAGTGCCAACATCTCTCAAGAGAATGTGAATGAGCAGACGACTGCATCCTCTCAAGGAGGAAAGCTTGCACTCTTCACCAACACTGATTATGTGAGAAGGAGTGATTTGGAGGACCTCATCAAGGCTTATGCATCCAAACTCTCTGGTATCACCTTATTGTCTCATAAACTACTTGCTAAAACTGATCAGAACTTGGTAGTAGATTCAGGAGCATCTCACCACATGATTAGTAATGCTAAGTTGTTAAAAGACATCAAACCTGCCCTAGGAAGAGTAACTATTGCTGATGGTCAAGGTATTCCCATTGAAGGAACAGGAAAGTTAAGACTGTTTAACAAAGATAGTGATGCCTTCTTTGTGCCTAAGTTTAAATCCAATCTGCTATCAGTTAAAAGGATTACTAAAGACTTGGACTGCAATGTTATCTTTGGACCTAATGAGGTGTGCTTTCAGGATATTAAGAATGGAAGGGTACTTGGCAGAGGTGGAACACAAGATGAACTTTATCTCATTGAAAACACCCCTCCAAGCAATTTGGGTTCCTTAGCTTTCAATTCCTGTTTTCCGGTTAATCAAAACATTTTGTGGCATGCTAGACTTGGACATCCTCATGCTAGAGCTCTGAACTTGATGTTGCCTAACACTACTTTTGATCATTCGACTTGTGAAGCTTGTATTCTTGGCAAACATTGCAGAACAGTCTTCCCTAAATCTACCACTATCTATGAAAGCTGCTTTGATCTAGTGCATTATGATGTTTGGACTTCACCTTGCCAGTCTAGAGATGGGAACAAGTATTTTGTGACATTTATAGATGAGAAGTCAAAATATACTTGGGTCATCTTGCTCCCATCGAAAGATAGAGTTTATGAAGCTTTCATTCATTTTCAAAACTACATTACTAATCAGTTTAATGCAAGGATCAAAGTGTTTATATCGGACAATGGGGGAGAGTACACAAGTCAAAGATTCAAGGCTAATCTGAACAAACATGGAATCCTACATCAAACAAGCTGTCCACATACACCTCAACAAAATGGAGTGGCTGAGAGAAAGAACAGACATCTCATGGAAGTGGCTAGGTCCATGATGTTCTATACCAATGTGCCTAAAAGATTTTGGGGAGATGCGGTCTTAGCAGCTTGTTATCTCATCAATAGGATTCCAACAAAAGTTCTCCAAGACATCTCACCATTTGAGGTTCTGAACAAAACTCAACCCTTTATTGAACACTTACGTATGTTTGGGTGTGTGTGTTTTGTACATATTTCAGGTGATCAAAGAAATAAGCTAGAGGCTAAGAGCACAAAGTGTATGTTCCTGGGATACTCTACAACTCAGAAGGATTATAAGTGCTTTGATCCAAGCAACAACCGCACATATGTGTCAAGAGATGTTAAGTTCATTGAGGGGCAAGGGTACTATGAGAAAAGGGATTGGGAAGGATTGAAGGATCTTTCAAGATCACCGTCTGACCTTGCTACAAGTCTGAGGTTTCTCTTGAATCGTTTGGGAAATGACCCTACTAAAGTACCAAGACAAGGGGAAACAGAAACAAGAAGTCATCAAGAAGAGTTGCAAGAAGAAGAACCAGTGACAGCTAATCAAGAACCCACTCAAACTCAAGAGGAAGTTCTACCTCAGAATAAAGATCAAGATAACTTGAATATGAATGATGAGGATATTATTCATCATGAAGAAGAAGAGATGGGTGTAGAGGAAGCTGCTCAACCGGTCCAACAACTCAGAAGAAGTACTAGAGAAAAGACGGATCTATCAAGCTACATCAACAAGAAGTTCTACTTCAACAATCAGGCTGTTGCTCATCCCAACCAGTATGTGTGTTCTATTGACTTGTTGCCATCAAGTCATTGCGCTTTTCTTGGGAAGATAGAGATGAATCATGTTCCTAAAACTTATGAAGAGGCTAAAGACACCAAGGAGTGGATGGATGCTGTGATTGACGAGAAGGGAGCTATGGAAAAGAATCACACTTGGAATGTGGAGAAGCTGCCAAAGGGAAAGAAGACTGTCAGCTCAAAATGGGTCTTCACAATCAAGTATAAGAGCAATGGAGACATTGAGAGGTACAAGGCAAGGTTGGTTGCAAGAGGGTTCACTCAAACTTATGGAGAAGACTACACTGATACCTTTGCACCGGTAGCTAAACTCCATACAGTAAGAGTCACACTGTCCCTGGCCACAAACCTTTCATGGAACCTATGACAAATGGATGTTAAGAATGCCTTTTTACAAGGAGAGCTTGAAGAGGAAGTGCACATGACTCCACCACCGGGACTAGAGCATTTGTGTAAACCTGGTGAAGTATTGAGACTAAGGAGAGCAATCTATGGTTTGAAGCAATCACCAAGAGCATGGTACCATAAGTTAAGCCATACACTCATGGACTATGGATTCAAGAAGTCTCAATCTGATCACACATTGTTTACTCTTCAAAGCCCTTTAGGAGTGGTGGTGGTTCTGATCTATGTGGATGATTTAATCATTACTGGAAGTGATAATGAGGGAATTCAGTCTACAAAGGCTTTTCTCAAAAGTCCGTTTGACATCAAAGACCTTGGAGAGTTGAAGTATTTCTTGGGTATTGAAGTATGCAGATTCAATGATGGGTTGTTTCTGTCCCAAAGGAAGTATGTTAAAGACTTGCTGACAGAAACAAGAATGCATGATTGCAAGATAGCAAAGACTCCTCTTGAAGATGGCTACCAAGTCAATAGAAAGGGGGAGAAATCAGATGAGGAGAAGTTCAAGGATGTCTCCTTGTATAGAAGACTGGTTGGGAAGCTTATATATTTAACTCTCACTAGACCAGACCTATGTTTTGCTGTGAATCAAGTCAGCCAGCATATGCAATCACCCACGGTTTATCATTGGAGTTTGATTGAGAGGATCCTTAGATATCTCAAAGGCTCAACAGGACAAGGAATTTGGATGGGTAAGAATGATAGCACTGAGATTGTCGGCTACTGTGATGCAGATTGGGCTGGTGATAAGAGTGACAGAAGATCCACAACCGGTTATTGCACCTTCATTGGAGGTAACTTAGTGACTTGGAAGACAAAGAAGCAGAAAGTGGTCTCATGTTCAAGTGCTGAAGCTGAGTATAGAGCTATGAGGAAGCTTACAACAGAGTTAACTTGGTTGAAGGCTCTACTCAAGGACTTTGGCATTGAGCAATCAAGTCCCATTACCTTTCATTGTGACAATCAGGCTGCAATACATATTGCTACCAACTCTATGTTTCATGAAAGGACTAAACACATTGAGATAGATTGTCACAAGGTAAGGGAGAAGATTGAAGATGGGACGGTTCTACCTTGCTACACAAAGAGCGAAGATCAGCTAGCAGACATCTTCACCAAGGCTGCAAGTCTCAAGGTTTGCGATCATATTTTCAGCAAACTAGGACTTGTAGACCTTCCTACCCATGATTAGAACTTCCCTGATCATGTGCAGCATACTCTTTTTCCCTTGATGTGGTTTTGTCCCAAGTGGTTTTCTACATCAAGGTTTTTAATGAGGTGTTGCCATGATCATTCCAAGCCCAGACTTTAGGGTGATTCCAAAGTCTGAACTTGAGGGGGAGTATTGATCATGTATGTTTCAATAATGTGAAGTCTGCTTCACAAGTCTGCTTCACAAGTCTGCTTCACAAGTCTGATTCACAAGTCAGTTCACAAGTCTGCTTCATAAGTCTGCTTCACAAGTCTGCTCAATAGTTCGGACCAAAATGACAAAATGTCTAATTTGTCCTCTATCTAATTAGGTTTAGGGTTATTTTTGTGTACCCATCCTATATAACGTGTGTAGCCACCAAATATCAAAAGTTAAGTCATTTTTGTGACTATTCTCTTTTCTTCTCTTGAGCAAACTATTCTTCCTAAATCTCCAAAGCTTAAATCTTTCTTAAATCTAACAGTTTCATCCTCTAGGATACCCCATCTGTAGTGCAGATGTAGCGGTGACTTTGAAGAATCGAATAAGCGAAGCGGTTTCTTAGGCGGTTGTGGAGACGGGTTAGTTGGAGTTGATCGGCAGGGGATGCGAGTTGATGCGACGGAAACACGAAAACGGTGATCGGAAAAGTCTACGACGGTTGCATGTTTCCTTTCATCCGTAGACGGACACGTGGGTGCTATGGTGACACGTAGTCGAGCTTCTCTAACACGCTTTTCGGACCTTGTATTGGGCTAATGTTAGGCCCATCTCGTTTTTGTTTGCTTGTACGTAGTCCATATACTTCAACTTTGTTTTCTCCTGTATTTCTCAGCCCTTTGGATTTTGATCAAAAATACTGCCGTCAAAAAAAAAAAATTTAAATCCTTTTCGCTCGCTTGGTTGTATGAAAAAATCTTTTCACTGGCCTGGTTATGTGAACTAGGTGTTTACTCCTGTTGGACAAAATATAATTCAAATTAATTTTTTTTTTATGGTAACTAATCTTGTGAATTTTTTTTTTTATTGCGAAAAGGCTGAAAAGCTATGTTTTTGTTAGTTACCAAATTAACATGATTTTGTAAATATTTATAAGTGGAGAAATTAAAATATATCTTTTCTTTCCTGATTTTATAAGAAATATAATATTTTCCAAATAAAGTAGTTTTTAGATGCAAGGACATTCTTCAAGCCTCAGAACTTTATGAATCCAGTACTTTTATTTTCGTAAAACGAAATCTCATTGAAGCAGCTCATCATGGTTTGAATTGTATTTCAGATTCTTCTTCCTAGCTTATTCCAACCTTATATTACTATTTTTCAATATTAGTGATATCTAATTTGTTGGAAAAAAATTAACTACTTTTTATTTTGTCATCTGAAATTATATCAAACAACTGAAACAATACAAAGTTGATACAAAGAAAGATATATAATAATTTAGCAACGATTATGTATAAATAAATTTTAGATAAAACATAAAAACTCAGAAAATTAAACAGAATCAAAATTTGGAAATTGGACATCATTAAAATATTTTAACAATAAAATGAATGTTTTCTACTAGATGCATATCATGATGTGTTTCTCTATTGTTACAAAGTGGATGACAATATATCTTGTTTGTTTCTAGAAGAACCAAGATTTGGATGACAATATATCATGATGTGTTTCTAGAAGAACCAAGATTTGGATGACAATATATCTTGATGTTTCTAGAAGAACCAAGATTCCCTGACACACTGTCACATACACATAATCATAGTCAAGATATTGCAATTACTCTTATTCCATAATTCCACTCATACCATTTATAACCACTATGAGAGGTTTAGGATAGCCATTAATATATTGTAGCTTGCCGTCATCACAAAGAATACTACCAAAGTTTCTGAATCTTGGATCTTCCAACCTCCAATACTCAAAGTCAAACCGGTTCTGAAACGAGAAGAAGGATCTGTCCGAACGATGAGCGGGAGGGGGAGTTTAGTCTCCACAAGTCACAGGAGTTTGGCCGGAGCATCAAAAAGCTTCAGAGATGTGTTAGTGCCTCCAACTGATGATGTATTTGGGAGGAGCGAACGGAGGGAAGAAGATGAGGCGGAGCTCCGGTGGGCGGCGCTTGAGAGATTACCGACATACCCTCGGTTACGAAAAGCGATACTGACACAAACGACGCTTAGTGGGAAGATTGAGCATGAAGAGGTTGATATAACGAATCTTTCACTTAAGGAGAAGAAACAACTTACAGAAATGATCTTGAAGTTCGTTGAGGAAGATAATGAGAGACTCCTTCGCCGATTGAGAGAAAGAGTAGACAGAGTGGGAATCGAAGTTCCGAAGATTGAAGTAAGGTATGAGAAGATATCTGTGGAAGGAGATGTGCATAGTGCAAGCAGAGCACTTCCTACTCTCTTCAACGTCACTTTGAATACAATTGAGGTTCTCTCTTTTTGTTGTCTTCTTTAAAGCTCTTATTTATATGTACAATGATGCAACTTTTACTTAAGATTTATGTTATTTTTTACATAGAGCATTCTTGGATTGTTCCACCTGCTTCCATCTAAAAAGAGGAAGATTCAGATACTTAAAGATATCAGTGGCATTGTCAAACCATCAAGGTACAATGGTCTTTGCTATATTATATCGAAAGGATTAGAGGGTCACATGACCCCTATGAATTTGATAATTTAATTATTTTTTGTGTAAATTTGCTTAAAAGTTGCATAAAATTTTCATATTTGATCAAAAATGGTTTTTGATCCCACTAATTTGTGTTCAAATTTTCATAAAACCTCTACTAATCCATATAAATTTTTATATTTTTGTTATATTATCATAGATTATTTTGTTTAAACTAAATTAATATATTTGACACCCTTAAAAATTGTTTCTAGTTCCACCAATGAAGGAGAATATATATATTTGACTTACATTGTTACTGAACATTAAACACTTACAGGATGACCTTATTACTTGGTCCACCAAGTTCAGGGAAAACAACTTTGTTACAAGCTTTGGCTGGGAAGCTCGATGACACTCTCCAGGTTTGCCTATCTCATATCTATATAACCTTGAAATCTTGTGGTTGAGTTAACATTTCAGAGTCTAAGTATCATTTATCTGACCTGTAAAATGGCAAACAGATGTCAGGGAAGATAACTTATTGCGGCCACGAGTTCCGCGAGTTTGTTCCTCAAAAGACATGTGCCTACATAAGTCAACATTATAAGAATAATCTTATATGACATATGTGTTTTCGGTTTACTTGTAAAGATCAAGTTCATCTTAAAGTTAAAATCTCTAATATAAAAGACGACACCGTGATGGATCGGTTTCGGTCAACGACATTAGAATTTGGGTGTATTGATAACCCTCTTCCCTTTGCCTTATTAAGTTTAACTATGGTAATAGTAATTAGTAATTTCACATAAAAGGTTATATGGCTTTTGGAAGGGTCATATGGCTTTTGCTTTTGCTAAGAAGTGAGGTTACTAATTAAGGAGGTAATTAGGCTTTTGGTTTTGCTTAAGAGATGTGATCTTTCATTAAGGGGGTGAGACATTTCATTGCCTATATAAACACATTCATATTGTGTTTTAGAAGACACAACAACAAAACCAAAAACCAAACACTCCTAGAAAAAAGTAGCCAAGGAAGAACAAGTAGTGATCTTCTCCATCAAAGATCACATAAGAGTAAAGGGGCATAAGGAGAAGAGAAAATTCAGTAAAGGGGACTTCAATCCACAAAGACAAGAAATCATGGATCAAGGTTAGAGTTTCTTGTTCTCCAAGAAAGTGTTTAAAGTTGATTTAATTCAAATCTAGATCCATAGAATTCATTATTGAAATTCATAAAAGTAAGTAAAATTAACATTTTGGTATCAGAGCAATGTTTAGATTTGGTTAATTCACCTCTCATGAAATCATGTTTGTATATATTTCTCTCTCGCTTAAATGAATCGCTTGAATGTATGTGGCTTGTTTTTATTTTTATTGTGCAATCACCATAATCTGATAAGAGGACACAAGCCTTTATGAACATACATTTATTATTCTCGATCGCATGAAAGTATAAGTAGCTTGTTTTTTATTTTATAGTGCACTCACCATAATTTGATTAATGGATGTTTCATTAAATAATGAGAATGGATCTAGTGTGCACTTATCGATCAAATGGTAATCATGAAAGTAGCAATTATTTTTATAAAAATGTCATGTCACAAACATGAGTGGATTTGTTTGAAATTCCAAGTTTTGGTTTAAAATGATTAAATAAGAATTTTCATTTTTTTATAGTTGCTGGACATATGATTCATGATACGTTTAATGTCTCATTTGGTTAAAGAGACAAAATTTAATTGTTTGATATAATAGAATTTGATATTTAAAATAACTTCCGCTATTTTTAAGTAAATAGTAATTATGTTATGAAATATTGACATATAGTAAAGATAATCTACATATTCAAATTTTAATGTTTATGTTATATATAACATGTTAGTCACCAAAGTGGCCTTGTTATATTATATATAAATATTACAAAAATAATCAAATATATTAATTGATCATGATTAAAGAGATGCTATAAATGATATAAAAAATTTTGATTGATCAATTATTTTTTTACTACATATATTCTAGGAGATTACCCAAAGGTAGATCATTGAATATATTTAGTGACATGAAAAGGATTAATCATTTTGTAATATAGTCAATAGTATGTATACCCAAAGGTAGCTTACTTATTTGATTTATCTATAATTTGGTTAATCATAAAAGTATATAAATATATATATATACACATACATATATATATCTAGCATCAATGAAAGTGCTTGTATTTAAGTATCACCCAAAGGTTGCTTAAATATAAGTGTTAAAAAAAAAAAAAAAAAAACTATTAATAGTGAATCTGACTAAAAGTCTCATAACACTAATGGATAAGCATGATGCAGCTTCATCAAATTGGTTTGCATCCGCTAACTCTGTCGTGAAGTTCAACGGACTCAATTATGGGGAATGGTCTGAGCAGATCCGGTTTATACTCGGTGTAATGGCATTGGACTGTGCCATCGTAACTGACGAAAAACCTTCAGCCATTACGGAAGATAGCTCTGAAACTGAAAAAGCTCGGTATGAAAGGTGGGAGCGATCTAACAGGCTGAGCTTGAACCTCATGAGGATGACGATGGCAGAAAGTATTAAGCCATCCATGCCTGTGACAGAGAAAGCATGGGAATTCTTACAGAAAATAAAAGAGTGTTCACAATCGGAGTTGGCTGACAAGTCAATTGTAGGAAGCTTAATGAATGAGCTAACTACGAAAAAGTTCGACTGGTCTCAGCCAATCCATGATCATGTGACACACATGTCTAACTTGGCATCAAAGTTAACGACCTTGGGAATGGAAGTTCATGAACAATTCTTGGTCCAATTTATCATGAACTCTCTACCTTTTGAATTTAGCCAGTTCCAGGTGAATTACAACACCATTAAAGATAAATGGAACTTTAAGGAATTAAAGGCTATGTTGGTTCAAGAGGAAGGGAGATTAAAGAAGATGAAGGATCAAGTTGTTAATCTCGTAGGTGTTGGAAGTGCCAGCAGCAATAAAGGAAAACCAAGTAAAAAGGGCAAAAGAATGGATAAGACTTTCATTAAAAGACCTGAAAGTCAAAACCATAAGGAGATAAAGTGTTTCTTTTGCAAGAAAACAGGACACTTCAAGAAAGATTGTCTTAAAAGAAAGGCTTGGTTCGATAAGAAAGGTAAACATCAAAGTTTCGTTTGCTCTGAATTAAATCTTATTGAAGTGCCTAATAATACTTGGTGGTTAGATTCTGGTGCTACTACTCACGTGTCTCATATTAAACAGGGATTCAGTTCGATCCAGCCCATAAAAGGACCTGAACAATACTTGTTCATGGGAAACAGGGTGAAGGCAAGAATAGAAGGCATTGGGACTTATAGATTGATCTTAGACACTAAATGTCATATAGATCTTGAAGGATGTCTCTATGTACCTGAATGTGCTAGAAATCTTGTTTCCATAAGTAAATTGGACAATTTGGGGTTTGATTTTAAGATTGGACATGGTGTGTTTTCATTGTACCGAAATAATTACTTTTATGGAAGTGGTACTTTGTTTGATGCACTTTATCGGTTCAATCTTGATGCAAAGTTCTCTGAATCTCTATTTTATATTGAAAGTCGAGGCATTAAGCGTAAAGCATTAGATGAAAATTCTGCTTTCTTGTGGCATCAAAGATTAGGTCATATTTCCAAAGAAAGAATTATGAGGTTGGTAAAGAATGATATTCTTCCTCAGTTGGATTTTAGTGACCTAAATATATGTGTAGACTGTATTAAAGGAAAGCAGACTAAACATATTATAAAGAAACCAGCCACAAGAAGCACTCAGCTTCTTGAAATAATACATACCGATATATGTGGCCCTTTTGATACTCCTTCTTGGAGTGGTGAAAAATACTTTATCACTTTTATCGATGATTACTCACGTTATGGATATACATATCTACTGCATGAAAAGTCTAAGTCAGTGAATGTCCTAGAGGTGTTCATTGATGAGGTGGAAAGGCAGTTAGATAGAAAAGTAAAGATAGTGAGATCTGATAGAGGTGGTGAGTTCTATGGAAAATTCAATGAAAAGGGACAATGTCCAGGTCCATTTGCAAAGTTGCTTGAAAGTAAGGGCATTTGTGCACAATACACAATGCCTGGTACACCTCAGCAGAATGGTGTAGCTGAAAGGCGAAATCGTACATTAATGGATATGGTTAGGAGCATGTTAAGTAATTGTTCTTTACCTCTTTCATTGTGGGTATATGCATTAAGGACTGCTACGTATGTGCTTAACCGGGTTCCTAGCAAGGCAGTTCCTAAGACCCCTTATGAACTGTGGACGGGAAGGAAACCTAGTTTAAGACATTTACGTGTTTGGGGTTGCCCAGCAGAAGTAAGGTTATATAACCCACAAGAAAAGAAACTTGATTCTAGGACTGTCAGTGGATTTTTCATTGGCTATCCTGAAAAGTCAAAGGGGTATACATTTTATTGCCCTAACCATAGTACGAGAATAGTTGAAACGGGTAATGCTAGGTTCATTGAGAATGGTGAAACTAGTGGGAGTGGTGAACCACGTAAAGTGGACATAAAGGTAGACGACATTAAAGTATCTTCACATGTCGTTCCACCTAAGGTTGTTGTTCCTGTTGTTGCATTACAGTCAAATGACATAACAGAACAACATGATGATGTCCAAATCCCATTAGTTGAAAGTACAGTTAATGAGCCTGTCACAATTCAAGAAGAGAATAGTACACCACTAGAACCATTAAGGCGATCTGGAAGGGAAAGAAGATCTGCCATCTCAAATGACTATGTGGTTTACACTATTGAAAATGAATGTGACTTAAGCAATGATGAAAATCCGTGCTCATTCAGAAAAGCCATGGAAAGTAACAATTCTGAAAAATGGTTCAATGCCGCGGAAGAAGAAATAAAGTCTATGAGTGATAACAATGTTTGGGACTTAGTAGAGTTGCCTAACGGTTTCAAGACCGTTGGTTCTAAATGGGTCTTTAAGACTAAACGCGACTCGAAAGGTAACATTGAAAGGTACAAGGCTCGCCTTGTTGCTAAAGGTTTCACTCAAAAGGACGGCATTGACTACAAAGAGACCTTCTCTCCAGTTTCTAAGAAGGATTCTCTAAGAATTGTTTTGGCTTTGGTGGCTCATTACGATCTTGAGCTCCACCAAATGGATGTGAAAACCGCCTTTCTTAATGGAGAGCTTGAGGAGGAAGTATATATGGACCAACCTGAAGGGTTTGTGGCCACGGGAAAAGAAAATCTGGTATGTAAGCTGAAAAGGTCAATATATGGACTGAAACAAGCTTCTAGACAATGGTATATAAAATTCGATGATACCATCACGTCATACGGTTTTGTAGAGATCATCGTTGATCGATGTATCTACATTAAGGTCAGTGGGAGCAAATTTGTTATTCTGGTCTTATATGTTGATGACATTTTACTTGCTGCAAATGACATGGGCATGCTACATGATATAAAGAAGTATCTCTCTAAGAACTTTGAGATGAAAGATATGGGCGAGGCATCTTATGTGATCGGTATAGAAATCTTTCGAGATAGATCACAAGGATTGTTAAGTCTATCTCAGAAAGGATACATCATTAAGATCTTAGAGAGATATAAAATGGAAAAATGCTCAGCGGGAATAGCTCCAATTCAGAAAGGGGATAAGTTTTGTGAAAAGCAATGTCCGAAAAATGAATTGGAGCGTAAGGAAATGGAAAGAATTCCATATGCATCAGTGGTTGGGAGTTTGAACTATGTTCAGACATGTACTCGACCAGATATCACATTTGCTGTTGGTATGTTGGGTCGATATCAAAGTAATCCCGGAATGGACCACTGGAAAGCTGCAAAGAAGGTCCTCAGGTACTTGCAAGGCACCAAAGAGCACATGCTTACATATAGGAAATCCGACCATCTAGAGGTCATTGGATATTCAGATTCAGACTATGGTGGCTGCGTCGATAGTAGAAAATCGACGTTTGGGTATTTGTACCTATTAGCCGGAGGAGCAGTATCATGGAAAAGTGGAAAGCAGTCTGTCATTGCTACTTCCACTATGGAGGCTGAATTTGTGGCGTGCTATGAGGCCACAATTCACGCATTGTGGTTGCGGAACTTTATCTCAGGGATTCGGATTGTCGACAGTATAGAAAAACCGCTGAGAATTTATTGTGATAATTCCGCAGCTGTCTTCTTTTCAAAGAATGACAAGTACTCGAAGGGTGCCAAGCACATGGAGTTAAAGTACTTGTCTGTCAAAGAAGAAGTGAAGAAACATAGAGTGTCCATTGAGCACATAAGAACGAATATGATGATTGCGGATCCGTTAACTAAAGGATTACCACCCAAAACGTTCATTGGCCATGTAGAGCGTATGGGTATTATAGATAAAGTCTTGCTTTCATAATTATGGAATGCTCATTATGTGTGTGACACTAGGAATTCACTTACAGCCATGTTTCTGATTTGTAAAATATATTATCAATAAAATATGTGTATACACTTAAGGTTTCTGGATAATATATATTTTTTTGAAAATTAATTTCCTCTCATTGTAAAGAAGATATAGAGTCGGAGTTGATTTGTGATACATGGAAGGGACCACATCGTTTAATGATATGCAACCGCCATGATTCAATCATTTCTGATTATATATGGTGAATTAAGGATTATAAGAACTTGATATAAAATATGCATTAAAACCATCAAGTCAACACAAATGTCAAGTGGGAGAATATAAGAATAATCTTATATGACATATGTGTTTTCGGTTTACTTGTAAAGATCAAGTTCATCTTAAAGTTAAAATCTCTAATATAAAAGACGACACCGTGATGGATCGGTTTCGGTCAACGACATTAGAATTTGGGTGTATTGATAACCCTCTTCCCTTTGCCTTATTAAGTTTAACTATGGTAATAGTAATTAGTAATTTCACATAAAAGGTTATATGGCTTTTGGAAGGGTCATATGGCTTTTGCTTTTGCTAAGAAGTGAGGTTACTAATTAAGGAGGTAATTAGGCTTTTGGTTTTGCTTAAGAGATGTGATCTTTCATTAAGGGGGTGAGACATTTCATTGCCTATATAAACACATTCATATTGTGTTTTAGAAGACACAACAACAAAACCAAAAACCAAACACTCCTAGAAAAAAGTAGCCAAGGAAGAACAAGTAGTGATCTTCTCCATCAAAGATCACATAAGAGTAAAGGGGCATAAGGAGAAGAGAAAATTCAGTAAAGGGGACTTCAATCCACAAAGACAAGAAATCATGGATCAAGGTTAGAGTTTCTTGTTCTCCAAGAAAGTGTTTAAAGTTGATTTAATTCAAATCTAGATCCATAGAATTCATTATTGAAATTCATAAAAGTAAGTAAAATTAACAAACATGACCTTCACTTTGGAGAAATGACTGTGAGAGAGACATTGGATTTTCCAGGACGATGTCTAGGTGTTGGTACTAGGTACCAGCTGCTGGCTGAGCTCTCGGCCAGGGAGAGAAGAGAAGGAATAAAACCAGACCCTGAGATCGATGCTTTCATGAAATCAGTTGCGATACCAGGACAAGAAACTAGTTTGGTTACTGACTATGTACTTAAGGTACAGTTTCTTTTGCGTCTGTCCTTTTTTTTCTAACAAAAATATAATATTATAGACTCATTGTTTTTGGTGAATGTCACTCGCTAGTTACTTGGTCTGGACATATGTGCGGATATACTTGTTGGAGATGTGATGAGACGAGGTGTTTCTGGTGGACAAAAGAAGCGTCTCACAACAGGTAAAACTTTTGAGTATAATTATTCACTTTGATATCCCACAATGATTCATTACAGCTATAGATGACTCTTGTCTAAGCTGAGCAGGAGAGATGTTGGTAGGACCGGCTACAGCATTTTTCATGGATGAAATATCAACAGGGTTGGATAGTTCTACAACATTCCAAATCTGCAACTTCATGAAGCAACTAGTTCATATATTGGATGTTACAATGATTGTTTCGCTTCTACAACCTGCACCCGAGACGTTTGAGCTGTTCGACGACATTATCCTTCTCTCAGATGGCCAAATTGTCTACCAGGGTCCAAGGGAGAATGTTCTTGAATTCTTTAACTACATGGGTTTCCAATGTCCTGAAAGAAAAGGAGTAGCTGACTTTCTGCAAGAAGTTACGTCTAAGAAGGACCAAGAACAGTACTGGAACAGGACTGAACAACCTTACAACTATGTGTCTGTAAGTGATTTTTCAAGTGGTTTTGCTTCTTTTCACAATGGGCTGCAACTCGCTTCAGAACTCAGGGCTCCCTATGACAAAACCAAAACCCATCCTGCTGCACTAGTGACACAAAAGTATGATATATCAAACTGGGAGCTTTTCAAAGCCTGCTTTGGTAGAGAATGGCTGCTTATGAAACGCAACTCCTTTGTGTATGTGTTCAAGACCGTCCAGATAACCATCATGTCTTTGATTACCATGACGGTCTTTTTTAGGACAGAAATGCATGCCGGCTCAGTGCAAGATGGTCCAAAGTTCTATGGTGCTATGTTTTTCAGCTTGATCAATGTAATGTTTAATGGAATGGCTGAACTAGCATTTACATTGATGAGGCTCCCGGTTTTCTACAAGCAGAGGGACTTCTTGTTTTATCCTCCATGGGCTTTCGCCTTACCAGCTTGGCTTCTGAAGATTCCATTATCTCTGATCGAATCAGGAATATGGATTTGTCTTACTTACTACACCATCGGTTTTGCTCCTTCGGTTGCCAGGTACATCTTCTTGCTTCTAGTGCTCATGAACATTATCATTAACGGAGCTTTCTTTATATTCTTCTATCTTCATTTCTCATGCACTAACTAAACTTGTGCCATTAGGTTTTTCCGGCAGTTTCTGGCATACTTCTGTGTGAACCAGATGGCCCTTTCCTTATTTAGATTCCTTGGAGGCGTTGGAAGAACAGAAGTAATCTCAAACTCGGCCGGGACCTTCACATTGCTAATTGTATTCGTTCTTGGAGGCTTCATTATTTCTAAAGGTAAGCAGATATGATCTCTTTTTATGCAGAAACTAAAGAACAGTTCCATTTCCTAATGGGGTTGTGTCTCTTGATATCATTTTGGGCTTCTCACTCTCTATAAGATTGTTAAGTGAAAACATATTATATATTTTTCTCCACAGATGATCTCCCAAAATGGATGACTTGGGCCTATTATATATCCCCCATGATGTATGGACAAACTGCTATTGTTATGAATGAGTTTCTGGATGAGCGATGGGGCGCGGTAAGGTTTCACAAAGTACTCATCTGGTTGACTTCTCTTTATCTATTGTGATGCAATATTTGTTATGTTACATGTTGCAGCCCAACATTGATACACGCATCGACGCGAAAACAGTTGGAGAAGTCCTTCTGAAGAGCCGAGGCTTCTTTACAGAACCATATTGGTTTTGGATTTGTATCGTTGCGCTACTTGGTTTTTCTTTGTTGTTCAATCTTTTTTACATAATAGCCTTGATGTATTTGAACCGTAAGTGCTCTTCTTTCCATAAATTTTCAGCTATTCTAGACTTTGGACAAGAATCTTGTCTTCTTTAATTGACAAGGTCTTGAAATATTCTTTTTCTTCAGCTCTTGGGAACTCTAAAGCTACACTTGTGGAAGAAGATAAAGAAAAACAGAAAGAGAAAAACCGCGGAACAGAAGGTGAAATCTTTTGCTTCTTGAATTCTTACTTATCTATATATACTTTCTTTTCGATTGTTCTCTATGTTTGGGGTGTCCATGAACATGACCAGTCCAATTCATTATGCACGGTTATGGTCACGCCCAAAAACAAAATGGTTTAAATAGATTGTGGACTAATTTTGTCCGTGGTCAAAATGATTAAAATCAAATGAACATTGGTCACGCCCAAATTATTAAAAATTAGAGTTAAATAAATTTGAAGATTTTTTCATTCGCTTTTTTTAGTTGACTTCAAAACAAAAAAAAATCAAGGTTTTACGCCAAAACCAAAAAATCTAGTTTTCGGCGAAACAGTAAAATCTAGACTATGTGCCAAGGAGGACTCTACGTATTGTTTCGGACTCTGGTTTAAGAAGATGTAGGTTCTATTTTGGAACTCAATAGTCGTTCAACTCATGGGCCAAAGAGAGGAATGGTTTTACCTTTCCAACCACTTTCTCTTGCATTCAACAATGTGAACTACTACGTGGATATGCCTGCAGTAAGTTAAATATGTTTAATAATTCTTTCTCTATGTAGACTTCAGTTTCACTAATTTGTTTCCTTTAAACAATGCAGGAAATGAAGGCTCAAGGAGTTGAAGGCGATCGCCTTCAGTTACTAAGAGACGTTGGTGGAGCTTTTAGGCCAGGCATATTGACAGCATTGGTCGGTGTTAGTGGTGCAGGTAAGACAACCTTAATGGATGTCTTGGCCGGCAGGAAAACAGGAGGCTGCATCGAAGGGAGTGTTAGCATATCAGGTTACCCTAAGAGCCAAGCAACATTTGCTCGAGTCACTGGTTACTGTGAACAAAATGATATCCATTCTCCACATGTGACGGTTTATGAATCCCTCATCTATTCAGCCTGGCTTCGTCTTTCCGCCGATATAGATGCCAAAACGCGGGAGGTAATTATTACTAAGCATAAATAAAGTTTTGCTATTATCTGTAAAATTGTCCTTGTAATAGTTTTCATAATTTGTATAAAAAAGTTTGATGTTTTCTCGTAAGCTTTCGAAAGATTTTATTAACTGGTAACCTTTGTTGCCTATTTGTGTGATTGATAGATGTTTGTTGAAGAAGTGATGGAGTTGGTGGAGCTCAAACCCCTTAGAAACTCTATTGTTGGTCTCCCTGGAGTAGATGGTCTATCAACAGAACAGAGGAAGAGGCTTACAATAGCAGTTGAATTAGTAGCTAACCCTTCTATCATCTTCATGGACGAGCCGACATCCGGTCTTGATGCAAGAGCTGCAGCCATTGTTATGCGTACTGTTAGGAACACCGTTGATACAGGGAGAACTGTTGTTTGTACAATTCACCAGCCCAGCATCGACATTTTCGAATCCTTTGATGAGGTGTTGTGAACTCTACTTTTGGTACTAAAGAATATGTTGCATATTTAACGATCATTTTTGGTTTTTATGCAGCTTCTGTTGATGAAACGAGGAGGCCAAGTTATATATGCTGGAAGTCTAGGACATCAATCACAAAAACTCATTGAATACTTTGAGGTGAATCATATGTCTTTGGCCTTCTCTTGGTCATATGAAATTTGGATATCCATTTAAGTAATTAATTATACATGCAAGCTTACTTTCAGGCTGTTGAAGGGGTTCCAAAGATCAAGGATGGATACAACCCTGCAACGTGGATGCTTGATGTCACTACTTCTACAATGGAGTCACAACTGAACTTGGACTTTGCTCAAGTATTCACCAACTCTTCTCTTTATCGGTATGTTCTAAGAAATTGCTACTACTATATACTAGCTAGACCAGAGAGACAATAAGGAGTTACAGTGTCTTCTTTATAACCTGAAATCGATGTGTTACTTCAGGAGAAATCAGGAACTTTTCAATGAGCTTAGTACTCCACCACCGGGATCAAAGGATCTTTACTTTCGAACCAAGTACTCGCAACCATTTTCTACTCAAACCAAAGCTTGTTTCTGGAAACAGTTTTGGTCAAACTGGAGATATCCTCAGTACAATGCCATCCGGTTTCTCATGACAATAGTCATTGGTGTCTTGCTTGGTCTAATTTTCTGGCAAACAGGAACAAAAATGTAAGAATTTTTCTCTCTTGAGTTTCCATTATTAAACTATACAAACATGACAAATTCATCCAAAACAAAACAGAGAGAAAGAACAAGACCTGAATAATTTCTCTGGAGCCATGTATGCTGCCGTTTTTTTCCTCGGTGCCACCAACGCTGCAACAGTTCAACCCGCAGTCGCCACCGAGCGAACAGTTTTCTACCGTGAAAGAGCAGCTGGAATGTACTCCGCAGTTGCCTATGCAATCTCTCAGGTAAACCAAACAAACCATTCTTTATAAATTTTCAATAATTCTTTAGACCACACAATCAACCATCTCAAAACAAACTAAAAATGGTGGTTCAGGTGGCAGTAGAAATCATGTACACCGCCTTACAAACGGGGGTCTACACGCTAATCCTTTACTCAATGATCGGATACGACTGGACTGTAGCCAAATTCTTCTGGTTCTACTACTACATGCTCGCAAGCTTCATCTACTTTACCCTATACGGTATGATGCTTGTAGCCTTGACACCAAACTATCAAATCGCTGCGATTGGCTTGTCCTCCTTCCTCATTCTATGGAATCTCTTCTCCGGTTTCCTCATCCCAAGACCGGTAAATCTATTAAGCAACTTAAAACGTAAGTTTTTTGTAAGAGCTAACTAACTTTTAAGTTTTGTTTTTGTTTTTTTGTGGGGGACAAACACAGCAAATACCAATATGGTGGAGATGGTACTACTGGGCAACACCAGTGGCTTGGACATTGTACGGAATCATAACATCTCAAATAGGTGACAAGGATTCGATTGTGCAGATCTCTGGAGTTGGAGACGCAAGTCTGAAAACGTTGCTCAAAGATGGATTCGGGTTTGAACATGACTTCTTACCAGTTGTAGCTGCTGTCCACATTGCATGGATCTTGCTCTTTGTATTTGTCTTTGCTTGTGGTATCAAGTTCCTCAACTTCCAAAAGAGGTGAAAACTACTTTTAAATAGAACTTCTTTAGGTGATTATTCAAGGCGCGTCTCCAAGACCAATCCCGGACTAAAGCTCATGCTACTAAGTGCTAAATAATATAAATATTTTTGGGGCAACATTTTACACTAAATTTTTTTAGTGTAGTGGTTTGAATTATGTTGCACATACACTTGAATAAAAAGTTTGACATTTGCAATATTAATTTTTTTTTATCTTTTATATCAATTTAATTTTTTATCATTCTTTATTTTCATTTTGGATAAGTTCTTTATATTATATAATATATTAAATAATATGATAAATCATTCAATTAAAAATCTATTTTTCTTTATTTTTATTTATTTTTTCATTATTTTTTCTCCCTTTTTCCTTTTGATGAACACTCATCTTCTTCTTCTTTCTCTTCCTCCATTTTTCACTATTACTTCTTGCTTAATTCATTGTTTGTTTCTTTTCTAGTGTTGATTGTCATTTTTTTCTTCTTCCTCATGTAAGTTTTCTTTTTTTTTCTTCTTATATTTTTTTTACTTTTCTTCTTTTTTACTTTGTCAGTTTTTTTGTATTTTACTAGAAATTTTTAAATAAACTTGAAATCTATCATAATTTATGAACTAATGTTCTATAAGACTTACATCTACTGAACTTGGACTTTGCTTAAGTATTCACCAACTCTTCTTTTTATCGATATGTTCTAAGAAATTGCTATTACTATATACTAGCTAGACCAGAGACTATAAGGAGTTATGTCTTCTTTATAACATGAACTCGATGTGTTACTTCAGAAAGAATCATAAACTTTTCAATGAGCTTAGTACTTCACCACCGGGATTAAAGGATATACTATTTAAAACACACAATTATATATTTTATTAAATCGAAAAAAATCAACAACTTATATATTACTAAGAATTCATTTTTTACAAAGATTATTGATTTTAACAATTTTTTGTAGTGAAATCACGAGTGGACTAAATTATAATTAATTTAAATAAAAAGTTATCAAAGAAAATATATATGCGTTTTCACTACGCAGATCAAAATCTAGAAAATATATTTATGTTTAAAATTTTCACAAATCTGTAATTATATGATGGGTAGACGACAAAAAATAATTATATTTACATAAAATTATAAATTTAATTATTAAAATATTAAAAATACAAATAAAATGCATATGAGCATTATATGACTATAGCATGTTCTATAAAAAAAATATTTTAAATTAACAGAATATATATAAAACTTATATTACATAACTTTTATAATGAGTGTTATATTAAAACAAAATATTATAAAATTTCTTTAAAAAAAAAACTTATTCATTCACGCATTGGGCACATAATCATTATAATATTTAATTAATAAAAATGTGTTGAGTAACAAACTTATTATAAAAATAAAAAAATTATTTAAAAAAATATATACTCTTTGTTTTAGCGCGGATCAAAATCTAGAATATACTAAAAAAAATTTCACTCGCTTGGTTATATGAACTATGTGTTTACTCTTGTTGGAAAAGGTATATTTAAATTAAATTAAATTGAATTAATATTTCTTAAATTTATTTGATGGTGCTAAAACGTACAAAAATTCAATAAAAAAAAAATCTCAAATTTTTATGGTATCTAATCTTGTGATTATTTGGTGAAAATGCTGAAAATCTATGTTTTTATTATAACATGATTTTATGATATTTAATTATTTATAAGTGGATAAACTAAAATATATATTTTCTTTGTTGATTTTATAAGAGTTAGAATACCTTTCCAAAATAAAATAGTTTTAGATCCAGTTTTACTTAAGTAACTAATTTTTTTTGCCATCTGAAATTATATAAAAACAACTGAAAATACAAAGTTGATACAAAGACAGATACATAATAATTTAGTAACAATTACGTATAAATAAAATTTAGATAAAACATAAAAATTAACAAAATGAAACATAATCAAAATTCTGAAATTGAACATCATTAAAATGTTTTAACAATAAAAAGAATGTTTTCTACTAGATGACTATAATGATGTGTTTCTCTATTGTTACAAGTGGATGACAATATATCTTGTTGTTTCTTTGCGTCCCTACGGTTCAGTTTTGTTTTTAATCGTTGTAGTGTGCTTAATAACTCCCCAAGGTCCCCATGATGTGTCCGAACCACCTTCGGCCTGTGTCTCCATTTGTTGGCATTATTATCTAGAAGAACAAAGATTATCTGACACACTATCACATACACATAATCAAACTCAAGATATTACAATTACTCTTACTCCATAATTCCTCTTAAAGCTTCTGAATCTTAGAGATTCCAACCTCAAATACTCAAAGTCAAACCGGTGCTAAGACGAGACGAAGGATGTGGTCTGAAAGATGAGCGGGAGGGGGAGTTTAGTCTCCACAAATGACATGAGTTTGGCTGGAGCGTCAAAAAGCTTTAGAGATGTGGTCGTGCCTCCAGCTGATGATGTATTTGGGAGGAGCAAACGGCGGAGAGAAGATGAGGTGGAGCTCCAGTAGGCGGCGCTTGAGAGATTGCCAAGGTACCATCGGTTACAGAAAGCGATGTTGACACAAACGAAGGTTAGTGGGAAGATTGAGCATGAGGATGTTGATATAACGAATATATGGTTTACATGAAAGCAAGAATGATTTTGTAGACTTTTGTGTCGAGTCTTTCATAATGGAGGAGTGTAGTGCAGTAGTATACAAAGAAGCCTTGAAGGAAGCTGATAAAAAAATTGTAGAGTTGAACATTCATGTAACAGAAAATGAAGAAGCTCTGAAATCAGAGATGGTTGACAATGAAAGACTGAATGAGAAGATTCATTGGCTGGAATGTCTTACTTTATCCATTGATTCAATAGCATGAAGATAATAATTTTTTTATGAGAACTGTTTTGGGTCTTAGGTTGAAAAACATGCAGTCAATTGTGTTGATCTGTCACATCAAATCAATGAACTCAAGGGGAAAGCATCGATGTACAAGCAACGATTCGAGAAGAAGTCATGTGATCTGATCTGCAAAACATTGTTTCCATATATAAGAAAGTTCTGAGTTGATTCGAATCAATGTTAAATATTGCTACAAAAATATGCGTATTGAGACCTCCAAAAAAACTCAAAAGGATTCAGGACTTGTGGAAGGTCTAATTACGGAAGGCATTTTCAGAAGTCTGTCTCTTTCCATCTTGTTCTTGAAAGAGTGCTTCGGCGTTATGGACATCTTGTTCATTGTGTAATCAAGATCACCCTCGTCCCCTTCTTCATCACTCTCCTCATCCCCGTTCACAATTATCTCAGCATCGTCCTCATCATCATCATCTTCGTCATAGGTCGGTCTCACCATTGACCAGTAGTTGAAATTCGGGGAGATAAAGCTTCAAAACAACGCAAAAACAGAGTAAAAAAGAGAGAACGAAACCACCATTTAAGATTCATGATTCATCTGAGAACAAGCAAATAAATCAGTGGAAGTGTGCAAAGATAGTGTACCTGTTAGAGCTTTTCAGCAAGCAAGGGTCAAAGGGGAAGAATGTATCAAGCCTCTCACACCCGCCAAAAGCACGGGAAAGCTCAGACTCAAGTAGGTCATCGAAAATGAAAGAGTCTGAGACGACGAACAAGCCACCTGCTTTAGCTTGTTTAAGGAACTCTGCAACTACGGATGGAAGGCATACCTATTCTCAAAGCAGAATTGGTTGCAAAGCTTATTATGCGTTTGATACTTAAGAACAGTTCCAAATAACAGTTGCGCTTAGGTGAAAAACTAGATGGGATCAGAGTATATTAGCTCACCATCAATGGGTTTAGTTTGTGCATTAAAATTGACTCCAATGGTATAAGCTCAGACCGAAAGCGAGGAACATCTAGAATGGATCTCATCCGGAAGCAGAGCACATACATGATCGCCTGTGGTCACATAACATAATCAAATTTGCAACAGCGATGCTATGAATATAAAATTTTGTGAGTGCAGGAGCTTTGGGATTAAATGCAATATTTACCTGGCATCCGGAGTAGAAAATCTGATGTGCTTCAGGCCAAATATCATCATTGCACGTTCTACAGTAATCAGCACACTCATCTACCAACCTAAAATTTTAAGACATTAGACACAACAGAATCAATGTGGCAACAGACTGAAGCTTCAACCAAATCAAACGTTTATGTCTGAGGTGACATTTTAAGGAGTCGCTTTAAACCTTTTTAACATGCTAGCCACATAGGAAACAGGCAAGAACTTTCCACGAGCCAAGTAGCTAGCTAGATAAGCAACCGCACTCATCCTGTTGTAAAAAGGGGGAAAAGCAAAACCACAGCCAAGTTATCATCAGAACAATAAATGAGAAAAGTTTGACCATAGAGGAGAAAGTGAAACTTGCCTGGTAGGTCGAGGCTTGTTGCCGGAGAGAAAAATGTCCACCAGCTTGCTCGCAAATTTCACACCACAGTTTTCAGGATCCAGTGAGCATGCATAGAACATCAGAAACTGCAGATGAGAGCAAAAGTGAGTCTAAACATGAGACGTCTCATGTGGACCGCGAACCAGAGTTGCTCGAGTCTAGAATGATGAATAATGGTCCAGAAATATGTAAAACTGATATGTGGCCTACCTGTGAAACTTTAGATTTGTATGTATTCAGAATGAAGTTCTCAAATGACCCGAAGAGCTTTTCAAACACCTAGTCAAACCAGTAAAAACAGATCAGCAAAGAAGATTCATGAGCACATGAACTAAAAGCATAGATATGTCAATGAGTTATTATATGGTGCCATACCTGATCCAAACGACCATCAAGTTTGCAGGATTCAAGATAATCAAAAGATTTGACCATCAACTTGTCCAAAGACTCAAAAACTATATTTCCACCCGATGTTTTCTGCAATACATATATCAATGTCGAAACTGTCATACTCCAGCAAAAGGAAAGCTAGCAACTTTTGACGATGCTAAAACAGTACATAAATAGACAAAACAAACACTAAGCCTACCTCTTCTCCTTCATTCATAGCGTCTTCAACTGCATCTCCAAGTTCCATATCAAACATGCCTCTATTAGAGTCATCTTGTAGAATATCATCCCAATCGATCTCCAACTAAAAGGATACACAAGTATATCATTCACTTACCAAGTTACTTAATGGCGTCATTTGTATAAACATATTATGTACTTACATCCAAATCTCGCAGCCTCTCCACCACTATCATAAAAATCATGCTGCTACCAACTTGCCCGATTAAGCTGTTCTCCAACTTAAATAAGTTCTCCACGTATATCACTACCACCTAGAAGACGATAAAATAATTTTTACTAAGTTTATCGCCATAATGAGCTTGCCATCAAAAATTTACCAAAGAGAAAGACTCACATTGTCCTTTTTGTTTATTTTGGGCATTTGCTGAGCAAGCATGGGCAATAATCTTGAGGGGGCAAGAGGAACCAAAATAGAGATTTTCAGAAGGGCTTCATGAACCCGAGAAAGAACATCTATCTTCTGGTTGATTACACGGAGTTGCGAAAGTCTATCAATTACCCAACGCGGTGGTAGGAAGTGGCCTATGAGCATATTCAGACAAGGGTCCAGATATTTTCCACTAGTTGCAGCCTGTGATGGAAAAAAGAAGAAGACAAAAACAAAAATTGTCTAGGTCCTCCAGCAGATTAAATAATAGTCAACTATGAGGGTAATCGTTGAGTCGTGTACCAGTGATATGAGTAGGCCCACCAATGCATCCATGACATGAGGTTTGAGATCCCACAATGACATTCCAAAAACCTGTAACATAGTAAATCCATCTTAGACTAGTTTAATTAGAAGCAACTGTAAGCTCGTGCAATAGAAACTTACCAAAGAAAGAAGCTGTCGATGGTGAACGATATCTATGCAAGCCACAGAGCCGGATAAAGCTTTCAAGACTATCTGTCAAACAAAAGAAAACAAAAACAATTTAGCTAAAAGAGAAGAAAATAACCAAAACAAAAAGAATTGATTGTCGTACAAAGAAAAAGGACACACCTCAAGCTGTGCCGCCACAGCAGGATCTGATTTATTTCTAACCTGCATCACTCTAACAAGCTCATCGTAAAGGTCTGATTCCCCCTGGCATAACCATAGGAATAAACTACAGTCAGAAAGCATAAACATAAATAGCATCAACACATAAGCACAAGAAAGAAGCAACACTCACATTTTGGACAGATGCAAGGGCATTTCTCACAGTAAGCACCATATCGGTGTCAGACACATCAACGTTTCCCAAATATTCCGCCTCATATAAGCTTGACGGATCAGTTAGAACCTCCGCTGCTCCCATCCTCTGTGGACTTTTATGTAACTGGTGCTGCTACTACTTTAAGATGACCAAGAGTATCTTTATTTTACCTACTCAAGATTAAGACACTCTTATCAAAATGCAACACTAGACCAAAATCTAGACTCAATACAAAGGACAAACATGTCTCTTAACTTCTCACATCAACTTACAATCACGGCAGGAGAAACACTCAATTAATCTCACTATAAACACAATCAAATTCAAATTGCTAAAACAAACCTAAAAGAGAATCCGTCAGACTACAGAAAGGTTACAGCTTTCATAAATCCTGAAAGAAAAACTTGAAATCTCCATTGATTTATAGCTTTCTAATAGAAAACTACCATAAATACGGAAAAATTAAAGGAGGTTTAATAATTGAAATTAGCGTTTGTTTCACCTTTGAAAAGCAGCTCCTGCGATTCCGAAGAAGGAGCGAGGGAGGCTGGGGAAGAGAAAGATTTGCTTCACTCCGCCAAACCCTTATAACTGAACTCTATTTATTTACGGAAACACCCCTATTTGTTCTATTTCTTGTATTTCTTCGTGTAGTCCTTATAGTTTCTTGTATTTCTTCGTTAGTCCTTGTAGTTTTAAGCGTATGTCATTAGTTTTTAGAATGGATTGAAATTGAATGATCAGAAGACCCTTTTATTGCTTCGTAATTAAAGCCTCTTTGCTTATCGAAATAATTAATAGCTAGATAATGACACACCAGCATCCCTTTTCATGAAGGGCGGCATTCTAATATTTTCATACATATTAGAAAATTATTACTTATCATTTATTAATATTTTTTCCAACAAAATCAAACTTTATTAATTAATAAATATATTGTTTGGTTACAATATTAAAAATATGATATACAATTACAGTAAAAAATTATTATATATATATTATATATAAAAAAAAACTATAATAGAAAAAAAATTTAACAATATTTTCCGAAAAAATAGTCTTATTCGCTAATCAATCATAATATCAATTATTGTCTAACTTCATATTTGATGTGATTTGTATATATTATTTTATTAAATTTTCTTTTTATAAAATGTATCTTGAAATTTGATGTATTAAAATGTAATTCTGAAAATAGACATATTGATATCAATAATTTCGTACCAAAATTTTTATGAAAATATTTGTCTATAAAAATGCCTAATAAGTGATGTATTTATTCTTTGTTAACTTTATAAATATTATTGATATATTATATAATATTATATAATTTTTCTCTCATTAATAAATTTTATTAGAGATAAAATTGAAATTTAGTCGGAAAACATATACAAAATTTTTTGTGATAGTATAGGTAAATTTTAAAGTCTTTCTTTATCAATAGATTAAGCTAGGTCTGGGTAAAAAAATTTGGAACTGAAATACCGAACCGAAAAAGGGGAACTAAACCCGAATCCGAACCGGCAAAATACCGGAATGGGTCCTAAATTTCAATATCCGAAGAACTGGAACAGAACCCGACCCGAACCGAGAACCGAATGGCTACCCGAAATATCCGAACTACAATCATATATCCAAAATATTAGTTATATTTAGACCTAATATAATAGAAGTATACAAAACTAAAATTACAAACACAAATATATTGATTAGTTTTAGACCAAAATAGCTAAAATACTCAAAATAAACGAAATATACGAAGTTTCTTGCTATATTTGTCTAAATTTAACAAATTTTTGTTCAAGTTAACCAATTTTTATTTTTGTTTTATGATTTTTCGGGTACCCGGACCCGAACCGAACCCGAACGGAACCAAACCGAACCCGAACCAAAATTATAAAATATCCGAATGGGTTTTATATGCCTAGACCCGAAAACCCGAGAGACCCGAACCGGTACCCGAACGCCTAGACCTAGACCTAGGGCTGGGCATTTTACCCGAAATCCGAATCCGAACCCGAACCTGACCCGAAAAAATCTGATCCCGATATGAACCGATTTTAAAAAATACCTGAATGGGGCTTAAGTCAAAGTATTTCGGGTATCGGGTAATACCCGAACCGAACCCCGAACGGGTATCCGAAGTAACCTAAAGTTTAATCTAATTTCGGTTAGTTATGATACTTTCGAGTATTTTTAGCTAGTTTGTGTAGTTTTTATTTTTATATTTTGGATAATATATATTTTTTGAATAATTTTGAATATTTTTAGGTAATTTGAGTATATGTTTTTACGGAATTTTTGGGTAATTCAAATATTTTTGAATATTATGAGCAATTTTTTCGATTTTTCAGAAATTTCATGGTGACTTTGGGTACCCGAACCCGACCCGAACCCGATACGTCCCAAACCGAATCCGATCCAATTTTTAAAAATACCCGAATGGAACTTAAGTCAAAGTATTTCGGGTATTGGATAATATCCGAACCCGACCCGAATCCGAACGCCCATGCCTACCTAGACCTAGAGTAAGCAAAGCACTTCAAAAACAGAGATTAAACCAGACCTTAACCAGATATATAAAACCGAAACAAGAAAGATTGCAAAACCTCATCTTCTGTTTTACAGAAACACCCACAAATTAATTTTTCATTACAATTTACACCCAAAACAATACCGTAAAACAACAAAGAGCAATCAAAGCAGCGAAATACGAAACAAATATATAAATTCTTTTGGTAAACAAACTCAATTAACGATCTAAAATTCTCAAGCCTCGAGCTCTTCATCTTCCTCTTCTTCTTCATACTCCTCATCTGCTGTAGCATCCTGGTACTGCTGATACTCAGCCACAAGGTCGTTCATGTTGCTCTCTGCTTCAGTAAACTCCATCTCGTCCATTCCTTCTCCTGTGTACCAATGCAAGAAAGCTTTTCTCCTGAACATAGCCGTGAACTGTTCACTCACCCGCCTAAACATCTCCTGGATCGAAGTCGAGTTACCAACAAAAGTGGATGCCATTGAGAGACCCTTAGGAGGAATGTCACAGACACTGGACTTGACATTGTTTGGGATCCATTCAACAAAGTAAGAAGAGTTTTTGTTCTGGACATTGATCATCTGTTCGTCCACTTCTTTAGTGCTCATTTTGCCACGGAACATTGCTGATGCGGTTAAGTAACGTCCGTGTCTTGGGTCAGCAGCACACATCATGTTCTTGGCGTCCCACATTTGTTGGGTGAGTTCGGGAACTGATAAGGCACGGTATTGCTGTGAGCCACGAGATGTGAGAGGGGCAAAACCGACCATGAAGAAATGGAGACGCGGGAACGGGATTAGGTTGACTGCGAGCTTGCGGAGGTCGGAGTTAAGCTGACCAGGGAAACGAAGACAGCATGTGACACCGCTCATCGTGGCAGAGATCAGGTGGTTTAGATCTCCAACTACAGGCAAAATGACCAAAGCAGAAACAAGTTACTTATGTAAGAAAACATGGGTCGTTTAAAAATCAAAAGATATGTTTTTGATCTTTAGAAATAAGATAAGAGTTTATTCGTGATGTAAATCAACGGTCAACCACTTTTGAAGCTGTGTTTAGTGACTTAGATTTTGAATGGTAATTGTGGTTATGGCGGACAAAATCAACTGCGGACTAAAATATTTTATTTTCAGGGCGGACACAATCTGCTACGGACAAATTTTATTTCTTCACAAAAATGATATGCGTCTGCAACAGACTTCTTTGATTAGTTTATGTCTGCACTGCTTTTGACTAAAAATTGCGAATGGTAAAAAAGCGGTTTTGACCATTTGGGACTGATCCGCTCCAACCGCAATTACCATTAAGATAGTGATAAGAGACATTTAAGACTACTTTTTATCTTACAAGAGACAAGGACAGGAGACCAACCCAACTAATACCACTCACTAGTAATTGTTTATTAAGCCGAGAGGTTAATCTAAAGTATATAACTTTAATACATCATTTTCGAGTTATAACTTCTGACTCAAGACTCTATTTTGAGATAAGAGGGCTTCAAAACATTCTCTATTCTGTCCAGACTATATAATCAGTAACCTCATATTTAATCTCCAACATAATTAACATTTGATAACACTATTCTTCTAAACGCAACTAGAGGTCAAATGAGTGAAGAAGAAACGACTTACAAGTTGGAGTGGCTAGCTTGAGGGTGCGGAAGCAGATATCATAGAGAGCTTCATTGTCCAAAACCATGCATTCATCAGCGTTCTCAACAAGCTGATGCACAGAGAGAGTAGCATTGTATGGCTCCACAACTGTGTCAGATACTTTAGGAGATGGGAAAACTGAAAACGTGAGCATCATACGATCTGGATACTCTTCTCTGATCTTAGAGATGAGAAGCGTTCCCATGCCAGAGCCAGTTCCTCCACCCAACGAGTGACAAACTTGAAACCCTATTCAAGAAAATTACAGCTACCATTACAAATCATGGAACCTATGAGAAGAGAATTGAGTATGTCTTACCCTGTAAGCAGTCGCAATTCTCAGCTTCCTTTCTAACAACATCGAGCACTGAATCGATCAATTCAGCTCCTTCAGTGTAATGACCCTTGGCCCAGTTGTTTCCAGCGCCGGATTGGCCGAAGACGAAGTTATCTGGCCGGAATATCTGTCCGAAGGGGCCAGATCTGATGGAGTCCATGGTTCCTGGCTCCAGATCCATGAGGACGGCGCGAGGTACGTACCTTCCACCGCTTGCCTCGTTGTAATAGACATTGATTCGCTCCAGCTGCAGATCGGAATCACCGTCATATCTTCCCGTCGGATCAATCCCGTGCTCGTTGCAGATCACCTCCCAGAACTTGGCTCCGATTTGGTTGCCGCATTGTCCACCTTGTATATGAAGGATTTCTCTCATTTTCAAATTTTGAAATTGGAAATTGATTTGGCTCGCGACAGAGATTCTTCTGCGTTGTTTCTGGAGACGATGAGAAAAAAAAAAAAAAAAAATTTGTGCAGAAAACTTGGGAAGGGTACCGATTATAATCCGGATGGGTGCTACTTATATACGAAGGGTAAGCTAAATATTTAGGGGTATTTTTGGAAGATTATATAACTTTGTATATTATTGGTTTTTTTCTTTTTCAAAAACCAAATTATGGTTGTTCTATCTTGGAATGAGCTGTAATAGTGACTGTTCTCTATTAAAGGATAAGATTGATAGATTGTCATTTTAAATTATTGTTAAATTAGTTGTTGTGATCGTGTCACACTTAAAACTTAAACAAACTCGAATCATTAAGGTCTGTCGAAAAAAAAACAGAATTATTAATGTCTTTTTAATTATGTTTAGAGCCTATTAACGATTTTTAAGTTGAATAATCAGTTGTAATTGTGGATGAGATGGCTATAATTTGTTGGTGGTCACCTTGCACTCTACTTCCAAAGTTGGTTGAAAAACACTCTTCCTGCCCATAAACGTCTTAACAAATTAAAGTGCTATTATCAACCTGCTTATAGTCTATAATATACACAACAATAGTAAGGTATGACATCATGAATGTTCTTTTAAACTTTTAATGGTAATATCTATCAATGCAGATTATTTATGAATAATAAATACCATTTTTATTTATCATTTGTAATATTTTGTATGTAATAATGTCAAATAAAAAAAACCACCCCAAACTAAATATGAATAAATAAATTTAATTTGCAATATGTTTTTTTCAGCCGGTAGTTGTCTATATCAAAAATATAATGATTTAGGCTACATATACACATAGTTTAATCCATTATAACCACTCAAAACTATTCAAAAGTTTAACAAAATATAAAATACTTTTCTCAACTAATCTTTCATACTCTTAACATTGGTACAAAAAAAAACTAATCTTTCATATGAGAATATTAAAACCGCCAACAATAAAATGAAATTTGGGTTACTTTTATTTCTTTCCATGTTGTATTTGGTAATTTTTTGGAATTTATTGGAGTTGGTTTATTAGTAATTAATTTGGTTTATTAGTAATTAATCTGGTTAATTCAGTTTTCTTTTGCCGGTAAGCTTAACTGATCTATACAGATAATTTATGTTTTACAATTTGATATAAGTTTTGTACAACGGAAACATTTACATTTGATGAGAAAATATATTTTCTTCTAACAAACTTTTTTTTTTTTGTCGACTTCAGTTTTATTAAAGCCTGAAGGCCAATGATGAAAATACAGCAAAGCCCAAATCCATTCCCATTTGCACAATGATAAGATTAAGAACTCGTTTAAGGCCCAATATAATGACCAGAAACGCATCAAATTGGCCACGTGTCGCACATGGCACGTAAGAGAGCGGATCAGTTGCCACGTTGAATCAGGACGCTTCCACGAGACGCCACCTCTTCACCGCCGGGCTTCACGAGATTTTCACCGGAAAACCGTCGTACCAGGATCAGCCGGAACATACAAAGTGAAGATCGTTGCTGCCGATGGAGTGAAAACAGGAACAATCGTTCATCAGCTTGATTCTCCTACACAAGCGAAAGCTCCATCTCAGGCCACCATAGGGACCGTCGGAATCAGTTCTCCGACAAGTTGATGAAGAAATTACTCCGTCTTGAGCTTGGAATCAAGTTACGGCGACACAAGTGATTCACCAAGATGCTTACCGGGATGTGGATGATCGAAACCTGGACGAAGGTGACAACAAAACAACAAAAACAAATCCGGACTCAGCCGGAAAAAACAGATCCGGTAAAACCGGAAGAACAAACCGGGCAAAGAACCCGAGATTTATTACAAAAGACAAAGATCCGACATGAAATCGGAAGCTATATTACAAAGACCAGACAAAAGCAACCCGGTCGCCGGTTCGCGAAGATCAGCAATGGAGACGACTAGAGATTGGGGAGAGAAATTGAGAGAGAGAAAACTAATATCTGAAGTACTACTATTCTTCTTCTAACAAATTTAATCTTCAACCTCTCAATTTTTCTCTCATTCTTAGATCTTAATAATTAGATAAATATGACTGTTTCTATATCAAATCAAGTTGAAAAAGAAGTAATTACAATCAAAGACTATAGAGTAGAGACAATGAGGCCAACTGAGGTTGTTCACATGACAGTTGACAGTGACAACACATTAGTGGTGAATGGTGATTCTACGTCATAAGAGGCCGCATCAAAATCCTTAAAAAGCTTAATCAATTAATCATATCAAATAATGTGGATTTTACTTAATAAACAATCAAGAGCATGATGATTATCTAGCGGCCAATCTTTGCTTTTAATACTTCCTCAACAAGAGCTCTGGTCTACTGAAGTTATGATTAATCATCAATCTTCTCGTGAGTTCAACTGGAAAATGATTAAAACTAATTGTTTTTGTATTGAATATATTGTCAATATTGATGCAGAGCCGGTTACTGCTTATCCTTTACATCTTTTGTAGTCATGTAAAGTGGACGGTACCCGTACCGACCGGCCTGCGGTGGGTAATTGACAGGTTTAGCTATTGATCATTACCATATATAACGTGTGATTAAATACTTTCTCGAGAATTAGACTATATGTATAGGCAAATGGTTTTTGCTATAAAAATACTAAGATTAAGTAAACTTAATGTGGTGCTAAAAGTAAAACAATAAATTCTTTAAGATGGCATACTTCAGATATCAATGGCCATGCCACCTTGTGTTTAATCCACTTATTGGCTTGTATCGAAAGAATGGCATCTTCCAGTGCCTCATGAAACTGTGGATCTAAAGGATGTTGTACTCGTTAGAGATATAAATATATATATGTGAAAAATGCGCTTCTCTCTCTTTTATTTCATAGCTTTTTCGTTGTTTCGGATATTCATAGAGGTCCCTTTCTTTCTTGGTGATTTTATTGGTGTGCGGAGGAGACTTCCCTACATGATTATTTTCAGTCTTCGGTCTTAGTAGCCGAAAAAATTACAGATCGATGTTTTTGGAAAACACTTATCTCCTCTATGTGGCGAAATCCTTGTCAAAGAAGTAGAATACAAAAGCTCATGGCTCTACATGGCCTTGTCGATTTCGGCAGTGGTTGTCCTCACTAGAGGGCAATGGGGCCTCTTTCGGCAATTTCAGGATAAGAAAACTAGGGTTTTGAGTTGTTTTCTCTTGATACAAAGGGGTAGGTGTGTTGTCGTTGTTTGCGATGTCTCTCTATGTTGACGCCGGTATCCCTTGGGGATGGTAGTTTCTCCGTGGGTATGTCTGGCGGAAGTGGAAGTGTGCATGACTGGATCAAGGTTTTTTTGGGTTGTGTACGGCAGTCTAGAGGCAGAGCATTCAAGGTATTGGTGGATTTTTAGATTTGGAGGGTTTGTTGGTCGTGTGTTTTCGACACTGAGCGTTTCGTGGCTGTGGGACTCTTTTTGTTTATGGCTCTGATTTTGGACAAATCGGTCACATGAAATTCAAGCGGATGCAATAATGGATTTAAGTTTGGTCCGACAAAAATAAAAGTTTCGTGCTTTTTCAGTCTTCTTCTCTCCTACAATTTTTTCTTATCTTATCTTGTATTTGTTTTCGATCATTGAACTTAGTTCAAGTTGTATATTATTAATATAATTATTTTAACTAAAAAAACTTGTTTTATAATAATTTAAAATATATCTTAAAGTCTCAAACAAGGATAATTTGGTCAAATGGCCATGCCACCTTGTGCTACTGGAGTTCCAACCTCATCTCCCTAGACAAGTTGGGTTAAACGAAGGTTATGTAAGCCCAAACTAAAATATCTGAAATTGTTGTGGCTTTGGACCTTTGGTGGACATATCCAATAAAAAACGGTCTATAAAATCTTATGTGAGTAGCTTCCTAGTTCTTGTATTCTAAATGAATTTGAATTTCTTTTGTTACGGAAAAAAGAAAAAAAAAACCTGTAATAGTTTTCTACAACGTGCCATTTTTGGAATCAAACACGAGCGCTTGACAGCTAATAATAATCTATGAACAGAGCCAAAAGAGAAACAAGCTGGCACAGCACAACCGTTGGTTTTGATTTGTTGAATTCAACGATTCGTTGGCTTTTGAAGTCTTGGCCCGAGATCTAAGGCGTCTCTCCAAACCAACGGTCCAGATTTGACCCAGCTTCTCTAGAAGATATATGACCGACCTTGTCTCTGTCAAATACCACAACCCAACAACCACAAATCACAAAGGGCGTATAAATTCTCCGGCGATTCTCTCGTCTTCCGACGGCTGTCGTTTCGTCAGAGTCGCTGGGATCCGGCATTTCTCAATTAGGTTTGTTGTCTATATTAATTCTACTCTCTATCTCTCTCGTTCGTCGCGTCGTCTTTGTGTTTCCTCCTCGATTTATCGATTTCATTTTCTGGAATAATTTGAGATTTCCATGGAATTTGGATAGCTAGGTTGTTTGTTTTGTTTAAGATTAAGTGTTTTTGATCGGAATATTTTGTTCAAACAACAAATCATTAACCTCTGAAACTTGATTATGCATTGTTGAAGGCTAATTTAGCCAAAGAATATGCTCAATTTTTTTTTGGTCATGGTTACTACAAGGAAAGTATCGGGATTTTTGTGGTATATTATATAATATGAATTTGTTTTCGTGGATGTGAGACGTGAATGGTTCAATAAGAAGAACTTCGATTAAGCTATATAGTTCCCCAAGTTTTCCTCCAATGGTTCTAGGCCATGAATATTTTATATTTGTTTCTGAAATCAACAACCATGAACTGATGTTTGGAACGTGACAGCTAGGGAGCTCTGTGTTTTGTTTACTTTGATGTTAACTTGTGACTCGCCTTCTTTGAGTTGCTTGTATATATATTTGTGGTGGTGGGTCCTTGTAAGAGAATGATAGACGAGCATATATAAACTGTGACGTATCTTTGTAGTTTTTTTTTAATGATTAATAGTTGGATTTTCAACCTAACACTTGCTTTTGTGTGCTTAGGATTTCATATTTGTATGGCTTTGTCGTGGGGCCAGTTAGCTCTGTATATATAATTGTATACGTGATTAGGATATCATATTCAAGAACAATAAAGTTTAACTATCTTAACAAATATTAGACCAATGTTTTTTAAAAGAACTGATGCATAAGATACAAGTCTCTAATCTGGATATATGAAAGAGGAATCAAACTAGTGAAGATAATTTTGTACATTTATGTATTTGGCCTGTTGAACCTGACATCAGGTGTTTCATTATGTCACCATGAGTTCCTCTTTGAAAGAATTACAGTGTTGTAATAGCATTGCACCATGCCTGTCTTTTTCTTGATAGTCTTTCTTTTGAATATCTTTTCCAGTTCAGTAAAAGGTCTGCAAAATGGTTGCTCAGAGATTCACTGTGGATCTTAATAAGCCCCTTGTATTTCAGGTAAATACTGTTTCCTAAGGATTTACATAGTTATGTGATTATGTCAACGTTGCCTCTAATCACCCATGATTTTACAGGTTGGTCATCTTGGTGAAGGTTACGAGGAATGGGTTCACCAACCCATTGTATCAAAGGAAGGCCCTCGGTTTTTCCAGAGTGACTTTTGGGAGGTATATAAGTTTCTTTCTCCTTTATTCAAAAGTCTATATACACTTTCCAATAATAGGCAATGTCAATAAAGCCTCTGATCTATATTCTCTGATGTATTTGCAATGGAACAGTTCTTGACCCTTACCCGTTGGTGGGCGGTTCCTGTCATTTGGTTTCCAGTTGGACTTTGGTGCATCTCCATGTCAGTAAACATGGGCCTTTCACTTCCACAAATCGTCCCATTGATAGCCTTGGGAATGTTTATCTGGACGTTTATTGAATACTCTCTTCACCGGTTCCTTTTCCACATAAAGACGAAGAGTTACTGGTTCGTCACACACACACACACTCTTTTTTTTTCTTTCTCTGTGTGTTACATTTCATACATTAGTACTCGCTATGAAACTAGACGAAATTCATGGAAATTTGATTCTGGTCACATTCCAGGGGAAACACGGCACACTATCTTCTTCACGGATGCCATCACAAGCACCCAATGGACCATCTTCGACTCGTCTTTCCTCCTACTGCAACAGCGATTTTATGCTTTCCTGTAAGCATTTGATCATCTACACTGCCCCTCCCCACCATTATTCATGTATTCAGAAATAAACCTTAAACTCGTCTTCTTTTTCTTGTGTCCCAGTTCTGGAACATTGTGAAGCTTTTTGCAACTCCTTCAACCACACCTGCATTGTTTGGGGGTGGCATGCTCGGGTACGTGATATACGACGTTACTCACTACTATCTTCACCATGCCCAACCAACTAGAGCAGTGACCAAAAATCTCAAGGTAAAACCCGGGACTCTCTTTCGTCTCTTTTGTATCCAGACATAAGACTTCACTAATCCCACATAACCGGTTTTTGAATTGATGATTTGTGCAGAAATACCATTTAAACCATCACTTCAGGATTCAAGACAAGGGATTTGGTATAACTTCGTCGCTATGGGACATAGTGTTTGGAACACTTCCCACCACAAAAGCACCCAAAAGAGAGCAGCAATAGTACTATGGTGCAAAACGAAAAGGAGAGTTAATCTTAAATTATTAATCATCCCTGTGAGTTTTGAGATGTTTAACTGAGGTTTCATTTGGACCCCAAAAGAAGGAAAAAAAAACTGAGGCTTTATTTGGACCAATGTCTTTGTAAATTAATGTTTCACATCCTGTTTAATAGTTTTGGTGTGTTTCTCAGTGAAAGCAATCAAAAATATTTACTAACTTGTAATGCGTCTTTGGTCTTCTATCTTTTGAATGTTACTCATAATTCTTTTTTCTTATCGAAAGTTGTCTAGAATGACTTACATTTGAACACACAGACAAATACCATAAAAATGTTAACATTCTACGGTATATTATTGACTTGCTCACAAAGAGGAAGATGCTGGATTCAAAACCGGTCACTACTTCGATGGCCTACTCACTGAAATTGTATTTGAGTTTGCAGTATTTGACTTTTACAAGACCAGACTTGGCCTACCCGAAATTGCATTCGAGTTTGCAGTATTTGGCTTTTACAAGACCAGACTTGGCCTACCTTGTCAATTATCTTTCCCAATTTATGCATCGTCTTACAGAAATTCATTGGCTTGCAGAAGAGGCTTGTCACATATTTTGCTGGGACACTTTCTCATGGTATCTTCCTTTATAAGCACAACCCTCTTGTCTTACATACCTTCTCCAACGCAGACTGGACAGGTGGTGTAGACGATTATATCTTCACAAATCCTTATGTGATAAATCTTGGATCCACTTCTATCGCATAGTTTTTTAAAAAGCAAAAAGGCGTTGCTTGTTCCTCCATCGAAGTAGAGTATCGTTCGGTGGCTAATACCGCATCTGAACTGTGTCAGATATGTTCCTTACTTTCGGAGGTGTGAGATTAAAGATACCTCCAGTGGTCTATTGTGACAATGTTGGGGCAATTTATTTTTGCGTCAATCTAGTTTTCCATTCTCGCATGAAACATCTAGCATTGGATTATCATTTCGTCCGCGATAATATTCAGTTTGGTGTGTTATGTGTTGCACATGTCTCGCCCAAGAATCAACTCGCAAATGATTTAACGAAACCCTTACCTCGACTTCAGTTCATTGAATTATGTCACAAGAATGGAATGGCTTCAACCCCTCCATTTTAATGGCGTGTGTATATATAGAATGTATAAGGGTAGTTTAGTAATTGTTTATACCCTATTTATCTCATGTAATTACTATATATTTGTAATCACTACTCTAATAACACTACTCTAATAACACTACTCTAATAAGATCATCAATTCTCATATTCATACTCGTTGTCTCTTCCTAAGATCATCAATTCTCATATTCATACTTGCCTTCTCTTCCTTATCTCCATTCACTTCTTCCGTCCACTTGACAAGTTTATTTGTAGAAAACTTTTTTATTGGTAAATCAATTTTTTTCATATTTATATTTTTAGTATAGTGTCAGAGCATTAAATTTAGCTCAATTGTTTTCATCATTTTTCATTGAATCTTTGACTTCGATTCATAAAAAACCATCCAAATTCAATCAATCATTCTTTATCGATTTTCATGTTTTTAAGTCGATTCTCGTTTTTTAATTTTCAAAAATTTCTTTTGTTTTAGCATTGCATCTTTTGATATCAACTGCTTTATCTATTTATTCTTCAAATTCCGATAATTTAGACAATATATTTTAGCGTTTTAAATTATTCAACTTCGATTTTTTTTTTCTTTTATTGATTGTACTATTATATCATTTAACTCTTATGTGATTATGCAATTTAGTTGAAGTCAACCCCACTATTAAATATCAAATTTTGAACTTTCAACTTAAGAATTTATAAACTAAATGGATTTATTTTATCATAAACATCTGACTAATTTTCTTACTAACTTTTTTTAAAAGATTCTAACTATAAAATATGCTGGATATTTGAAGTTTATTGGGCTGGACCTGGTTAAAGATATAAAATAAAATCGACTCTCGCTCACCGACCCGCCCCGAGATCCAATCGCTGGTGGTTTCTCTATCTTCTTCTCAAACTTTGCAGTGTTTTGGGCACTGAAATTAGGGTTTAAGGTTTTTGAATTTCGTTTTTCTGTTAGATTCTATTATCGCTCCGCCTCTATTTTATGGCGACGAATTTCCCATTCATGTGAGAGGTCGTTGAGAATCGCAGGAATCCCCAGCTATGGCGGCTAATGCTCCACCTGAGCTAGCTTCAGGGAACCCTTGCTGCCTCGCGGTAAGTATTTTTAGTATATTTTCATCCATTATTGTGTTTAGTGATTTTCTTAAAACGAATGTTTTATCTAATCCCCTTGGACTGTGTTTCAGTGGCAAGGGAAGTACCTAGGCATGAAGAAGAGGCGGGATGCTTGTAAAGAAGGGATAGAAATTCTCCAGAAGGCCATGGGAGCCGCTAATGATGAGAAAGCCAATCTAGAGAAAAGTAAGTGGATACTTTTACTTTCTTCGTTTTTCTATTGGCACCTAGATGAGTATTGGTAAACGAAAGTATGGCACTTTATAGAAGTAGCTAGTGACAGATTCCTTTCACTAATAGTGGCAGAGGTTAGCTTGTTGCTTTTTCATGTGTTGTGCTTCTGTTACTGAATGATTTTGTTATGGTACATTTTCCCTTTATATCTTGAGGTTTAGCCATACACATTAGAGTAGATTATCGTTGTATGCCACTTGTCTTTGATTTGGAGTAGTATTAATGATGATAATCTTTGGCGATCATAACTGAATCATCTAACTTGAGCTACTAGTGATATGCATGCCCTATATGCTTTGATATTTGGCTGTGTGGATTGGGTGGAAAGATGGTTCTATTACTATAGTTCTCAATCTTGTTGTGTTGTTTAACTGGTCACTGCTTACTCGCTATCTAATCTTACAGAACTTAGGGAGATGGCGGATAACATGGACACTAAGGAAAATGTATCAGTGGCAAAAGCGTCTTTGGAGAAGGAGATCTCTAATTTGAAGTCTGAGATATTGTCTTTGCAACAAAAGTTGGAGCGAAACCTTCAAGAAAAAAGTGAAGGAATAAAGATTCTTCAGGAACCTTCTAGCGGAGAAAAGGAGATCAGTGAACTGAAGAACCTCCTTAAGAAAGAAACTTTAAGGGCAGATAATTCTGAAGAAGTGAGGGAACAAATTTGTAAAGAATTGAACAAGACAAAGGCTCTACTGGTAAAATATGAGGATACCAAGCCACAGGATGCTGAAGTGAAAAAGGAAATAAGTCTGGTTAAAAATCTTCTTGCAAGCCAGAGGCAGAAGACAGAGTCAGAGATGAAGAAAGCAGAATCAGAGAAAAAGAAAGCTGATCAGTATCTTTCCGAGTTGGAGGTGTTAAGAACTACAGCTCGCAAGACTAGTTCTGATCTGCTTACTTTGACTTCCAATCTTGAGGCGGTAAAAAAACAGCTTGAGTCTGAAAAACAGAAGACTTCGAACGAGAGAAAACGTGCAGATATGGAGAGTGCAAAGGCCAGGGAACAGATGAAGCTGGCAGAAGGTTTGTCTAAGAAGTTCGAAATGATTAGAGCTAGAAATGAAGAGCTCAAGAAAGAAGCTGAATTGCAGAGCGCTAGCAGCAAAGTAAAGTTTGCTGAAAACTCAGCAAAACTGGAAGAAAAGATAAAGCTCCTTGAGATGAATAAAAAAGCAGCGATGGAATGGAAATCTCGTGCTGATGATCTGACACAGCAGTTACAAGAGTCACATTTAGAGACTGAGGGTTTGAAAAAACAGGTGCATGAGCTTTCACTTTCTCAGAAGTCCGCCAAGACTCGCTCAGTTTCTCCTCATAAAGCCAGAGATCTGGATAAGGCTAAAGTAAGGCTTTTGAAGAAAGAGCTGAAGTTTCAGAAGAAATGTACAAAACACTCCAAACAAGTGGCTGAGTTTGAAAAAATTAGAAGGGAATTTCTGGCCGAAGAGCAAGGTTTGTTAAAATTTAAGTTCGGTACTCTTACAAATCGCATGAATCTACTGGGTGAATATTTTTCAAGAGACGTTGAAGGTACAACTGGTCTTGCAAAGGTAAGTTTATGCCATAAATTTCTTACTATACTTCTCATCCTCATTTTGAATTGGCTTGATGAACATTACTATGTTTTGATTTTTGTTACTTTATTTGTACCGAGTTTTAGACATTAGATTACATGATGCATTGTTGTCTATTTACGTCTACCGTCTTCGTGAGAGAACAATCTCAACTTAGTTCAGTTGAAGTTATCTGAGTATGAGCACTTAGGCTATAGTCTGTTGAAGTTGTTAGCGACATTGAATCTGACTGTAGAAGGCGAGAAGATTTAATCTGTTTTAGTCTTTGAAATAGTGGCCTCTGTCGTAACATGGATCATTACAACATAATATTTCTTTATACTTAGCTGTTTAGCTCATTTTAATTCCTTACTAATATTTTTATGTTTCATTTTATTGCTCTGCAGGTGGAGGGTCGCATGAAACCGCAGAAGCTACAATCCCAGAAGAACCGTAATGGTGAAAAGCATTCTGACGCAAGGCGCCAGTTGGTAGCAAGCTCTGATTCTCAGGAGCAGGCTTGCAAGCTCTCTACTCAGTTAATTGCTAAATCCAGACAGGACGTGAGTGAGTCCGTCTCAGGTACTATTTCTCAACTGGAGTCTCCTACTGGAGGTTCTAGAAAATTACAGACTTCTGGAGTAATTTCCACCGCGACATATTTTTCTGATGGGCAGTTACTGGCCTCACAGGGAACAGAGCAGTTCTCTATTACTACTTCAGCGGAAATAGCAAAAGATAAACCGAATACCCAACCAACAAAATCAAGTATGTGCCAGAAAATCGATACCAGGAAAAATGGAAATCTCTGTTTGGTGGCTGAAAATTGCCTTCACAGACGTCAGAGAGATAGTCACAAGGTAACTAATGAGCAATCTCGGAAAAGGAATAGAATGCCAGATGCAGTTGAGTCCCGTAAGCATCTGTCATCTAATGATACAAAGAAAAAATTACAGATTGGAGAGAAGTTGAACCCTGATATGCGAGGTGGGTCCTCTGCTAATTGCACTACAATTTCCAAGAAAAGACGGCTTTCTTGTAAGAAAACGACAATTACGCAGAACTCTCTTGAGTTTAACCGGCCAGCTAAGACTCAAGGACATGATTCGGTAGCCTTATTTCTGGATGACGTTTTTGCTAGAGATTATATGAAGTTGCTGGAGTTGGATAAACCAGAAGAAGAAAGTTGTTACCAGATGGCAAGAGAGTCGCTTATGTCCCCTGATCTTCCTCAGGTAGACTTTTTGGTTGGTGATGTCGTGAATGTGGACAAAAATCCTGCTACGGCTCTGGGCTCGGTTACTAACAATAGCATGGAATTATGTGACACCATAAATTCTAGTGAAGCTCCAAGTCAAAAAGCTGCCGTGGCAGTCCAAATACTACCTGAGTCAACAACAGCATTACATGGTCATATTGTTAAACACACTGTTGTGTTTTCAAATATTGAAGACCAGAACAGTATCATCAAAATTTTCCATGCTGCAAACAATTGTGTTCAGCGATGCCCATCAGTTACTAGAGCACAGTGGGCAGTGCCAGCGATTCTGTTCTCTTTGAAAATGGAAGAAAACCTTTTGGCCCAGTAAGTTGCTCTGCTCTCTCATGCTGTTACCTTTTTTATATTACCTTTTTTAACTCCTTCAGTAAACTAGTGTCTTGCGCTAATATATGCATTGTTTTTTTTTCAGGGAAAGGGTATGTGTGTTCCTCTCCTTGCTGCTGCATAACTTCTCTGCGGTTTCCTTGATGAAAATTGGGAACATTCTGGATGATGATTTTTGCTCCTGCCTGGATTCTTTCTCGACGCATATATATGGTGGTATGTCCCGAATCCGTTTCTTTATTTTTCCTTCTCAAAACCAAATATTTCAATCTGATTTGATGTTTAAATTAATTGAACTTGGAATTTATTGTGTAGTTATGGCTGATACTGAAGTTGGAGGTATTCTTTCTGAATTTTTGGAAGAACTCCTTAGACTTCTTCAGGACCTCCTTTCTGAGCAGAGGGTATTGTATTCTGCTAAATCCTCAGAAACAACTGAATCCGATTTAAGCATCCCTGTCACCTTGAATGGAGAAAATGTAGCTCTCGTAACGAGAGTCGCTCTAATCGATCACTTGGTGGCTGGAAGTGCTATTTTGGCGGCAATATGTACTGCAGTGGACCGTGTTGGAATTATCCGTGAAGCTTCCTTTGATATCCTGCACAAGCACAATCATGAGAAGACCTCAGTGCCACTGACCATTCTTCACGTTTTTGCTCACATTGCTGGAGAGAAAATGATGTCTTCTACTGATCATGACATATCAGTTGCAGTGTTGAAATCCATTGTGATGTTTCTAGAGAAGAGACATTTTGGTACTGTGGAGGGAAATGCTAAGTTGCACCCAGGCAAAAAAAAGTGTCCATTCTCTGACACGTCTTCTTCGCTGGAGACTATGGCATTGATGCTCATGGGAATTATTCAGGAGTTTACTCAGTCGAATACTTTGCATCAGAGCTTGACCGAGAAGACCGAGTTTAGGCCAGAACAGAAAAGTTTCCAGTTCGTATTGGCCAGGGATCAAAGTGTTACTTTATGTGACATTCTGTCATTGCTGGAGCTTATTTGTTGTTACACGGTATGTTATTTCAAGAGCATTTCCAACCTTCACGCATAGTTTTGCTAATTCCTGTTGTCTATTGTAACAATTTGATCTTATGTATAAATAAATGCAGGAATGGGACTGGACAAGTGCGAACATTGTTGCTCCACTGCTTAAGATGCTGGGAATGCCATTGTCAATGAACCTTACTGTTGCAATCGTCTCTCTTCTTGGGCAACTTAGCAGGTAATGTTTATTAGTTTGTCTCTTTATGTAGGACCAATCTGATATCATGATATCCAACTCTCTTTTTTATTTGGATTTTCCAGTATTGGAGTGGATGCTGGTGGCTACGAAAATGAAGGAATCTCAAACTTGAGGGAGAAACTGTCAGCATTTCTGCAGTGTGAGACGACACTAAAAGCTGGGTTTGCAGTCCAGATAGCAACTGTTTGCTCCCTCCTGAAGACGATTCAGCTGGATTTTTCAATTAAAACCACAATGCTTCCGGGTTGTGGCGATCAAAGCTTGTCTGCTCCAGTCAATCTGGTCACCAAGTGGTTCTCTTTGTTGAGCGACGAACAGCGAGTTTTCACAACCAAGTTTTTACAAACCTCTGTTTGTTAGATGATTCCTTAGTTCAAACAGTCAAATCCAAAGCAGTAAAATTTTGGGTATGTCTCACTGTTCGATTCTTCATTGACATGTCTTTTGATCCTAGGGATGCAGATGTTTAATGAAAGCTTGCATTGAGGTTCTATTTTTCTCTACTTTTTCCATTACATTACAGAGACATTTACATAACTTATCTAAACTTAGAGAACAGAGATGTTTATTTCAAAAAAAAAAAATTAAATTTTCAAACAAAAGCCAAACCAGATCACCATAAGCAAAGATTGTTTTAACAAGACAGTAAACCACATATGATGCTTCCAATGACAAAACCAAAAGCCATATCACTTCTGTCTATATATATGTTACTGTATATTGAGTTTGAAGTCAACGACCTCTCCAGTCCATCAACCAATCTTTGTCGGAATACTCTGTTCATGCCTGAAGAAATTCTCAGGATCAAACTCACCCTTAATCTTGACCAACCTCTCGAAATTCCCTTTAAAATACTTAGTCCCCCACTCTCTAACATCACTCTCTTCCTCGTTCATCCCCAAATCAAGATCCCTGTAATTCACATACGCACGTCTCGGGTTCTTCGACACATACTGTTCCATGTAACTATACATATCCCTTATCCACTCCATATGCCTCACCTCACTCACTTTCCCATCTGACCACGTCGATAGCCACTGAATCTTGAACAGCGTCCCATTTCTGTGAGGGAATGGTATCTCTGACTCTGGAATCCTCGCCATCTTTCCTCCGTAAGGGTTCCATATCGTCAACGGTGAATCCTCTTGTAGAAGCTTCTTCCATAGTCCTTCTAAGCCTTCTACAGGGATTGGCTCTTCCACAAAGTCTGATTTGGCTTTGAAGTGATTCTTGAAAAGTGATTTTCCGTCGAGTAAGGCTTCCGGTGGTGCGCTGTTTGGGAAGCCAGCAATGTACATTACTGATTTGATCCAGCTCATTTCGACGCAGTCCTTGTTGGTCAGTCCTAGCTCAGGGAAACTCGTCTGCATCACCTGTTTAAAAATATAGGGTTGAAATTGTCAAATTATAAAGTTTATTACTTGAATTGTAAGAACCAAAAGGAATTCCATACTTCCAAGAGTTTAAATTTAGACCCATAAGTTCTATGAAATCCAAATTTCAACCCCATTTTACCTGCATTAACCGATTTGAGTCGCCGAGAAACTGGCCTTGGTACGAAGTCGAGATTGTTCGATTTCCGGTTTTGGTGGTTTTGCTCGTTGTCTGAATAATCACGCGAATGAAGAGATCTTCGTCAAGCTTGTCCGCGACTTGTTGCCATTTGTACAAAACTCTAGTCCCGTCTTGCTCAAGTGTCTTCGTGACTGTGAATACCGTCACAGTTTCTGGAACGGGAACGAGCTTGATCTTCCATGCGAGGATCACACCGAAGCTTCCGCCGCCACCGCCGCGAATCGCCCAGAAGACGTCCTCTCCCATCGCCGCCCGATCAAGGATCTGGCCGTTGGCATCGATGATTCTTGCGTCGAGGACATTGTCAGCGCCGAGACCGAATTTCCGCATCATGGAACCGTACGCTCCACCGACTAAGTGGCCGCCGATGCCAAGGCTGGAGCATAAACCCGCCGGAAAACCATGGGTTTGGCTTTTCTCTTGGATCCTAATTAAATCGAGAAGTGAAAAGTCGAGTAATTAACGGGTCATTAATTAAACCTCATTGCTTTCACTTTGGTTTGGTTCGAACAATTGGTTGAATAAAAGAAAACCGGTTCTCGTAACCAGAAATGAACAAATCGACGAATTGAAAATTTCTTCACATATATTTTATTTGAAGTTTCGAACAATGAAAGCGATAATCCAACACAACCGACAACAAATTAGGTTAAAATCGCATTTTCGGTTTATTATATAAATAGTAAGAGTAGGGTTGGGTCCGATCAATTCCGAACTTGATAAAAAAAAATATCTGATTTCTGCTCAATTTGGCTCAAGAAAATATCTAAATAGTGTTTAAGTTTGAATATTCTAAATATCGAATAATACTTATCGAACCGAAATCTAAATTAGCACTCCGAAAGTATATGATTTAACAAAATCATTAATTTTTTATAGTAGTTTTGATATTTTTGAGTATTTTAGATATTTGAATAATTTGAATTAATATTTTAAAAATAATTAAGATATTTTAGGTAGTTTTTTTCAAAAAAAAAATAATTTAGAATATCGGATAAATCTGATCTAAACCGAACTCGGAGAAAACTAAACTGAACCCAAATCTAATATTGAAAATCCAAAAATCTGAAAATCGGTTTGCTGTCTAAACATCCACCCTAAAAAGAGCACAATCTAGGGGAATAAATAATTATAGTGGATTCTAAACAAAAGTAGCTTTCGAATAAAAAACTGAAGCTGATCTAAAAGCAATGCTTTGTAACAAAACAGGGAATTAAAAACAAAACAAAAGGTAATCCTCCAACCGACGTTTTCAGGGGAAAAAAAATGAAACAGATATTTTCATTTTTCCCCAAATGCCAGACGTCGTAGCTATGTTATTCTTTCTTTTTTTCTGTTGGCTGAAAACGTCGAACTTCGGTTACTAGTCAAAATATTGCGACGTTCTAGCCAAATAAATCACTAATATTATCAAAACAAATATTTTGTTTGGTTCACGAGATTTTACATCATATCACCCGTTTTTTTGTTACTGAAATTTCAAAACTTGAACTATATACATCAAGCCACGCCATTAACATTTATTTGTATTTTTTTGTTTTGTCAAAAGTAATTATTTGGTGTTACGCTTCAGTTTTGCTTAGAGATATCATGCATGGGTCCAATACTACAACTACAATCATGCGTAAGCGTTACCTGTAATAAACCTCTCCGACGGTGGCACCTGCGTGAGCCCACGCGCTGTTACTGTCCAAATCGACGTCGATCTGTCGAAGCTTCGCTAGATCAACGATCACAAACGGCGTTTTGTCCCCAGCAACGAATGAAAGCCCTTCGTAGTCGTGACCGCCGCTACGTACCCGCAGGTGAAGCTGGAGCTTCTTGGCACACACGACGGCTGCTTGGACGTGTGTCTCGTACAAAGGCTCGAATATGAACACAGGCTTCGGATTTGACGGCGTTAAGTAACGGAGGTTTTGTGCCGTCGATTCAAGCTCCTCTGTAAACAAAGTAGCGTTTTGGTCGGGTGAGAAAAACGACGCCGTTACAGGGAACGATATGTCGGAGTTGTCGACGAGGCACTGCATGAAATCTTGTTGTAGTGTGGACGAAGATAATGGAACGGAAACTAATAGTAGCGTCACCAGAAACGCCATTGCATTTCGCTTTGATATCGCAAACGCCATTTTTGTTATGGGTTAATGTATTTTTGTTTTTGGTTGCTGAGGTATCTGTTTGGGTTTATATAGATGGTTGATGTCTGTGTGAAACTGTGAATGTCTTACACACGTAAGTTTGGTGTAATTATTACATCATGACTAAAATTCTCGGTATATTATAATCTTTCATCTATTACTCAAACTGTATCAACTTTATTTCATTGCTAAACTTCTATCTTTGTATTTTGGTTACTTTTGAGAAAAAACATGTTTTTGTTGGTGTTTATCCCTTAAGCATATAACCAAATAATATATCTCACCAACCATAAACAAATATAGGAAATATTGTTGAAATATTAATTAGGTCAGGTCTTTGCATTTCTTTTACTCGATTGCTACAGTGAATATATAAACTTTTGTTGTACAACTAACTGAAATTACGTCCAAGCTCTTGTGGTCAAGTGATTGGGGACGGGCCTTGGATGCTAACACGTTCCGGGTTCGATCCTCCTTCCATGCGAAACTAAGTCACATTTGTTTAAGGACACCCACATAGATATGGGCCTTGCTTTAGGGGCCCATTTGAATACCCGGAGAGAGGGTCTATCCATGGGCTGCATCTCCCCTTGGGGATTAGTCTGAGCCCTTCCATAGGCTCGGGATACCCCCAGGTTAATCAAAAAAAAAAAAAAAACTAACTGAAATTACAATACTGCAATGTCTAACAAAAAGGTATCAACCAATTAGTCGTAGTTTAGCGATTCTTTAAAAGAAAAAGTAGTTTAATGATTCCCATTTATTGAAGACGTTCGTTTAGTAATGTAGATAATCTGATGAAAGCAAAGGTGTTGAGCTTGTTGTGGGCTATAGAAAGTATGGACAGTTTAAAAGTTTCAAAGATCAGGTTCGCAATGGTGGCTAAGGATCTAGTTGAAGCTGTAGCTAAACCTCATCGTTGGCCGGCCTTGAAATGGGCTTCTTTTGAAATTAGTATAGCTCTAGATAGGATTAATGACTATGTTTTGGAAGAGAAATTTTTGGAGTCCAATCGTGTAGCTGATCTTATTGCACGAAGTGTGACTGCTGAGGATCTTTGGCAATCTTATGTGTCTTTCCGTCCTCCTGTTTGGTTAGAAGACTTGTTGGAAGCTGAGAGCATAGGCTAAGGGCTGGGCGTATCTGTTTTGGTGTTACGAATTTCCTTATCCTGTATGCATTTTTGATTCCCTATGATCCTCCTTTTGTTGTTGTACAAACGTTTATTGGCCTTGCGCCTTCTCTAATCTTAAGTATCATTTAGATGGAAAAAAAAAAAAAAAACGAATATCGTTTGAAAGTAAAGAACAATTTGTGCATTTAAGGATAAAATAATAGGCAATCAGAGATACCGACGCCACCTTCTTTACATTTCACATCTAAAAGATTTCGACACCACTTCTCTTCAGTAATTGTAGCGTGAAAGGTAAACACATCTCCCTTGTTATTCCTACATTTACATAAGTGGTGTGATTGATGTTATTACGAGCTGTGTAGCTTAAAAGCAACAAAGTGACATTGTCTGAAGATTATGCAATAACCATATCTGACTAAAACTTGCTTCAAAGTCTCAATTTGTATCTACTTATATAACATATGTATAATACTTGCTTCTATTATTTTCTACAATTTATCAAACAGGTATCAAGAGTTGCCTTTACAGAGTCAGACACACACACATATATATATAATACGAATATCTTTGGCTCCCACGTTTAATTTAGGGTTCTGTAAGTCTACACAAGCTTCAGTCTCACAAATGGATGATCATTGTAAATCCACATAAGATTGGCTCACATACATAACTAAACCATTACAAACCTATAAAAGAGTAGATCTTTCACATAAGATCATCTCCAACCCCACACTATTTTTCACACAAAACTCTATTTTAGAGTACATTCTTATCCAACCCTACTATATATACCACTTTAAAATAGTTTAAACATATTTTTTACATTATTTTTAGAATAAACTTATTTTCTATTCTATTTTTGCGTTAAACTTTTGTATTTGTAAAATGGTCTTTTAACCTTTGATTTTTTTTTCTTTATATATATAATAAATAATAATATTACTAATTATTTATTATAAAACCATTATTACGTATTAAAATACTGAAATATAAAAAATACCAAAACTTAAATTAAAGTTGGAAGAGAACCTCCACCTCCACAAGTTCAAGTAGCAGAAGATGATAATATCCGTTTTCAAGAGTGTCTTGATCGATTTAGAGAAACCAAAGATAGAAAAGGTCATTTTCACTTTGAAATGCGTTAATCGATCATTTGTGGGGAAAATATAGTAATGGTGATATTTAAACCAAATTCTATTATGTTTTATTATTTTATACTATGTAATGTTGTTTTTTGTTTAATAAATGTTTAATTTAAATAATTTTATAATGTAAAAGTTGTAATATTATAATTTTAGAAAATTTTGCAAATAATAAAATAAGTAATGTTGAATTTTAAACTTTATAAATAAAAAGAATTAGTAGTAAATAAAAAATAGAATATACTTAGAATATGCCATTTTTAGAGTGGAAAATAGAGTTGTACATTGGAGAAAAATCCAACTCTGTTTCAATGTGAAATATAGTGTTTTACATTGGAGATGGTCTAACTGTTTGTTTTTTCGTTGGCTTATATAAGTAGTCATAATATGTTATTTTGACGGGATGGCTTGCATTCCTTTTATCTTTTTTATTTTTTCTTTGCACTTTTGTATCTTTTGAAAAGTTTGTACAATTTTGTATCTTTTTGTGGGTCATATCATTAAAAAGATCAATTTATCTCTCACACACATGAGAAAAGTGGGGAAAGAAACAAATAACTTATTCGATGGATAGGTGTAACACTCTATCAAAAATATCCATTATTTTTTATTCTTTCCTTTTCTTTTTCCTTTTCATTCTCTTTCTTACTATACATTTATTTCACCCCTTAATTTTTGGACGGTTGATAGGATGTCGGAGGTGAGGTTTCCGGCCATATAAATTGTCGGAATAGATATATAATCGATCGATGTACCGGAATTCAAAAAAAAAAATCAGGCTTAATACGGAAGTTTCGAGTGGACAGTCTAGACTAAGTGTTCACAATATCAGCTATTCGTGAATACTACCATGAACATATCACAAGCTAGACGCTTCTCATGGATAGGAGGTGGCGAAGCGAAATGTTGTTTTTGGATGGAAAGTGGTCCACACGTATTTTGTGTCCACAAATTCACTATCATGTGAACTCTTAACCACATTTTGTTCATCAGAAGCGTCTAACATGTGATATAATCATGGTAGTGTCCACGAATGGTCGATGCATAGTAGAACTTTTAACCACCTTATGTTCATTAGAAACATCTAGCATGTCATATAATTGTGGTAGTGTCCACGAATAGTCGATACATAGTAAACACAATTTTTAATATTTTGGTTGTACTTTGTGTCCACAGATTCACAATCATATGAACTCTTGTCCAACTTCTGTTCATCGGAAGAGTCTAACATGTGATATAATTGTGGTAATATCCACGAATAGTCGATACATAGTAGAACTCTTGACCACCTTCTGTTCATCAGAATCATATAGCATGTGATGTAATCGTGGTAGTGTCCAAGAATAGTTGATACATAATAGAACTCTTGACCACCTTACTTATGACTCTCTCTAGACACGCAAGGAGCAGTCCATACATCAAAATGAACCAGATCAAAACAATTTTCCTAAATGGTTGAAGACTTAGAAAAAACAGACTTGCAATGTTTACCAAGTATGCAAGCTTCACAATCGTCATTTGTAAATGAAACATTAGGCAATAACATGTTTAAAGCTCTTGAATGAGGATGTCGTAGTCTAGCATGCCACACAACATTATCATCAGTAGCAAAGAATGAGTTAAGAGTACCAGGACATAAACCAGATGATGATCTAATGTTATCTAGAACATAAAACCATCTTTACTTACTCCTTTCCCAAGTATTTTGTGTCCACATATTCACAATCATCTAAACTTCTCTGTCCACGAATAGTCGATACATAGTGAACACATTTTTAGATATTTTTGATTGACTACTTCTTATTAATGGTAAACGTCTTGTATGTGATGTGATCGTGGTAGTGTCCACGAATAGCCGATATTATGGACACCTACTCTAGATTATCCATTCGAAATTTCCGTATTAAATATGATTTTTTTTTGAATTCCGGTACATCGGCCAATTTTATCTCCATTCCGACGGTTTATATGGTCGGAATCCTCAGCTCCGCCATCCTATCCACCATCAGAAAATAAGGGGTAAAAAATAAATGTAAAATAAGAAAGAGAGTGTAGTGAAAAACAAAACAATAAAAATAATAAAAAGGAATGAATATGAAGAATGTCGTGTGACATTAACTATCCATAAATTATTCTTGTCTATAAGGTTAAAATGGTCTTTCTAACGAATTAAAAAACAAAATAAAAATAAAAAATGCAAAGACTTTTCAAAAGATACAATTCTACTATTATTTTTTAAAAAGATACACTAAGTGCAATTTCGTATAGCCCGGACGATTAACTAGACCTTCCAAATTAAATTTTCACCAAAATATTTTTATATGAAACAAATGTTGGGGACTTAGGCTTTGAGTGTTTCAAGTGGTTAAGGCGTTCCAAAGTGTGGTTTAACTTTTGGTTACCATTCAGCATAAAAAATTAATGTACAATATAAAGTAAATTCAGAACCACACTTCAAACTTTTTTTTTTGTTTCTTCTTGATTGTGCTCAGACCGCACTTACTTCAATTTAAGGCTTCGAATGGTGACAGCGGATTAGGCGGTGCGGGATAAACGAATATAGTGGTGCGAAATGGTTCAAGTGCGGTTTGTATAGAAGAAACGCACTATGCAGAACTTGCGGAACAAGCGGTATGCAAAAATGTTTGAATGGTGAAAAAGCTGCATGCGGTACAAAATAAATGTTTGAATGGTAAAAATGATAAAATATTGCGGGATCAAAACAAATATTTAAATAAATATATTTAAAATAATTTTTAAAATTTTAAATTGATTTTAGGTTCAATTTGGTTTGAGTTTCAGTTATTTTATCTATTTCAGATTTTGTCGTAGTAAAATGAATTTTTCATCTTTAAAAAATAATTTAAATAATTTTTGTTAATTTCTAATAATTTGTTAATTTAGTTAATTTTTGGTAAATTCAATTACTTTGAAATAATTCGGTTCAATTCAGTTATTTTTATTTTTAGTTTAATTCGGTATATCCAATTTAAAATAGATATAGATTGATTTGAATTACAAAAACTAAGCAATTGTTAATCTATAACAAAATTTAACGTTTTAATCTTACGAAATAATTGAATCAGAGATAATTAAACTATAACCAAAGCCAAAAACTGAATTTGATTTATTTGAAATAAAATAAAAAATAAAAAAATATGCAAATATTATTACAAACCACACCTTAAGGCCTCGAATGTTTGCTGTGGGATAGAGTAACGCATGGTGTGGGATGATTTCAAGTCACCATTCACAGTTATTTTAGTATGTAAAATTGATGATTAAAAAATATATAAACAATGTGGGACCTATGCGTTTCACTATGATACGCTATACAGTAGATACACATCAAAAGAGATGTGTTCCAAAGGCGGTTTGTCATTTTTATTTTTATTTTTATTGAAAAAAAATATTCAAAATTTGTGTAAATTAATATTATCAATTTCAATTAGTTTTATGTAAAAAAAAAAATTGATTATAATTTTAAAATTTTATAAAATAATAATAAAGTGTTAGATGCATTGTTGTCACCATTCAAACTTTATTCCGCACCGCTTTTTTTTCTTAACCGCTCTTGTTCCGCAGTATGCGTTTTTTTTTATAAACCGCCATTAAGCTAATCCGCACCGCTCAACCCGCTTAATCCGCACCGCTCAATCCGCTGTTACCATTCGGAGCCTAAATCTTAAATAAAGTAAACACACATACTTTGATCCTTTTCGAAAAGAAGGTGCGTTTTGCTTAAATTCTTAAACCACACTCAATTTTGTTTTATTTTTAAATAGAAAAAAAAACACAATTTTGTGTTGAATGGAAGCACATATTTGGAACGCTGTGTGTTTCACCCAAACCACTCTTCCCATTCACAACCTAAGTGTGGTTAGATGGTGATTTTTATTTTATATATATAGGTGCATATATACATATAATATATGTAATATTTTAAGTTTAGACAATTTTGAAATTAATTATATAAGTTAATTTTATTATATAAAACAACTTTATTAAAACCAAAATTTATTTTAATCATTAAAATATTACAAAAATAATTATAATTAGATCTCTTAAAAAAAATTTATCATTCAAATGTTTATTCCGCATCGCATGTTAATTTGTTACAATTCAAACTTTATTACAAACCGCTTTTTTTACTCTAACCGTTCATGTTCCGAAGTATGCGTTTTTCTATAAAACCGCACTTAAACCATTCCGCACCGTCAAATCCGTTTCTCCCGCACCGCTTAATCCGCGGTTCCCATTCGAAGCCTAAAACAATTACAATTAGAGATTGACACAATTTCCATTTGATCCCGTTTATCTCAGTTTTTGTCGTGGTTTGATCGTTTTATACGAGAATGTATTTTCATATGTTAAAATATATAGATTCTAATTTGAGATCGAGATGGGATAGCACATGAACTGGAATTCCCGAAGTTTCATTTGAGAAAATTATATATTAATTACTTATATATATGTTAGAATGTATCTTCTTTGAAATAAACGATTTAGTATACCACTAATTCAAATACTCATAAATTATTTGAAAATTTTGCATTATGAGTTGAACACCCATATTGTCAAACTTTGAGAAAATTTCTTAAAAGTTAATAAATTCCGATTTTCCAGCTTTTTATATTCTTTCAGTCGAATTCTATTTACTTTGCGATACATTTAGAGTTATCTATTTTCCTTTAATTTATGGTAAAAACTATTGTGGTTATAATTATAGGAAGAAAAAGATGAAGAGTAAAAAAACCGAGATTGAAATTGTGATTTACAGTGTACACTGTTCAACTTAAAGTTTTGGTTCCATTTTCACAATAAATGTCGTTTTATTTTTTTCGTTTCAAAATAAATATCGTTTTAGATTTCCAATACAATATTAGTTACTTACTTTAATTTTAATATTAATCAATAAAAACAAAGATGTCAGTAGTCAAAGATAGTTGGTAAGGGTATAACAATTTTTTTAATATGTTTCTTAATTTGTGTGAAAAATGCCAGAACGACACTTATTATGAAATTGAGGGAGGAAGATATATATATATATATATAGTGTTCATGAATTTTTTTGTGATTATATTTTACCCTTGTTAAGAAACGTGCTAACCACTATATGTGTGGTCAGTCTGGGTCTAACGAATTACCAAAAATCGGGATAAACTTGGAAAATACACGGAAGAAATTTTTATAATAATTTAAACATTTTCATATGTAATACAACTTATTTAAAGTTGTTTTACATATACTAGTATAACGTTCTTAAAAACAAATTATACAGAAGATAATCATTATTTTTTATAATTCACATCTAATATAAAATGTAAAATAATAATCACTCACAAATCACAAAATACAAAAATATATATTGTCTTGATCTTAGCAACGTACAAAAATAATAAAGATTGTAATTATTCATCATTTTGTTCTTCAAAGATATATTGTTCTAACGAATTTGTAAATGTATCACTAGTTAGAACTCATAAATGTAAAAACAACAATAAGTTTTTCTAAAAAAATAAAGAATTAATTGCAGAAAATTATTTTAAAAAGTTGGTCAACCGGTTTTTATGTCTGATTCGGTTTTAGTCGCAGCGGTAACCACCCGATTAACGATTACCTGGTCGTCTAGACGGCTACGTTTTAGAACATAGTATTTTACTCTGACTTTTGATTTCGGTTGTATTTGGTTTTTAGTGTTTTATGTTTGTCTCCAATGGTGTGCTACAAGTCGGCTTAGACTTTTCATAAAATTCTAGGATTTAGTTTTCCCAACTGTAATTCTAATTTAATCGGCCTTGTTGAAAATTTTAGTTTCATAGTATTTAATATAAGTATATATAAAAACCAACGTTGTGTTAGTCTACTGATGTCCCTAAATCATCAAAAATGTAAGAGTTTTGGAGTTAGCCGGTCCGAGCCATGCGAGGAGAAGTTTCTTTTTCAAAATTTAACTTAGATCTCGTCTTAGGAGATGTACAATCCTACACACCAAGAACCTTCTAATCATAAAAAGTATAAAGTAGGAGTATATTTTAGTAACAAAATAGAGTTATTTGTAGGTGCCATTGAACACCCCAAGTAGCTTTCCAAGACAAAACTCTTGCCCATTACCAATTCACTTTTCCTAACAATGGTTTGGTTAATACTTGGGAAGTGTTGATTTTGACTAATTTGATCAATCCCATCAACAATTTCCTCAATAATGACAAGTAGAGGCCGAAAAAGAAGGAATATTATGTTGAAATTGAAATACAAATTACCAAAAACATTCAATTTCTCTGTAGATTTCCAACACAGTCACTTTGTCTTTTTCCATTTCAACTAACCAAAAATGCTTTTCACGAGAAATGGTGATAATTTTGCAAAGTGTTAATTTGACTGCATTTAAACAAATCCCATCTATATAAATTCCCCCACCCCTCTTATCATATTCACTATCACTTCAAATCCAAAAATCTCATTTTATCATCATACTAAATTAAACAAACATTCACATTTTGCAAGAGTTAAAGAAAAAATGGACAAGAAAGACGTTAGCGCGAAAGCTGGCCCTGTGGCACAGAGCACCGGTTCAAGCACTTCTGCTCCTGAGAATATGGTTGCTCCCGGTTCTGGTGGTTCTGCTAATATCTCTAGAGATGCTTTTGAAGCCAACACGAAGGCTTATTTTGACAATCTCCATGCAAAGGAGAAGACTAATAAGTGATAAAAAGTGTTATATTAGTAGTTAATAAAGCATAAACATTTGTTTGTTTATGCTCTTCTCCTATTATCAATTTTAGCTTTCAATAAATGAGACTTATCTCTCTCTTTTTATGCTTCATTTTCTGCCTTCAGTTATTTGCTTCTTTTTGGTCTTATTACGTCGGTTTACTTGATTACTCTCTCAGCGACCATCAATCTATCTTCAACTACAGGTTCCAAATTTGGTCGAACTGATCCAGATTAAACCATTTTTAATGAACTGATGATTAGAACCGCACTGGAAACTTAATGTGCTGTTTCACATAAAAAGTGTAGACTCGAAAACTCGGTGAAGGCAATCCCACCTAGCCTACCTATTCTTTATAGTTTTATATGGGTTTGATTCCCTTTGATTTTTTTCAAAAGATATTTACACTACATTTGTATATTGTAAACCTATACGTGGATTTTCTTTTTCGTTTTGATGTGCGTTGAGACTTCGAGCAGTTTTCTTGTGAAAATAGTAAATTTTGGGTTTTTACAAAGATGGTTTTTTCCGCTTTTACAAACATGGTTAAAATAAGAATTTTACGAAAGATAGTCCGTCTCTTTTTCGTGAAAATGTTCAAGTGTTTTTATAGGAAATATCTAGTCCTAAGTTGAAATCACAAGTGAGATTTCAGATTGTTATGGGATAGACTAGCACAAATAAGTTTCGATGTTAGATCTAATTAGGGATGAACAAAAAAGAAAAAACCATATCTAAGTAAAAGGTGATATTAGGTATGAGCATAATAACCGAACCCGAAGGACGGAACCAAATTTACACCTAAAAATGGTATCGGTTCGGGTGTTCATGTGCATCAAAATAACCAATTGGATCTCAAGTGCAAGTTAGTTGAGTTTCAGTTCGGGTTCGAGTAATACATGATACCCATTGAATATCCAAATTAATTCGAACTATACCAATAACTCTAATACAATACTAGTTTATTTCCCTTAATTTATTTTAAATTATCTAAATTTTTATACTATATAAAAATGCTAAGAAAGTGTCCACGTGTAAGTATTAAAATCTATTATTATTTAGTTTACTATACAAATTACATACAAGAGTGAAGACTAGAAGATTAATATGGAACAAGTCTTTCTGAAGGATTGACTTTGGTATTATCTGAGATGAGATATTTACCAAATTTTCGGATTTTTCGAATTTTTAGGTTTTCAGACTTTTCTTAGTTTTTTCGGGGGTTTTCCGGAATTTCCAGAATTTTTAAGTTATATTAAATACTTTGGTTATAAAAAACTAAACTCGATCAATATCCAAAAATATATCGGGTATATTCTGATTTTACATTGAAATATAAAACCGACATGAATCCGACCTGATCTGAACCAGACCAAACTGATTTTTTATTAAAAAAAATATTGATTAGGACTTATATTCATAATATCGAAATACTAGAGAATCGATCGGGTATAATTGAACTAGGCATGGGCATAAAAACCGGAACCGAAAAACGGGATCGGAACCGATCAAAAATATCGGTTCGGTTTCGGTTCCGGCCAAAATACGCATTAGGTATTGAGATTGTGGAATCGCGGGTATCGGTTCGGTTCCGGGTATTATCCGGGAACCGATAAGAGGAACCGATTACCCGAATATACATATACATTTATATATAGTATATGATTTTTTAGCATTCCAGATATTTTCTAAGTTTTTCGGGTATTTTTATTTTATCGGATAAATTATTTTTTACATTTCAGGTATTTTCTTGAGATATAGGGTAATTTTTTTATATTTCAGGTATTTTTTAGACATATCGGGTAATTTTGTTTTATATGTCGGGTATTTTTTGACATATCAGGTAATTTTTTTTACATTTCGGGTATTTTTTGACATATCGGGTATAATATACCGGAACCGATAAGAATCGGATTTTTCGGGTATTTTCCGGTTCCTCGGACTATGTATCCGAACCGACCCAGAACCGAAAGGAAATCGAACCGGAACCGAACCGAAAAAAATACCGATTAGATTCTAAACTTTTGTACTCTAAATACCCGGAACCGAACCAAATACCCAATATCCCACGCCTAAATTGAACATTGATTGGGTAGAATCAATGGCTAAGTAATATCAAGCGTGGCTTAAACAAATAGCTAAGTAATATCAAGCGTGGCCCAAATATCAAGCGTGGCTTGACCAATATCAAAATATTTTATATGATATAACACCTTTTGTTTAAATATCGTGAAAATTATACTTTATGCGTATGAAGTTTCATCACGTCAATTTTGCAGATAAATATCCAAGATATGATAATTTAACAAACTTACCTTTTGCTTTTATTGGCAAAAAATACAGATAAGGTATGGTTAGGAAATTTAAGTGAATTTGTATTATTCAAAAGCTAAGAAAATTTGTTAAAAATGAGTTAATTTTAAAAACTAAAAATTGTTTTGGTGTTTAATGGGCTATACCAAACCAATGTGCATTAATACTTGTGGTCCACTGAAAGCCTTGGTTTTTTTTTCCATGACACATTTGTCTAAAACAATAAGATGTGAAGATTCCTGTCAGATCCATTAATCAAAATGACGAACACAGTTACACAGTAAACGGCTTCCTCTCTGGACTCATGTCTGATCCACTTATCCAAGATGTTTATGTCCCATTCAATTTGTCCGGTGCGATTTCAAGAAATTTAATAGATAGGTGTTGATTATGTGTCAGTCAAGTCAGGCGAAAAATCATTTAAAGAAAAAATAAACTGGTGTTAGTGATTATGAAGGTAGTTGTGGTGGCAACTGGTAATCAGAAGAAAGAAATACATGAGCAAGATGATTATGTCTTTTCATGTGAAAAGTTCTCGATAAATATAGTTTTGAGTGCAATATGCTCTAAGTAGTTTCAGAAATCTTATCGAGTGATGGTATGAAATTAATAACTTTTTATAAGTGAGAACCAGCGTTGTTTGTCGACGCGGCCGGAAGATAACAGCTGTATAACACCATTAAATGATTCCGTTAGATAAAATTAAGTGTTTTTTTTTTTTTTTCTTTTTTTTTTTATTCCTCTTCTTCCCGAAAGGGATAACATTTCTGAATACAGACACTTGAACAAAGGAAAGAGGACACACTTAGAGAAGACTAAAAACAGAGTATCAACCAAAGGAGAACAAGAGCAACCAAAAAACAGAACCTTGTAACTGCACTTAAGGATCAAAGAATTCAAACCAAGTACCAAGAAAGGATGGAGCTGGAGCTGAAACTAGAGCAGAATTCGAACGGATGTTCTTCTTAGAATCAAGACTTGCCAACTTTGCACGAAGAGTGATCTTCACGTCCCTGATAATCGCAACAGTGGGCTTACTAGTTGATGAATGGAGCCTTGAATTTCTTTCTTTCCATAAGAAATACGTGATGGCTTGGAAAATCAGACAACAAATCACTTTTATCTTTCCTTTCCTCAAAGTCTTAATCCAATCAATAACAAGCATAAAAGAGGATGGCGGATGAAGAGATCGATGAGTGAAAAAAGCCAGCCAAATCTCCAAAGAATAGGGACACTCAAAGAAAATATGCTCCCTACTCTCATGATCAGAGCTGCAAAGTAAGCAGTCAGGTACAACTGACATTCCCCAACTTAATAACCGGTCGCGCGTAGGGAGACGATTCAGAACAGTTACCCAAGTCAAGAAAGCATGCTTCGGTATTCTCCCACCATGCCAAACAACACTATGCCAAGGAACAACAGTACTCGGTGGCTGAAGAGACAACCAAGTAAGGGAGCTAGAAAAGGCAGCAGGAGGAGAACCTGATCTGTTCTTCCAAAGGAACACGTCAGGAGCATTGGATGAAACATCAGGGACTATAGTGGGAAGACAGCTTCTGAGAAGGACCAAAATTGGATGCCTTCCTCTTGATACGTTCCAATTCCCATCCAAGACGACTGAGGAAACTGAGGCCAGAGAGGATATACCGGAAACTCTAGGTCCATTTGCTCCGGTGAGATCAATAAGAGGACCAAGACCCGTCCAATCATCGTGCCAAAAATATGCTTTGTTCCCTGAATGAATCTCACACACCAGATAGGATCTAGCTATCGGCCGCAGCTTCATGAGTCTCTTCCAAATCCAAGATCCATAATTTTGAAACTCCGCCGTCCAAAATAATCTATTTCGGATCAGATTTTTAGTCACCCAAGCCACCCACAAAGACCCGGTAGAGGCAAAGAGGAGCCAAATTAACTTGAGACTGAAAACCTTATTAGAGTCAGCCAATCTTCTGAGACCCAAACCACCAGAATCCTTTGGAGAACACACTTTGTCCCAAGAAACCTTAGCATTCCTCGCCGATTCTGGAGCTCCACTCCATAGATAAGCATTGCAAATCCTCTCAATAGACTGAATACATTGAGACGGGAGAAGGAACACCGAGGCCCAGAAATTGAACATGCCATACAAAACCGACTGAATAAGCTGAAGGCGGCCTGCAAAAGAAAGACGCCTGACTGGCCAGGAAGAAATTCGAGCCAAAACCTTATCAATAAGCGGCTGATAGTCTTGTTTCTTCATCTTAGAAGGCATTAAGGGCATGCCTAAATATCTGACTGGCAAGGAGCCTTGAATCAAGCCAAATCTCCGCGCCATATCCTGAGCAACTGTCAAATTTCCACCATCAATAAAGAGTCTAATTTTCCTTAAACTTAAGGCAAGACCAGAGCTACGCTGAAATACGGAAAGAACATCCAAAATCGCTCCAAGAGAATTATCTGACCCATCGAAAAAGACTAGCAAATCATCGGCGAAACTTAAATGAGTCACCAAAGGATCTTCACAAGCCGGATGAATACCAAAACGATTATCCCGAGCCGCTTGATCAACTAACTTCGATAAGATGTCCATTGCTAGTACAAAAAGAGAAGAAGAGATAGGATCCCCTTGTCTTAAACCTTTCTTCCCAGGGAAATAACCAACAAGTTCTCCATTCACAACCACTGAGTAGTAAGGTGAGGTAATGCAAGATCTGATCCAAGAAACAAAAACAGGAGGAAGTTGAAATGCTTCTAAGATATTAAGGATGAAATTCCAATTGATGTTATCATAAGCCTTGGTTATATCTATCTGAAGACAGCCTCTAGAGATAGGACCTTCCTTGTTAAAATCTGAAACAAGCTCTGAGGCTAACAAAACATTTTCACAAAGCAATCTTCCTTTAACGAACCCCACTTGGTTGCCTTGGACAGCAAGAGGAGTGACACTCTTCAATCGCGCTCCAATGATTCGGGATATGACTTTATAAACTGTGTTACACAGAGAAATTGGTCTGAAATCGGATAGAACGTCTGCACCTTGAACTTTAGGGATCAAAGCAATTGCAGTGTTGTTAACCTCTGGCGGCATGGTAGAAGAAATAAAGAACTCTTTAACAGCAGTAGTCAAATCTTCTCCAACTATATCCCAAGATGAAGTGAAGAACTCAGCCGAAAAACCATCGGGACCAGGAGCTTTATTCTTCGGAAGAGCAAATAATGTAGCCCGAATTTCCTCAGTCGAAGGGATAGCCGAGAGAGAAGCTGCCAGCTCACTACTACACCGAAAATGATGGAGAGCTTGAATGTTCTGAACAGACGGAGCGGACACAGTCCTATTCTCCGTACCCAACAAATTCAGATAATAGCTCCTCACCAATTCTTTAACTTCAACCGGATTGGAGATCTTTGTACCAGCACCATCTCTTAAAAAATGAATGACATTCCTAGAGAGATTAGCTTTCACAGATTTAAAAAACACTCCTGTACTAGAATCACCCACAGACAGCCATTTAATTCTGGACTTTTGGAAGAAAAAAGACTCCTCTGCTGCTGCCAAAAAGAGCCAATCCGTTCTCGCTAATTTTTCCTCTTCAAAGAGCTCCCTAGAAGGGTTTGTTAAGACTCTCCTCTGAATATCTTCCAACTTAGAGAAAGCAGCCTTAGTCCTTCCTTGAATATTGTCAAAAGAGTCCCTATTCAAGGCCTTACAACAGAATTTTGCTGCTTTCAACCGCTTGTAAAGGTTGGCCATTGATCCTTCTAGAGAACCAGCAGCAGACCAAGCTTCTAACAACTTCCTTTTGAAATCCGGATGGGTTGAATAGAAGGAGAAGTATAGAAACCGAGTTCTTCTTAACCCCATCTCATTATCAAGCGAGATTAGACAAGGCGTGTGATCAGATGATCCCGGAGCATCAAAGAGAGCATTAGAGTTTGGGAAAACTTTCATCCACCTTTCATTTACCAAAGCTCTATCAAGCTTCCTAGCTTTTGGAAATGATGGACTCTTATTGCTCCAAGTAAAAAGACAACCCCTGAAAGATAAATCTGATAATCCACTGGTCTCAATACAATCTCGAAAATTTTCCATCCCTTGAAAGCTTATAGATGGTGTAGTAAGCGAATAAACCTCTTCCAAAGATATGACCTGATTAAAATCACCTAATAAAATCCAAGGGGAATTCAGTAACAGAGAAGAAGCAGCCAACTCCTTTATCAATGCCCATAATGGAAGTCGGTCTACCGGACGATTCCTTGCATAAATAAATGCTATCGTGAAAGACTGATTAGTCTGAATATTGTGAACTCCACACAAAACCATCTGATCCGTCTTCAAGTAAATGACCATAGAGAGAACCGGATCCCAAACCACAACCACACGACCATTATCTGCTCCTAAAGAATAATTAGCTTCAAAACTCCATCCCGGCAAAAGATCATTTACAAGGTTCTGAATATTTGGTTGCTTAACGTGGGTTTCCAAAAAAGCGCCAAAAAGTGGCCTATTGGTGGAGAGCCACCGCTTAACTAATAACTGCCGATTATTGCCATTAAGGCCCCGAAGATTCCAAAAAAAGCACTTCATCATGAAGTAAAATTGGGTAGTGCAAAGCACTATGTTACCAAATTGTGGACTCGCCGCGGAGGCAGCTGTCCACCTAAAACAGATCCAGTACATGAAACCGACTGATGAGAAGGAATTGAAGAAGATCCACTGCTATCTCCCTCCAAACAAGTTAGAGAATGAAGCTTTTGACGATGTCTCTTCCTCAAATTCTTTAAAGAAGAAGCTGAACCACTGTGAGAAGAAGCTTTCAAAGTCGAGATCCTGCTTCTAATGATATCCTGAGCCTTCTTTATCAGCTCTTCCTCCTCTGCAAACTGGGAATTTGTTAATGGAACTGAAGGTCGAGACAAAGATGAGGACTGATCGATAGGAGATGGGATAATAGAAGGAAGCGCCCCTTTTATCCAATCACGTGGATCCAAAGAATCACCAGCTTCCGCGAAAGAGGACGGGAGACTTTTAGACCGTTGTAACTCTGGACCAGAACAAGAATCCTTCCTACAAGCACGAGGGGTACCTACTGACTGAGAATCACCCAAAATCCCCTCATTAGCCGGGAATAACCGATCTTTCAGAGGTGAATCAAACCGATTAGATGGACCCTGAAGAGCATCAGGAATCACAGCTGGTTTATGACGAGCAATAGAAGATGGGCAACGAGGTTCATAATGTCCAAACCCATTGCAATTCCGGCAATGAGGAGGCAGTCGAGGAAACTCAACAGCAACTAAAACAGAATTCCCTTCCTTATCTGAAACCCTTACCCTCGATGGAAGCTTTTTTCCCAACTCAACCAAGACCTTAAGCTTAATGATACCATTCGAGTAAGGCTTCAAGTCAGAAAATTCAGAATGCACTGGATCTCCGACTCCTGAAGCCATTGTACTAAACCCTTCAATAGACCAAAGTTCAGGAGGAACCCTGCGAAAAAGAGCCCAAACTGGAGCAGTAACCAAAATCCGAGATGAAAGATCCATAGCTGGTTCCCAAGCAGAAACAGAGAAAGAACAATTCCCAGACTGCCAAAGACCAGCATCCAGAGCCCATTGTCTAGTGACAGGACACGGGATATAAATCATACAAACTTGATCAGAGTGACGCTTAATGGAGATACGCCCATTCTTGCCCCAAATAGGATTCAGATCCGAGAAAATTTTTGCTATCGTCGGAGGATTTCCATGAAAGAAGGCCACAAGGTAATCCTTCCATAAGATAGAAGAACCAAGAGTGATAGAGTCTGGAGCTTTGATCGAAGGGATTCCATCATCTGAAACTGATGGTGTTGCAACTTTGAAAAGAGGCTGAAAAGAGGCTTTAACTTTGTTAACCCAGAGAGAAGGCCCGGACTGCGTGGAAGGAACTGTCGCCGGCGAAGCCTTTGTCGAAGAAACGAAGATCGGAGAACCATCCGCAACCTGACCACTTTGCACCTTCGTTGTTAAATCCACATCAGAAGCAAGCGAAAAAACAGATCGATTGAAACCGGAGTTCGAGCTGATAGCAAGAGGCTGGAGAAGAAGCAAATCCGGTGGGATATCCGGTGCAGGCGGAGCTTCAGCCGTTGAAACCATAGAGACGGAGGAAAAGAGGACAGACTGAGAGGCGGCGGCGCCGCGAGCTGTCGTAACTTAGACCTAATCGCTTTTAGATCGCCTTTCTCTCTCTACTGCCCTTTCCTATTATTGTACTTTGTTTATCGAGTCTGCTAGTGCATATTGGGCTATTTTAAGTGTTTTTCATTAAAGGAGGAAGAGAGTCTCTATACTATTACCGATGAATATGAACAAGCAACCTAAAATTTGGTCTACGTCTTGGGATTCATCTGCACGGCCGCAAAGATAAGGCATTCTCGGCCGTTAGGGTTCACGGAAAAGGTAAGCGACACAGCTGCGGTTAACATGACTGTTACGTAGTTATCACTACTTTGGGAATTCACCACCGACCCACGTTTAGTTTGACTTTTTCCTCTCTGTATAGAGATATGAACAATTAATATAGACTCGTATTAGACTGTCCACCAGATTCTCTCTATATTTTGTCATTAGTGTTTCATAACTTAGCTGTAATCGCATATTCGTAATAATTGTAGATTTGGGTTACGTAACACCAAAACATGCGATGCAAAGACGACGTACGTGTGCTTAGACCGACCACTCTTCCCATGAGCCACATTAATTTATTAATAAAATCCATACAATTGCGATGATATAAAAAGAAAGAAAGAAAGAGAGAAAACAACAATAAATTTGAAAAAAGAACCACCACTTATTGTTGATTTGAACTGATAAAGCATGCAAAACGACGAAACACAAAAAGATAGTTGTTGTTTGATTGATATCTGTCCTTTAATATTTTTTCTTTCTTTCTTTTTCTTTCTATTTTCGTATATTGAATGAACATGTGTTTAGGGTAGAATAACTATCACTCATGATTCAAGTTAAACTAGATTAATTTATTTAATATCTGTTTGTAAGATCGGAACTGTATAACTGAAAAGATATTCTATATCTTATCTAATAATATCTTTCCCATTTAGCAAGATCATGTAATTAAATAACATGATCAATGATAAAAAAAAGTTAGACGATAAACTAAACGAAAAAAATAAAATAAAAATTTATATAAAAATAAGAAGAAAAAAATTAGAATGTATAAAACGAAATAAACTAGTAATAAATATGATTTGATTTGATATTTAATACGATAACCAAGATACATGTAATTAAAAAACATTATGTCACACGTAAATATATAAAACTTAAATAAATCATCATAGCGAGCACCATTCAACCCACAAAACTGGAAGTGGATGAAGAGATACATTGGCCGATGGTGACACATTCAGAGTCGACCTTGAAAATAAATCAGGTAAGCGGCGGCTTATGACATCCGATTAAAAAAACATTATATATATATATATATATATATATATATATTTTATTAATATACAAATGTAAAAAAATATAAAAAGATATTTTTAAAATAATTTTATAATATATATCTAAAAAAATTTAAACAACATATGATTTTAGACAAAAATATATGAAAAGAACATATCGTTTTTAAATTTGCATAGGACATATAAAATTATTGAGCCGGCACTGGACACATTTGTATATTTGATTGTCTAATTAACAATCAAAATGCTGTCTAAACAATTTAGGATATAATCTTGGATGAATCATCTTAGAACTAAAACCCACTTTTATATAGATCACTTTACGATTTCATTTCTCCTCACTTTTTTTTAATCGTCACTCAGTTTACTTTAATAAAGGGTTTAACTAATAGTTTTATAAGAAATTATAATATTACTATACCAAGGGTTATAACATAATCATATAGTCACGGTTATAAGAAATGCATGAACGATTGGACGTTCTGTTCAAACAAATGATTAAGACGAAATTTTGTTTGCTTTAAACCTCCAATATATTAGGAGATTAACATTATATTCAAAAGACTTCATGTCTTCTTGATATACTTAAAAACAAATAAAGTTAGAGATTAAATTTCATAAAGTCAGAAAGAAATACCGACACATGTGTTTTTGTATTATCTCCACCTTCACGAGGATCATAACCAATCTCACCGATCAAAAATAATTGTGTGATAAGAGATTCATGTGGACAATAAACGTATTATTCATTAACCTACCACACAACGACACGTATAGACCTTCTTACGTAATCTTTCTGCATTTGATTACCTTGGATTAGAGCATGTATAACGGGGTTCTTAACGGGAGTTTCTTAAGAAAAATTAATAAAGTGTTGTGGATCCTATATGAATAGTTAAGAACCGAATTCTTAAAATCCTTATTTAAGAACCCGTTTCTTAACTATTCATGTGACATGGACGCATCTTCATTGGTTACTTTTTTTTTAATTTTTTTTTATATGCAAAAAAAAAAAAAAAAAATTTAAGAACCGAAAAGGGAGTAACCATTGTACATGGTCTTAGATTTGATCTAAAACTCAATTAAGTCCCCTCACATGCAACAACTACATAGGGTCCCAAAAAAGAAATAAACATACTAACCTATAGTCTATAAATACACACAAACACACCACGGCTATTTCACTATTCAAAAACAAATCACAAATAACAAAATGAAAATGAAGATTTTGTCACGACGACCAACGTTTCTTTTCATACTGTATCTTATCTCTCTTATTACAATCCCACGAGTCTACTCATCATCACCGGCGTTATCTGTACCGGAGCATTTCCTCCAATGTCTCGACACTCAGCCTGCCGACCACGGCATTCCTAACTCCGCAACCGCCGTGATTCCCACAAACTCAACTTTCTCCGCGAATCTGATGGCCGCCGTCAGAAACCTCCGGTTCGCTTCTCCCTCCACCAGGAAACCGGAAGCCATTGTCGCCGCCGTCACCGAAACACATATCAGAGCAACAATCTCCTGCTGCAAACTCTTGAACCTCGAGCTCAGAGTCCGGAGCGGCGGCCACGACTACGAAGGCTTCTCTTACACCTCTCCGGTGCCGTTCGTGATCTTAGACATGTATAACTTCCACAAAATCGACATTAACATGGCCGACGAGACCGTGTGGATTCAATCCGGAGCCTCGCTCGGCGAGCTTTACTACCACATTGCAAACATAAGCAAAACCCACGCTTTTCCAGCCGGAGTCTGTCCTAAAGTTGGCGCCGGAGGACATTTTAGCGGCGGAGGGTTCGGGAATCTCATGAGGAAATACGGTTTATCGATTGATCATATAATCGACGCGCAAATCATGGACGCGAACGGGAAAGTGTACCGCGACCGGCGTTCTATGGGAGAAGACGTGTTTTGGGCGATTCGCGGCGGTGGCGGCGGGAGCTACGGAGTGATTCTTGCGTGGAAGATTAAGCTCATTAGGGTTCCGGAGAAAGTCACTGTCTTTAAGCTGGAGAGAACTGTGAGAGAAGGTGCCGTCGATTTGGTCCATAAATGGCAGCAAGTGGCTCCGGTTATGGACAGAGATTTATTTATCCGGTTAGAGATTAAACCGATAAACCAGAAAATATCAAAAGGGAAAACCATTAAAGTCTCCTTCATCGGAATGTTCCTTGGTTTACCGGAGAGACTTTTAAACATAACGAAACAGAGTTTCCCGGAGCTACACTTGACGAAATCAGATTGTATGGTGAAGAAATGGATCGAGTCGACGGTTTTCTGGGCAAATTACCCAGAAAAAGCACCGATTGAGATTATTCTCAAAAGGATATCTTCGAATGAGTACTACTGGAAACGAACTTCAGATTTCGTTCAAACTCCGATCTCAAAACAGGGTCTTGCGAAGATTTTTCAGACGATGATTGATCACTCGCCGCTTCCACGGCGAGTTTGGATGCAGTGGAATCCTTGGGGAGGGAAAATGGCTGAGATTGCGTCTGATGCGACGCCGTTTGTTCACAGAGCAGGTAATATCTTCATGATTGAGCATTTTATGAATTGGTATAGACCTGGAGATGAGCTTGAGGAGAAGTTCTTGGCGATAGCGAGAAGCTTTAAAGAAGCAATGACTCCGTTTGTTTCGAATAATCCGAGAGAGGCTTTCTTTAATTACAGAGACGTTGATATCGGAATCACGACGCCGGGATATAACGCGACGTATGAAGGAGCTAAGGTTTATGGGGAAAAGTATTTCAAAGACAATTACTTGAGATTGGTTAAGGTTAAAGCCCGGTTCGACCGGACTAATTTTTTCCGGTCTCAGCAGAGTATTCCGGTTCTTGCTTAGTTTGGAGTTGGTGGTGAGTTGTTTGATCTTATTGTATTGTGGGGACTGGGGAGTATAATAAGATATAAACGTTGAAATTTGGGGATGAAATTGGATTGGAGATTTCATCAGATGTGTTCTTTTGTTGGTCTATATGTACTGTTAAACAATGGTTTATGCCAGTCACCAAGAGAAGTCAATGTAACTTCAATCATATATATAATTGGAGACATTTTTACTCTCCTCTTATGCATCCACCTCAGCACTTTCCTTCTTCTAACGTGGCTTTTTCTTAAAAAAAAAATCAACATTGCAATTTATTTTGGTTGTGCTCGATCGGATGGTGAGCAAGGCTTGGCCCAGTTAACTGTCGCTTTACTTAAACAAACGGAACCCATCTTAAAATATTCACCAGATTAACCTTATTCTCCCAAAAGCCCAACCCAAACAAAAATAACATAAACTATTTTGTTTCCAGCCTATTGGTCGTCTTCAACCTTCCGTATCGTTTCTTCCATAGAAACCCTAGGCAGCCTCTTCGAGCTCTTGAATCTCAAACGACAGCCTTTGCCTGCAACCTCCACTCACTCTAATATCTTCCTCCACACTATCTCATTAATCCATCTCTGAATATTCACATCAAATCCGAAACGGTCATAAAACCTCTCCGAAACGTTTCGTCAAACCTGCTTGCCTCACCTATAAAATCCGAGACTGCCGAAACAGGTACTCATCTCGACACTCTTCTCAACCCTCAATCCCATATTACTTCATCTTTAACTCTCGGCTGAACCGATCCAAAACTGTGATAGCTAGATGGTCTCGCCGTCCCTGCTACTTCTGACTATGTCACCTTCTCCGACTTGCAGCTTGAGAGATGCTCCCAGAAGGTGGTCGGTCTCATCTCTCGCTTCTGGGATGCACGAAACTTCAAGAAAAATGGGGAACTTATGGGCATCGTCTTTCTCCTGTTGAATGAGCAGGTACTTGATTCCCACATCTAATAGGTTTCGTATCTAAATTACCACTCTTCCTCTCCCCATTCTGTGACAGGACGATGAAGTCATCGCAATGACGTATGGACAGATGGCAGGGAGGTGAAAAAATGAGCTTCCACTTAAAGTTTGGCTACGTTATAGTGACTGTTCGGTAACGCTAATATTTGGATTTTGGTTTATAGATCGCCCGACGGCTGAGGATGCAAGTTGTATATATGCTTGCTTCTGTTGCAGTGGTGAGTAAGGAGTTCAAGAAGATAATTAGAGCAAAGCTTGCAGGCCTCGATAAGGATATAATTCAGGCTCCAATCAATCGACCTTCAACAACTCGGTCAAGGGAGGAATCGTTTTTGCTCACATGGTTCAAATATATGAAGAGATAAGTCCTCCTAAACAAGCTGTGGTGAAGATGGAGGCAGGTATACTTCTTGCGGTTCAGTTTGAATTAGGAAGACCCACATTCAATTATTTTATACGGTTAGATTTGTGATGAAACAATTTGTTTAGCTGATAATACTTCTTCTTTTGTTTGGTCCATTGTTCTTATTTTGTGTGTGTTTTGCCCTGTTTTATTATGTGCAGACAACTCACAAGGGTTGCACAAGAAGATTTCAAAGTAAGCTCAAATTGATATGCCTCCATAAAGATTCTCAATCTCAAGTGTATGCTAAATTTTCTTATTTCTATTCGTTTGTTTCAGGTGTCACACTTGCAGCTAGAGCTTTCTTGCTATTTATCAGAATTGAGTATATTAGATTACAAAGCTGTGAGGTTTGTGCCATGTTACATTGCCCATGTATGTTGGCTGCTTCTGCTGTCTTTCGTGCTCGATTCATCATCTGTCCAAAACAACATTCATGGGTAAGCATGGTGTTCTCACTCTCTTATAGGTAAATTGTCTAATGAACGCAATTAGTCGAACTATGCGGATACAGATAGATTAGATAAAATGGTCGCTAAGAACACTGATGAATCGAAGAAATCTGATAAACTCACGATTCAGGTTGATTTTCTTTATCCGGCATCTCTGGAACTGATGAAAGATCCTGTTATTGTCGCCACAGGACATGTCTGATTCAAAATTTATTTCAAAGTTGTATACTTTTGTTCCTATCGTTGCTTGGTTACTGATAAATTTTCTCTTCAGTGGCAGACTTATGAGAGGGTGTACATACATATATGGATCGACAGTGGCAATCTAACATGTCCAACCACTGCAGAAACTCAAAAACTTTACGCTTACTCCAAAATACGCTCTCAGAAGCTTGATCTGTCGCTGGTGCACTGAACACAAGTTGTGTTACACAACATTGAGCAACAAGGATGTTACATCAACGGCGGGTCTAAAAACCGAGGAGACATGTCAGTGATCATGGCATTGGTCCACAGGCTTTCAAGCCGGTCAATAGAGGAACAGAGGAACGCAGTTTCTGAATTCAGGTATTCATCGAAGAGAAGCACAGACAATCGCATCTGATCGCAGAAGCAGGTTCGATCCCTGTTTTGGTGAACCTTCAACGTCAGGCGACGCTGCGAACCATGAAAATGTAATCACTCGCGTTCTCAACCTCTCTATATATGACAACAACAAAGAGCTCATAACTTTTGCTGGTGCAGTCACTTCAATAGTTGAAGTCCTAAGAGCCGGAACCATGGAAGCAAGAGAAAACCGCGTGGATTGAGATATTTTACAAATTATACATAGATCCTGTTGTTTATGTTTTTCAAGAGTTCAAGTAAGGCCTCTCTCCCTCTTCGTCTTCTCCTATGGTTATTTTTTCCTTACTTTGGTTTACGAATGATGAGAAAGCGAGAGTAAATGGGAGAAGCTTATATTATGTAATTCAAAGAATGTTTTTATGCAGCTCAATTTCGATATTTTGTGTTTTTAGTGGTCCTATTACACTGTTAACCTAGAGGTTTGAATTTTTGGTCTGATGAAATGTAGCTTTGGGGTCTTGATATTTGTTGCTCTACTGCAGTCAGTTTCGCAATCAATACCCAGATGAGTTCTCGGACATAGCTAAGAACAGGTAATGTATTCCTTACCTACTTTTAGATTTGTAATGTATAGATTGTATTACTTTGAAATTTCAGTTTTGTTCAATTTTCCCGAGATCAACATGTGTCCAAATGCATTCATCTGGTCAACGGTTTCATGCCCATTCAACTTTGTATCATCTTTATTATAGTCTTTCATAAATTCCTATTTCAGACTTTATGACAATAGCAAAGACTGTAGATAGGCGTTTTATATTGCAGCTCATGTGAGTTTCAGGTCAAAATTCTAATTCTTCTTGGCTGGTCTTTCGATGTGTGAATACAGAGCCAAGAGTGAATCTCAAATGGACTATGTACCTGACTACCTGCTCCCAGAATTACAGAGGCTGGCAAGAAAAACGATAGCAAATAAGTTGTCCACACCTTTAGGACAACATGGACTTGTGTCCTCTTTCGCTGATGATCGATTGCTTTACTCTTTGAAATTACTGCAATTGTAGTCATTATATAGAGCTCTTGACAAATAAATGCACCTTCCTATCTTCAGCAAAAAAAAAACTGTATCTTCTCATCTTTGGCAAGCCGACTCAGATCCTTCTCCCTCCCACCGTCTGATGGCTTCGTAGTGATAATTGTTCGTTCTTCGGTGCCGGAGTATTATTATAGCTTTCGTCTCTTATATATGGAGACATGAGGGCATCCAGCTCTGACTTTTTCAAAAGCTTCTGCGTTACAAATCAACTTACGTCGTCAACATAACTTTTCCTACCTCTCGATTTTCCTACCATAAAATAGCTTACACTCCCATAATGTCGACCACTAATGTCTACCTTCAAACAACTATAAATTAATATTTGAATTCTCTAAAAATTATATTCAGTTTGTTCCCTTCCTACACGTTCTTCTTGGATTGCAAAAACATCAACTCTAGATGTCACTACGTAAACATGGAGCTACCTCAAACTACAGAAACAAGTTAAGAAACACATGGGTGGGCAGCACCCCCGCGCGTGCGCGGGGGTAAAGCAACTAGTATCTATAATAAACGGAACAAGTTCTTGTGTTAATATGCAAATGATGAGTATAAATGAAGTATTTTATTTTTCAATTGGTGAAAAAAAATATCGGGAGTTTTTTTTGTTGGACTGAAGCATATACATCCTTAGAACCGGAAGATGTTATATTGCTTCGTTCCAAGTGTTAATTGGTCTTGTTATTTCTAAGTTTTGCATTTGATATTTTTCAAGTTGAGTTACAATACCGGTCGGGATGATTATTTTGTGAATGGTCGAGATTTTAATTTACTATTTATAGTATTTGCTATGTAGCAATGTAGGTAAAGAAAAACAAAAGAAATGTGAATCATATTAAATGTATATTTTGTGAATAAATAAATTTGGTTTGTGATGAATAATTATCAATCTCAAAAATGAAATGGTTTAATATGTACTTAATTTAGTCCGTTAAGACTGTTGTTATAGTTGGGAACCTTATTATTTAGTGTATAACTAGCATAATTTGTTTGTTTACACTATGTTCGAACATAACCATTAATTAATATATATTTTTTAAATCATCAATTTAATTTAACATCAATATTATTATAAAATAATATTTATATCATATTAATTATAATTTAAATACATATAGACATTATATTAATTATCATTTATATTTATCTAACTTCAAAATTCATATAGATCTTTCGAATTTACTATATAAAATTTTTATTATCCACAACAATCATATTTATCAATATTTAAATCTTATACTTTAAAAATATTTTCATATCTATCATCTTACTTTTAATGAAATTCTATATATCTCTAAAATAAAATAAAATAAAATTGTTAACATAAACTAAAATATTTTATATCTATCATCCTATTTTATATTTTATTTTATACGAGATTGTATTTATCTCTGAAATAAAATTATCAATACAAGGTTAACATAGTAAAAAAATCTAATTTTATTAAAACTAAGCAAATAATCAATCATTGTGAAAGTAAATAAAAATTCAAAAGCATTTCAAAATTAATATAAAGGTTGCAGTTATTTAAAGTTTTTTTTTTAGTTTTGTTAAGAGATTATATTGATTCTTCCGCATTGATTCAGGACTCAGACGAAGTAAGTCATTCTCATTCGTAGGACTTATGTGGTATTTTTAAGAGGATGATGAGGTTTTCATGCGTTCGGAATTTTTCGAAATCGGATTAATTTTCCGAGACATGGTTTACTCTATCATACCACTGCCTCAAAACTCTCTTGGACCGGATGTTTTCCTTAATTTGAGGACATTGACCAGACTCCTTTAATCCCTTCGTTTCATCTCATTCGATCATATTTGGATGAAAAAGGACCAAGTCCCTTGGAGTATCTCAATCTGGTTCTCTCAAACTATCATGTGGTGTAGTTCATTGCATGGCTTAGCATACCTGATAGGCTAGCAACAGATACACGCATTAATAGTTTGGGGACTTCATCAAGCTTGTGTACTCTCTACAGAGAGCCAGAAGAATCCCGGACCATCTCTTGAACTTAAACAGCCTTGGAAAAATATCACAATTGTCTCAAGACTTCCATGTAACACATCTTATTTACCGAATATTTACGCTATCATAACAATATGCACAGTTCATATTTTTCTTTTAATTACATTTTAAGGTTTGCGACTACTTTCTATAGTAAAAGAATATTAATTTGAATGTCGAAGAATCTTGAACACCGTTATCTCAAAACTTCAACGTAAATCTTTTTATTTGCTAGAGGATTTACTATGGTACATCAACTATTTCCCCCCAATAACATGCATGTTTTATAATTGGGAAGATCCCATTTAAACCCTCAAATAGAACTTATTAATATTTTAAACCTTGAAATATTAGCACTCACACTCTAAAATTATTAAAGTAAAAAAAAACTTTCAATTAAAACCATAAAATTAGCTTTTAAGTTTGTGCCGCCATAATAGTTAACGAAAAATTATTAATATAATAAATAAATAAAATACTTTTAGTAAAAAAATAATAGAAATCTTTGTTATTAAATTAAATAATTATTAATAAAAAATTTACAGAACTAATTGTTATGACAACGCTAATTTGATGGTTTTAATCGAAAGTTTTTTATTTTAATGGTTTAGAATTTGAGTGTTAATATTTTAAGATTCAAAATGTTAGTAAGTTATACTTTGAAAGTTTAAAATGAGATTTTTCCTTTTATAGTTTATGATTTAATTAGTTTATATGATCGTGTTTAATCTCTAATATTTAGTTATTTTAGGGGAAAAAAACAAAAGTATAATATTTGCCTTTATCTATATGAACAAAGTCGAATTGGTCCCATTACCAAAAGTGTTTTAAGAAATCTTGACAAAATGTCACAGTGAAACCACATGATGATAGGATTTGAATATAGACAGCTTGAAGAGGACATGGGATGAGTTGTTTTCAATAATTGTAATGGGGCCTAGATTTCATTAACAGTTTTTAACTATGATATCGACTGGTCCAAACTGGTCCGACTTTGTGATATGGTTAGTTACAATTTATAGTCCAATATTTTACACGTGGGGAGAAAATGAGAGACATTCTCAAACAAAATTGGAAAAAACTCAATTGAAATAAATTGATTCAAAAAAAAAATGTCACTCAATGATCTAGATAACCTAAAAGCTTTTGAATTCATACCAAATTAAGAGTTTTCTGCCAACCTTCATCATCCACCTTTTAAAATTTTTTTTCTTCTTCAGATTCTTATTGCAATCCTACTGTATGTTTTATGAACCTTAAGAAATCCATATTGGTTCATTCTTCAGATTTACGCATAATAGATGAAGACCACTAGTGGAAATCGTCTTGATTCAAATAAGAGTTCATCAATGACACTATACTAGAAGATCTGGAATTCAAATCACAAATTATTATTAATCATGTAGATGAATTGAGACTGCTTCGAAAATCAGTATTACAGAAAGAAAAGAAGAGAAAAGATGTAGTTTTAGGCAGTCAATGAGTTTTTATGTTAGATAGGAACCATCAACGTGACTATATGATAGATAGGTTTTACTTTCCATCTTGTTGAAAAAAAAAATGAAAACCATCTTGAAAATGAATAGTAAGAAATAATAGAAGCCTTTCTTACCCGAAAAATAGAAGCCTTATGGACAACACATGATGTGAAGGTTAGATGTCGGCATAAATGTAGGTGTAAATATGTGGTGTTTCATGTATTTTAAGTCTCTTTCAGTCCAACTCCAATTTATAGAGAATTACAAATTCTTGCTCTGATTCTGGACTAAATATATTAATTCATATTAATTAATAGGGAATTGCTCTTAATATATAAACTAAATGTACTTACTCTTAATAATTCCCTATAAATTAAATGTACCCACTGTTAATAACTCCCCATAAATTAAATGTACAAATTCTTGTTTTGCATCAGGACTAAATATATTAATTCATATTAATTCCCTATAAATCAAAACAAGAATTTGTATTAAGTGAATCAAAACATCAGGGGGTGTTATATTAATAAAATTTACTTACTCTTAATAAATTTCATACTTTTACGCATAATAAAAAGTTAATTTATTAAAAATCAATAAATAAATAGATAAATAAATAATCAGTTTATGATAGAAAAAACAAATAGCAAGCCAAATAGCCACCATTAGACTTTTGATTTGTTTCAACCATTGTTAGATTTAAATTAAATAAAACTTGCATAGATATTTGAGAAAATCAAATAAAATGAAAATAAAAAAGCCTAGAACATTTTTCAATTCAAGGACAGATGAAGTGCAACCAAAGCCAAGTTCATAATCCAGACAACATTCAAGCATAATGAAATAAAAACACGAAACATATTCCACAACAAAATAGCATAAAAATAGAAATAGAATTCTACGACAAAGGATTATAGGAAGGAGATGTGGGACAGTAGTGGGGAGATGAGGGACAGTAGGAAAGTTTCTCATAAAAGGGTTCATCCTCTTTCTCATTGGCGGCTCTTGTCTTTCGTTTTAGAAAATGCAGCTTACATCCATCTGGAAGAGCATAGAATATGCCTCGTAAATACTCGTCTCCTGCAAGGAGTTCTATTGATTCCCAATAAAGAGGGCTCTTAAGAACCATCCTGTCAACCTCCCCCACTCGTTTAACGACAGTGGCCATTTGATCTTCAATCGATGCCATGTTGTGATGCAAAATCTGCAGGTTTATCAAAATAGAAAAATATCAGTTTTTAAAGCACCCAGACTATACCAGACTTAAACATAGATCAGTCTTTTTGAACCGTGTCAACTAAGCTGAGATTTTAACCTCTTTAACTATATCAGCTAACCAAAGAAACTAAAGAAAGAATCCAGAGAACTAAACCAAGAAAACGGAACAAACCATTGAATCGAAAGTCGAACTTAGGGAGAGTAACAAACACAAACCTGAACAAATAGATCTCTCAGACAAAAGCAGTGAGAAAGAGATTAGTGTTGGAATTGTGTCCAGTAATCTCGGTACTGTCTCTAGAAAGTAAGAGTATGTCAATGATCAGACATAAGTCATATAATACTGGGGGTCATGATGGCTTGCTAGAGTCCGCTCATGATCTATAAGTCTTGGACTTATTGCCTTTATTATATGATCCCATATGGGTCACACGCCTAAGCTAACAGGAAAATGTGTAGGAACGGTTTAGCAGAAGTACGGTAAAAGTGCTAGGCATTTACTGTACTTAGAGAGAATAAAACGGTTTAGCTACTCTGTGTCGATCGATACACAAGGTGTGTCGGTCGACACAGTGTGCGAATGCCGTCTAGTTAATTGGTGTTTGGGCCAAATGGCCCAAACGAAATCAGACAAGTTTTATAAGCTAAAACTCGAGTTTCTGATCAATTAACCCTAACACTCCAGCCGTAAACTCTCTCTCTCTGCGCCGAATTCCTCTAGTGGTCTAGCAGCTGTTTCCTGTGATCGCGTGTGTGAACCTTTGGAGGATTCATCCCTCGGTGTTTCTCTGATCTCAGACATACCATCTATTTCCGCTGCAAACAGGTATAAGGTGAGATCATCATTTGTTTCTATTCTGAGAAGAACCTAGATCGCATGTTTAGGTTGATATGAATCTAAGAATTGAATCAGGATCAACTAAACATTCCTTCAGTGGTATCAGAGCCAATGGTTCTGGTTTTTCTTGTTTAGATTCAATGTTTAGGATTGTTTTCTTGTTTAAAAGTGTTTTGAATCAACTACTGATAAGAGAAACTACTTAAGTAACAAGAATTGGAACCTAAACACACATAAAATTGCAGAAACCAAGCTATATGATTTGGTAGAATGCGATTTCAAGAGGTCTGTATCGACTGCGATCGCATGGATCGATCGATACGATCGCATGGATCGGTCGATACAGCCTATCGGTTAACCCTGTTAACACGTGAAAGCATCGATCGATGCAGGTTCGATATTGGTGCATCGACCGATGCGGTTGGTGCACATCGATCGACACGGTTAGGGTTTTGACTCGGTTCAGTGCATGCGTGAGAGCATCGATCGATACAGGATCGATGCACGATCGATGCAGGATCGATGCTGAGAGCATCGACCGATGTGGTTGATGGATCGATCGACACGGTTGGTCCATCGATCGACATGGTTGGTTTAAGGCTCGGTTTAATTTTGATTAAAATTAATTCGTCCTGGTTTAATAAACAGATTTAATAATTTTATTAAGTCTGGTTAAACCGGGACAAGAAATCCAATGTCGAAAGAATTATTGGATTTAGTGCCTAAACCAGGATTTTCTAATTTGATTTGGTTGGACCAAATAAATTGAGAAAATCCGGTTTAGTAAATAACCGGTTGACAATTGTGGTCATCGTAGTAATTAAAATTTGGTTAGACCAATTTTAATGAACCAGACCGGTTATGTCATTTAATTGGACAATTGGGTCATGTCTTGGACATGGACCAGTTCTTGGGCCTCGGGCCAAGAAGTTAAAACAATTGGGCCAGTTATTTGAGTCTTTCTTCAGATTAATTTAAAATTTATTTTATAAAATTATAAAGTCGATTTTAAATTAAAGTTTCCGAAATTTTGAAATTAGAAAGTTTCTTAAATTAGAAGTTTCTGGATTTGCGGGTTTTGGATTTTAAAGAAATTTCTAAAGTTAGAAAGTTTCCGTTTTTAGAAAGTTTCCAATTTTAGAAAGTTTCCAAAAATAGTAGGTTTCCAAAATGGAAAGTTTCCCGAAATAGTAATCTTCTATTTTGGGAATGATTTTTTAAATAAACCTACGAACCTCAAATAATATCAAGCGTTGGATGTCTTGTCCATTCTATGTCAGCTGTCGAAGCCCATTCAATTGTATTCATGGCCTTACAGTGTGAGGGTGTCTGCTTTTGCGTGGATAAGACGGTTTGTGATTCATAAATGTCATTGGGAGTCCCAGACATTAATGATTACATGACTGTATAGTCTGGTTTTCTTGACTGGGCCATCGGGAGTCCCGGGCCTTGAGACATCAGAGTGGATTGGGCCTCAGGCCCAGATTCACAACCAAGAGTTATATCACGGATATAATTAGCCGATATAGGGCTTACCGATATAAGCTAAGGTTTGGTGACGGCCAGTGGCCCACTTTAATCTTAGTTATATGTGGATCTTGGAATCATTATATTCTATTGAGGGTAACTTATGTTATTGAATATAATGCGTGATTAATCATATTAAATTTAATACGAGATTAATCATATTGAACATTTTAACTAATAACCTTTTTATCTATATATTTCAGCTATGACTACTACAAGCACACAAAACACATTCTCGATCCGGTCTGTTCTCGAAAAGGAGAAGCTGACTGGAACGAACTTCCTGACGTGGTCAAGGAACTTGAGGCTAGTCCTCAAGCAGGAGAAGAAGGATTATGTCCTTCGTGATCCTCTCCCCGAGAGGCCTCCTGCCAATGCCGCCAGGACTCTGCATAATGCTTGGGAAAAGCATTCGTCAGATGAAAATGATGCCTATTGCCTGATGTTGGTGACAATGACTCCGGAGCTGCAAAAACAGTTCGAGAGTGTATTGTCACCCATCGAGATAATGGCAAGCCTGAAATCACTTTTTCAGGAGCAGGCTAGGACTGAGAGGTTTCAAACAGTTAAGAACCTCTTGGACTGCAAGTTGGCTGCGAATGCGGCAGTGAGTCCTCATGTCTTGAAGATGATGGGTTATCTCGATCATCTTCAGAAACTCGACTGCCCAATCAGCCAGGAACTTGCCTGCGACATCATTCTGCAGTCATTACCTGCAAGCTATGATCAGTTCATTCTGAACTTTAACATGCATGGCTTGAGTAAGACATTGCCTGAGCTTCACGGAATGCTCAAGACTGCGGAGCCCAATTTGAGGAAAACCGCCAAGGACCCCAATGTGCTTATGGTGCAGAAGGGCAAGGGGTTTAAGAAATCCTCTGCTAAGGATAAGGGAAAGGCCAAGGCTGTCCAAGTCGCGGACAAGGACACGCCAAAGCCCAAGCCCAAGTCCAAGGCTGGGCCAACTGACATATGCAGGTTCTGTAAAGAACCAGGGCATTGGAGGAGAGAATGTAAGAAATTCCAGGAAGGTCTAAAGGAATTGAAGAAGAAGACTTATGAGACTTCTTCAACAGGTATTTTTGTTATAGAAGTTAATACAACTACTTCTGATAATACCTCATGGGTTATGGATACTGGTTGTGGGGCTCATATTTGTACTAATATGCAGGCACTCAGCAACAGTAGAAGGCTGAAGCAAGGACAAGTGGAGCTACGAGTTGGGAATGGAGCGAAAGTTCCAGCGCTAGCTGTATGCACTTACTTGTTGTCTTTACCTTCGGGATTGATTTTAGAACTCAATAATTGTTATTTTGTACCTGCTATAAGCAGAAATATTATTTCAATTTCTTTGTTGGATTTGGAAGGTTATGATTTTTCAGTTAAGAATAAATTATGTTCCTTCAATCGCAACAATTTGTTCTATGGTTCTGCCCCTCTTATGAATGGGCTTTACATACTCGATCAATCCGCGCCAATTTATAACATTAATACCAAACGGTTCAAACCTAATGAGGAGAACCGAACGTTTCTATGGCATTGTCGTTTAGGGCACATCAGCGAGAAACGCATCAAGAGGCTCCATTCGAATGGACTTCTTGGCTCATTTGACTTTGAGTCATGTGAGAAATGCGAATCCTGCATGATGGGCAAAATGACACGGGCCCCCTTTAATAAACCTAACGAGAGGGCCAGTGACTTATTGGGCCTGATACACACTGATGTGTGTGGCCCAATGTCCACAAATGCAAGAGGAAACTATCAGTACTTCATTACCTTTACTGATGATTTCAGTAGGTATGGATATGTTTATTTAATGAAACATAAGTCTGAATCTTTTGAGAAGTTCAGAGAATTCCAAAATGAAGTACAGAACCAACTTGGCAAAAGCATTAAGGCTCTTCGGTCCGACCGAGGAGGAGAATACTTAAGCCAAGAATTCAGTGATCATCTGAGAGAGTGTGGGATCGTATCCCAACTCACTCCTCCTGGAACACCTCAATGGAATGGTGTGTCTGAAAGGAGAAATCGGACCTTATTGGATATGGTTCGATCTATGATGAGTCACACAGACCTTCCAATATCCCTTTGGGGATATGCTCTGCTAACAGCAGTGTTCACTCTAAATAGAGCGCCATCGAAAGCAGTAGCAAAGACACCATATGAATTATGGACTGGAGAAGCTCCAGTGCTGTCTTATCTCAGAATTTGGGGTTGTGAAGCCTATGTCAAGAGATTGATCTCAGACAAGCTTACACCAAAATCTGACAAATGCTACTTCATTGGTTATCCACGGGAAACCAAGGCTTATTACTTCTATCTACGTTCCGAGAACAAGATCTTTGTTGCCCGGGATTGTAACTTTCTTGAGAGGGAGTTTCTCTCTAAGAAAGACAGTGGGAGTAAGGTACTGCTTGAAGAAATTCAAGATGAACAGGATACTGCTCAACCTAATGAGGAAGAGCAGCAGGAGGACCTACAAGAAATTGTAGAGCCTGAACCTGTAGTACCTGAAGTTCGAAGATCCGGGAGGATCCGTCACGAACCCGAGAGATATCAAGGATTCCTCGTGACTGACTGTCATGATCTTTTGATCATTGATGGTGATGAACCATCGAACTTCAATCGAGCCATGATGGGCCCAGATTCCTCTAAGTGGCGCAAGGCCACTGATTCCGAAATGGACTCCATGTCGGTCAACCAAGTGTTTTCGTTGGTTGACTTACCCGCTGGTGTAAAAGCCATCGAGTGCAAATGGATCTTCAAGAAGAAGATTGACGTGGATGGAAATGTCCAGATTTATAAAGCCAGGTTGGTGGCAAAAGGTTTCAGACAAGTTCACGGTGTGGATTACGATGAAACCTATTCACCAGTGGCTATGATGAAATCTATTCGGATTCTACTAGCAACTGCAGCTTTTCATGATTATGAAATTTGGCAGATGGACGTGAAAACCGCCTTCCTGAATGGAATTCTGGAAGAGGATGTGTATATGACGCAACCTGACAGTTACATAGATCCAAAGAATGCTGGGAAAGTATGCAAGCTTCATAAATCCATTTATGGATTGAAGCAAGCATCGAGGAGCTGGAATCTTCGTTTTGATGAAGCGATCAAGCAATTTGACTTCATCAGAAACGAAGAAGAACAATGCGTGTATAAGAAATCTAGTGAGAGCAAGATTGTATTTCTTATTCTGTATGTCGATGACATACTGCTTCTCGAAAACGACGTTCCAATGCTGAAGTCGGTAAAGGACTGGCTTGGAAGTTGTTTTTCCATGAAAGACATGGGTGAAGCCGCATACGTTCTTGGAATCAGGATCTACCGGGATAGATCTAGAAGGCTGATAGGCTTGTGTCAAGATTCATACATTGACAAAGTCCTACAAAGATTCAGCATGAAGGATTCCAAGAAGGGCTTCACGCCGATGGTACATGGCACAACGCTAAGCAAGAAGCAGAGCCCTACGACGGCTGCTGAGCTTGAGCGCATGAAGAATATTCCTTATGCATCTGCAATAGGATCTGTCATGTATGCCATGATCTGTACTCGTCCTGATGTTGCTTATGCATTGAGCATGACGAGTAGATACCAGTCAAATCCAGGTGAAAACCATTGGATTGCCGTAAAGAATATCTTGAAGTATCTAAGACATACTAAGGATAAGTTCTTAGTGTACGGTGGAAGTGATGTGCTTAAAGTCAGTGGATTCACGGACGCAAGTTTCCAGACAGACCAAGATGATTTCCGGTCACAGTCCGGTTATATCTTTTGTCTGAATGGCGGTGCAATCAGTTGGAGAAGCTCCAAGCAAGACACCGTTGCAGATTCCACCACAGAAGCTGAATATATCGCCGCCTCAGAAGCTGCGAAGGAAGCTGTTTGGATACGGAAGTTCATTATTGAACTAGGTGTGATACCAGATGCGGCTGAGCCTCTGGCACTGTTTTGTGACAACAATGGTGCTATAGCTCAGGCAAAGGAACCAAGATCACACCAGAAATCCAAGCATGTTCTAAGAAGATTTCACTTGATACGTGACATCATTAATAGAAAGGAAGTCAAGATCAGCCGAGTTCAGACAGATGATAACGTCGCTGATCCGTTGACAAAGCCACTCCCAAGGCCTAAGCTCGAGTTTCTGACTGAAGCTGTAGGCATTAGAGACATAGAAATGTAATCTAAATTTGAGTGGGAGTTTGAGGGCTTTTATTTAGTTATTTGATATGTTCTTGTAAAACATTCTTATGTTTAATGAAATTATTATTTCAAGATTATTTTAACTGTGATGAAATAATCGTTCCAAAGTGATATGAACCATTTTATAGGTCATCGAAATAAATGACTTGATCTTGAGTCATCGAAGTCATTTAGCTTGATCATGAGACCCTATATTTGATAGATGTTTTATATCATACCGTCCCTAGTCGAAGGTTGTTGAAATTGGAACACCAACAACCGTGTGAGACTGGATTGGTACGTGACTTATGACAAAGTCTCAGTGTGTCATAGATGCGCGGCATCAAAGTCAGTACATAGGTGTATGTTTGGGAACATACGACCGGACAAGACCCGCATATAAGAACTCTTCAGGATATTTATATCTGTGTCATAAGAGATTCTTACTACGACTATAGAGTATAGTCCTTAGACCTGAGTTCGCATGCATGTGACTGCACATGGACTGATGCACTTTGATCATTGTCTAACGCTATCGTTCTGCGATAGTTATAAGGACCTTGTTTGGGTACATTATGAAATGAATAGTTTACAGTGATGGAACAAGACGGAATTTGTCCCTCCAATATAAATGGAGTGAATATCTCTAGGCCAATCGGAGATTTGAATACTGGAAAATGCATGGCCATGCTCAAACGGACTTTCCCGAGTCGTTTGGATTGTCAGTATCAAATCAGAGTCCGATGAACAAGATTAGGCTTTATAAGGATGACACCAATCTTGCCTTATGACTAATCGAGATATTGTGACAAAAGGATTATGAATACAGAGATTCCAGTACAAGTGGGAGATTGTTGGAATTGTGTCCAGTAATCTCGGTACTGTCTCTAGAAAGTAAGAGTATGTCAATGATCAGACATAAGTCATATAATACTGGGGGTCATGATGGCTTGCTAGAGTCCGCTCATGATCTATAAGTCTTGGACTTATTGCCTTTATTATATGATCCCATATGGGTCACACGCCTAAGCTAACAGGAAAATGTGTAGGAACGGTTTAGCAGAAGTACGGTAAAAGTGCTAGGCATTTACTGTACTTAGAGAGAATAAAACGGTTTAGCTACTCTGTGTCGATCGATACACAAGGTGTGTCGGTCGACACAGTGTGCGAATGCCGTCTAGTTAATTGGTGTTTGGGCCAAATGGCCCAAACGAAATCAGACAAGTTTTATAAGCTAAAACTCGAGTTTCTGATCAATTAACCCTAACACTCCAGCCGTAAACTCTCTCTCTCTGCGCCGAATTCCTCTAGTGGTCTAGCAGCCGTTTCCTGTGATCGCGTGTGTGAACCTTTGGAGGATTCATCCCTCGGTGTTTCTCTGATCTCAGACATACCATCTATTTCCGCTGCAAACAGGTATAAGGTGAGATCATCATTTGTTTCTATTCTGAGAAGAACCTAGATCGCATGTTTAGGTTGATATGAATCTAAGAATTGAATCAGGATCAACTAAACATTCCTTCAATTAGGACAGCAAGAAGTTATATAATGATAATGATGATGAAGTGAAAGGTTGAGCGAGATAACAGTTACTGTTTTCAAGAATGCATGGGGGATTCTAAAAGATCTCATGCGTTCATGGGAAAGAGTATGCCGAATGTTTAGGCCAATCACAAATTATTATTATTAATTCTTTTGTCCATAAACCCTCCCTAAAGCTTACGTTCCCAGGTTATTTACAATATAGGCCTTTGAGCGGTGCTTATTTCTCTCTCTACTCTCTCTCGGTTTCTTCTTAAAGTTAACGCTTCCCGAGGTTTCTCCGGTGGTTTGCGACTCCGTCCCCACCATGAGAAGCCTCCCTTTGATTCTCGTGCGTTGATGCTTACAACCGTGGAGGCTAGGATGTAACCGGATTTTCCTCGGTTATGTCGTCTTCATCTTCGCGTGGTGTGGTGCTCCTCTCCGCGGCGGCGTACCGTCTAATCTTCGTCAAATCCACTATCCCCGGGTAAGTCGCGGCGCCGGAAACCCCTAGAGGACAGGGGGCGGATGGATTCGTGCAAGGGAGCGTGGCTCGACGAGATCTGGGCTTTGCGTTTGCCGATGAGGAGATGGAGGGTAGCGAGACTCGCCAAGGAGATGTCTCGGCGGTGGTGGCCACATCGCCGCGACTGCGGTGGAGAGGGGCGGTGATAGTGCCTCATTGCATGTCACTCTTCCCAGAGGAATCTACTTGGCAGGAGGCGGGCAGATCTGAGAAGACTGGAATGGTTAGGCGATCATCAGGCGATGGGTGCGAACGACGATTAGTCAGCAGAGGCTTGCTGGGAGCGGCTTCACCGGGTGAAACCGTGTGGACTCCGGCGAAGACCCGCTTGTCGGGAGGAAGGAAGAGAAGCTGGACCGGTGGCGCTGGGAGGACGGCAAGGGTCGGATCCTGTCGCCGCACCGACCAGATTTGTCGGCGAGGTGAATCTTCCCGAATCATATCCGCCGGCGGCGGAAATCAGAGGCGGAGGGACCCTTAAGAGTGGTGAGGGCATCGTTCGTAATTTCGCGTCCGGTTTAAGGGCTCCATTTCGGGGTGTTTGGTTTATTAGGGTTTTCGGTTTGATCTTTTTGGTCTGGTTACATCTTGGTTATGTACCCGGTTGATCCCGGTTATCGATCGGTTTAATTAAATATATATATATATATATTAAAAAAAAAGCTTACGTTCCCAATTCACTCATATGTCTGTATTTATCTGCCATATATATTAGACTATCTCTAATGTATTTCTTTATTTTTACTTCAAAAATAGAAGAACTCTATAATAGAGGTGAATTTTGCGCTAATGTATTCCTCTATATTTAAAAAAAAAAAATATTCTCTTTAATATTCTTTTTTATTTTACTAATAATACTTTTTATTTACCAAAGTTGCAATTTAGCCTATTTATTTTTTTTTACAAAGTTTTATAAAATTATAATATTATACGATCCGATTCGATACCAAAATAAGAGTTTTTTCGGATTGGTACCAGATCAGATATTCGAATCCGGGTAAAATGTCTAGCCATAATTTTTTTCACAAAAGACCAAAAAATATTTTTCTCAAACATAATATATTTTGATTTTTAATATTTATTTTAAATATTTAATAGTATTATTATAATTTGTTAATTCTTATAATGTTAGTTATAAAAATATTAATATTTAATTGTTTTAGTTATATATAAAAGTATTTGAAAGTTGATGGATTGATTTATAAATTAAAAAATTTACCTCTATTATAGAAGAAAAAAATAAAGATCTCTATTTTAGAAGTGAAAATAGAGGTGAGTCGAAGTAAATTTACCTTTTTTTTTAATTCTAACAAGTAAATTTACCTATAAAATAAAATTTAGAGGCAAATATAGAGGTGGGTTGGAGATGCCTTTATACTCATTAGTAATCCATACACGCGGGGAAAAAATCGAGACTTGCTCTCCATTATTTGGAGGTACAGTAAATGAAATTATTAACAATCCAAGCATAATTTAAAAAGGTGCAATATGGCAAAACTGAACAGAATAGAACCGAATTGGAATCAAACAATATGGTTTGGTTTCTTAAACCAACAACTAACATATATGATTCGATAGGTGAACATAAGCATAACGGGTATGTTAGTTGTTAGCTGTTAGCGGAAAGGAATAACAAAAATTCGAGAATAACCGTTTTACTATAGTTTTTTATCAGACTGTTTTTGATACTATTATTTTTGTGATTAATAACAATTAAAACGGTATATCTATAATCGCTAGGGTTATTAATATATTGAGATTTTCTATTTTATTCGACAAATTAATACATGTTTTTTTGCCAACATGTTATTTTATTCGACAAATTAATACATGTTTAGGCAACAAATAAGTTTTCTACTTTCACATAAGCACAAGAAAATGAAATTGAGTAGCGGTTAAGATTGCCCATCAAGCTTATGTTTTTGGGCTCGACTGGTTCAAACCTGGCGGTTGCGGTTGCGGTTGCGAGAGTTTGCTGAAGCGGGTGGTTGTGGTTAGTAGCGTTTGTAAACGTTTTGTACGACTGGTTTAACAATTGGAAGCGGCTGTGTTTGCGGAATATTCTTGACTGGTTGACAAGTGGTTGCGTTTAATAGCGGTTGAATGAAAATACTAAAGTAAAAATAATGTGTTAAATCAAATAAGGCTTGGGATGCTTCTCGGAAAAAAATGAATCAATTCCATTTCTCAAGAAAGTTTGATCTCAGATTCTACGTTGCCACTACGATAGAGCTGAAGTTGGGCGAGGAGTTGCAGGACAACTGTAGAGGACAAGCATATTATTTCGACCAAACGGAGCCACATGAATTAACTTTCCCAAAGACTTGTTACTGTATCAAGCATCCTCTAAACGTGTTGGAGAACAAGAAACAGAGATCAAAAAAGTAAAATTAAAATTGATTCTCAAAGAAAAGTCCAAAATAGATTTTCAAAGAACGAAATGAAATATTCCAAAATACTAACATAGCTTCTTGTTAGAAAAACACCAAAAGAAAAACATGAGAAAAAGATCCAGCCTTGTCTTCATATATGTTTCTTCTTTAACGAGCATCTCATATCTCTCGCGCTATACCATCTCTAACGATTCTTCCTTTTTAAAGCTTCAAGCTTGTTCTTAATTTTATTCCAATTTAGAGTCAACTCATATTGTTTGTTTAATTCCGTGAGAACGTTTTGTTTTCTTTGTTCTGACAAATTTTTGCCTTTACATTGTCCAGCTTGTTTTTCTAGCGTTATTAGTTCTAGTAAGAAACTGGTCATCTCATTTGACCAATTGATTTTCTGTTCAAAAAATAAGTAAACACACAGGTACTAAACATAATTAAGCATGAAACATAAATTGTATAATTCACGCACAAAAGCATAACAAAAATCAACATCAAAAGAAAACATAATTCAACTACTAATAGAACAAAAAAAACTTATGTTTGATTCTTGACCATCTTCTGGTTGTGTAGAGGCCATAATTTCACTGCTTTACCGTCGTCTGTGGCCGTAGAAATCTTAAGGCTATTCTTTTGTGGCTACAAAAATCTTAGGGTTTATTATATAGAGAATATGTAGGATATAATGATATATATATAATAAGATATTACGGGATGTAAAAGTTATAGATAATGATATTAGTAGTTATATATACGTGATATGATGATAATAGTTATAGATAATAATTTAAATAGAAAATTTTAGATTTATACGTATTTTTAAAAAAAAATTGTAAACGCAACCGCCCGCAACCGCAAACGCTTGCGAGAAGGAGCTTTTGATTTCTAGCGATAAGGAGCGATTCCAAGCGATACAAAGCGGTTGTAATGATTGTTTCTAAACGCTATCAACCGCAACCGCCCGCAAACGTAGCATTTGCGGGTGGCAGCGGGTGAACCAATCAAGCTCTTTGTTTTAATATAGCCCAAACCTGGATTTTTAGAACATAAATTACGCTTATATAATGATGGATGTCTTTATGTTGGTGTAGTCATTGATGTTTATATATCCGTTCAGGATTGGTTTGAATTTTTAGATTTCGAACTTAGAGATATAAAACCTATTCGGATATTTTAGAATTTTGGTTGAGTTTGTTCGGTTTCAAATTCCAAAAAATCATTAAAAAAAAAATTTATTATAATTAAATAAAAGTTTATTAGATTTTGACAATATAACAATTTTTTTGTTTATTATAGATATTTTAATTATTTTGGTCTAAAATAACCGATATATTTGGATTTTATACTTGTAATTTTGGATACCTTGTTATATCAAATCTAAATATAATTATTATTTGGATATATAGTTGTATTTTAGATATTTGGATATCCATTTAGTATTTTTTTGTTTGCTTTTAATTTTTTTAGATTTAGGAGTTTATGATATATTCAAATAATTTGTCGGTTCAAGTTCGCTTTTTCTTTTTCTGTATTCTAGTTCCGACTTTTTGGTCCATGCCTAGTCTGATGAAGTATAGAATTTTTTATTAGTGGCTATGCATCCATGTTTAGAGAACTAAAGCAAACAATACACCACAAAAATCAGTATTGAAAAACATATATAGAAATAACAATTACATTTCATATCACATAACAATACCATTTTCATATTACATAAAACCAAAGCCAGGTTCATAATCCACCAAACATCAAATTCAGGCACAAACAAATAAACACTGAACATATGAAACATATTCCAACAACATCACCCTGACACATAAAAACATATTTCCATCAAGCAGAACCAGAGTAATAATGGAATTCGCCCTAAAAAGGTTCTCTTTCTGGCGCATTGCAGGCTTTTGTCTTTCGTTTTAGATAATGCAGCTTACATTCATCTGGAAGTGCATAGAATATGCCTCGTGAAATCTCATCTTTCGCAAGGAGTTCTATAGAATCCCAGTAAAGGGGGCTCTTAAGAAACAACTCCTTAACCTCCCCAACTCGCTTAACAAGAACGGCCATTTGATCTTCAATCGATGGTTGGGATCGATAACTTTCATTAGTAGGTCTAGATGCCATGTCTGTCTGAAACAAAAACTAAAGATATTAGTTTTCAAAGCACCAAGACTATATCATATCAAAGTTAAAACAGAGTAGTACACAACAAAGTGAAACACAGATCATCAGCTTGTTTGAAATTTCAAGTGTTTTTTTTTTATCTCATAAAACAATGAAAATAGTCCTAACCACAGATAAACTAAAGGAGGAGCCCAGAGATGTAAATGAAGAAATCAAAATATAAGACTAACAAAGCCTCATTGAATCATAATTTATAATAAGAAAGCGAACTAAGAGATAGTGAAAAAGCAAACCAGGACAATCAGATCTCAGAGAGAGAAAGCAGAGGTAAAGAAGACCACTGATAAAAAGTGAAAGAGTTACTCTCCGATCAATTTAATTATTCTTTTGATCTGATCAAAATATATATTACAAACATTTGTTAGGTTAAATAAGCCCAAAATAAGAATTGAAATTGGCCCACTATAACAGATCTATAATTCCTTATAGTGGCTACTGCACTTTCTGATGTTATTTCGAATTCAAGGCTGAACAAAAATAGCCTCATTACAAAGATATGTAACAAAAAGAATTAATTTAATCAAACAAATGCATAAATTCACATAAATTGTCAGGGCATCTTTGATTCATCTCTATTTTTGCCTACAAATGTTATTACTAAGGAAATTATTCTATATCTTAATCTCAAATAAAAATTGCTATTTTTCGTTTATATTTGGAGGATGACCTCTATTTCTACCTTTCAAATAAAGTGGAATTTTAAAAATTAGAAAACAATCCTTAAACTTTATTAAAAATAGTTCATGATTATTCAAGTTAATATTTTTAATAATTAATAATATAAAGAAACACTACTTTATAAATAATACGATTATGTTTAATATAAAATAAAAGTCAAAATACATTATGTTTTGTGGAAAAAATCTATTGATCATGTCTAAGAAAATACATATATGTAGATGCAAAAACAAAAATTTAATATGTCTTATATTTTTTTACAGTAGTAATGTAATTTTATTTATATAATAAATGTTTAAATTAAATAATATTATACTTTATAAAAGTTTTTTTTTTCAAAATCAAATAGTTGAGCTAATTTGTAAATTTTGTAAATAAATATACTGATACTAAAATAAACTAGTGGAAATCCCCTATTTAAATAAGAGTTCATTAATAATTCTCTCACAAGCCGCCTACTTGTTTAACGACGGTGTCCATTTGATCTTCAATCGACGGTTGGGTTCCATAACTTTGATTAGTCACTGCGCTAGATTTAGATGCCATGTCGTGATGCAAAATCTGCAGGTTCATTACAATATCAGTTTACAAAGCAACCAGACTATATCATATCAAGCTAAAAGACTTAAACATAGAACAGCCTTCTCGAACAAACTCTTAAGAGCCCCCTCTTTGATTATATCTAGATAAAAACAAGTAAAATCATCTAACAAGACAAACTAAAGAAAGAATCCAGAGTAGTACCAAACGACGAAACCGGAACACACCATTGAATCAAAAGTCGAACTTAGGGAGAGTAACAAACACAAACCTGAACAAATAGATCTCTCAGACAAAAGCAGTGAGAAAGAGATTAAGACAGCAAGAAGCTATATAATGATAATGATGATGAAGTGAAAGCTTGAGCGAGATAACAATTACTGTTTTCAAATCGAACCATCATTTAAAAAGGTGCACTATCGCAAAACTGAACATATAGAACCGAATTGGAGTCAAGCAATATGGTTTGGTTTCTTGAACCAACAACTAATAATATATGGTCCAACTGGTGAACAATAAAATTGGAATGGGTAAGTTAGATGTTAGCGGAAACTGTAGATAGTTAGGGAATAATGCAAAACTGTAGGAAAAAAGTTGTTAGTAAAGGTGGTAACAAATTTTTTGAAAGTAATTGTTTTAGTGTAGTTTTTGATATCACTTTTGTGAGAGCATCTTCAATCCTACTCTATTTTTTACTCTTAACTCTATTTTAGAGTAAATTCTTCTCAAATCTCACTCTATTTATCACTCTAAAATAGTGTAAACATTTTTTTTTACTTTATATTTGTAGTAAAGATACTTTTTCTATCCTATTTTAGTGTTTAATTTGTTTATTTCTAAAATAGTCCTTTAACTTTTAAATTTTTTTATTTACACCTATAATAAATAATAAGTTTAATAATTAATCATTATAAAATCACTATTAAAGTTATTAAAAATGCTAAAATAAAAAATGCCAAAATTTACAATAAACAACATAGAAGAAACTGAAATTTAAGATAAACAACATAAAATAAATATAACACACCAAAGACTATAACTTAAAAATATGGTAAGCCGCTTTCATATCTTATAAGATCGCTTAAGTCTTGTCTGAACGAAGTAGATGGAGGAAAAACTTGTTGATCATGTCGTTGATCACCCCGCTTTGTAAAATCCGTGTTTGCTCAGCTTGAATATATGCATGAATATTTGGATCTTCTATGAAATTCAAGTCACAAAATAAAATTTTGTTTTTTTTCCTTTGAATTGTTTCAAAGCATAATTCATATTTTGAATATTCAAATGATGGTGATATTTAAACCAAATCTATTATGCTTTATTATGTTTTATATGATGCAATGTTGTTTTTGCAAAATAATAAAATAAATGGGATTAAATTGTAAACTTTATAAATAACAAGTACTAAAAGTAAAAAAAAAGAACATTCTTATAATATTTCATTTTATGATGAAAAATAGAATAATACATTAGAGATGAATTCAGCTATATTTTAATGTCACTCTATTTTAGAGTGAAATATATAATTTTACATTGAATATGGTCTAATTGATAACAACTAAATCGGTATACCTATAACTGTTAGGGTTAAAAGTTACTAATCAAAGCCATATCTAGATTGAACATCCATTTAACATAAATAAATGCGGCTTTTTATTTTATTCGACAAATTAATACATGTTTAGGCAACAAAGAGTTTTTTTCTTTCACTTAAAGGATCTCTTCACTCTATTTTTTTTTTTTACTATAAACTCTATTTTATAGTAAATTTTTCTCCAACTCCACTCTATTTCTCACTCTAAAATAATGTAAATTTAATTCTTATTCTATACTTGGAGTAAACTTATTTCTTACTCTATTTTAATGTTACATTTTTATTTATAAATGGTTTTAACTTTTAAATTTTTATTTTTATCTATAATAAATAATAAGTTTAATAACTGTTAAAATCATTATTAAAATTATTGAAAATGCTGATACATAAAAATGCTAAAATTTAAGATAAACAACATAAAAATATTAAAATTTAAGATAACAACACAAAATAAATATAACACACCAAAGACTGTAACTTAAAAATCTGGTAAGCTGCTTCCAGATACTTCAACATCGCTAAAGTATTGTCCGAACGAAGTAGAGGGAGAGAAAACTTGTTGACCCCTTGTTGATCTCCAATCACGTTTTGTTATTTTGAAAGGACCAATATGATTTTGGAAAATGATTGTGTTACATGACATAATGACTATATATAATATTACATAATATAATAATTGAGGATGAAAGTGATTTCGATACACCAATTGAAGCTCGAAGAGAAGCTCCACCTCCACAAGTTTAAGTAGAAGAAGATGATAATATCCAGTTCCAAAAATTTCTTGGTCGATTTAGATAAATAAAAGATGAAGAAGATCATTTTTACTTCGGAATGCGTTAATCGAAGATTTATGGGAAAAATAGTAATTATGATATTTAAATCAAAATATTTTATATTTTATTATTTTCATACGATGTAATTTTATTTTTATTTTATAAAATTTTAATTTAAATAATTTTATAGTTTAGACGTTGTAATATTATAATTTATAAAAAAAATTCAAAGAATAAAATAAATAAGGTTAAATTGTAAACTTTATAATAAAAAGTATTAGTAGTAAAAAATAAAATAAAATATACTTAGAATATTCTGTTTTTAGAATGGAAAACAAAATAGCATATTGGAGAAAAATTCAACTCCATTTTAGTGACATTATTTTTTAGGCTGAAATATAGAGTTTTACATTGGAAATTGTGTTAAACCCACGAAAATGTAATAGAGCTTTAAAAACAAACAAAAAATGTAATAGAGTAGCGGAAAAGATTGCCCATCAAGCTTTATGTCTTTGTTTTAGTATAGCCCAAACTTGGATTTTTAGAACATAAATTCGCTTTTATAATGATGATATTGATGTCTATAGGCGTTCGAAAATACATTCATGATTTGTATTTTTAGCTTTCGAGTTTAGAAATATAAGACCTATTCGGATATTTTAAAGTTTTGGTTTGAGTTCAGTTAGGTTTCGAAAACAAAAAAAAATCATAAAATAATATAAAATTGGTTATATTTGAGTAGAGATGTTAGACTTTAACAAATATATAAAACAAGAATTTTTGTTTATGTTGGATATTTTAATTATTTTGGTTTAAAATAACCGATATATTTAGACTTTGTAATTGTAATTTTGAATAACTTTGTTATATTAAATCTAAATATAATTAATATTTTTGGTATATAATTGTATTTTGGATATTTGGATATGTTTAGGATCTATACAATAATCAGTCGGTTCATGTTCAAGTTTGTTTCTTCTTTTTCGGTTCGGTATTCCAACTCCGGGTTTTTGGTCTATGTCTAGTTTGATGAGGTATAGATTTTTTTATTACTAGGTTTAGCCCGCCCTACAATAATCGGGCGGGTGCGTTAATAATATGAGATAAGTCATTTTAATATAAAATTATTTTAAAATTTTTAATAAGCATTTGAAAAAAGATCGAATGGAACAATACATAGACAAATAAATTCCGTATGAATTCAAATAGTTTACTTTAACTTAAGAATAATACTATTAAGAGGGCAAACATACTAACTTTTTTAAAACTATATTTTAAATTTTAATAAGCATTTAAACATGTTAGTTTTACCTTCAGTTTACTCTCCTTTGCATGTAAACTAACATTCACTTTCTATTTTTACTATTCTTGGTAGATCACAAAGTCATATTTTTATAAATAACACTCTCATGCAAATATAAATTTTATATTTATTCTCATAATCTTTTCTTTTTTATTTACAATAACCATGAACAAAACTAATATATGCATTTAAAAACAATATGGGTTATCTATATATATATAAAATATTTTTCTCTCTTTTGATGATTCCACATCGTTATCCAAATTTATGGCATATTATTTGAATATTAATTTTTGTAATTTGAATTGATATGTTTTAGTAAAAAAAAAATGAAATGTCATTTTTCATATTGTATATTATTAAATTAATATGGCATAAATTTGAATGATGATGTGACATCACCAAAACCAAAAGAGAGAAAAACTTATATATATATATATATATATATATATATATATATATATATAGATGCAAACGTATAAACCACAAAAATCTATATTGAAAAACATATATAGAATAGTAGAAATAACAATAACATTTCATATTACGTAACAATACCATTTCATATTACATAAAACCAAAACCAGGTTCATAATCCACCAAACATCAAATTCAAGCACAAAAAATAAACACTAAACATATGAAACATATTCCACAACATTAAACTCAAGCACAACAACATGAACCCTAGCTCACACATAAAAAACATATTTCCAGCAATCAGACTAGTAATATATAAGGGATATGGACCTCTCCATTTATCACCAATTGACTTTAGGTTGGAAGCCCATATCTTAACATGGTATTAGAGCCCGATCCACACAGTCCAACTCGATCCGACCCATAGTTGGTCTAATCATCGACAACCCAGGCCCAATTTTGGTGCCGTCGATCCAAGCCCGAATATTACGAGATTAATGGCCAAAAAACCATTATCTCGAGGAGGCGTATTAGGGACATAAGTCCCACATCGGAAGTTGGAAGGGATCACTAAGGGATATGGACCTCTCCACTTATCACCAATTGGCTTTAGGTTGGAAGCCCATATATCTTAATAATCAGAGCCAGAATCATAATGGAATTCGCCCTAAAGAGGCTCCCTTTCTGGTGCATTGTAGGCTTTTGTCTTTCGTTTTAGATAATGCAGCTTACATTCGTCTGGAAGTGCATAGAATATGCCTCGTGAAACCTCGTCTTTCCCAAGGAATTCTATAGAATCCCAGTAAAGTGGGCTCTTAAGAACCAACCCCTTAACCTCCGCCACTCGCTTAACAAGAACGGCCATTCGATCTTCAATCGATGGTTGGGATCAATAACTTTCATTGGTCACCGCGCTAGGTCTAGATGCCATACCTGTCTGATATAAATCTGCAGGTTTATCAAAAACGAAAGGAATTAGTTTTCGAAGCACCCAGACTATATCATCAAAGTTAAATACAAATCATCAGCTTGTTTACGATGCCAAGTTGGGCGATTATGTAAGCAAGACCCTTCAACAAGTAACATAACATAATACACTGAAATCAAGCCAGAAAATACTAATGCCAGAAAATATTTTTGAACATGCCTTGATGTGAGCGACGATGATAACCAAGCAAAGCAGCTCAATGGGACTGGCGAAACGAACCCTAAATGATAAAGGAACATCGTTTAAAACAATATAATTATAAACGCCAGTTAATGAAACGCCTAAACAGATCATAAAGCCCGATTATTTTGTACACTAAACAAACCTAAACAGGTAAACTTTTTTATGCTGAGCCCGTTAAGGCCCGCGAATTTGGTGCTCATTTTAACATACAGCCTGGACAAAAGCCGGGTACTCGATATTTTTGCATTACCCGCTACTTGACTTGTCTTATACAAGTACTAATTTTTTTTTTGACTTGTACTTGTATTTGACTCTATCAAGTACTTGGTTGACCAAGTGACCAAGTACTCAAAATTATATTACTTGTAAGTTATTTGACAATTCTTGCTACTTGCTTATTTATATTCAAAATTTTGAATATTAACTAGATCAAGGATTTAAAATTATAAAAACGCATGTAAATATTTTTTAAGCGAATATAACAATCTTATTTATGACAATTTTTTTCAAGTATTCTTAATATTATAATCAATGCAGGATAAAACTAAAAACTATATATATATATATATTCAATATCACTTAAATATATAAGAAATATGATTTTGGTGTTTTACATAAATAATATTATTATTAAACATTTAACAAACATTAATAGTTATCTAGTTAATGGTTACAAACCCGAATAACGAGTTCAACCAAACCAAGTAGTTATAAAATATTCAAGACTTAGTACTTGACTTATACTTGCAAGTTTTCAATTTTATATACTTATTACTTGGCTTGATCAAAACAAGTACTTGGTTTTACGGGTCAAGTACGAAATAAATAACGAATACGGGCTGAATATCAAGTATTTATGCCCAACCCTAACTAATGCCAAGTGCCAACGAATAATCCCATTAAAATTTGAAGTTTTCTTTTATCCAATCATATTACTAATAAAGCTTAAAACTATATGGATTTGAGGGTGTCCACATATGATTTAAAAAACTCAATATCACTGTTCCACTTCATCGTTTAAAATTGAGAAAGTTTACAATTTTAATATTTATGTACATTTTTTTAAAAAAATAGGAAAAATTCTACTAACTTATGAAAAATACAATAATAATAATATAATTATGGAAAGTGCCTATATAGATATTAAAAACTCAATTTTGTTAATCCGCTTTATCATTCAAAATTAAGAAAATTTAAAATTAAGCGTAGAAATTTTTAAAAATATAGAATGTAATAATATTCTTTTTTTTTGTAGACACCCTATTCTTTTGTTTTTTATAACAATGATAACTTAAAACATTTTCACATTTATCTATCCGCACATTTTCGTATTTTTCTCTTTCTGGCGCATTGCAGGCTTTTGTCTTTCGTTTTAGATAATGCAGCTTACATTCATCCGGAAGTGCATAGAATATGCCTCGTGAAATCTCATCTTTCGCAAGGAGTTCTATAGAATCCCAGTAAAGGGTGCTCTTTGTGACAACTTAAGCAACATTTCTTTTCTTTTTATTTCTTGCACAATAAAGCTCTAATGAGCTATTTTCCTTTCTATGTTTGATTTTTATTTCTATCACAAATCTCATTTGAGCTTGAATCTATATTTGCTTTGAGTTCGAATCCAACTCCAAGTTATAGGGAATTAAAATTTCTTGGTTTTTGTTATGGAATAAATATATTAATTCATATTTGCTTACATTTGCTCACAGTTTTAAAAAGTATATCTAAAAATAATTCATAAAAAACACTAAAATCCTATCCCATAATTAAAAATAAATCACACATCACTGTAATTAGACAAAACTAAATGTCTTCCCTACGAAATATCATACAATAAAAATTCTATAAATTAATAACGTGAAAACTATAATATTTTATTAATTTGTATGATTATTATTTTAACAAGAACTTTTTTTTAGATTCATATTTTTAAGATATGTTTTCTTAAAATAACAAAAATATTTACTTATACGATCTTATATACTGATTAGAGGATGTTATATTAGTAAAATCATGTGTTCCCGACGGAGGGTTAACGCCGCGATTAGAGCCAAATCGTTGGTAAAAATCGGATTTCCGCGTTGATCCCGCCTAGACCCGCCTAATCGGCGATTAATTCCCGTCTAGATCCGCCTAGCCCGCCTAGACCCGTCTAGAAAGCCCAAAAATATTTGCATTTTTTAGCCCAATTTTTATAATCATGTTATAACTCCTTTTGAACACTGTAATTATTATATTTGATAATATGAACACTTGGTTTATTATAAATAGTATGTGCAGAGATCATCAAATATAATAAATAGATGAAATTTTGTTCCTTTCCACCAAGGAGAGTTTTCTGATCTGGACTCTTTTTATCTACTCTATGTAGACGTTTTCCTTTACATCAAGTAGAGTTTCTAGTTCTATTTTATTTTCTTGTTTTGTCTTACACAAATACTCTATTTTGTATATTGTGATTGAAACTGATTTTTTTTTTTTTTTTGTATTTTGAGTTAGATGTGAAGTGAAACAATAGCAATTTGCTTATAAATCAGTTTATAACATATTTGCTTACAAAATGTAACCAAAAGTATTAAATTATTAATGTTATTATTTGTATGTTTCATGAATTTTGGACATGAAAGTATGCTAGAGTTATATAAAATTATAGAATTAATATTTAATAACATAAAAATGGCCCAAAAATTCCGCCCCGCTTAATTTCTGATTAATCCCCGATTTTCTCGTTAGGCGCTAGGCCAAATCCGACCGTCCGACTAGCGCCTAGCGTTTTTTCGAACACTGAAATGTATTTGCTCAAGAATAAGAAAAACGAGGACAAGGCAAATGGCTACTATTAAACTTTTGAACTTCTATGACCAAAACTTTTTTTTTAATTATTGCTAGATTTAAACTAATTAAAAATTTGTATAGATATTTGAAAAACAAAACAAATAAAATGAAATAAAAAGCCTAAAACGTTTTAAAATTTGAGACGGAGGAAGTACAACCAAAGCCAAGTTCATAATCCAGACAACATCAAATTCAAGAACAACCAAATAAACGCTGAACACCAAACATATTCCACAAGAAAATAGCATGGAAAAAAAAATACAATTCTACCACGGATTATAGATAGTAGAAGGGTTCTCTTAAAAGGGTTCATCCTCTATCTCATTGGCGGCTCTTGTCTTTCGTTTTAGAAAATGAAGCTTACATCCATCAGGAAGCGCATAGAATATGCCTCGTAAATACATCGTTTTGGTCCACGACCTGACCCGGACGAATTAACCCGACCCTATCTGAGTCAACTTCTGAAAAAAATAGTTGGTGTGAGAGAGGCTCAAACCAGAGACAAAATAAGTAGCGAAGGAGGAGGAAGGCCGTGTAAGATCGGAGTAGAAACTGAGTGCAAAACGAGGAAGAGGAAGAGAGAACCAGAGACATAAGGAATCATTTTTTGTTCAAGAGTAAAGAAAAGAAAAGAAAAACTTAATGAAAAGAAAATAAAGTTTCCGCCAAAACCAAAACAAAAATAGAGGAAAAGGTTTTGCCAAAACCAAAATTTCTAAGTGTTGGCGCCTATAGTAAAATTTAGGCTCTAAAATTCATTTTTCATTTCTCGCTTAATGAAATTTCAGCTTAGCATTGATAAAATGCTATAATAAAGTATCGAAATCCATCATACCCTATTAATAGTAGTTAGTGAAACCGTGCTATCGTAATGTGCTATCAATACCCAATTTTTTTGTAGTGTGTTTTCTTTTTCCTTGTAAGGTGGCACAATCGTTCTTGACTGCTTTACAAAGTGATGAGAGGGTGAATTTCCAAGTGGATGAAAAGTTTCAAGAATCATACCTTAGCGAGGTGGTGTTGCTCTTGCAATGTGAGCTTTTGGAAGGAGCTGCTGCTGAAAAGGCCGCCACAGAATCTAGAAAACCAGAAAATGGTGGTAATGCAAATGATGAGATCGAAGAAGGAGAGCTCCCTGATGATCAAGGTTAGTTTTTAACCTCATTCTTACTTTTTATCTGAACCAATAGAAGCGTGGAATTAACCATACTTATTTTAGTGGTTTCTGGTGGGGAGCACGTTGATGAAGTAATAGGCGCTGCAGTGGCTGATGGGAAATTTACTCCAAAAGTTCAGTCGTTGATCAAACTACTGCTCAAGTATCAGCACACAACCGATTTTCGTGATATTGTTTATGTTGAGAGAGTAGTTGCTGCTTTAGTTCGTGCTATTGTCTTGATTACACTTTTTACTGTCAATATCTCTTGAGTTTGTAATTATTTTCTCCAGGTATTCGTAGAGCTGCGTTCTCTTAGTTTTATACGGTTAAATGGAGTGCACAACGTACATTAGCTAAAAAGATAATTTAAAATGTGTTGTCAAATTTTAATTACGCTGATTGTTTTCAGTCACATCAATACATACATAGTTTCAAATTTAAAATAAATCAAACTAATAAGTTACGAAAATGATCACTATCATTTATTTGTATTAATATTTATATTTGATATTAATTAAACATATGTTTTTAATAAACTTATTTTCTTCATATCAAAATAGTAAACAAATTTTTGAATGACATACCTGCACATAGTTTGGGATAACCACGAAATAAAATCAATACGTACTCTTATCTAAATAGTCATATTTACAAATAGAACCAATGCACACCGAAATCAATCGAAAGACTGAAAAAGACGCGTCAAAGGGCATGTATAGGCGCATGGAAACAGAAGAAGCGGCTGATATAATGATTTGGAAGTAGGAAAGAAACCGACGATAAACGAAGACGAAGAAACCACCATAATTACTCCTTGATGAATCATAGGGAAGAGATCTAAGAGAATTAGCGGAGTCAAGTGGATGCAGAAGACATGGTCAGAGTTTCAATTAACCATCTTCACTTACATTATAAGCATTGTATACCAGTAGGTATATTAATAACCGGATTATTTAAACCATTTCTTTAATCTTTATCATGAAAATCAAAAATTCAAACATAGAAAAAAAAGAAAGAAAAGAAACCAAGTTGGTGAGAAAAGAATAACTCTTTTGTACTTGCTTGAATTTTGACTTATTTTTCAGTGTGTTGTTTAATCTCCGGTTACCCGTTAGTTAATCGGGATGTAATATTTAATAAATATTAACATAATTATAACAAAAAATGAATAACTCTATACATAGATTTTAGGCACACTAATATAATTATTGTTTTAAAACCGCACATAACAATATTTTTTAATGCAAAAAACGTTATAACAACTATTCAACAAAAATTACCTCATGTTTCGTACAATTATATTAGAAAAAGGTTAATCACGGATGAATGTAACGATTTAAATGATTTTGACAGTTAAATTTTATGAAAGTACAAACCAAAATGGTACACAAATACTTTATACATTTAAAACAACAAATAAAGACGTCACATGACCTCCGTGCGTGCGCGGAGGTAGAAAGTTAATTTGTATCATACAATAAAAACCCTATAAATTAATAATCTGAAACTATCATATTTTATTAATTTGTATGATTATTATTTTAACAAGAACTTGTTTTTCTAGATTCATATATTTAAAAATACATTTTATTAAAATAAAAAATATTTACTTATACGATCTTATATACTGATTAGAGGATGTTATATTAGTAAAATGTATTTGCTCAAGAACAAGAAAAACGAGGACAAGGCAAATGGCTACTATTAAACTTTTGAACTTCTATGACCAAAACTTTTTTTTAATTATTGCTAGATTTAAATTAATTAAAATTTGTATAGATATTTGAAAAACAAAACAAATAAAATGAAATAAAAAAGCCTAAAACGTTTTAAAATTTGGGACGGAGGAAGTACAACCAAAGCCAAGTTCATAATCCAGACAACATCAAATTCAAGCACAACCAAATAAACGCTGAACACCAAACATATTCCACAAGAAAATAGCATGAAAATAAAAATACAATTCTACCACGGATTATAGATAGTAGAAGGGTTCTCTTAAAAGGGTTCATCCTCTATCTCATTGGCGGCTCTTGTCTTTCGTTTTAGAAAATGAAGCTTACATTCATCAGGAAGCGCCTAGAATATGCCTCGTAAATACTCGTCTTTTGCAAGGAGTTCTATTGATTCCCAGTAAAGAGGGCTCTTAAGAACCATCCTGTCAACCTCCCCCACTCGTTTAACGACAGTGGCCATTTGATCTTCAATCGTTGGTTGGGTTCCATAACTTTGATTACTTACATTAGTCACTGCGCTAGATTTAGATGCCATGTCGTGATGCAAAGTCTGCAGGTTTATCAAAGTAGAAAAATATCAGTTTACAAAGCAGACTATCATAGCTAAAAAGACTCATACATAGATCAACCTTTTTGAACCGTGTCAACGAACAATCCAGCTGAAATTTTAACCTCTTTAGTTATATCGTCTAACCAGAGAAACCAAAGAAAGAATCGAGAGAACTAAACGAAGAAACCAGAACACACAATTGAATCAAAAATCAAACTTGGGGAAATAACAAAAAAACAAACAAATAAATCTCTCAGACAAAACACGGAAATTACATAAATAAATGAGATGCAACCGCAAGTAAAAGACAAACCAATTTGGTGGGGCGGAGCATCCTCCGCTGCTTCTCGTACAGGAGGTCTCTGATACTGGAGCGGACTTTGTCGCCCTTGTCTGGCAACCGGTCAGCGGAAGAAGCAAGAATCAATCTAAGACGCTTCAAATGATCGTTGATTTCGCTATCCCTGAGTGATTTCTCCCAGACGGCAGAATCATCACCGGAGAGACTAGGCTCAAACGGCGGAGTTTTGTCGTCGCTGCCGACCATCTCCAGTTCGGCCGCTTCCCCATCGACCAGAAGATTCTTCCGGTCTATGTTGAATTTCTTCGTCGTCTCCACAGAATCTAACTCAATTACTTCTTGCCTCTTCATATCCTGGTTGTCCTAGTTTTTAGGATCACTAAATATACATCAATTCTAAAACGTTTCGTATTTTAAAGGGTCTGATTTTTCGAATCAATCCTCTATCCTAATTAAATGCAAGTCAACCTTCGATGTCACGGTCAACCCACAATATAGAAAGTCTGTGTATTGATGACGTGACAACGTTTTTCAATCCGTTAATTTGCTAAACACTGTCGTTTAAAACATAATTAAATAATGATTTAAAAAAAAAATCATGTTGTTTTAAGAAGGATAAACAACATGTGTTTAAACTTGGTCTAGTATTGGTACAAACAAAACCGAGATTGACTCTAATTCTCACAAACAAACAAGAGCCTTGTATTCACAGATCTAACACTGAAACTACAAAATTTGCTCTCCAAAATAAGCCTTTATATTCAAAGCTCCAACCAGAAACACTATGTGCTCTTCTTTAAGCGGCAAAGCAAATCCAATGATGATACTTTCCAAAATATCTAGAAACTCGGCAATCCCGTTGTGTTTATTCGGTCTAGAAAACAAACCGTGTGACAAAAGATTGGTCGATGTATTTTTTAGCCAACTTTGTCTCAGTCTCGGGCGAAGCAATAAGCCTCAAGAGAAGCTCATATACAAGTTGCTAGTGAGGCCAAGAAGGATCCATAGAAGGCTCTTCCTCTTCCAAGTCTAAAGCATCAATAACTTTATTTTCAAGCGGTTGATAATTCATAGTTCTGAATATATTAACAGAAACCATTCTAACGCTTCTTGGATAACTGTTTCACTGAACTTCCCACTCGCAGACGCCACATAATCCACCTGCTCAAGTAACATCTGCTGCTTAATCTCTTTTTCCTTAACGTTCTTGGTTGGATCTTCGAAATCTAACACTACACAGCACAAGCTGAGCTTTTTGAGAAACAAGCTTTGCTTTTCTGCGTGTGGAACATCTTTGAAACTAGGCAATGCTTCATATGGAGTGAAACCGTTCCCGTTTCCCTTTGAGTTCCCATCTTTAAACTCTGAGCCGAGAAGAAGAATCGAGAGGTGAAAGAAGGAGACGAAGAAGGAAACCTAATTTTTGTAGACAAAGGAGAAAGGAACGAGACGAAGTATATATCAAGTAGGAGAAAGGAACCGGATAGGCCTCCTCTATATCAAGTAGGAAACCTAATTTTTGTTGATGCAGCTTCACTTTATCTACCACATTGTGGAAGATATTCTCTTATTTTGATGTCAAGCGATATTTCACAGCCTACACATTTGTATTGGGTTCAGCTCAATATTTCACTGATGATAATTTATTTGTGAAGATAATGACAACTCTATTTTCCACGAATTGATTATAGTGGTGAGTGATTATTGTTCCAAATTTGTAGATGCCAGATAAAGTAACATCATACTAACTCTATTTTCCACGAATTGATTATAGTGGTGATTATAGTGGTGGGTGCTAGGGATGTTGGAGCAAATGAGGAGCTGAAACAGGTTTATGGCGTCTCTGAAAGAACATAAAGTAATGGAGCTGCCAATTTGATTCATAAAATTAGAACTATTTATTATATTCTTTTTGAATTGGGTCAATGGTGTGTTTACAAGGTAAAAAAAAAGAGAGAAGAAAATAATTATAATGATCTGAAACAGTTTTGCATTTGAGATAAAGTTGTCACTACAAGAAAATGGATATTTTTAGCTCACGATAAATGCTATTATATGTGATTGATATCATTTTTTGAAATGGTTATGTCTGCCCCAACTATGATAGATTGGTCATATATAATAGTGTTTTCGGTCGTGCTATAATAACATTTACCAACAATAGCGATATTTTTCTCTTGCTGTTATTAGATGTATTTTATGATAACATTTCTTTGGAACGCTACATATATACTATTTTATAGCATTGTTAAATTGTTTTAATTGATAGTATCTTTTGATGTATTAAATATACAAATATATATATATATATATTTGAAATTTGGCTCAAAATATTATTTTGTTAATCATCTAAAATATGTATTACACAAGCATTATAAGAAAAAACAAAATACTAAAAAAAGTCCTACAAAAGCATAAAATCTTATAATAATTAACATCTTGAGGCCAATGGAAATTTTCTTTCTCTTTGTGATCTTTCGTGTAAGTCCTTTGACAAATACATTCACATTTGTTGTAGTTCTCTCTTATGTTTAGTGATGTCACCTGCCAAAATCAAAATAAAAATGTTGTGTGAGTCTCTAAACTGGCATGGGAACAAGAGAAATAAGAAGAATCAGAGAGCTAAGAAGTTAGCCATCTTACAAGTTTGAGGTGACAACATGAAGTTTTGTTTACTTAGTAAATTATCTTTAGAACGATATTTGTATTCAAATTATATCCCCAGGGAAGCCATGTCTACAAATAAGATCTACTGAGTACCATCAAAACACTCTTGCTTTACGAGAAAGTCATTATCAATCCGAACAAGTAAAATAGATCAACTCACGGTGGTAACCGAGCTGAAAAACACTAAGGTGAAGATGCTTCTTAGCAAACATAAACGTGATCATGTGTTGTAGCTACAAGAATCAAACACACAAAACTATTATTTTCTCCTCTACAAAAGAAAAAGGGACTAATTAACATATGCAGCAAGACATTACCATCTCCAAATCTATAATAAGGGATCAAGTTATCTTCAGCAAAAGAAAGAGAAACTTACACTAATTTGCTTCAAAGGACCCGAAAAGGTAAAGAGTGACTTCAACTACTGTTCAACCACAAACGCCTCTTTGATTCTGTCTGTAATAAACATATATCATATTCAATAACAATAAAATAACAAACATAAACATGTAAGAACTTAGGTAAATGATACAACTTGCACAATAACCATAAGTTCCAAATGCATAAGATCGATATGTACAAAAATATATTAACATTTAGAAGTTTTGGTAATAACGATGTTGGACATAAATGAAAATTTTAGGGATCAGTGGAACATCTCACTGAAGAAGTCTAAATCAAGGTGATAATGATAGATAAAATAATGCAGAAAAAGATAACCATAGAAAACATTGTTCGAACTTGGAACTTCATATCAGTGACCAGAGTTGGAAGCTCACGACATCAGAAAGCAGATAACAAAACAAAGAAGTGACGACGTCGGAGAGAGACTAACCTGAACATGAGAGAGTCCTGGTCTGAGAACAAACCAAGAAGGGGATATAAGATACGAATCATTCACCAGCTCAAGAGTTGGTTTGTCTGACTGGTTTTGCAGCTCTGTGGAAAGAAAGTTCCAAGATAATTAGATGGATAACAAAGTAAAGTGATTAAATCTGCTTTCCTAATTGATCGGTTGAGTCTTTTGTTGTTCCAGCTGAACCAATTTCCAGTGCTGAGGCAAAATCCATGGTTCGGTTTGACTAGATACTTCATGCTTTTAGGTTCAAGAAAAGCTTTAAGAGTCTGAAAACTGAAAAAGAAAAGAGATTGTGTTACAAAACGTAATGACACCACCCAGAGGAAACATGTAACATTTGTATGCCCACAACACAAGCATATACTTTTATAGAAAGCTTACCAATCTTGTTCAGAAGTAACACAAGCAGCTTATTTAGACCATTGACAACTCTAGTTGATTCATCTCCACTCTTCCCCTCTCCACATTCTTCTTCTGTCTTGGCATCCTCATTATCATCCCCAACCAAACCAAGTTTCCTCTTTTTGGCCTTAAATGCATTTATTAAGAGAAATCAGAAACAACAAGGCAATGAAACAATATCCCTTATCAGTCGACCAAAACCCAATACACAAAGGAAATGTTTTTAACAATTGAAGAGCTAAGATTATTGAAAACCAGAAGACTGGAGCTTTTACAATATATCAAACGAAATCATAGACATGATTATACCCTTTATTTGCGGGCATATTTCTTCTGTTCAGTCTCCTCGAGAGCATTGGGAATACCTGGGTCTTTCTCTATTCTTTGCTTACGGTTAAGCCTGAGCTTCTTAGCATCCTTTGCCTTCTTCTTTTCGTGCTCCATCACCTTTCTCAGGACCTTGTGCTTCTGCTTCAAGGTTACCCTCTTACACTTGCTCTCTGCAAAACAATCACAACATCAAACAAATCAATAAAGACCTAGTAGATACTGAACTTGTAACGCCCCTTTCCCATTCTCCGCTGACCGTCGAGCTGACCGGTCAACAATCAAACAAGAACATGATCGATCGAACCCGAGCAAGTCGAACGGGAAAAGTTCGCCACAGGACGAAGCCAGAGACAAATCGGTTTGAGACAAAGGCTCACACCAATCCATCTTCGACTCTGCTATCCTCATGTCCATAGTACAAAGCGGTACCACTCGTACTACTTCTATGAGTTGTGTCGGTTCGGACAAAACCCACTATCAGGGAAACAATTTTATTTTGAGTAATCAAACATTAAGTACAACGTTTAACGGGTTTTACAAAAAATCATCGCTATAAACACACAATCAATCAGAAACACGAAATGGCGCAGATGCCGAACCGAAATAAAACATCCAAAACCCAGAATCAAATCCGTCACAAGCCATCCCGAAACTACACCGAGAACCTCCCGCGTCCGTCGCTAATAAACCTGAAAAACACAAAAGAGTATAATGAGCGATCTAAGATCACCCAGTGAATCGGCTCCCCACTAACGGCTTCTAGTCTATCTAGTATCTACAAAGTCTCGCCCCAAAACCCCAAAATAACAATCAATGAAAGAAATGGTCGATCACGCAATACCACGTCGTGATAAACCCACACACACAATCAATGCCAAAGGTAAGGAGAATAAGGGAAATCGAAGGCACTGCTGCACATGTCCTCGATTGGACTCGATCTATCTAACGCGCAATAAAAGAAATAACAAACAACACTGGGCCCTACGATCTCGGTAACTTCCACGGGTTTACATCGTCACCTATATGGTAATTAACCCACGACTCCTAAACGTGTACACAAGGTCCCACGAATAGGACATCGTTCTCCATCCATCGATACGCGGTGACTCGGACTACCCCTAGATAGCCAGAGTTTCCATGTGATTCGGCCCTAGGACATGACCCCGTATTCTCCGAATCACATACCTACCGGCGTCACCCAGTAGGTTAACACCATAACCGGAATCACCTTGATCCGATTAGGTAAAACCCGAGGATCCAATCGGGTCGGAAGTACCGTAACGTAAACAAAACCTAGGCTTGCGGAATCTAATGCACCCTAAAGTCCTAGTGCAGAAATATAAACACGCAGACTCGCTTGGACTCTAGCACAGATCACGCAATCAACAACAATAATAATAAATCCTCAACCATTCCGCAAGCCACTACAGTACCAATACCACCGATCCGACTAGGTAAGATACCTAGTCAGCACCAACTAACTTACACGGTCCCATGACCGGAGTAAGTGTCCACAATAACTGCTCGGCCCAACACCGAGCAGTCTAACAAGCCTGCACACAAAACTCACAACAACAACTTAATAATCACGCAATCACAACAATCACAACAATCACTACACAACAGACCTATTAGGGTTTCTAAGTCTTTTAATCTGTTCTTATCCGCTACCTTGGGTTAGCGGATTGCTAACCCGTGGACGGCTTACAAAACTCACCACTTTCCTTATTTAACCCATTCTAAGTATCTTTTAATAACTCCTCGATCTGTTGGTTTAGAGTTAGTAAACTTACTAACTCCCTGACATCTCATTATTAATTAGCTTGATTCATTATCCTTTCCCGCTATTAAACCTAAACCCTGATCCCATTATAATATTTTATACGTTCGTTTAGGTTTAATTCATATTTTAATATCGTCTTAATTCCAGTATATACATTCATTCATTCTCGTTCTTATACATATATAGATGCATATACGGTCCTAATAAAACGGTGTCTATATGAATGCATCAATCAATTATTACTAACAACCTAACGGCACACAATCGATTAGCCGTTTAATTCTAAAACCCTAACATGCTTATTCGATCCTAACCGGTTTATCATTAACGTCAAATTCAATTATCAATCAATTAATCACACTAACCAAGGGTATGCAATCCTAAATCTACGGTTTCTCGATTCCCGGTCTATATGTATCTAAGAGTTTTTGAGCCGACTCACAGTGAGATAGGTGCGGAAATGGCGGCTCTGACACGGTATGAATCCCGAGACCACCGAACTGGAACCCGAACTTCCCGAATGCCCGAACTCGAACTCCGAAGATTCCCGAACACCCTGACAAGAACCACAAGTCTTCAATGGTCGGAGTCAATGCGTTGACCGGTGTTGACCACGGCGTTGACCGTTGACCGGCGGCGTTGACCGTTGACCGAAGAGTTGACCGTTGACTTGAATTGGACCGTTTGACTTCCCAAACCAAACCGGTTGAACCACTGAACCAGCTGAACCAACTTAACCGGTCTAATTTAAACTGATTAGGTTAAACCGGTTTTGGTCAAACGTTGACCGGTTTGACCTAACCGTTGACCAAGGCTAAACCAAGCCCAAACCAAACCCAATCTTGAACCAAACCATGCTGACCCAACCACTGAAAAACCGGCTTGAAGATACGGCAGCGGTGGAGCTTCTCCGGCGTTGACCGGCCGGTTCACCCCTTTTTCCGGCGACTCAGAAGATGATACACCTATCAAACTGACTGAAAAGAGAAGATCTAGACAACCATGGCTTCAAAACTTTCAGATCTGGTGGAGGAAGAGAGAGATCCATCAAACCCTAATCCACAGATTCTTTTCGCCATATTACGGCGAGCTCCGGCGACGGAGACGACTGTGGCTGGATGGAGATTGTAGAGGAGGGAGAGAGGAAGCTATAGCAATTTGCAGAAGTGAATTTGGGTTTATAATGAAGGAGTTATGGGATTTTTGGTGTTGGAAGGTATGAAGAACACTATGAATGTTCTTGGAAGTTCTTTGAAGATGCATGAGGATTTCTGGGTTTTTCTGGGTAAATGGGATGAATATGGAGAGAGGAGAGAGAGGTAAGGTCGTGGGTGTGAGGTAGAGAGAGGTTTAGATGAGTGAAATAAATTTGGTATCACTTAAGATGCCATGCAAAATGATTCATTGCATCTTCTCCATGCAATGCATCCAACGGGTGTGAGGTGGCGCCCCTGGATCAGGACACCTGAACTGGTGTGAAGTTTTTGTGCCCAAAAACCATTACTAAACCGGCCCAAACCAACCTTAAACCCATCTCGACCCAAAGCTTCGCTTCGGTTTCTTCGATTCCGCGATTACTATTTTAAAAACCCCTTAGATGTACCCATAAATCCTCAAACCCTTATTATCATATTCTCCATATTGTTTGATAAATTTATCAAGTCGAATCACTCCGTTCGAATTTACGTAGCTCCGGTTATGAATTTTTGAAGTTTCTTCGGGTTTGTCGGTTTCCATTCCCGACAAGCCGTAAAACACATTTCTGCGCAGTTTCTTCCAATCCTGGTCTTCTAAATGTTCTTTATGTTGTTAAACATGAACATTTGGCCCGTCATAGCTTCTGTCTCGAACTTTGGCAAAATTACCATTTTTCCCCTGACTTTGGTAAAATGACAATTTTGCCCATGTTGACTTTCTGTTACCCGTTGACCGTATTTTGGATACGGAGTATCACAGAACTGATTATAGTTCACCGACGAAGAAGAATCCAAGATAGTGATTCATTTGAGAGATTTAGCTTACTTTTACTCCGTTTCACCATCTTTTGCCTTCTGTTGAGAGCAAAGCAGAAAGAAAAATTGAGTAGGTTAGAAGATGAAGATATCGGCGGAGATTCGGGTTTTGCTATTAGATGGATTTGGTCCACGACCTGACCCAGACGAATTAACCCGACCCTATCTGAGTCAACTTCTGAAAAATAGTTGGTGTGAGAGAGGCTCAAACCAGAGACAAAATAAGTAGCGAAGGAGGAGGAAGGCCGTGTAAGATCGGAGTAGAAACTGAGTGCAAAACGAGGAAGAGGAAGAGAGAACCAGAGACATAAGGAATCATTTTTTGTTCAAGAGTAAAGAAAAGAAAAGAAAAACTTAATGAAAAGAAAATAAAGTTTCCGCCAAAACCAAAACAAAAATAGAGGAAAAGGTTTTGCCAAAACCAAAATTTCTAAGTGTTGGCGCCTATAGTAAAATTTAGGCTCTAAAATTCATTTTTCATTTCTCGCTTAATGAAATTTCAGCTTAGCATTGATAAAATGCTATAATAAAGTATCGAAATCCATCATACCCTATTAATAGCAGTTAGTGAAACCGTGCTATCGTAATGTGCTATCAATACCCAATTTTTTTTGTAGTGTGTTTTCTTTTTCCTTGTAAGGTGGCACAATCGTTCTTGACTGCTTTACAAAGTGATGAGAGGGTGAATTTCCAAGTGGATGAAAAGTTTCAAGAATCATACCTCAGCGAGGTGGTGTTGCTCTTGCAATGTGAGCTTTTGGAAGGAGCTGCTGCTGAAAAGGCCGCCACAAAATCTAGCAAACCAGAAAATGGTGGTAATGCAAATGATGAGATCGAGGAAGGAGAGCTCCCTGATGATCAAGGTTAGTTTTTAACCTCATTCTTACTTTTTATCTGAACCAATAGAAGCGTGGAATTAACCATACTTATTTTAGTGGTTTCTGGTGGGGAGCACGTTGATGAAGTAATAGGCGCTGCAGTGGCTGATGGGAAATTTACTCCAAAAGTTCAGTCGTTGATCAAACTACTGCTCAAGTATCAGCATGATATGTCATGGTTTTTACTAGTTTTAGACCATGATATAAGTGTGTTTTAGTGTCTTTTGTGTTCTTTTAGAGTCTTTTACAGGTATAATCAGGTTTGGAGCTGAATTGGAGATGTTGGAGTATTTTGGAGATTTTTGGAGTGTTTGGCCGAGAGATAGAGTTCACTGTCCGAAACAGAGTACTGCGTCGATCGTTGCACACCTGCAACGGTCGTTGCACCAGCGAGATGGGCCCAAAACTCGGCGGTTTATGAAGAGTCAAGTTATTGCACTCTGATCCAGAAGTTCCTGATATTTACAAAGAAGCCCATGGCCGAGATTAGACCTATATTATTGAGTTTTTGGTGTTTTAATTAGATACGCTTTACTTACACTTTCATAATTAAGAGCAGAGGATTTTTAGAGCTTTTGGGGCTGATCTGAACCTTTACTTCATCTGTATTTGGAGAAGATTTCGAACCCCTTTAATTCTTTATTATCTTCTATGCAATTTATTCTTCATATGATTATGTTTTCATTATCTATGTCTGAGTAGATTCCTAGTTAGGTTTAGGGTTTCTCACATAGGATTTCATGACTTGCTAGACTTGTTTAATTCAGTTAAGGATTCATAACTATATTTGTTCTTCAATCTAATTGTGCTTAAAGCTATTTCTAACCTGATCAATTAGAATCTAGATCTTAGGTTGCTAAATACGACACGAAAGTGTGGTTTAGGAATCTGAACTATTTAGGTTGAGCAATTAAACTTCTCGCAAACGAAAGTTTGGTTTAGGTTAATTGTGAACATATCAAACTTGGAATTAATGCTGGTTTAATCTGTTAGTTCTCGCAAACGAAAGTTTGGTTTGCTGCACTTAGACTTAGATAATTATCGCAAAGGAATTTGGTTAGTTCTATATCCGTGTTTTGAGTTCTAGAACTGTGCTTAATTAGATCATTGCTGAATGAACTGTCTGCTTGTCTGATTTCCTGAGAACGCCCTAGACTTAGCGCTTTTAATAACTTGCTTTCACAACCAACAATCTCTGCTTTCTGATTACTTTCTTGCATTGCTTTTATTTACATCACATTGCTTTCTTCCTAGTTTAACTCCTTGTTCTTTAGCTATCGAAACCAGAGTCTCTGTGGATTCGATACCCTATATACTACAATCACTGAACTGTGCACTTGCAGTAGAATAGGATTAAAATTTACACACTATCAAGTTTTTGGCGCCGTTGTCGGGGACTCTTAAAGTCTTCGATAGCTTCGAGCCTAGGGTTTTACTAGGATTTTTCGTTTTCCTTTCGTTTTTGTTTTTGTTTTTCTTTATAGTTACTAATTTTCTCTGTTTTCTCTCTGTCGCAGGTACCGATTTCGCACTGCGTCGATCGTTGCACCCTTGCATCGATCGTCACTAGGCGATTCTGAGATTGAACCGATCGTTGCACTGATAGCATCGATCGTTGCCGGACGATTACAGACAGTTTATGCAGACGCAGAAAACTAGAAGTAATCCGAACTTAGACTTAGTTAATCTCGAACTTGAAGAACTTGGACGTTTAGAGAGGACTAACAGAAGAGAAAGAAGAGAAAGGATGGTACGTGAGCGTTTGATCCTGATACCAGATGCTAATGGTACCCTGAGGGATCCGCAAAACAATCCTTACAATGCTGCTGGGCAAAGGATTGATGCTGATGGATGAGTGATCCCTGATGTTGATGAAGCTGAACCACCACCGCAAGCGCAAGTTCAAGGACAGAACCGAGCTAGAGAGATGGTTGTCCATGAGAGGACTTTAGCTGACTACAACAGACCGGATGAGTTTCATGCAAACCGGTCAGCTCTAGTGCTTCCTAATTTTGAGAGAAATGATTTTGAGATCAAAACCATCTACTACTCACTGATGAGACAGAATGCATTTCATGGTTACCCAACGGAGCAGCCTATGGATCACATTGATCAGTTTGAGGACATAATCACTGGCATGAAGTATGATGGAGTCTGCCCGGATTATCTGTTCCTTAAGCTCTTTCCGTATAGTCTTGCTGGAGACGCTAGTGCATGGCTAAAGCAGCTGGCACCTGGTCAGTATAGTACTTGGGCAGCCCGGAAGAGTGAGTTCCTGCGTCATTTCTATTATGATGCGTGTTCAGATCAATCCAGACAGGACATACTCACCTTTTCCCAAGGAGCTGTGGAGCCTTTGAAAGCTGCATGGATGAGATTTAAGCAGTACTAGCGTGACTGCCCACACCATGGATTTACTGAAGTTCAGTTGCTTGGTATCTTCTTCAGAGGCATAGATCTGCCATATCAATCTGCACTGGATAACTCCAGTTATGCTAACTTCAACACCAGGACTCCTGCACAAGCTAAGCAGTTGATTGAGAACCTAGTAGGCAGCAACAGTTGCAAGACTATGGATGAGAGGAGGAAGAAATCTGGTGGAAGTGTAGAGAATTCTGACATAGCTGATATTAGATCTAGGCTGGACACAGTTTGCAATCTCCTAGCAGGTAAGAAAGCTGTCCACTTTGCCCAAGATGTAGAGGTAATTCAAACTGAGGAGGACACTCAGGAGGAAGATGTGAATTACATAGGAGGATCTGGGTTCCAAGGTAATAGATTTGGTAATCAACAGGGAAACATATTTTTCAATGGAGGACAGAAAAGTGCTTTCAACAGCAACTCATCTAATTCTGGACAGACTAGTGGTTTTCAGAAAACCTTTGGACAAGGTACTCAGAGAACCTATGGATCTTCATCTTATCAGACTCCTCCTGCACCTATAGCTCATGAGAGTAGAATGGAAGCTATGATGGAACAACTAATGGAGAGTCAGACCAAGAGTATTGTGGACTGCAACAAGAAGTTGGATGCTGTCTATGAAGACCTCAATGGGAAGTTTGAATCCATGAACACTCACATGAAGCAGTTGGATACTCAGGTGAACCAGATTTCCAGTTCAATAAAGGAAAAAGGAGTAGCAGACACTCATATTAAGGTCTGGTATGTGTACATTAATGATGGATCTCACCTAGGTGAAAATTTTGAGCTAAGTACAGCTGAATTGGTGAAGGAAGAAGAAATCTCGGATTTTGGTGAAAAACTCTCGGGTGAAAACTGCAGTGTTGCAACGATCGACACACATCTAGTGTCGATCGATGCAGGTCGTGAACAGACAGACTCGCCGGATGATAATGGTATTGATGCAGATTTGGAGCTTGATGGCTTATTTTATGGAGTCTCTGAGATTTCTCAATAAGAGATCTATGCGCAGATCGTTAGACAACACTCCTCAGTGTCTGAAGTGATTAAGCAGGAAATTGAAGAGCTTAAAAAGCTAGAGGAGATTGGTGAAGAATTGGAAGAAATTCCATCTTCTGATGATCCACCTTATCATCCATGTGTGCAGAGGTACTTGAATAAGATGATGCCTTTAGATGAAGAGCTGAGAGACTGGGTGATCATAGTTCCTCAACATATTAGTGATGTCCTGCTGACCAAGATCCCGAAGAAGCTGCCAGACCCTGGAGTCTTTGTGCTTAATTGTTCAATCTTTTAGGATAGTTTTGGGCGCTCTCTGTGTGACTTAGGAGCTGCTGGAAGTTTGATGCCAAACCCTATGGCAGAGAAGCTGGGTATGCTAGATTTTACTCCTACTAGTACCTCTCTTGTCCTAGATGATCAGTCTATACGAGTTCCTGAAGGACTCCTTATGGACATCCCGGTGAGAGTTGGAAACTACTTAGTTCCAACAGACTTCCTAGTGCTGAAATATGACTGTGATCCGGATGAAGCATTGCTACTTGGAAGACCATTTTTGGCTACAGCAGGAGCAGTGATAGATGTTAGGAACAGCCTGATAGACCTCCATCTGGGAGATGAGCCGCTGCGTTATGAGATGGATAAGCTGCGAAGACCACTGATAGATGAGCAAACATTCACCATCATGGAAGCAGATGATGAGCAGCCAGATGACACTGTGATTGTAGATCCTGGAGCACATTTTACTCCATCTTTTCTTGGACATGAGCATTCTGCAACAGCCTACTCGCCACCTTGGATGAGGAGACTTGAACAGAGACAGAAAAAGTCTCTGTCGGGATCTCCTGGTGCCTGGAAAATCTTGTTCGTCGGGTCAAGCTAATGACCTTAAACAAGCGCTGGGTGGGAGGCAACCCACCATTAGGTACTAGTGTTTTTCTACTTAATTTTTGGTGTTTTTGTTAGGATTTTACGTTTGTTTTTGGTTTTGGTGAATTTATGTTTGCAGGTCTCGGACGAATTCGCAGTGCGTCGATCGACGCACTTCTGCGTCGATAGTCACAACACGATCGGAATCGCATTGCAGCGATCGTTGCGGTCCTGAGCAACGATCGACCATACACGAAAATCGCCTAGCAACGGTCGATGCACTTAGTGCAACGATCGATGCCTGAGCGACAGAGGTAAACCCGACAGAACTCAACAAAGCCCTAACAATTTTTATTTTATTTTTACCGATCCTTCGCTTGACACTACTGGGGACAATGTGTCTTAAGTGTGGGGGAGGTGCTACTGACGTTTATCTTCCTGTTTTCTTAAGAGTCAGTCCATTTTTTAAAAAATTTTTGTTTTATTGAGTCAAAATTGTTTAAGTAAGAAACAGTGAATTTTTGAGAAGATTTATAGCACTTGCAGGAACTTAAGTAACCATTGGGATGAAGTTGCAGGATCTATCTCTGACTATTAGAAAACCCAGACACGGATCAACCTACTGGGAACACCCACATCACTTCAGGTATCAGAGGATCCTTTTACTGACTTCAACCTTAATACTGACTTAGATTTCTCACTTAAGGGCTTGGTATACTTTGTGTCGGATTCCCTTGTTAGTTCTGACACAGCCTGTCAACCTATCCTATTTAGTTCCCTTCTCCCCTTCCATAAAAAAAAAAAAAGATAATAAACTGAGGATGAGTTAGTAACTCCGAAGTGGTCACAGGAGTGGTAGAGACCCCTATTATCTCCTGTGCGATCCATGGAATGTGTCCAAAGTACACCCCATAACGGGAAAAACACTGATAAAAAAAAAATGATACCCAATGTGGGAAAATCAGTTGTTAAGGAAGGGAAAGAGAAGAAAGGGACTAGAGAAAGATAGTATGGTGGTCTAGAGCTGATAAGGTAAGAATCCATGTGCCCTTTGATCGATACTCCTTAGGTGAGACCGCACTTAAATACTTGCAGAAGTCAGTAGGGAGAATTTGAATGCTTGAATGTGATTGTGGAGTTTACTTAGGACAGTTGCTAAGTGTGGGGGAAGTATATGTTGGTCTTGATATCCTGCGATTGATTCTTTCAGTGGTTTACTAAGGGGAATCTGAGTGTTGTAGCTTCTAGGATGAAATGAGTTTCTGAAGAGTTTTCAAACCTCTTCACCATGCTTTAGTTCTCTGTTTTGCTTGAGGGCAAGCAAAGGCTAAGTGTGGGGGAGTTGATATGTCATGGTTTTTACTAGTTTTAGACCATGATATAAGTGTGTTTTAGTGTCTTTTGTGTTCTTTTAGAGTCTTTTACAGGTATAATCAGGTTTGGAGCTGAATTGGAGATGTTGGAGTATTTTGGAGATTTTTGGAGTGTTTGGCCGAGAGATAGAGTTCACTGTCCGAAACAGAGTACTGCGTCGATCGTTGCACACCTGCAACGGTCGTTGCACCAGCGAGATGGGCCCAAAACTCGGCGGTTTATGAAGAGTCAAGTTATTGCACTCTGATCCAGAAGTTCCTGATATTTACAAAGAAGCCCATGGCCGAGATTAGACTTATATTATTGAGTTTTTGGTGTTTTAATTAGATACGCTTTACTTACGCTTTCATAATTAAGAGCAAAGGATTTTTAGAGCTTTTGGGGCTGATCTGAACCTTTACTTCATCTGTATTTGGAGAAGATTTCGAACCCCTTTAATTCTTTATTATCTTCTATGCAATTTATTCTTCATATGATTATGTTTTCATTATCTATGTCTGAGTAGATTCCTAGTTAGGTTTAGGGTTTCTCACATAGGATTTCATGACTTGCTAGACTTGTTTAATTCAGTTAAGGATTCATAACTATATTTGTTCTTCAATCTAATTGTGCTTAAAGCTAGTTCTAACCTGATCAATTAGAATCTAGATCTTAGGTTGCTAAATACGACACGAAAGTGTGGTTTAGGAATCTGAACTATTTAGGTTGAGCAATTAAACTTCTCGCAAACGAAAGTTTGGTTTAGGTTAATTGTGAACATATCAAACTTGGAATTAATGCTGGTTTAATCTGTTAGTTCTCGCAAACGAAAGTTTGGTTTGCTGCACTTAGACTTAGAGAATTATCGCAAAGGAATTTGGTTAGTTCTATATCCGTGTTTTGAGTTCTAGAACTGTGCTTAATTAGATCCTTGCTGAATGAACTGTCTGCTTGTCTGATTTCCTGAGAACGCCCTAGACTTAGCGTTTTTAATAACTTGCTTTCACAACCAACAATCTCTGCTTTCTGTTTACTTTCTCGCATTGCTTTTATTTACATCACATTGCTTTCTTCCTAGTTTAACTCCTTGTTCTTTAGCTATCGAAACCAGAGTCTCTGTGGATTCGATACCCTATATACTACAATCACTGAACTGTGCACTTGCAGTAGAATAGGATTAAAACTTACACCCTATCACATCACACAACCGATTTTCGTGATATTGTTTATGTTGAGAGAGTAGTTGCTACTTTAGTTCTTGCTATTGTCTTGATTACACTTTTTACTGTCAATATCTCTTGAGTTTGTAATTATTTTCTCCAGGTATTCGTAGAGCTGCGTTCTCTTAGTTTTATACGGTTAAATGGAGTGCACAACGTACATTAGCTAAAAAGATAATTTAAAATTTATTGTCAAATTTTGATTACGCTGATTGTTTTCAGTCACACCAATACATACATAGTTTCAAATTTAAAATAAATCAAACTAATAAGTTACGAAAATGATCACTATCATTTATTTGTATTAATATTTATATTTGATATTAATTAAACATATGTTTTTAATAAACTTATTTTCTTCATATCAAAATAGTAAACAAATTTTTGAATGACATACCTGCACATAGTTTGGGATAACCACGAAATAAAATCAATACGTACTCTTATCTAAATAGTCATATTTACAAATAGAACCAATGCACACCGAAATCAATCGAAAGACTGAAAAAGACGCGTCAAAGGGCATGTATAGGCGCATGGAAACAGAAGAAGCGGCTGATATAATGATTTGGAAGTAGGAAAGAAACCGACGATAAACGAAGACGAAGAAACCACCATAATTACTCCTTGATGAATCATAGGGAGGAGATCTAAGAGAATTAGCGGAGTCAAGTGGATGCAGAAGACATGGTCAGAGTTCCAATTAACCATCTTCACTTACATTATAAGTATTGTATACCAGTTGGTATATTAATAACCAGATTATTTAAATCATATTTTTAATCTTTATCATGAAAATCAAAAATTCAAACATAGAAAAAAAAAAGAAAGAAAAGAAACCAAGTTGGTGAGAAAAGAATAACTCTTTTGTACTTGCTTGAATTTTGGCTTATTTTTCAGTGTGTTGTTTAATCTCCGGTTACCCGTTAGTTAATCGGGATGTAATATTTAATAAATATTAACATAATTATAACAAAAAATGAATAACTTTATACATAGATTTTAGGCACACTAATATAATTATTGTTTTAAAACCGCATAACAATAATTTTTAATGCAAAAAACGTTATAACAACTATTCAACAAAAATTACCTCATGTTTCGTACAATTATATTAGAAAAAGGTTAATCACGGATGAATGTAACGATTTAAACGATTTTGACAGTTAAATTTTATGAAAGTACAAACCAAAATGGTACACAAATACTTTATACATTTAAAACAACAAATAAAGACGTCACATGATCTCCGTGCGTGCGCGGAGGTAGAAAGTTAATTTGTATCATACAATAAAACCCTATAAATTAATAATCTGAAAACTATCATATTTTATTAATTTGTATGATTATTATTTTAACAAGAACTTGTTTTTCTAGATTCATATATTTAAAAATACATTTTATTAAAATAAAAAATATTTACTTATACGATCTTATATACTGATTAGAGGATGTTATATTAGTAAAATGTATTTGCTCAAGAACAAGAAAAACGAGGACAATGCAAATGGCTACTACTCCCTCTGTTCCTTAATGATTGATGTTTTAAAATTTTCACACATATTAAGAAATAATTAATATTTCATCATAAATACATATTTTTCATTTATTAAAACACTTTCTCATAACTATTAACCAATAGTAGTTTAATATAGTTGTTGGAATTCACATTTTGTAAACATTAATTAGTAAAAATTGCATAGAAAACCTACAACATCAATCTTTTTGGAACAATTTTTTTTTCTAAAACATCAATCATAAAGGAACGGAGGGAGTATTAAACTTTTGAACTTCTATGACCAAACCAGATTCCATAAGCGAATATTCATACTTAGAAAACATACATTAATATTAATGGTTAACAAAAAAATTAATATATTTTATATTTTAAATAAGATCTATTATAATTTTTATATAATACATATTTAATTTAAATAATATTATAATTTTATAAACAAAACGAAAATAAAATAAATGAGTTAAATTGCAACTTTTATAAATAAACGATATTATAAATAAAACAAAAAAATATATTAGAAGGAATATTCTTTTTTAAAAAAAAATATAGAAGAATACATTGGAATAAAACACACCGCTATAATAAAGTTCCTCTATTTTAAAAGTAAAAATAGAAGAGTGCATCGGTGATGGTCTAAGATAATGGTCCCATTGGTGAACAACTAAATTGGAACGGATATGTAAACTGTTAGATGAGTATATATAGAAATGGTACGAGAACATTGCACTAAAATCTTTGGGAGTTTCAAACAACTCTCTCTTTTCATCTTTAGTGAAAATCAATTTACAGTTTCTTTAATCTTGGTGACAACTTAAGCTCTAATGAGCTATTTCTCTCTTTTCATCTTTAGTGAAAATCAATTTCCTTTCTTTTTATTTCTTGCACAATAAAGCTCTAATGAGCTATTTTCCTTTCTATGTTTTATTTTTATTTCTATCACAAATCTCATGTGAGCTTGAATCTATATTTGCTTTGAGTTTGAATCCAACTCCAAGTTATAGGAAATTAAAATTTCTTGTTTTTGGTTCTGGAATAAATATATTAATTCATATTTTCTTACATTTGCTCACAGTTTTAAAAAGTATATCTAAAATAATTCATAAAGGACACTAAAATCCTATCCTATAATAAAAAATAAATCACACATCACTTTAATTTGACAAAACTAAATGTCTTCTCTACCAAATGTCATACAATAAAACTCTATAAATTAATAATGTGAAAACTATGATATTTTATTAATTTGTATGATTATTATTTTAACAAGAACTTTTTTTAAGATTCATTTAAAAAAAAAATACATTTTCTTAAAATAACAAAAATATTTACTATACGATCTTATATACTGATTAGAGGATGTTATATTAGTAAAATGTATTAGCTCAAGAAAAGAAAAACGACGACAAGGCAAATGGCTACTACTATTAAACTTTTTGAACTTCTATGACCAAAACTATTTTAATTATTGCTAGATTTAAACTAATTAAAAATATGTATAGATATTTGAAAAACAAAACAAATAAAATGAAATAAAAAGCCTAAAACGTTTTAAAATTTGGGACGGAGGAAGTACAACCAAAGCCAAGTTCATAATCCAGACAACATCAAATTCAAGCACAACCAAATAAACGCTGAACACCAAACATATTCCACAAGAAAATAGCATGAAAATAAAAATACAATTCTACCACGGATTATAGATAGTAGAAGGGTTCTCTTAAAAGGGTTCATCCTCTATCTCATTGGCGGCTCTTGTCTTTCGTTTTAGAAAATGAAGCTTACATTCATCAGGAAGCGCATAGAATATGCCTCGTAAATACTCGTCTTTTGCAAGGAGTTCTATTGATTCCCAGTAAAGAGGGCTCTTTAGAACCATCCTCTGAACCTCCCCCACTCGTTTAACGACAGTGGCCATTTGATCTTCAATCGATGGTTGGGTTCCATAACTTTGATTACTTACATTAGTCAATGCGCTAGATTTAGATGCCATGTCGTGATGCAAAGTCTGCAGGTTTATCAAAGTAGAAAAATATCAGTTTACAAAGCAGACTATCATAGCTAAAAAGACTCAAACATAGATCACCCCTTTTGAACCGTGTCAACGAACAATCCAGCTGAAATTTTAACCTCTTTAATTATATCGTCTAACCAGAGAAACCAAAGAAAGAATCGAGAGAGCTAAACGAAGAAACCGGAACACACAATTGAATCAAAAAATCAAACTTGGGGAAATAACAAAAAAACAAACAAATAAATCTCTCAGACAAAACACGGAAATTACATAAATAAATGAGATGCAACCGCAAGTAAAAGACAAACCAATTTGGTGGGGCGGAGCATCCTCCGCTGCTTCTCGTACAGGAGGTCTCTGATACTGGAGCGGACTTTGTCGCCCTTGTCTGGCAACCGGTCAGCGAAAGAAGCAAGAATCAATCTATGACGCTTCAGATGATCGTTGATTTCGCTATCCCTGAGCGATTTCAGCCAGACAGCATCATCGTCGTCGAAGAGACTAGGCTCAAACGGCGGAGTTTTGTCGTCGTTGCTGACCATCTCCAATTCGGCTGCTTCGCCATCGACCAGAAGATTCTTCCGGTCTATGTTGAATTTCTTCGTCGTCTCCACAGAATCTAACTCAATTACTTCTTGCCTCTTCATATCCTGGTTGCCCTAGTTTTTAGGATCACTAAATATACATCAATTCTAAAACGTTTCGTATTTTAAAGGGTCTGATTTTTCGAATCAATCCTCTATCCTAATTAAATGCAAGTCAACCTTCGATGTCACGGTCAACCCGCAATATAGAAAGTCTGTGTATTGATGACGTGACAACGTTTTTCAATCCGTTACTTTGCTAAACATTGTCGTTTAAAACATAATTAAATAATGATTTAAAAAAAATTCATGTTGTTTTAAGAAGGATAAACAACATGTGTTTAAACTTGGTCTAGTATTGGTTCAAACAAAACCGAGATTGACTCTAATTCTCACAAACAAACAAGAGCCTTGTATTCACAGATCTAACACTGAAACTACAAAATTTGCTCTCCAAAATATATAAGCCTTTGTATTCAAAGCTCTAACCAGAAACACTTTGTGCTCTTCTTTAAGCGGCAAAGCAAATCCAATGATGATACTTCCCAAAATCTCTAGAAACTCAGCAATCCCGTTGTGTTTTTTCGGTCTCGAAAACAAACCGTGTGACAAAAGATTGGTCGATGTATTTTTTAGCCAACTTTGTCTCAGTCTCGGGCGAAGCAATAAGCCTCAAGAGAAGCTCATATACAAGTTGCTAGTGAGGCCAAGAAGGATCCATAGAAGGCTCTTCCTCTTCCAAGTCTAAAGCATCAATAACTTTATTTTCAAGCGGTTGATAATTCATAGTTCTGAATATATTAACAGAAACCATTCTAACGCTTCTTGGATAACTGTTTCACTGAACTTTCCACCCGTAGACGCCACATAATCCACCAGCTCAAGCAACATCTGCTGCTTAATCTCTTTTTCCTTAACGTTCTTGGTTGGATCTTCGAAATCTAACACTACACAGCACAAGCTGAGATTTTTGAGAAACAAGCTTTGCTTTTCTGCGTGTGGAACATCTTTGAAACTAGGCAATGCTTCATATGGAGTGAAACCGTTCCCGTTTCCCTTTGAGTTCCCATCTTCAAACTCTGAGTCAGGAGGACAAGTAGCAAGTTTTGCAGCGGGAGTGGGAGCGTTCTTGGTGTGAGATTTTCCGGTTCCATTGTCGTTACTCTTGGTTCTTAGAAAGCTTACTTATAATCTGTTTCCACATAGTTTACAAAACACAGATTTCTCTGCATTCCAATACAATACCTAGAAGAACAAATCTCATCAACTCCAACGTGATGCAAAATCCAGGAAACAATACAATAAGAAACGCTAAAGCAGTTAAGATCACGAACCTGAAATGGAGAGAAATCCCTAAATTCTCAAATTATTTGTTCTTTATGTTGAAATATAAATTTGATTTGGATCAAGGTTAGTTCTTGGATCTATGATCTAAATAACACTTGGGCTTAACCTAAAATCTTGATCCAAGTTCTAGAAATTTCTCTAGAAAAATATCTTCATATCTCCACCACCTTAAAACTTCTAGATTTCTCTTCCACCTCCTTAAAAATAAAAATCTAGATTTTTTCATAGAAAAATCTAGATAATTGTTGTAAAATAATCTATATATTATCTAAGAACTATCTAGAATTATAATTAAAATATTAGAGATATTTTATAATATGAAGGCTATAAATATCTTCATCCTCTTTCATTTGCATTCAAGTCTTCAAGTTGTTTTTCAAGTAATAATAAAAACTTTCTTCTTCCAAAAATTCTCTTTTGTCTTCTAAGTTCTTAAAAACTTTCTCCATACTTATAAATTTTCATTCCAACAAAGTGGTATCAGAGCCATAAGATTCTCTTAAAGATGGCAAGTAATGGTGTTCCCTTCCAAGTCCCGATGCTCACAAAGAGCAACTATGACAATTGGAGTCTAAGGTTGATGGCCATCCTAGGAGCACATGATGTGTGGGAGATAGTCGAGAAAGGCTTCATTGAACAGGAGAATGATGCTGGTCTATCTCAAGGAAGAGAGACAAGAAGGCTCTCTGTCTAATCTATCAAGGATTAGATGAAGACACATTCGAGAAGGTCGTAGGAGCAAATTCGGCCAAAGAAGCATGGGAGAAGCTTCGAACTTCTTACAAGGGAGCGGAGCAAGTTAAGAAGGTACATCTTCAAACTCTAAGAGGAGAATTTGAAGCATTGCAAATGAAGGAAGGTGAACTTATCTCTGATTACTTCTCAAGAGTTCTAACGGTTACTAATAACCTAAAAAGAAATGGTGAGAAGTTAGATGAGGTGAGAATCATGGAGAAAGTTCTTAGATTATTGGATTCAAAATTCGAGCATATTGTCACTGTGATTGAAGAGACAAAACACTTGGAGACTATGACAATGGAGCGACTTCTTAGATCATTACAAGATTATGAAGAAAAGAAGAAGAAGGAAGACATCACGGATCAAGTACTCAAGATGCGGATTCAAACCAAAGAAGAAAGCGGTCGAAGTTATCCAACACGGGGTGGTGGCCAAGTCCGAGGAAAAGGCCGTGGACGTGGTTGGAGACCATATGAAGACCATACCAACCAAAGAGGAGAAATCTCATCAAGATTCCGTGGGAGAGGAAGTCCAAAATCAAGGTACGATAAGTCAAGTATCACTACAAAAAAAAGGGGCATTGATAGCACTTGACGATAGCACGGTTTTACAAACTGCTATAAAAGATTAAATTTTGATTTTGATTTCTAATAATAGCATTTAAATAACGCTATGATAGGGAATCAGTAAGCGGGAAATGAAAATCACTTAATCCGCCAACATTTAGCCGAAAATTAGAATAAGCGGCAAAGACTTGGGGTTTTTCCCTCTTTTCCCTCATCCTTTCATTAAAAACCTTTGTTAAAAAAAAAACTCAATTCATTCAGATCCAAGGAAAAAAAAATTCATCTTCTTCGTCTCTTAGGTTTTCCTCTCCACCAAACCTCAGCCGTCAGCCATCTCCTCCTCTGCTTGTTTTTCTGACCTCTCATTCATTTATTTAGTTTTGGATATTAACTAAATATATAAAAATAGTAAGATATAAAATAATAATAAATAGAAGACCAACGATAATTTGGTGGATAATATATGAAAAACTGATAAATAAATTATTATTATTAGTTATTAAGATGTCATATGTCTTTTTGTAAAAAAACTTAAATATAATGGAAACCAATAATAAATTTGTATATGGTCAATTAATTTAGAAACAAACACGGTTAAAAAAATGAAAATGTAAAATATTGAACAAACGAATTAAAGAAGATGTTTGTCAATGCACAAAATTGGTTTCAAAAGCATAAATATAATTCTTCAATTAAAAAATATTATATTTTTGTGAAGTTTCTTAATCTTCATTAATAAATTAATCGTTCATGAAACAAATAAATATTAATAGTTTAATGTTTTAAAGTATATGAATTGGACAAGATAAGATAGAAAGTTAAACAATCCAAATTTAATAATACATGAAAATTTGCAAGTATTAATAAAATGTACTTACTCTTAATAAATTTCATACTTTTACGCATAATAAAATGTTAATTTTATTAAAAATCCATAAATAAATAAATAATCAATTGATGATAGAAAAATAAACGACAAGGCAAATGGCCACCATTAGACTTTTGATTTGTTTTAATTATTGTTAGATTTAAATTAATTAAAATTTGAATAGATATTTGAGAAAATCAAATAAAATGAAATAAAACACCTAAAAACTTTTTAATCCAAGGACGGATGAAGTGCAACCAAAGCCAAGTTCATAATCCAGACAACAATTGCAAAACGAAATAAAAACAGGAACCATATTATTCTTTCCTCCCCTTGGCCAATCTATCCATTGATAATATCCGTGATTCTTTCCTCCCCTTGGCCAATCTATCCATTGAGGCACCTATTAACATCTTCTCAAACCCATCTCTTCCGCCACACAACAAGGAAATCGCAGATTGACAGGAGATTAATGATATTGGTTTAGGTTACGTGATATAATCCTTCGTATTTGCTTTAGGAATATTCTCTACTTTTTACTATAATATGTTAATTGTATATATACCATATCACGTCCTAAACCATATTCTGTTATATTACGATCATATCTTTATTATAGAGCCTAAACCATAAATTTTTAATACTAATATCTTTATTGTTTATATTATAATCTGTTTTTAGAAAGTAGTTATCATAGAGCCTTTTGTAGTATATATCATGGGAATATGCCAATAAAAACAAAATAGCATGAGAATAAAAATACAACTCTACCGAGGATTCTAGGAAGAAGATGTGGGATGGTAGCAGATGGATTCATAATGTTTCTCATAAAAGGGTTCATTCTCTTTCTCATTTGCGTCTTTCGTTTGAGAAAGTGCAGCTTACATCCATCTGGAAGAGCATAGAATATGCCTCGTAAATACTCGTCTTTTGCAAGGAGTTCTATTGATTCCCAATAAAGAGGGCTCGTAAGAACCATCCTCTCAACCTCCCCCACTCGTTAACGACAGTGGCCATTTGATCTTCAATCATCGATGGTTGGGTTACATTAGACACTGCGCTAGATTTAGATGCCATGTCGTGATGCAAAATCTGTTGAATAAGCTTGAAGAGCAAGCTATCTAGTTTCCTTATTCTTGAGTTATGAGAAAAGGAAATAATACATGTTTTAGGAGTTATCTAGAATATGTCAAATTACTATTTTCTTATTAGTTATAACCTATATAAGGAGATGCCAAGGTGTGGCATAACTTATGAGTTTATGAGCTTAGGGTTTTGAGTGATTTTCCCTAAGAGATTAATAAAGAGAGCAATTCTTTGTTAATTGTCGAATTCTTAAACTCAACAATTGGTATCAGAGCTACACAAAGATCGTGAGAGAGGCGTTCTGCGATGGCAAAGGATAACGATAGCAAGAAAATTGAAACCGGAGAAGGAACCTTCGGTGGAGCAGATGCGTCTCTGCTAAAGATGAAAGACGGAGGAGGTTCTTCCTCCATCAAGTGCCCCATGTTGAACTCCAGCAACTACACCGTGTGGTCTATCAGAATGAAGGTGTTGCTGAAGGTTCACAAAACATGGGAAGTTGTTGAAAACGGCAATACAGATGAAACGAAGAATGATATGGCCATAGCGCTACTCTTCCAATCAATTCCCGAAGCTCTCATCCTTCAAGTTGGCAAATTAAGCACAGCCAAGGAAGTATGGGAAGCTATCAAATCGAGACATCTCGGGGCTGATAGGGTCAGAGAAGCAAGACTCCAAACATTGATGGCGGAGTTCGATCGTCTTAAGATGAAAGACACGGAGAAAATAGATGACTTTGTTGGAAAACTTTCTGAGATCTCATCAAAGTCGGCTGCACTAGGAGAAGAGATTGAAGAACCAAAGATGGTTAAAAAGTTTCTCTCAAGCCTTCCTCGGAAGAAATTTATACACATAGTTGCATCTCTTGAGCAAGTTTTAGATCTCAACAAAACTAGTTTTGAAGACATCATAGGCCGTTTGAAGGCATACGAGGAACGGACGGCTGAAGAAGAAGAAGATACACAAGAGGATCAAAACAAGCTGATGTATACAAACTTGGAATCCGAATCTGATCAGTCAAATCGAGGATACAACGGGTACAACAGAGGAAGAGGTAGAGGAGGAAGAGGCCGTGGAAGAGGCCGAGGAAGATTTAATGGAACAAGAGACACATCAAAGGTTGAGTGTTTTAGATGTGACAAGCTTGGACACTACGCCTCTAGTTGCCCGGATCGTATCCTAAAATTGCAAGAAGCTCAGATAAATGACCAATCTGAGACAATGGAAGCAGAACAACTTATGATGCATGAGATTATATGCGTCAACGATGGAAGCCTAAAGACGAATGAGGTTGTTTACTTGAATGAGAAGAATGTGAAACTTCAAGATTTTGAGACTTGTTCGGATGGCTCTAATATTTGGTATTTGGACAATGGGGCCAGCAATCATATGACAGGAAACCTTGATTTCTTCATAACAATTGATAGGTCGGTGACAGAGAAGGTGAGATTTGGAGATGATTCGCGAATAGACATTATGGGACGAGGCTCGATCTTGTTTATAAGCAAGAGTGGAGAAAAGAAGATTCTTCATGATGTCTATTACATTCCGGACCTCAAAAGCAATATTATAAGCCTAAGTCAAGCCACTGAATCCTTAATGTGAAGTTAAGATGAAGAAGAATTTTCTAACTTTGCATGATAAAGACGGAAACTTGATTACAAGAGCCCTTAGATCAAGAAATCGGTTGTGCAAAGTACTCATGGAAAGACCAGAAACAGAGCACTTATATTTAGCGAGAATTGATAGGTGTATAGTTTTATCCCTATTCTACTGCAAGTGCACAGTTAATGCAATCGTAGTATATAAGGTATCGAATCCCACGAGGACTCTCAGTCACACAATAGATTATTAGTAGTTCAGATTAAATTAAGCGAAGCAGATGTGAAAACAGTAAACGAAATAGCAAAGTAAATCAAGTGAGTTTGTAAGCAAGAAAGCGAAGCGTTAGGTTTCAGGAGTTCTCAGGAAATCAGGAACGCAAGCAATCAATCTATCTAGATCTAATCAATAACTGTTCTAGAACTCAAACACTGATATAGAATTAACCAAATTCCTTTGCGATAATTCTCTAAGCCTAAGTGCAGCAAACCAAACTTTCGTTTGCGAGAACTAACAGATTAAACTAGCATTAATTCCAAGTTTGATATGTTCACAATTAACCTGAACCAAACTTCCGTTTGCGAACAGTTTAATTGCTTATCTAAGTTCTTTCTAGTTAAATCAACCAACTTCCGCTGAATTAATCAACCTAACATCATAACTCTGATTAGCTACTTCAGATTAAGCATTAAGAACAACTTAAATAAAGAACTAGCAGATATAAATCTCTACAGATTAATTAAACTATAATTCTCTGAAATCCTTAATGAGAATCCTTCAACCTAACAGGTGATCTACTCAGACATATTCATCGAGACAGAAAATATCATAAGTAGAAAAACCAAATATCATATAATCAAATAAGAACTGAGGTTCAAAATCAAGTCTCTTTCAAGATCTAGTTTAGCCCCTAAAATCTCCTAAGAGAATAAAACTTAGTTATGAAGCATCGCCTAAACAATGGCTCAAAAACTATATTTATAACCTAAAACACGAATTGGGGCTTCTTTGTAAATATCAGGGACTTCTGGGCAAAATTGCAATTTCATCATTCTTCATTAAACCGTCGTTTGGCCCATCTCGCTTGTGCATCGATCGATGCCATAAGTGTGACGATCGTTGCATCTCGGAAATATCAACAGTGAACTCTATCTCTCGGCCAATTACTCTAATTAGCTCCAGAAAGTGCCAAAATCACCAAATATGCTCCAAATGTGCTTGTACCTAATAAACACCTGAAAAGACTCTAAAACGTAGTAAAAGACTCGATAAATAACACATATACCATGGTTAAAAACCCTAAAATCCATGGTATATCAACTCCCCCACACTTAGCTCTTGCTTGTCCTCAAGCAAGACAAAGAACTAAATGTAGTCAAGAGGTTTGAAAACTCTTTAGAAACTCATTTCTTCCTAGAAGCTACAATACTCAGATTCCCCTTAGTAAACCACTGAAAGAATCAATCACAGAATATCAAGACCACAATGTACTTCCCCCACACTTAGCAACTGTCCTAGGTAAACTACACAATCACATTCAAGCATTCAAATTCTCCCTACTGACTTCTGCAAGTATTTAAGTGCGGTCTCACCTAAGGAGTATCGATCAAAGGGCACATGGATTCTTACCTTATCAGCTCTAGACCACCATACTATCTTTCTCTAGTCCCTTTCTTCTCTTTCCCTTCTTTAACAACTGATTTTTCCCCACTGGGTATCATTTTATTTTTTTTATCAGTGTTCTTCCCGTTATGGGGTGTACTTTGGACACATTCCATGGATCACATGAGAGAAAATAGTGTTTGCTACCATTCTCATGACCACTTCGGAGTTACTAACTCCACCTCAGTTTATTATCTTTTTTTTTTTTACTTTATAGAAGGGGAGAAGGGAACTAAATAGGATAGGTTGACAGGCTGTGTCAGAACTAACAAGGGAATCCGACACAAAGTATACCAAGCCCTTAGGTGAGAAATCTAAGTCAGTATTAAGTTGAAGTCAGTAAAAGGATCCTCTGATACCTGAAGTGATGTGGGTGTTCCCAGTAGGTTGATCTGTGATGGGATTTTCTAATAGTCAGAGATAGATCCTGCAACTTCATCCCAATGGTTACTTAAGTTCCTGCAAGTCTTGTAATTCTTCTCTGAAAATCATAGTTTCTTACTTAAACAATTTTGACTCAATAAAACAAAAAATTTTGAAAAACGGACTGACTCATAAGAAAACAGAAAGATATAAGTCAGTAGCACCTCCCCCACACTTAAGACACACTGTCCCCAGTAGTGTCAAGCAAGGGATCGGTTGAAAGAAAGAAAAACAAATTGTTAATGGATGTTTTAGTTCTGTCGGGTTTACCTCTGTCGCTCAAGCATCGATCGTTGCACTAAGTGCATCGACCGTTGCTGTGCGATTCTTTCGTATTGTGACGATCGACACAATGGTGTGTCGATCGACGCACTGCGTTTTCACGAACAGTCAGCTAGTTAGCAGGTTAGTCCGTCTGTTTTTGTCAATTTTGATCCCTGCAAGCTGAAAACACTAGAAACAGAGTAAAACCGAAACAAAAGATGTACCAAATAAAGTACAAATCATCCAAACATAGTCGAATCCTAAGAAAAATAAGAAAATGCAAAAACAAAAGTGCGAGAAAAGATAAAAGTCAGAATACGGAACCGAAAGTCTGAATATGGAGACTACGCTCACTCGCTCTCATCATCTATCCCACCATACTATGCATCGTCATCGGCTGCCTCAGCTGCGGGATCAGTGTCAGTCGGAGATCGCTGTCGACGACGTCAGTCAGGTACGGGCTGATGGATCTGTGGTGGCCTCCTGCAGCTGCAAGTACGCACGAAGTTCCAAAGAACTCGAAACATACCATCTGATCTCTCTCTCCACTCTGCCTCAGAATATGCACCGTAAGGCATCGCAGGCTCTGGAAAGGGACCCACAATGTCGACTGGGGCAGGCGCTGGCGCAGGAGTAGGGGCAGAAGAAGTCGAAGCTCGTGAGGAAGGCTCTCCCAGCGGATGAGCCATAGTCGGAATCCCACGCTGCGCAGACTCAGGAGGCTGAAATCTCAGTGCCTCTAATGTGTCAATCTGTGTCCACCTGGCAGCAGGAAGCTCGATACCAGTCCTCCCAGTGGTCGGATCAGTGTAAACCCAAATGCGCCCCTCCTTGAGCCAGGTAGCGCTCTGCAAATGGTTGAGATCCAGGAACTCCCGAGCTGTATCACGCTCTGTGCCATGAAGAAGAATCCCACAATACTCAAAAATGGGAGTAAGTAAACTCCCTACCGTCTCAGTACCAGCTCCATCAAACGGCTTCAGCTGCAGATCAACTAAATGCTGTGCGAAAATAGCTCCCAAGTTGATGTAAGACTCAGATGGACAGAGCCTCACTCGGTGGTTGATGGAAGAAACAGGTTGGCTTTGTCGCTCTCTCCTGTTACTCAAGGGATGGTCGTGTGTAAGAGATGGGATCGAACAGGCTGGCTTTGACGCTCTCTCCTGTTGAATCAGTGGGTGGTAGGGCTGGTGGATCGAAGGCACCACAGAGATGATGAACGGGTCTCTGATACTGCACAGACACTTGTCTTCTTTGTGAATCACACACAAGGAACAACAAGCAAAACAAGAACAAGCGGTGGCTGTTCAAGAAAAGGCGAAAATCGCTTAAGGGTTTATTGATGATTCAAAGGTATCTAACACAATAATACAGAGTTGTTTAAGTACAGAAACAAAGAAGAACAAAAAGGAAAAACAAATATCTCGGCCATGAATGAGAATCGCCGAGTTACACAGAAAAGGAAAGTGTGTAATTCCTTCCTTGGCGGCCAAGCCTTGAGTTATGGTGTGGGTGGGCCGACTTGCCTCGTTAAAAACCTTGGGAGTAAAACCACTTTGGGATAAAACCACCCAAGGGAAAAAGAGTGCAAGAGAGTCCACCAACTCTCGGACTTAGCATGGGCCGAGCCGGATGGTAAAGACTTGGCATAGTCCGGCCCATGGTTCCCCTAGACGCGTAGAAGGTCCAGCTTCCTTGTTGCTTACACAGTCCACGCCTCCTGTGTTATCCACGTCGCTTACACAGTCCAAATCGCCTGTGTTATCCATATTTCTTACACAGCCCAAGTCTTCTATTGCCTCTCGCTTCTTGGGCTCGTTCTTGAGGTAATCTCCAACTTCCATTGAGTTCATGAGGTTCTCTACTGCAGTGTTGAATCCTTCCCTGAGCCTCCTTGTCCTAGATCGAGTCATTGGTGCTTCCTTGACCTCAGGAATGGCTTGTGGATGGGTGCTTGGCTGGATGTCCTCATCATTCCCACCCTCTTCAGAAGGTTTTGTCCTCAAAACTGGATCATCTGCAACATATGGAGACAAATCAGTCACATTGAAGCTATGTGAAATATTGAGCTCACCCGGGAGTTCTAGTTTGTAGGCATTGTTGTTGATCCGTTCTAGAACTTTGAAGGGACCATCTCCCCTAGGCGCCAGCTTCGAGCTTCTCTTCTGTGGAAACCTCTCAGGTCTCATGTGGAGCCAAGCCCACTCTCCTGGTTCAAAGACTAACTCCTTGCGGCCCTTGTCTGCTCGCCTCTTGTACTCTTCAGTCTTCTTAAGAATGTTGTCTCTTGCTTTCTGGTGTAGCTTCTTAACAAACTCTCCTTTCCTGAGACCATCTAGATTAACTTGCTCAACTTGGGGAATTGGCGACAAATCAAGAGGTGTTAGTGGATTAAAACCATACACAATTTCAAATGGAGACATTTTGGTAGCAGAATGTGTAGCATGGTTATAGGCAAACTCAATGAAAGGCAAACAATCTAACCATGTGCTTAAGTTCCTGCCAAGAGTTACCCTAAGTAAAGTAGATAAGGTACGGTTTACCACTTCGGTTTGACCATCTGTTTGAGGGTGGCAGGTTGTGGAGAATAGGAGTTTTGTCCCGAGCTTCTTCCACAATGTCTTCCAGAAATGGCTCAAGAATTTTGTGTCTCGGTCAGATACTATGGTCCTTGGTATACCATGTAAACGCACCACCTCCTTGAAGAATAGATCAGCAACTTGTGTGGCATCATTGGTTTTGTCACATGGAATGAAGTGAGCCATCTTAGAAAATCGATCCACAACAACAAAGATAGAGTCTTTGTGTTTGATCTTAGGCAACCCTAGCACAAAGTCCATAGAAATATCCACCCATGGTGCGTTAGGAATAGGTAAAGGTAGATAAAGTCCATGAGGGTGTAACCTGGATTTTGCTTTGTGACAAGTTACACATCTTGCACAATGCCTTTCAACGTCTCTCTTGAGGTGCGGCCAGAAGAAGTGATCAGCCACCACAGCTAGTGTCTTGTCCACTCCAAAATGGCCCATAAGACCACCTCCATGCGCCTCCTTAAGCAGTAGCTCACGCATTGAGCACTGAGGAATGCACAGCCTCTTGTCTCGGAACAGGAACCCTTCTTGAAGATAGTAGGATCCGAATGCTCCTCTTACACAGGCTTGGTAAGCCTCTCCTAGTTCTGGATCATCTTTATATAGATCCTTGATGTGTTCAAATCCTAGAACCTTAGCCTCCATGGTAGCTATCAGGGCATGCCTTCTTGACAAGGCATCAGCTACAACATTCTCCTTTCCCTTCTTGTACTTGATTACATAGGGAAATGTCTCTACAAACTCCAACCACTTAGCATGTCTCCTCTTGAGTGAAGTCTGACCTCTCAGGTGCTTAAGTGTCTCGTGATCAGTATGGATGATGAACTCCTTGGACAACAAGTAATGCTGCCATGTCTCTAGTGCTCGCACCAATGCATACAATTCTTTGTCGTAGGTTGGGTAATTCAAAGAAGCACCACTGAGCTTTTCACTGAAGAAGGCCACTGGTTTCTTCCTCTGGTGTAACACAGCTCCAATCCCTATGCCAGACGCATCACACTCTACCTCAAAGACCTCTTCAAAGTCGGGTAAGGCCAGAACCGGCGCCTGTGTAAGCCTTTCTTTGAGCAGTTTGAAAGCTGATTCTTGCGCTGGTCCCCATGAGAATGGCACATTCTTCTTTATCACGGCTGTAAGAGGTGAGGCCACCGTACTGAAGTCCCTCACAAACCTCCTATAGAAGCTAGCTAAGCCATGAAAACTCCTTACATGACCGACGGTTGTTGGTGTAGGCCACTCACGGATGGCTTTGACCTTCTCCTCGTCCACTTGTAGTCCCTGTTCACTTACTACAAAGCCTAAGAAAACAAGCTTGTTAGTACAGAAGGTGCACTTCTTTAGGTTAGCATAAAGGCCTTCCTTCCGAAGTGATTTGAGCACTAGTTCAAGATGTGAGATATGATCATCTAGGTTCTTACTATATATAAGTATGTCGTCGAAATAGACAACTACAAATTTACTTATGTAAGCACGAAGAACCTGATTCATGAGTCGCATGAATGTACTTGGGGCATTAGTTAAACCAAAAGGCATAACCAGCCACTCATACAATCCTTGCTTTGTCTTGAATGCGGTTTTCCACTCATCTCCTTCTCGCATCCTAACTTGATGGTATCCACTCTTCAAGTCCACCTTTGAGAAGATGGTAGAACCACTTAGCTCGTCCAGCATGTCGTCTAAGCGGGGTATAGGGTGCCTGTATTTGATCGTGATGTTGTTGATTGCACGGCAGTCCACACACATCCTCCATGATCCATCCTTCTTGGGTACTAAGAGTATTGGCACAGCACAAGGGCTGAGGCTCTCCCTAATGTACCCTCGGTCCATGAGGTCTCTCACTTGCCTCTCGAGCTCCTTAGTCTCCTCCGGGTTCATCCTGTATGCTGGCTTGTTAGGTAAGGCTGCGCCAGGGACAAGATCGATTTGGTGTTCAATCCCACGGATTGGAGGTAAGCCAGGCGGAAGCTCTTCAGGGAAGATGTCTTGAAACCTGTCTAACACAGCCTGTACTCCTGTGGGTAACACAAGCTCACCTGAACCTGAACTTAAACACTCCTTAAACAACATCAGTAGCACCGTGCGCTTGGCACTAAGAGTTTTACAAATAGCCCCACGAGATATATAGAGACTGGATTTGCTAGACTCAACTTCCTTGCTCATATGTACTTGTAAATCATGTACCTCAGTTGGTGTAAGAGGTGCAAGAGTGAACTTACGATCCTTGTGTAAGAAGGTGTACTGGTTAGTACGTCCATTATGACTTGTGGCTCGGTCATACTGCCACGGTCGGCCAAGCAAGAGATGTCCAGCTTGCATGGGTACCACATCACAAGTAACTTGGTCTTGGTACTTCCCCACACTGAATGGAACAATGACTTGCTCCGAAATCTTCAGTTCTGTCTCATCATTGAGCCATCTCAGCCTGTATGGTCTTGGATGCTTGGTCTTAATAAGACCTAACCTGTCTACCATATGCTTGCTAGCCACGTTAGTGCATGAACCTCCATCAATGATCAGATTACATACCTTGTCTTTGACAGTGCATCTAGTGTGGAAGATGTTTTCCCTTTGAGCTGCCTCCGGGTTGATCATGACACTTAACATCCTCCTGGTCACAAGCAACTCTCCAACGTCAGGGTATGCAAGCTCTTCTTCTGGTTCGTTTGGATCATCCTCAAGCTCATCTTGTGATTCATACTCCCCATCGTTGTGGATAATCATTACTCTCTGGTTTGGGCACTCTCTAGCCATGTGTCCCCTGCCTTGACACTTAAAACAAGTGATGTCACGAGTTCTCTGATTAGTGCTAGGGAACTTACCTTGTTCTGGCCGGTTGGACTTGGGAGCCTCGGCTGTTTTGCCTTTGAACCGTGAGTCAATCTCCACGGTCTTCCCTTTCTCAAATGGTCTCGAGCTACTTGCAGCCCACGGTTGTGTTGGTTTTCTGCGGCTTGTCATGGATGTCTTACGCTTGATCTGTTGTTCCACTTGGACAGCAAGATGCAACAACTCATGTAGCCCACCATACTGAGCTCTCTCCACCTTCCTAGCAATGCGTTCTTGTAGACCATCAATGAACTGTGCCATAAGAGCTTCCTCGGATTCTTCTAACTCCAGCGAGTTCATGAGCTTCTCAAACTCCTCAAAATACTCATCCACACTTCTTGTACCCTGTGACAACTTACGGAACCGCTTTTGTAAGTCTCTATGATAATGTTCAGGGACATACCTAAGTCGTAGAAGGTATTTCATGTCACTCCAAGTGGCTACTGCTCCAAAGCGTTGCCGTCTCCTTTCAGCTATAGTTCTGTCCCACCAAGCTAACGCGTTCTCAGTGAGTTGTGCAGCAGCAACAGCAATCTTCTTGCGTTCTCCATAGCCATAACACTCAAAGATATGCTCCAGCCTTCTTTCCCAGTCCATGTACGCCTCTGGGTCGGACTTTCCTGCAAAAAGTGGAGGGGTTACTTTGATATCACGGTTTGTTTCTCTAGCCTCACCTTCCCGGGCTGGGTTCCTCCATAGAGGATCTTGACGCCTTGGCTGTGGACGTCTAAAGGGGTCATGCGGTTGCCTATCCTCCTCAAAGTCCCGCATATCATCATCTTCATCTCCAGCTTGATCTCTTGGTGGTATAGGTGCTCCTCGGATTGGTCCTCTCCTCGGTGGAGCTTCTATGCGTCCTATACGCTCACCAAACTCTTGGCGCATTGTGCCAACTTGCTGGTTTATGTTACTCATCTCTTCTCTAATAGCAGTCATCATTTGTATGATAGGATCAACGTGCTGTCTTCCTTCATCTCCCATGGTGTCTATCCTTGTTGTTAACCGGTTCTTATTGCACTCAACAAAAACAACAAGCTATCAAGGTACCACAGAATAGATAATTGTGTAAAACAAGAACAGAGACAGGGTTGTGTAACACAAGACGGAAATCAGTGCAATCGACAGAAATGGAAAAATTGACAATTTTTTTGGCTTTTCTGGGTTTTATGGAATAACAACTAGCAAGATAGAATCAAAAACAGGAAATCTACTAATTCTCAAAAAGAAATTCGACCAGGGAGCTAAGAACAAGATTTTTATGGGTTTTTCTTATAAGTTAAACAAAAACAGAAGCAAGAACACAACAAACCTAATTTTTTTTTTTTTTGGATTTTTAGATTCAATCAAAGCAATAGCAATAGCAAACAAAACAAAAGATAAGGGATAGAAAACCAAAGGTAGTAACCTTTGGCTCTGATACCAGATGATGTAAGACTCAGATGGACAGAGCCTCACTCGGTGGTTGATGGAAGAAACAGGTTGGCTTTGTCGCTCTCTCCTGTTACTCAAGGGATGGTCGTGTGTAAGAGATGGGATCGAACAGGCTGGCTTTGACGCTCTCTCCTGTTGAATCAGTGGGTGGTAGGGCTGGTGGATCGAAGGCACCACAGAGATGATGAACGGGTCTCTGATACTGCACAGACACTTGTCTTCTTTGTGAATCACACACAAGGAACAACAAGCAAAACAAGAACAAGCGGTGGCTGTTCAAGAAAAGGCGAAAATCGCTTAAGGGTTTATTGATGATTCAAAGGTATCTAACACAATAATACAGAGTTGTTTAAGTACAGAAACAAAGAAGAACAAAAAGGAAAAACAAATATCTCGGCCATGAATGAGAATCGCCGAGTTACACAGAAAAGGAAAGTGTGTAATTCCTTCCTTGGCGGCCAAGCCTTGAGTTATGGTGTGGGTGGGCCGACTTGCCTCGTTAAAAACCTTGGGAGTAAAACCACTTTGGGATAAAACCACCCAAGGGAAAAAGAGTGCAAGAGAGTCCACCAACTCTCGGACTTAGCATGGGCCGAGCCGGATGGTAAAGACTTGGCATAGTCCGGCCCATGGTTCCCCTAGACGCGTAGAAGGTCCAGCTTCCTTGTTGCTTACACAGTCCACGCCTCCTGTGTTATCCACGTCGCTTACACAATCCAAATCGCCTGTGTTATCCATATTGCTTACACAGCCCAAGTCTTCTATTGCCTCTCGCTTCTTGGGCTCGTTCTTGAGGTAATCTCCAACTTCCATTGAGTTCATGAGGTTCTCTACTGCAGTGTTGAATCCTTCCCTGAGCCTCCTTGTCCTAGATCGAGTCATTGGTGCTTCCTTGACCTCAGGAATGGCTTGTGGATGGGTGCTTGGCTGGATGTCCTCATCACAAGTTGAGACCCGCAGTAGGATCTCTCACGCCAGAACCTCTAAACTGATCTCTCAGCCCCATAAACAGCAGCTCCATCTCAAGTTTGCGCATCTTGTTGGCCTCAAACTTGCAAAGCAAGCTCCAGCACAAGATACGCGAGACATAACGCAGCACCGGATGTCTCATCTGCACTACTGGTGTGGTCCTGGAGTTGTATCGACCGCTGCCAATACTCTCCCAGAATGTGCGAGCCTCAACCGGATCCCACTCGAGTGGCATGGCGATGCGCCTCGGCTCAGTACTGAACCCGTAGATCCTGCAGAGATCAAGTAGAGGAATCTGATACCTGACTCCCCAACTCATGAAGGTGAATGCACCCACTGTAGCGCTCCTGTGATCGGGATCCGAGTAAACCACTCTGCAAGTGGCCAATAACTGCCTGACCAGCTCAGGATAGAGATCATAGTGTCGCATCGGCATTGTCCCTAGACCAATGCCTCTGCATACAGCGAGTACCTGCTCATCAATCCCCAGAATCTTGCAGGTGGAGTAGTCAGCGAACTTGGTCGGCTTGATGATCATCCCACACCAACCACTGTAGAGAAGCGAGTCATACTCGTCCCATCGACTGAGCAATGGCCGATCTGTGAACTCAGCGGACTTGAAGAAGCGTATAAGGTCCTCCGGCCACTGTCTGGTCGTCTGAATCGGTGTGGCGTCCTCTCTGGGCCAAGGTAAAGCAACCGGTGGCCCGTATCTGGCGTATGGTGCGGGTGGCTCTGACTCTCTGCTAAACCATTGAGGTGGTGGGGTGTAGTGTCGTGTTGCTGTGGAAGCTGTGGCTCGCTTCTTGCGGGGTTGCCTTTGAGACGCCATCTGCAAGAACAAAGTTCAAACACTTATAAGTCTCGGCAAAATTTCACTGTGAAATCGCGAAGCATCGACCGTTGCATCTAAGGCATCGATCGTTGCAAGGCGATTTCATTGTATCGAACATTTCCCAAAATCGCAAAGCAACGACCGTTGCTCGAGAGCAACGACCGTTGCAAGGCGATTTTGCCGCAAACAAATCATCAAAAATCAGTTCAAAATTGTGTTATCAACCACAAAATCAACAACAATCCATCACTAAACAACCTAAAGCATAATCATGTCAACATGCATTCATCAATTCCATCTAAAATCTCCAATTTCTAAAACCCTAAAAGTGAAATCCGAAAAATCGAAAATAGAAGTACATTACCTTGATTTCGTGAGAAATGGGTAGGAGAAACAGATTGGGGATGTAAAAATAAGTGAAATAGTGCTTAGAATCAAAGAAATTGATGAAGAAATGGTGATTTTCGGTTTGGGTTCTCGGTGTGTCGACCAAAAGAAATGGAGAAGAAGGAGAGAAAATAGGGTTTAAGGTAACTTACCTGGTCGTGGGTGCAACGATCGTTGCTTTAGGGGCAACGATCGATACTGGTTGAACCAGATTGATTCCGGTTTAGCTCAACGTACCTTAATTTTCGATTTGAACCAATTGCAACGACCGTTGCACATGTGAGCAACGATCGTCACACATCTCCAGACTTGTGTTCTGTATCTAAAAACTAACAAAAACAAATAAAAACGTGAAATCCTAAGAAAAACACCAAAAATAAAAAGGAAAAGAAATTAAACCTATAAGTGGGTTGCCTCCCACTCAGCGCTTGTTTCAAGTCATTAGCTTGACTATTTGGAAAAGGGTCAGACTCATGGAGGTTTCAACAGAGACTTTGAGTGTCTCTGTGAATGCCTTATCATCCATGGTGGTGTGTAAGCAGTAGCAGCATGATGTCGTCCAAGGAACGTCGGGAGGAATGTAGGGTGAGATTGACACTTGGGTGTTTTAACGCTCTTTCCTGCATTCAAAACAGTGGAGTCAGGAGGTTTAAACTTAGAGGATTTATGCTTCACCTTTGGCAAAGGTTTGATGTTCGGAGCCTTCTGTTTATGAGTGGTTTTAGGCCTTGAAGATGTTAGAATAGGCTCTTGTGGAACCACCATCTTCTTGTCAACCACCACTGTGCACTGAACCACATCTTTAGACTTAACGGGAGCTTTCGGGAATGGTAATGGAGGTTTGTAGGTTCTTTCCTTAGCAGGTCCTTGAGATATGAGCGAAACCGATTCCTTTTCGGGGTGCAACGATCGTTGCATGTGATGCATCGATCGATGCTGTCGTCTCAGCTCGTGTTTCAACTACAGTCTCGGGTTTATCCGCTTCTTGGTCCATCCCAGTCATCTCAGACTCAAATTTCTCTTCTTGGCATGGTCCCGCTTCAATCTGAACTATCCAAGTCAAGAGATCCATGTCAATCTCTGTTGAGTCAGGTGCATCGAAGCTTTCAAACTCAGGCAATTCAACATCAAATCCCTCTCTGTCTTCCACAAATTCCACAGCCTTAACTGCTAGACATGATCCATGATCCATCTGTGCGTCATCCTGAATGGGAATGTTGCTGGCATGAGCTTTTTGAGAAACTTTCCTTGGGGTAGAACTTGAAACTTGATCCATCTGTGTGTCCAGTTGCTTCATACGAGTGTTCAAGGATTCAAATTTCTCATTCAAATTAGTGTACAGGTTCTCTAGCTTCGAGCTGAAAGAAGCTGAGTTCTGCTGTTGCTTTTCAATTGATTGTTCTATCATCATCTCTAGTTTACTCCTTTGTGTAGGAGGTGCCAAGTGTGGGGGAGGTGCCAGATAGGAAGTATAATTATGGTCTCTTGATCCTTGAGCATGCCTAGAACCTTGTCTCTGCTGATGTCCCAATGTATGTCCATAAGAGTCGGCTCCAGCCATATAGTGTACCTCTGCAAATTTATCAGTTTTTGCCTCTGCTCGGAACTGTCTCTCCCTAAGTAAGATGTCGTGGATGTCATCTATCTTATTATGCATCTCAGCTACTTGCCCAACCAATACATGGTAATCTGGTAAGATGGGGTTTCCTTCCCCATCTATTTTCTGACCTTTTGCGTTGCATATATGACCCTCTTGGTCTCGTAAAACGCCGTTTTCACCGCGAATCAAAATCACAGGTTCCATGGCGCGGAACCTATTGAACGTCTCAGATCTCAGCATCGCTGTTCTCGCCTTGTGTCGATCGATGCAAGGTGGCAACGATAGATGCAGTGCGAATCCCTGCAATCCCAAAAATCAAAAACGTGAGTAAACAAGAAAATTAAAAGGAATGCTTAGTCTAAATCCTAATACTAAATCTATCGGTGAACTCAAAGAGTCCCCGGCAACGGCGCCAAAATCTTGATAGGTGTATAGTTTTATCCCTATTCTACTGCAAGTGCACAGTTAATGCAATCGTAGTATATAAGGTATCGAATCCCACGAGGACTCTCAGTCACACAATAGATTATTAGTAGTTCAGATTAAATTAAGCGAAGCAGATGTGAAAACAGTAAACGAAATAGCAAAGTAAATCAAGTGAGTTTGTAAGCAAGAAAGCGAAGCGTTAGGTTTCAGGAGTTCTCAGGAAATCAGGAACGCAAGCAATCAATCTATCTAGATCTAATCAATAACTGTTCTAGAACTCAAACACTGATATAGAATTAACCAAATTCCTTTGCGATAATTCTCTAAGCCTAAGTGTAGCAAACCAAACTTTCGTTTGCGAGAACTAACAGATTAAACTAGCATTAATTCCAAGTTTGATATGTTCACAATTAACCTGAACCAAACTTCCGTTTGCGAACAGTTTAATTGCTTATCTAAGTTCTTTCTAGTTAAATCAACCAACTTCCGCTGAATTAATCAACCTAACATCATAACTCTGATTAGCTACTTCAGATTAAGCATTAAGAACAACTTAAATAAAGAACTAGCAGATATAAATCTCTACAGATTAATTAAACTATAATTCTCTGAAATCCTTAATGAGAATCCTTCAACCTAACAGATGATCTACTCAGACATATTCATCGAGACAGAAAATATCATAAGTAGAAAAACCAAATATCATATAATCAAATAAGAACTGGGGTTCAAAATCAATTCTCTTTCGAGATCTAGTTTAGCCCCTAAAATCTCCTAAGAGAATAAAACTTAGTTGTGAAGCATCGCCTAAACAATGACTCAAAAACTCTATTTATTACCTAAAACACGAATTGGGGCTTCTTTGTAAATATCAGGGACTTCTGGGCAAAATTGCAATTTCATCATTCTTCATTAAACCGTCGTTTGGCCCATCTCGCTGGTGCATCGATCGATGCCATAAGTGTGACGAAAGTTGCATCTCGGAAATATCAACAGTGAACTCTATCTCTCGGCCAATTAATCCAATTAGCTCCAGAAAGTGCCAAAATCACCAAATATGCTCCAAATGTGCTTGTACCTAATAAACACCTGAAAAGACTCTAAAACGTAGTAAAAGACTCGATAAATAACACATATACCATGGTTAAAAACCCTAAAATCCATGGTATATCAAGAATCAGAAACGTTTCAACGATGTGGCACGCAAGACTTGGACATATAGGGTACAATTCCATGAGATCAATGATAAGCAAGCAGATGATTGATGGTGTGCCACGCTTTATAGTAGAAAAGGATCAATGCATATCGTGTTTACTTGGAAAGCAAGCGAGAAGGATTTTTCCCCAAGCAACTATGTTTCGTGCTTCACAAGTCCTTGAACTTATACATGGAGATCTTTGTGGACCGATAAATCCTCCAACCGCAGCAAAGAATAGGTACGTGTTCGTACTTATTGATGATCACTCGCGCTATATGTGGTCGATATTGTTAAAAGAAAAAGGAGAAGCTTTCGAGAAGTTTAAGAGGTTAAAAGCATTAGTCGAACAAGAAACAGGAGCTGCCATTAAGTGCCTTAGAACCGATAGAGGAGGAGAGTTTACATCACAAGAATTCCAAGAGTTTTGTAATGAAAAAGGAATAAGGAGAGATTTGACTGCACCTTATTCTCCCCAACAGAATGGAGTAGTTGAGAGAAGAAATAGAACTCTCATGGGCATGACGAGGAACATACTCAAGCACATGAATGTACCAAACTTTCTTTGGGGAGAAGCCGTGAGACATGCAACCTACCTTATAAATAGGGTAGCAACAAGAACTCTTGTTGATCAAACTCCGTATGAAGCGTTTAAGAAGAAAAGGCCAAATATTGAGCATATACGTGTGTTTGGTTGTATCGGATATGCGAAGGTCAACGTTCCCAATCTCAAGAAACTAGATGACAGATCTAGAGCATTGGTGCACCTCGGGATTGAACCTGGATCAAAAGCTTATAGATTACTTGATCCGACAAATCAAAGGGTGTTTGTGAGCCGAGACGTCGTTTTTAATGAAGAACAAGGATGGAAGTGGAGCGTTTCTGATAATAAGAGAAACGATGAATCTGGATAATTCGAAATAACCTTTGGAGAAGCTGGAAACAGAGGTATTGCGGAACCAGGGAGAGAAGAAAGCGAACAAGAACACGATGGTGATGATGAGGGCTTTATTGATAATGAGATCAGTGACAATAATGAGAATTCCGGAAATCTCAACGACGAGAATGAGGAAGAACATGAAGAACCGGAACTTAGACGATCTACAAGGCCAAGCGTGAGACCAAGATATTTGGATGATTATGTGTTAATGTGTGAAGAAGACTGTGATCGTCTCCTCATGTTGATAAATGAGGAACCGTGGAACTTTGATGAAGCAAAAGCTGAGAAAGTTTGGAGAGAAGCTTGCAAGGATGAATTGACATCTATAGAGAAAAACAGAACATGGGATCTAGTTGACCTACCGAGTGGAGCAAAACCGATTGGTTTTAAGTGGGTCTTCAAGATCAAACGAAACTCGGATGGAAGTATTAACAAGTATAAAGCTAGACTAGTAGCAAAGGGATACGTTCAAAGATATGGAGTTGACTTTGAAGAGGTTTTTGCACCAGTAGCTAGAATCGAAACAATAAGATTGCTGATTAACCTTGCGGCATCTCATGGTTGGGAAATTCATCATCTAGATGTTAAAACGGCGTTTTTACATGGAGATTTGAAGGAAACAGTTTATGTCACTCAACCAGAAGGGTTTGTAGTAAAAGGGAGTGAAGAGAAGGTCTACAAACTCAAGAAAGCACTATACGGTCTAAAACAAGCGCCAAGAGCTTGGAATGATAAACTGAATCAAATCTTAAAGGATTTACAATTCAAGAGATGTTCTAAAGAGCCCTCAGTTTATCGAAAAAGGTGAATCAAGACGTCTTGCTTATAGCTGTATACGTTGACGATTTGTTTGTTTCAGGAACAAGCAAAAGGATTATAGAAAGTTTTAAGCAAGAGATGGCATTGAAATTTGAGATGAGTGATCTCGGGGTACTCTCGTACTACCTAGGAATCGAGGTTAAACAAGGCAAAGAAGGAATATGTTGGATCCCGATGGATCTAGGGTTTGTTATATTGAAATTTAGAACCAACCTCGTTCTTACCTTTTGGCAGCGGAAGAGATGGTGAACGAGATCAGTGGAGCAACGCAACGCTTTGCCTCTACCAGATACACACGCACGCTCGCTGGAAACGGGATGCTAGTGCCGGATCAATGGGGATCGAAAGGTTCTGGTGTGTCTAGTGTTTCTGTCAAGAAAACTGGACGGCTCTATTGTTTAGGTCAAACTAAACACGTTTTTATTCGACCTAAACGTGCTTAACGGGCCAGACTCAATTAAGCCATAACCTGAAAAGCCTGTTCGGAAAATCCGAACTGTGTCGACCGACACACAAGCTGTGTCGATCGACACAACACCTTTATATCGATTCTTATGTGTATTTCAATACACATAACATGATCATTGCCACAATGATCATTCCCATGTCGTAGCTTCCAGTTCGCTTAGGTGTGTGACCCTATAGGATCATATAATACTGGCAGTAAGTCCACGACCTACAGAATGCAAGAGACTTCTAGCAAAGCATTGCAAACGCCCAGTATTATACGAATGTCTGATCTCGACACACAACTATCACAGGAGTGAGTACAAGTGTGATTTCAGGACACTATCCCAACAATCTCCCACTTGTACTGGAATCATCAATTCCTATAATCCTTTTGTCTCTATATCTCGATTTGGCATAAGGCAAGATTTGTGTCATCCTTATTGAGCCAACATCGTGTTTATCGAACTCCTGATCTCATACTGAACATTACAAACAACTGAACTACAGTTCGTTTGAGTGCGGCCACACATTCTCTCAGTATTCAATCTTCGATAGGCCCTGAGATATTTATCTCCCGTTTTTCAGGAGGGACAAATTCCATCTTGTTCCATCCCTGTTTCAACGCACACTTCATGATAAACTTGAATAGTGTCGTTATAGCCGCCAGTTACGGATCGACGTTTGACAAAGTCAAAATGTACCAATTCATATGCAAGAAAGCATGATGAACTCAGGTCTTAGGACTATACTCTATAGTCGTAATGAGAACCTCTTATGACACAGATATTACTATATTGTAGACTTCTCATTAGCGGGTCATGTCCGATCATATGTCCACTGACATATATCTATGTGACTGACTGCGATAATCATATCATTGGCTCCATGAAACTTAGCCAACAGTCACCTCACAATCTAGTCTCTAACGGTTGTCAGTGTCCTGATTCTACAACCTTGACTAGGGACAAAATAATTTATTAACTTATAGGGTTTCATGATCAAGTTCTCAACTTGATGACCTATAATATGTCATAAACTTATTTTGGGACCATTATTTAGATCACAATAAATAATGCTGAAATCAAATTTCATTAAACACTTCTAAAAGAATGTTTACAATAGCGTCTTATTATAACTAAAACAAAAACCAAAACTCCCACTAGAATCAAGATTACATCTTAAGATCTCTAATGCCTACAGCAGTCGTATGACTCTCATGCTTAGGCCTTGGGAGTGACTTGGTTAGAGGATCAGCGACATTCTCGTTTGTCGGAACTCGGCTGATCTTCACATCACCTCTATTGACAATATCACGAATCAGATGATATTTCCTCTCAACGTGTTTGGACTTCTGGTGTGACCTGGGTTCTTTCGCCTGAGCAATGGCTCCATTGTTGTCGCAGAACAAAGCCATTGGCTCCAAGATACTAGGAACCACACCAAGTTCAGTCATGAACTTCTTGATCCAAACAGCTTCCTTTGCCGCTTCTGAAGCAGCAACATATTCAGCTTCCGTTGTGGAGTCAGCTACGGTATTCTGCTTAGAGCTCTTCCAGCTCACCGCACCGCCATTTAGACAGAAGACATATCCAGACTGTGATCGGAAATCGTCTCTGTCCGTCTGAAAACTCGCATCGGTGAATCCATTCACCACAAGTTCATCACTGTCTCCATACACAAGGAACTTGTCCTTAGTATGTCTCAAATACTTGAGAATATTCTTGACAGCTGTCCAGTGAGCTTCACCTGGATCAGATTGGTATCTACTCGTCATGCTTAACGCGTAAGATACATCTGGACGAGTGCAGAGCATGGCATACATAATAGATCCTATTGCAGAAGCATAAGGAATTCTATTCATGCGTTCTCGCTCAGCAGGTGTCGCCGGACACTGCTTCTTGCAGAGACTCTTGCCATGAGACATTGGTATGAAGCCCTTCTTGGAATCGTGCATCCTGAATCTGTGCAACACCTTATCAATATAAGTGTCTTGGCACAATCCAATCAGCTTGTTAGTTCTATCCCTGTAGATTCTGATTCCAAGAATGTATGCAGCTTCTCCCATGTCTTTCATGGAAAAACAACTTCCTAGCCAAGTCTTAATAGACTGTAGCAACGGAACGTCATTACCGAGGAGGAGTATGTCATCGACATACAGTACAAGAAATGCAATTTTGCTCCCACTTGTCTTCTTGTATACACATGATTCTTCTTCGTTCTTGATGAAACCGAATTGTTTTACTGCTTCATCAAAACGAAGATTCCAACTCCGTGATGCTTGCTTCAACCCATAAATGGATTTATGAAGCTTGCATACCTTCCCAGCGTTTTTAGGATCGACAAAACCTTCAGGCTGTGTCATGTACACATCCTCTTCCAGAATACCATTCAGGAATGCGGTTTTGACATCCATCTGCCAAATCTCATAATCATAATGAGCAGCAATCGCTAGAAGAATCCGAATAGATTTAAGCATAGCTACTGGGGAATAGGTTTCATCATAGTCAATACCATGAATTTGTTTGAAACCTTTAGCCACCAATCTCGCTTTGTAAATCTGTACATTGCCATCCACGTCAATCTTCTTCTTGAAGATCCATTTACACTCAATGGCTTTTACACCACTAGGTAAATCGACCAAGGACCATACTTGGTTCTCTGACATGGATGTCATTTCGGATTTAGAGGCTCCAAGCCACTTTTCGGAGTCCGGGCCCATCATTGCTTCCGCAAAGGTCGCTGGTTCGTCACCTTCAATGATCATCAGATCATTTGAATTGGTTACGAGAAATCCATAGTATCTCTCGGGTTCGTGACGGATCCTTCCGGATCTGCGAACTTCAGGCTCCACAGGCGCCGGTTCCACAGAACTTTGTGGATCCAACTGCTGCTCTTCCTCAATAGGTTGGGCAGTCTCCTGTGCATCTTGAATTTCTTCGAGATGTACTTTACTCCCACTGTTTTTCTTAGAGAGAAACTCCCTCTCAAGAAAAGAACAGTCCCGAGCAACAAATACTTTGTTCTCAGATTGGTTGTAAAAGTAGTATGCCTTGGTTTCCCTAGGATAACCAACGAAATAGCATTTATCTGATTTGGGTGCAAGCTTGTCGGAGATTAAACGTTTGACATAAGCCTCGCAACCCCAAATCCTTAGGAAAGACAGACTAGGAACGTTCCCAGTCCACAGTTCATGTGGTGTCTTTTCTACTGATTTAGATGGCACTCTATTCAGTGTAAACGCAGACGTTTCTAGAGCATATCCACAAAAGGATAGTGGAAGATTAGAATGACTCATCATAGACCGAACCATATCCAATAAAGTTCGATTTCTCCTCTCCGACACTCCATTCCATTGGGGTGTACCAGGAGGAGTGAGTTGTGAAACGATTCCACACTCGCTCAGATAGTCGCTGAATTCTTGGCTCAAGTATTCTCCTCCGCGATCCGATCGCAGAATCTTGATACTCTTGCCAAGTTGATTCTGTACTTCATTCTTGAATTCCTTGAATCTATCAAAGGATTCTGACTTGTGTCTCATTAAATAGACATAGCCATACCTACTAAAATCATCAGTAAAGGTAATGAAGTACTTAAAGTTTCCTCTGGCAGCAGTACTCATTGGCCCACATACATCAGTATGAACAAGGCCCAATAAATCACTGGCCCTTTCATTTGGTTTGTTGAAAGGGGCTCTAGCCATTTTGCCCACCAAACAAGACTCGCATTTCTCACATGATTCAAAATCAAATGAGCCCAGAAGCCCATTTCGATGGAGCCTCTGGATGCGTTTCTCATTGATATGGCCCAAACGACAATGCCATACGAAAGTCGGGTTTTCGTCATTGGACTTAAACCTCTTTGTATTTATGTTAAAGACAGGCATTTCTTGGTTTAACAGATATAACCCATTATATAATGGGGCGCTACCATAATAATTACCATCACGATTAAAAGAACAAACTTTATTCTTAACAGCAAAATCAAAACCTTCCAAATCCAAAACGGAAACTGAAATTATGTTTCTGCTAATCGCAGGTATATAGTAGCAATTATTCAAAATTAAAACCATGCCCGAAGGTAAAGACAACTCGTAGGTGCCTACGGCCAGTGCAGCAACCTTAGCTCCATTCCCGACTCGTAGCTCTACTTGTCCTTTCTTCAGCGTCCTACTGTTTCTTAGTGCCTGCACATCAGTACAAATATGAGCACCGCAGCCGGTATCCAATACCCACGAAGTAGAACGAAAAGATATAATACCAAGTTCGATAACATAAATACCTGAATCAGACGCGTCATACGTCTTCTTCAGCTTCTTGTAATCTTCCATGAACTTCTTGCAGTCTTTCTTCCAATGCCCCAATTGCTTGCAGTAGTTGCACTTATCCTCAGGAGAAGGCCCGGATTTGGGTTTCGGCTTGGGCTTGTCCTGACTTTCAGCCTGGACAACCTGGGCCTTACCCTTACCCTTCTTAGGTTTCTTAAACCTCTTATTCCCTTGTACCATCAGGACACTGGGAGTAGCCTTCTTGAGATTTGGTTCTGCTGTCTTCAGCATACCGTGCAACTCAGTCAATGTCTTAATCATGTTTTGCATGTTGTAGTTCATAATGAACTGATCAAAACACGACGGCAATGACTGCAGAATCATGTCAGTGGCCAGCTCCTGGCTAATGGCACAGTCCAGTTTCCCCAGGTTATCAATGTAACCCATCATTTTAAGGACATGAGGACTTACTGGACTGTCCTTAGCCAGCTTGCAATCCATGAGAGATTTAACCGTCTGGTATCTCTCTGTGCGAGCTTGCTCCTGAAACAAAGCTTTCAGGCTGTTAATCATCTCAATGGGTGACAACACGTTCTCATATTGCTTCTGCAGCTCAGAGTTCATAGTCACCAGCATTAGACAATTAACATCTTTGACATCCGCTGAATGCTTATCCCAAGCATTCTTTTCTGTCTGCGGAGCATTGGAACGTGGCCTCTCGGTGAGAACTCTTTCAAGGACATATTCCTTGTTCTCTTGCCTGAGAACTATTCTCAGGTTCCGATACCATTCCAAGAAATTAGATCCATTTAACTTGTCCTTCTCAAGGACGGATCTTAGTGAGAAAGTGTTGATGTGATTTGAGACAGACATAGCTGTAATTCAAATAAAAGGTAGATTTTAGTTATAAAGCACAAGGAATGAGAATTCTTATCTAATAAGAAAACTCGCATTGTATTCAAACTATGTTTCCTCATATGAATACAATGATCCAAGATCCTCAGATTACTAAAATTTGAGTGGGCGACTCGCCGTTACTCAAGCTTTAGTTATCTAGGTAAGCAAATCATTGCTAATTGTACTCAGTACAACTCTTGGTCGTGAATAAGACAAACTATGTCCAATCCACTCTGATGTCTCTGGGCCCAGAACTTATGACAGCCCAGTCAAGTATAACCAATCTTTTATCTGTCTTGTGATCACTGACAGTTGCACTGCAAGTCTGTCACTGACCACCTGCCTTACTCATTTTGCTGTGGATACCAAGGACTCCAAGGATACCCAACAACATCAGGAGTTTTTGACAGTAGACAAGATCGGGCAAGACATCAAGATCACTTGATATTTAGTTGAGGAAAAGAACTAATCTTATCTTGATTTATATTCACTATATATATCAAAAATAATAATTTTTAATTAAAACATTTAGTTTTATTATGTTTAGATTCATCTAATATTTTTAGGATTAGATTATTCTGGTTTATGCAAATTTGTGGTCAAACCAGCATATCTGCGGACGTTGTGTCGATCGACGCCAACTATTGGTATCGATCGACGCAACTCTATTTAAACCGTTCTTCGATAACCGGTCAAACCGGATCGAATTTACTTAACCGATTCAATTCAATTGAACCAGTTCGGTTTAATGGTCCATGTCGATCGTCACACACTGTGTGTCGATCGATATGACCAAACCAGAATCAATTTGGTTAATAAAATTAACCGAGCTAGATAACCGGTCCAATCCAATTGAACCGATCTATCTGATCGCATTGCCTGTGTCGACCGACACACCCAGTGTATCGATCGACGCAACACGATTACGGGTACTCGATCTCAGATCGAAACCCTAGAATTATTTACGGATTTTCGCTTTGTATCGACCGACACACGCTTTGTGTCGATCGATACTGTGCGATAAACCCTAAAATTTTACATTTGCGCCGCGGCGTGTCGACCGACACACGCTTTGTGTCGATCGACACAGTGCGTTTTCAGCAATACCATCGTTTTTCAACAGAGACAAAATCCGAGATTATTCCTTTGAAAACACGATTCAGCAAGCAATATACAGATCAACAACATCAAGTTTCGATTTTATATTACCAGTTTCAATAGCTAAACCCTAAGCATGCTCTGATACCACTGTTGGATCCCGATGGATCTAGGGTTTGTTATATTGAAATTTAGAACCAACCTCGTTCTTACCTTTTGGCAGCGGAAGAGATGGTGAACGAGATCAGTGGAGCAACGCAACGCTTTGCCTCTACCAGATACACACGCACGCTCGCTGGAAACGGGATGCTAGTGCCGGATCAATGGGGATCGAAAGGTTCTAGTGTGTCTAGTGTTTCTGTCAAGAAAACTGGACGGCTCTATTGTTTAGGTCGAACTAAACACGTTTTTATTCGACCTAAACATGCTTAACGGGCCAGACTCAATTAAGCCATAACCCGAAAAGCATGTTCGGAAAATCCGAACTGTGTCGACCGACACACAAGCTGTGTCGATCGACACAACACCTTTATATCGATTCTTATGTGTATTTCAATACACATAACATGATCATTGCCACAATGATCATTCCCATGTCGTAGCTTCCAGTTCGCTTAGGTGTGTGACCCTATAGGATCATATAATACTGGCAGTAAGTCCACGACCTACAGAATGCAAGAGGCTTCTAGCAAAGCATTGCAAACGCCCAGTATTATACGAATGTCTGATCTCGACACACAACTATCACAGGAGTGAGTACAAGTGTGATTTCAGGACACTATCCCAACAGAATAACCTTAAACCAAAGGCGTTATACTTTAAAGATTTTAGAAGAAGCCGGGATGTGCGAGTGTAATCCGGTGCATACACCGATGGATGCTAGATTGAAATTGTCTAAATCGGTAGAAGAGAAAGATATTGATGCAACAAGTTATAGGAAGGTGATCGGATGTCTTCGCTATTTGCTCTATACTAGACCAGATTTATCTTACTGTGTGGGTGTGCTTAGTCGTTATATGCAAAACCCCAAGGAGTCACATGGAGCAGCAATGAAACAATGTTTGAGATACGTGAAGGGAACGGTTACACTTGGGTTAACGTTCAGGAGATCGTGAATGGTTGCAATGAAGCTGGTTGGTTATAGTGACAGTAGTTATAATGTTGATCCAGATGATGGCAAGAGCACAACCGGCCATGTTTTCTATTTAGGAGGAAGTCCAATTTCTTGGTGTTCACAAAAACAAGAGACGGTGGCATTATCTTCATGTGAAGCAGAGTTCATGGCAGCAACTGAAGCAGCAAAACAATCAATTAATTTGGCTCCAAGAAGTGTTTAGTGAGATCACAGAATCATCGTGTGAGAAAGTGGTAATACGAATTGATAATCAATCCGCAATTGCTCTCACTAAAAATCCAGTCTTTCATGGCCGAAGCAAGCACATTCACAAGAGGTTTCACTTTATAAGAGAATGTATTGAGAATGATCAAATTGAAGTTGAGCATGTTCCTGGAAGCAAGCAAAAGGCAGACATATTGACAAAGGCTCTTGGAAGAATCAAATTCAAGGAGATGAGAGATCTCATTGGAGTAGAAGACTTGAAGGTGAAGGCACTTCAAGCTTAGGAGGGATAATGTTGAATAAGCTTGAAGAGCAAGCTATCTAGTTTCCTTATTCTTGAGTTATGAGAAAAGGAAATAATACATGTTTTAGGAGTTATCTAGAATATGTCAAATTACTATTTTCTTATTAGTTATAACCTATATAAGGAGATGCCAAGGTGTGACATAACTTATGAGTTTATGAGCTTAGGGTTTTGAGTGATTTTCCCTAAGAGATTAATAAAGAGAGCAATTCTTTGTTAATTGTCGAATTCTTAAACTCAACAAAATCTGCAGGTTCATCACAAGATCAGTTTACAAAGCAACCAGACTATATCATATCAATCTAAAAACTTAAACATAGATCAGCAAACTTGAACAACCTCTTAAGAGCACCCTCTTTGATTATATCCAGATAAAAACAATTGAAAAAAAGAACTAAAATCATATAACCAGTGAAACTAAATCCAGAGAACTAAACAAAGAAACCGGAACACAATTGAATCAAAAATCGAACTTAGGGTGTGTAACCAAAAACAAACCTGAACAAACAGACAAAAGCAGCGAGAAAGAGATCAGCACAGCAAGAAGTTATATAATGATAATGATGATGAAGTGAATGCTTGAGCGAGATGATGTGGGATTTTAAAAGACGTCATGGTTCATGGGAAAGAGTACGCCAAATGTTTTGGCCAATCACAAATTATTATTATTAATTATTTTGTTACTTATTTGAATAACAAAAAAAAGTGATCATTAACAGTTATGGATGGCATATTAAATGTCCATAAACCCTAAATCTTAAGCTTTAGTTCCCAATTCACTCATATGTTTGTATGTATCCGCCATATATTATACTCATTGGTACTCCATATACGTGAGAAAAAAATAGAGATTTGCTCACCATAATTTGGAGGTACAGTGTCCAATACGGCAAAACTGAACCGAATAGAACCGAAGTGGAATAGACCAATATGGTTTGGTTTCGTGAACCAGAAAAACCGAACCAACAACTAACATATATTCAGCTTGAACATCTCTTTATATATTAATTGAAAAGTATTTTTGTTCTTATATTTACTCTCAACCATTAATAAAATTAGGTATGTGCCCGCGTTACGCTGCGGGTTGATTTTATTAAAATGTTATTTTATCAATTTATTATGGGCAAATCGCATAAATAGCACAAAAACATGATTTGTCAAAAATATATCATCAAGGAAAAAAAATCATAAAAATAGCACAAAAACATGTCTTGTCACTAAATTAGCCCTAACCCTTAACCTTAAATACTAAACCCTAAACCCTAAACCCTAAATACTAAACTCTAACCTTAAATAATAAACCCTAAACCCTAAATACTAAACCCTAAACCCTAAATAATAAACCCTAAACCTTAAATAATTAATCATAAACCATAAATTATATAATGCTATAAAAGTCTTTGTAATTAAAATAATACTAAAAATGTGAATTATTTCTCTTGGTGCTATATTTATGATAAGGTATGTTTTTGTGCTATTTTATGTCTTTTCTCATTTATTATAGATTTTACAATAAATAGATTGTATTGTGTATCTATTATATTGTATATTCAAAATTGTTGCAATTATATTGTTTTTGCTTATGTATTAGTTAGATTTTGATTTGTATCATATATCATTTCATGTTTTATGTATTTTTCTGTACTCAAAATTTTTTGTTATTTGTTTTGAATATTTTCACTATTTGGTAAATAAGTTTCGTTTTGATTCCATTAAAAATTTTGCTCTAAATATAGAAAATATTTTTTTTTAAATGGGTAATAACGAAATTTTGTTTTTTGGCTTTGCACGATTATATTATTTATATTTTTGTTCATGTTCTTGATATGAAAATCTTCTCTAGAATAGGAATGTTTCTACGTATGATGATTGTCATATGCATATTTGCATTGTGGCAAGTGCCTGCCTAGATTGGCAATTACTGATTTTTTTACGATACTTATTTGTATACATTTTTAAAAAAAAAACAATTTCAAAATTTATAAATTAAAATTTCATATTGTCAACAATTTTAAAATTAATTATTATTCAACTTAAAAAGTAGAAGAATATATGATTGTACATTTTCATCTTCTTGTTTGGCAAATCCAAATAAATGTCACTGAAATGAGTACAAGACTTTTTTAGAACAATAAATAAATAATTATCAATTGATAAAGATGAACTAAAAAGACTGTTTTTGGAATATTTACTTATATAGCCATGACACCACTTATGAAGTCTTTACTCGTTTTGCTTTGACGCCACTGATGAGTCAAGAATGTCGATATCGGCGTACGCCATTTTTGTTGTTGCAGCTCCATTAGCAATTAGCATTAACAGACCAATAAGGGAAAGAATGAAGAGCTTACCCTTCATATGCCTCATTAAAAACACCAAGAGAAGATTCTGGTATGATTATATCCACTTCCCACTAATGAGATTTCATTGCAGACATATTGGTTTTGGGGTTGTATTTATATGCATACTAAATAATGGAATTTATGGAATTTATTGACCTGGCTTTAAAGTACGAGACGAAGAGACCTTGTTTTTACAATATCTACGCTTAAAACATAAGTCATGTGCTTTTCCACTTCTTTGCTTTACTCCAAAACTTCTACAACACAAAATCTTCGTGGTCAACTGTTGGACCCATGAGATCTGCAAAAAAAAAAAATGAGAAAGTCCTTGAATATCTCTCAGCTTTCTAACGTCAAGATGCTATTTTAAGATCTTTAGAACATTATGTGGTTCTGACGAACGAAAAGCAGAAATTATGCAGTACATCAAATGACAGAAATAGAAGAGGTCAATGAGTTTGTTGCACCAACCCGGCAAATAAAAATCTGATAATTTTGTGTTGTCTTTGTAGAGTGTATCAATCATGTGTGGCGGCTTCAAGTAAAAGAACCCATAAGAAACATATATCAACTTGATTTTCAGGTGAAAGGAGAATCAGATTGTGTCTGGCATTACACACCTCACAACATACGCCTAGTAACGCTCCGCAAGGTCTTAGATCAGAAGGGTAAACAAAATAGGTCTTAGATTTTTTACGGTTTAAGTTTGATATTATCAAATTACATGTTTGGATCACCAATTAGATAATTTATATTTAAAAAAAAACCCCCAATGAGGTAGTAGTACCTTAACCTTCTTCAGACGTGATGATCCTGTCACCAGTTTATAATCATATAGCACCAAAACACGCCAAAAGTCATATAGATTGTTAGACATATGATTTCCACAAGAGCGGACAGGAGACCAATGAACCAATGGGGTGCTCCTTAGGATCAATCATCAGACAACTCCTTCAGGCATAAAGAATATTTTAGAGCTGACATCAACAAAAAGTAAGAGAAAAACTAACTGCTTAATACTGTTACCCGAAAGCATGTTTCCATATTCTGTCCACCAAATCCCAGTCAGAAACGATGCCATCTTTGATGGGCGACAATATCTGGTGACAGAAAATGAAATTTGTAGTTAACTAATCACTTCACAATTATAACATTAATCAAAAGAGGAGAAGCTAATAACCTCCATATGATGCTAGCGGTAATTCAAGGCTTGGTTATTAGCTTCATATAACATACAGCTAGCATCATGTGATTGGACATGTACCTTATAATAAATATCATGAGATTGAGCTTGTGAGCAAGGAGTTTGGAATGCCAGTGACTGATCAGCTAGCCTCGGTTGAGGCACGTCTCCTACCTCCACCACTGGTGATTTTCTCGACTCCATGTTTCTCCTATCAGCCTGATTCAAGAGGGAAGACAACAACACAGTTAAAGCAATAGTCTTGTCAAAATCACACATAGACACAGATTTTTGGCGAACATTTATCTTATGAAAGTATCAATTATATATTCAAAGAAATCTACTGCATTAATACTAAACTTCTAGACGAAGCTCAAAGATGCTTTCAAATGAATCGCTTACAATAATTTTTTACTTCGAGGAGTGACATTGAGTCGCAATAGAATCTATCATCATAATCGTAATTAAGCAATGGTTTAAGAGTGCAAACGATTCAGCTATACATATAGGATGAAGAAATGAGATGGAGAAACCTTTGATAAGATTTGTAAAACCCTTCATATACGCTGAGAAGAGATCATCCATGGCTTCTCTCTCTCTCTCCTACGCCTTCTCTTTCGCAGCTTGATTCCTTCTTCACGAATGGAGTGGTCTTTGACCAATCAGCACATTCCCCACTGGAATCGACCTCTCCAATGGTATCGGAGGGATCAAGGAATTGAATTAAACTCAGTGGGGATATCACTGTTCGAACGCCTGTGAGATTTTCTCGGAAGTAGACTCTCACCGACGATTCTAGAAGAGGTTGAGTTAAACCTCGTGAACGGCGATGGAGGCAACAACGAAGAAGGGTTGTTGATGTTGTTGTTAAAGCCGCCGGAATTTCTATCCTCCATTGAGACGTCGTGATGAGAAGGGCTTAACAGAGGCAAGGAATCAAGAAGAAAGAGGAAGACTGAGACATTGACCTGATCTGCGAAGATGGAAATGGCGAAGCTACATGAGATAAGATCGATTAAAAGACTCAGGATTTAGCGGGGAGAATACTTATAGAGATGGATTGCGAAGTACGGGAGAAATTATGCAGCATCGATCTGGATTCTTAAAGAGAATTCAAGCGGCTTGAAGAAGCTGGATGAGGGATACCTGTACAGACGGAGATGATTTGAGGAGAATCCGGAAGGTCGATTAAGAAGCATAGATCTGATTTTTAGAGAGTTCAAGCGACATAGAAAAAGGAAGAAGCTTTTGGATCGATTGTAAATAAGTTTCTGCGAGGGATACTTGTACAGCTGGATTGTGACTTGGGTTCATGTTTTATTGTGATTGGTTTTATGAATTTTTTCAGTAATTGATTTGTCATCTTCTGAGGGCTTCAAAATGCTGAGTTGTCAGTCTCAGAAGAGACACTTCTCTCTCATTATAGTAATGATTATGCTAATTATTGTGTAAACCTTAATTTATATTGTTATTTTTGTTATGTTTTTGATTTTTATTATAGAAACATATATAATCTTAGATGAAAATGAGATAATAAATATAAAATATTAATGAATATTTTTAAAATTTAGTTTTGGAGATACATAATCTTAAATAAAAAAAGTAAAATAAGCTGATAAATATGAAAAAAATATAAATATTTTAATTTTATTTTAGAAATATACATAATTTTTAACAAAAAATAAAAGATAAGATGATAAATATGAAACCGTTTATGAATATTTTTAAATATTAAAAATATTCATTTTGGATTTATATCATAAATTCGTATTATTTTTTATAAATTTTGAATTTATATAGATGATAAAATATTTTAAATAAGATATTTATATATTGATTTTTAAACATAAAATATATAATTACAATTTATTTTATTACTATTAATTTTATTTATACTAAATTATAAAATATCTTATTGAATATAATATATATATATTTAATTATAAATAATCTCATACAAATTTTTATAAATTATTATTATTATTATTAAATTAATTTGATATTTTTATTTTAAGAAAATTTATGTTTAATAATATCTAGGCTCGTACATGAATCATACTAACATTTAAAATAAACTAGTGAGGTTCTCTATTTTATTCGATAAGTTAGTATATGTTTAAGCAACAAAAGGATTTTTTTTTTTTTTTTCATTTTAGCTCAAGAAAATGAAATAGAGCATGAAGCTTGTGTTTGTTTTAGGCCATGATTGGTAATCTGCAGAATGGCGGATTCGCGTCTAAAAACGCCATTCCGCAAAATATTTGCCAATTATAAAAACTTGTGGAATGGAGAAAAAAATATGAAAACGCAGACTTTCGCTAAAAAAACATACAAAGGAAAATTCATTACGTAGAAAAGCGAGGTTTATATAGTTTAATTGCAGAATTAATACTAACTTGACTGGTAACTCGCGGAATGGCAGAATTACGTTTAAACGCAAAACTCGCGGAATCACGTTTTTAAATGCAATTCCGCAATTACTCGGATGTTACCAATCAAAGCCTTAATATAACCCAAACTTGAATTTTGAGAACATAAGTTGCACTCTTATACATTATACAGGGATGGCTGTTTTTACATATAGGCTTTGATTGGTAACACATAACTAATCGCAACATGACGGAAATACATTTAAAAACGTGATTCCGCAAGTATTGCGTTTAATCGCAATTCCGCCATTCTACGATTACTCAAGTGTTACCAATCAAACTAATTTTAATTATGCAGATAATTTAGTTTAACCTTACTTTTCTGCAAAATTGATTCATATGTATTTTTTTCACGAAAACACAAACTTGCTTTTCGCATTTTTTTTCTCTTTCACAATTTTTTGTGAACGACATTTTTTTTTTGCAAAATGTCGAAATTGCGTTTAACCCAGTCAAGACCATAGTCTGATAATGTATATCTTTTTTTCTTCTTCTTTTTTATTTTTTCATTTTATTCATTAATGGTTATGCATCAGATCTAAAGCAAACATATATACCACAAAAATCACATCGAAAAACATATATAGAAATAACGTTAACATTTCATAATACATATAACCAAAGCCAGGTTCATAATCCATCAAACATCAAAATCAAGCACACAAAAATCACACTGAACATAAAACATATTCCACAACATCAAACTCAAGCACACCAACATGAACCCTCACACATAAAAACACAATTCCATCAATAACAATCATAACCATAACTGGATTCGCCGTAAGAAGGTTCCTCTTCTCGCACATTGCAGGCTTTTGTCTTTCGTTTTAGATAATGCAGCTTACATTCGTCTGGAAGTGCATAGAATATGCCTCGTGAAACCTCATCTTTCGCAAGGAGTTCTATAGATTCCCAGTAAAGGGGGCTCTTAAATACCAACCCCTTAACCTCCCCCACTCGCTTAACAAGAACGGCCATTCGATCTTCAATCGATGGTTGGGATCGATAACTTTCATTAGTCACTGCGCTAGGTCTAGATGTCATGTCTGTCTGATACAAAATATATAGGTTTATCAAAAACGAAAATGAATTAGTTTTCGAAGCACCTAGACTATATTATATCAAAGTTAAAACGGAGTACACAGCTAAAGTGAAACACATATCATCAGCTTGTTTACGATGCCAAGTTGGCTGATTATGTACGCAAGACCCTTTCACAAGTAACATAACATACTACACTGAAACTATTAAAGACTCCCTTCCTCTTTTCAGTTCTCTAAAAATTTGAGCATACCTTGATGTGAGCGACGATGATTACCAAGCAAAGCAGCTCAATGGGACGGCGAAACGAGTTTCGACAAGAATAAAACCCTAAATCATAAAGGAACGTCGTTTAAAACAATATATTTATAAACGCCTGTTAATGAAACGCCTAAACAGATCATAAAGCCCGTTTTTATGGTACACTAAACAAACCTAAACAGGTTAATTTTTTTATGCTGAGCTCGTTAAGAGCAACTCCATTAGTGAACCCCCTTATGGGGTTCTTAAAAAAAATTTTTTTTTTTTTTTTTGGGAAACGTAAAAAAAAAAAAAAATCAAAAAAAAAACGGACCAATCGTTGTGTGACACGTGTCATGAACAGTGTAAGAACCGGTTCTTAAATAAGGATTTTAAGAACCTGGTTTTTAACTATTCACGTGGGACCCACGTGAATAGTTAAGAACCCCAAGCCCTTAAAACCCCTGATGGAGTTGCTCTAAGGCCCGCAAAATTGGTGCTCATTTTAACATCACTAACACCATCTCCAAACTCATACTATTTTCATACTAAACTTTATTTTAGAATAAATTTCTTCAACCACACTCTATATCTTATTCTAAAATAGTGTAAACATTTTTATACTATTTTTAGAGTAAACTTATTTTCTACTCTATTTTATGTTAAATTTTTGTATTTGTAAAATAATCTTTTAATCTTTTATTTTTTATTTATATCTATAACAAATAATAAATTTATTAATTATGTATTATAAAATCATTATTACCTTATTAAAAATGATGAAATACAAAAGTGTCAAAACTTAAAATAAACAACATGAAAATACTGAAATCTAATATATATAAAGCACAAGTCATGAGAGAGAAATTTTTTTACCTGGTCCAATCAAAACAAAGGATTAAGCTGACGTGTCAATCAATTTTAGTGACTACTCTGAAACAATTTTTATGACTATTCCCGTGAAAAAATCTCATCTCTCTCCATCTCTCCAAAAACTGTCCAGTTACGAAACCAATCTTCAATCTTCAGTCTCCGATTTACAATTCTTTCATATCGATTGATATACAATTCCTTTCATCTGGGCTGATTTTAGTTTAATTATATGGAGGAAGAACCGTTTTCGTGTTGATTTCTCAACATTTTTATCTTTGAAACTCTCTCCGATCCAAGGTAATCTTCAATCTTTCTTCATCGATTTTCAATTCTTACTATGGTCATTAATTAATTGTTCACTGATCTTGTTGTGTATTTTTCTCCGGAATTTTGTGTATTAGGGTTTCTAGACAACCCGACATGAAAAGCGTGTTCTCTCCATCTTTCGATTACAAATCTCTGATTCTCCAGAAAATCTGCTTTATTTTCTTTTCGATTACACTTAATTTGCATTCTCTGCGTTGTTTCTCTGTTATCGGGTTTCACAAAGCTTTGATTTTCAGCTGTTATACGATTTCAAATTTCATATTAATCGTGAAAACATGTTATCTGTTCTCTGAAATGTGTTCGATAATATATGAAAACAAATGTAGTGATTCTGGAAGTTTACTAAATCATGAGAATACATTTGCTCACAAAAAGGTTTATATACAGTCATGATTTTGTAGCATATATAATATATATTAGTAAGAACAATAGTTGATTCTACTTCTTTGAACTCAACATCTAGATGTAGTTGGCTGGGGATGCAGTATGTAACCAACCATTCATCTTGGCAGGTGACTATATTCACGTTCTTTCAAATTTTGTTCACTTTCAAAACACATATTACTGTTCTTACTAATATTATAGATATCCAACACATTTTAGGTTCATAAGAATAAACATTTAGGAACTCAAGCGAGTTAGTTTAATTTTTCACATATTTCTCTAGAATAACTAGATAATTTAAGAGTTGTCCTGAAATTATTGTTAAATTTTGTTTTAAAAAGAATATTGATCGATCTCCAATATCTAACTGCTCCTATTTTCTCTCCACTTCTCTCACGATCTCCACTTACTTTTTATTTTTGTTTTTTTCAGGTTGTTGTTTAGTCATCCCCTTCTCTTCCTCCACGCACCCAAAACTGTTTTCTCTTCCTGATAATGGTTACCATTCTCTTACTTATGTTGTTGAGATTCTCCCAACTGATTTTTAAAAATTTGTTATGCAGATGAACACCAGTGAGTCATCTTCTCAGGTCGTAGCTCAAGCAGAAATATCTCTTTCAGCTTCTGATGTGAAGGACAAGTATAAGGTAATCACTCTTATTGTCTATGAGGTCTACGTCGTCTTCCCGCCTTTGCTTTATCTTTGGGATTTGGCAGCTTTGGCATATTATTCGTTTTCTAATCATTATGTTTCAGGCTGCTAATATCATTGTAGAAAGCGTTTGAGCCGGTAATATTCCTCGAACGTGTCAGAAATCATCTTCGGATATGATGTTACTTTCCGAATTTAAGGTAATGTATTATGTCCGAACGATTAATCCATTCAATGCATCTTAACAGAATGATGGTCTCAATGATTCAAAGAAGATAGCTGCATTTGATTTTGATGGATGCCTTGCAACACATATGTGAAAATGTAAGAAGCAACTTGGTCACTCATTTTGCTGTCCTTTACTGGAGTCTGGACATGTGGTTTTTCTACTTCACTGATTACGTCTTCCCAGAAAGGCAACCACACACAACAGTGCACATTTAGTAAATTTGGTTCTTGATGGGTCATATTGTTTTCATCTTCCTTTTTCTCAGAGTAGGTGCAGATGCATGGTCCCTTATGTATCTTTCTATTCTTGAGAAACTGCAAGGTCTTTTACAGTCAGGCTTCCTTTCTCGGGTAAAACATTTGGCTCTTATGAAAATTATATTCACTCTTTCATATGTTAAAGAGTAGAAATTTATTTAACTATTGTTTTCTCTTTCTTTTACTTTTTAAAAAATGCAGGAAAAGTTGATATCTGAGAATTATGCATTCATTGTGTCAGCAAAATAAGCATACAAACTTACATTTCAGGATATGATTTTCACTCTATGAAAGAAGCATACAAGGTAACCAAATCTGCAGTTTATATAACAATTACCTACTGTAAAATCGGAAAACATAGAAAACGGTTTTCGGATGTCTGCCATATGAGCTACATTTGCACATTTGAGTAAACCGGAAATCTTTATTTTGTGCAGGAGGCTGCAGCGTCGCTCGGTTTCTCATCACCGCTGAAAGTAGCTCTGAAGATAGATCGAGGAGACGGCACAAGAGCAAGAGAGAACCGGTTAGTAAGTTCAGCATATTCCAACAAAAAATATTGAGCTTTACATAAATGGTATCAGAGTAAATCTTGACTCCATAACAACACTTTACATGAAACGATATCATCATCTTCAAAACATAGCTTTTAAGTAATCATGAAGTTTTATAATACTTGAGAACAGATTCTTTAGCTACACATTGGAGCGTCGGATCATCCCAAGGCACACCACTATGATTGAGAACAGAGTTAACTTTAAGCTCAGATACATGTTGGCTTATACCGATGAAGAATTTGAAAGGAAAGTGAGAGGCAAAGTGGAGAGAAGAGAGAGATTTAAAGCTGTCTTGGCGATGAGGATTCTCAGCTATTGGATGAGACTATCTCCGATGAGGAGGTTGCTTTCTCAGGCTCTTTGGGAGTAGAGGATGAATGAGCATGATAAATGTAGTTCGTAACATGAAAGCTGAACATAACTATGTGCATTTAACACACAATTATAAAGGAACAACTATGCATGATTTAGTCTTAATATATTAAGACAAAATTCTTTAGTCTTTAGTCTTAAAAAACAAGATATAAATTTAAAATTTCAGAATCATAGATTGTGTATAGTATTGTGCATGTCTTGCAGAGAAGTTTGATTCCCGCAGAAAAATTGAAGCAATTGTAGCAAATGCACTATAATCAAACTGACTAGATTCCAATGCGATAGATGGGATTCCTTTAAATGAGATCAAGATCCACCTGTGTAAACTAACAACAATAACCCAATGAGAACTACTATTACTTTTATTCTTTGTTCATTTTGTCTATAATTGCCCATCCGCAGGTTTTGGAAAGCTATAATCATGAGCGTGCTTACATTAATATGGTTCACGTCTAGCAGCTGTCAAAACTAGAGGAAGTCATATTTCAATTTTTTCAATATCTCTTCTTCTGGAAGGAGACACATAAGAAGGTTTTTTCCCCTGCTTAACCCGAAACTTGAGGATAACAAGAAGCAATCATCGTCCACAGTTGAGAGTATGGTAGCTGAGATCGATTGGTTATCTACAAAGCTTATAACCAAATATAATAGTTACTTTGCGTAGCTTAGCATAATATCACAAATACTAACATAATAGAATCTTACATATAAATAAATAAAAATATAATTCTAGGCATAACAGTCGTCCAAAAAAAAATTTACATACGAAGAACCCACACACTTATATATGTGTGACTATTACATAAATGGATAACGAAGTTAGAATCTGGTAGCTAGCAAATATATTTGGTATTGTGCATTGTTTCTATTATCTCTAACAACCATTTCTCATATCGTCATATTAAGGTTTTTTTTTCACTACGTATGTGGACAAATTAGCACTTCTAAATACGGCATTTGATCATAACAAGGAAAACCAACATACAAAACATTTGAAAATAAAAAAATATCATAGATATCATATAAGTTACGTTCACCATTCTAATTAAAATGTATTTTTTTGGAGAATACAAATATGATATGTCTCTCAAAAATAAAGAAACATGTTTCTTTTAAACTCACTGCCTCTATCGATAAAAAAAACCTTTGCACCAACTAAAAATGGGATGATTTTTCTTTTTTTTTTAAATTAAATTGTATAAACTAATAAAAAAAATGGCACCTCATTACATTTCAAAAAAAAAATCAAATAATAACAACACAATATATAACAAGAAAATAAGGTATAATTTTAAAAAATTTGAGTACTAACTCCACGTGTAATATGGGATAATTATACTTAGTCATAAATCATACTTAATTAGATTAAATTTGAGTATTTGGGCTATAAACAGACTTAAGGCATGTTTAGCTATTTGATCAGCATCAAAATTGAGCGGTTTTGGAATGAAACAAAATACGGTAAAATCAAAACAAGAGAGATAAGAGATGATATGGGAGATGACTCCGTAGAGATCGGAAAAAAAGATGAGCCAAATGAGAGGGCTTTCATTACATTCTTTCATAAAAATATTATTATATAATGACAATGAAACTGAATTATAATGATCAGCAAAAACTGCATAAAGATGTTCTAGAGAAATTCTGGATATTACGATGTATTTATGGAGTTGTTTACACTGACTCAATGATTTATGATTATTGTGTTTCTACTTTTGAAATCGGTGACTTGGTGAGTCGTAGTTATATAACATCACTGGCATTGTTAGTTTTACCACAAAAATAGCTCCGAAGCTTAAGATGATGATGATTGAAAGTGTTTTTTGAACGATATTTACTTTTTTGTCCATCGAATGTGAGGTTAATTCTTTTCGATCATCTTTTTGGTTTATGGGTTTCATTCAATTGTATGTCAAAATATGAATCGGTAACGCATTATTATTGTACTTTAAAATCTAATATTCTATGGTATTGTTTTCGGTTAGTCATACTATGAAATGTTATTTGAAGTAAATGGATTGAATTCAATGCCCGTGCAACGCACGGGCCATAATACTAGTTTAAGATAAACAAGATAAAAATGTAACACACCAAAGACTATAACTCAAAAATTCGGTAAGCCGCTTCCGGATCCTACAAGATCGTTAAAATATTGTCCGAACGAAGTAGATGGAGGGAAAACTTGTTGATCTCGTCATTGATCATCTTACTTTTTTAAAATTCGTGTTTGTTCAGCTTGAATATGTGCACGAATACTTAGATCTTGTATGGAATTCAAGTCCCAATATAAAATTTTGTTTTCCTCCTTAAACTTTTTCAAAGCATAATTATGTAATGTTTTTTATTTAATAAATGTTTAATTTAAATAATTTTATAATGTATAATGTTTAAAAACAAGTGGGGTTGAATTGTAAACTTTTTAATAAAAGTATTAGTAGTAAATAAAAAAGAAAGAATTGGGGCTGGTGGCCATAAATGAGCCCCATATTAAATCCGTGACCAAGCCCAATTTTGCTTGTTATTTGTGACCGAACTACCCCTATCACCTAGTGACTGTAACGAGCCCCTAGTAAATCTTCCCAAGATTTACTTGTCCGGAAAATAGCTTAGTCGCGCGTGGATGAAAATGCATGTATACTGTTCAAGTCTTGATTGTTGCGCTTTGCTCTGATTAATTCATTACCTTCTGGGTTTTCCTCCATTCTTGTCATTTCGTATCATTTCTTCCTCTTCTTCTTCCTTTTCGTGGTCTACAATTGTTTGCTATTTTGCCTCGGTTTCTCTGGTTTCGTAGAGTTCAATCAAGGATGGAGAGAGTTCCTGAGCTCCCTCCGCGAATTTTCGCCGCCGGTGAAGAACCCCATGGCCAACGAGTTAATTCTTATTTAAAACCGGGCCGGATCCGTTCGATACTCAACGCCCTAGACCCCGACGAAGCCAAAGAAATCAAAGAATCCTCATTTGGTAAACTCTTGGCCACAGCTGAGAAACCATCTTTTTCCGGTGCTTTTGGTCAGTTCATCATAACTCGTATGCTTTATGTGAAGAAGAAGCACGAGATTTGGTTTCTATTCGCTGGTTGGCCCATTCGAGTATCTCTGAGAGAGTTTTGTATTGTTACCGGTCTTCCATGTGGTCCATATCCTAAGACGAACAAGAAGAAGAAGCGCAACTTGGTGAAAGACCAAAAATACTTTGGTGAGTTATTTGGTTGTCTGGATCCTCATACCTTGACCGTGGACAAGGTTATTAAGCTCATTAAGAGAAAGGTTGTTCGCGACAGGGATATGAGAATAAAATACGCATATTTAGCTTTGACTGCATCTGTTTTGTGTCCTACTAGTCATTTTCCAAAGATAATCGACGACCATGTTGAGTTGATTAGAGACCTTGACGTTTTCCTTGCATACCCCTGGGGTAGACTCTCTTTTGAAATGGTCGTTGGTAGTATTAAAGCCAAAGATGAACTTGCTTTGGCTCAGAGATCTGTAGCTGTTCAGGGTTTCTTCCATGCTTTTCAGCTCGTAATGGTTGAAGCTGTTCCTGCTCTCCTTGAAGTTGTTGAGGTCGGTCAATCATCCTCTTCTTCTGAATCTGACAGCGATATGGAAGATGAGACAAGGAATGAGTTTGTTGACTCATTGGGGGAACCTAACATTCAAGAAGAAGGTCAGCCGGAGTTAGACCGTGTTTTTGTTAACAACGATAATTCCCCAACCCACAAGATATCTCTTAGTCCTGCTCATGCCCGAGACCTTGACCTCAAGTGTGAGGTATGATCATTTCTGTTTGAACTGTGCATTGTCGTAATAATTCTATAACTTGTCTTTTTAGTTGCTAAGTTTCCTATTAGATTTGTCATTGATGAGTTATGCATCCCTTGTAGTTTTGGCTTGTTACTGCAATAGAATACCAATTTAGAGCATAGGATGTATAATCGACAAGTAACACTAGTGCAATTATCGACATTATCAAATCCGGTTATAAATTTCTTCGTTACCGCACTTAGTAGGCAGGTAATTGTCTAGATAACACTGCTAAGTCTCTAATTAGATATCTAAACTTAACCATCTATTTCATGGTCGAGCTAACATGTTTTAATTTCAGGCTTCTGTTCAATCTATCATACCTGCTGATCCTCTCACGATGCAATTGGATGAGAATATATTTGATTGGTCTGACGATGTTGTTGATGAGAAGGTTGATACAATGGTGAAGTTGATTGTCGAAGGTTTCCGTTTTGAGAAACATTTATTTAAGGGTGGTGCTACAGCTTCTGACCTTGAAAGGATTAGGAAGGAGAAGAAAGGTGCTAAAGAGAGGAAAGAAAAAGAAAAAACTAACCACCCATCTGGAGCTGGTCCTTCGTTAAATCCCAGTGAAGTTGCTACTTCCGTAGACTTAAGCCATTTAGTTGAAATGGTTGCAGAAAGGGTCAAGATTGAAATGAGTGGCGTTGAAACTAGAGTCTCAAATTGCTGTAGTGACATTGTAAAGGTTGGAGAAAGTGTTAAAGCTACATCTGACCGTTTTGATCTAGCAGTTCTTGGTATTAAGGAAACTTTGCTTGAGGCGCTTACCAAATTGCTGGACAAGCCCCCTACTGTACCTAACACTGTCAGCCCCTCTACTCAACGACAACCAAATAATTCTAGAAATGGTGGTGGATGTTCTCCTCGGAGGTCGGATCTCCGAATAAACGACGATGTTGGCAGGGAGATACAATTTTGTCCAACTACTGTTGTTCAGAAGGTTATGAATGATCTAAGTAAATCTTTCCAAAATGTAAGTATTTGCTCATTAATATATTTATTGTATTGTAAATTATTACAATAACTTCTAACTTTTTGATTTCAGGATGGTTCGGATGGCGGTGACTCTGAAGTTGGTGACAATGCGGAAAAATCTCATCCATCTGAGAATAATACTGTCCAGCAGGTATATAGTTTCTTGAATTTGTTAGCTTATGCTGTTTTCATTTAGTACTTAAGCTCTCTCCTTTGTTTTGTTGAGCAGGAAGATGTCAATGATGACAATATTCCGTCCAAGGTGACTGAAGCATCAGATGATGCCGTTGCGTCTGACAAACGTCAACGCAGGAGCAAGCGTCAACGAACACAGTCTCGTGCTCTTGATGGATTTAAATGCCCAAATCCCATGAGATTGCGCAATGATCTTCATCCTCTCATCCGTGTTACTTCTCCTGATGTTGACTACGAAGTCAAGTACACAAAACTGGCAAAGAAGCTAAAATCAAACAGGTTTTCACCTACATCAGAATTAGCTAACAGGATACTTAGCAATGTTATGTTAATACTTAGTTGTATAATAGAACTGTTCCCGGCAATCTTTGGTCCAGGATTGTTAATCTCAACAATGGCACACAAGTTTCTGGTAAAGATGTTCTGGAAATTGCTGAAAGAAGCAAGGTTATGTCTCCTAAGGTTTGTTCCCATAACCCATATTAAGATGCGTTTGCATCTCTCTTTCAACCCATTTTCTCTAATATTTTATGAATTTAACTTAACATATTTTGATAGGTTGTTGATGCCCTTGTGTATTTTTCCCGTACTCTATTCATGAGAGTTGTTCCTGGGAGGGATTCTTTCAAGTATCGGTTTCTTGATACTAAACTCGTTGCTACTTTTATGAAACAATATCCCAAGTTTTCCAAATTTTCACCCAAGGATAGAATAAGATTTGTGTTTCACGAGACTGTGCTGGAAAGTTTTAGGCCTTTTTTCGAGGTTTCACCCACTCCTGAGAGGTTCTATTTCCCCTTCTTAGTTGATAAGTCGCACTGGGTTGGTGTTTGCGTTGATATTATTGCTAGGTCCATTCAAGTCCTAGATTGCAACACTTCCCTTCGTAGTGACAGTTTAATGAAGAGAGACCTTTCACCCGTGTCTGTCATGTTGCCCTATCTGATCGGGACTGTGTGTCCTGATCCTAGCTCATGTGATCCAGTAGCTTACTCTCTTGATCGAGCCAGAGGCGTTCCACAAAATGATCTATCAGCTGATTCAGCCGTCACTACGATGTTATTGATTGGTGCCCATTCAATTGCTGGGTTGGAAGGGTGCAAATGTATCACCTCGGAGTCTCTACCTTTGGAGTCCAAGCGTCTAGCTGTTGTTTTCTATGAGGAATATGGTGGTTCTATTTGAGTACTTTCTTTCTTCATTGTACCAATTTAATACTGATTGCCACTTAATTGCTTTGGGTTTTCTGCTTATTTGAAACTTTGTATCTCTCTTTGTTCGAACTCAATCTCGTTTGTGCCAGTTTTTGGCTCTAATCACTTTGCTTTATCTTTCTATCTTCAATTAGGTGTTTATTGATTGTTCCCTTTTAGAATCTTTATTTTTAGTCTTCTTATCGCAGAGTCTAGGTTATGAGTCAAGTCATTACTAGAATAATTGACACCAACCAATTGCAATGTTATTATAAACCATGTCTAGATACATTTTCATTTATCTTTTAATATTATTATTAACGGCAAATATGAAAGTTAGATACCTGTATTCATAACAAACATAAGCTTCTCGAATTAATAACCGTTAACACATTATAACATAACTTATCTTGTTTTGAGCAAATAAAAAAAATAGATGTATCATAAGCTTCTCGGATTAATAACCGTTAACACAATATAACATAACTGATCTTTGGTTGAGCAAATAAAAAAACAGATGTATCTTATTCTTATATTAAATATTATACCAAGCTAATAATATTGTTATCATCGGCATCATCAATTGTTTCTTGGCCACGTAGCAAAGTTGTCTTTCAGAATTTTGCAAAATATCAATGCTTCTAGTATCCAAAAGCATTGATCACACATTCTGGGTTGCTTCCATCCATCATCATAGTAGCTAAGCCAGTTATTTATAGTACCACAATTGCATGTGATCACTTTCATTAGATCCAATTCTTCTTCTTTCTTCAACAACATTTCACACGGGACTTCGCGCCATGGATGCACACCTCTTTTTATTATTAGTAGTCGTACTTTCCTTGCCATTTCTCGTGAGATCAGTACTCCCCTCTCTTCAACTTCTTTTGCACCTAGGAACACCCGAACCACCATTGAGTATGCGTACCTTCCTGTCTCCCAACCTCCCTCTGCAGATTTCTTTAACATGGCCTCTCCTTCTGCTATCATTCCGGTGTATATGTAACATGATATCCCTTTTAACAATAGTACTGTTTGATTACCATGTAATATGCAGTTTTCCACAAATATATTTGCAGCTTCTCTTGGGAATAATCTGATTGAATGATAGAAGAAATCAATGTTCTTGTAGAATTCGCTGTTTTCTGACAAGTCCCTCAATGTCTTGCATGTTGCCTTTGCTCTAATGAATTCTCCATATCCACATCTGAGATTATTTTCGAGAATATCTTGTAAGACTTCCGGAGGTAGATTTAACATGTTATCTTAGATGAACAATTTTCTGGTTGGTCGTCAATGTTTCTTCTTCAGGTGTTCTCTTATAAAGCATTTGTTTCCACCCATTCGTGAGTAGGCACGAATTTCCAACGGTTTATCTCGTCCACGTAACAGTTTAAAGCCTAGAATCCTATGTTCCCGCTAATAATATTAATATTAGGGTAAAGTTTTAAAATTCAACCGTTATATTTGTACCGGTTTATAATTTTTTGTTTTAATCCACACCGCATTAATTGTATCTATTGGATGCTGGCTATATAACGTTTGGTAAATAATTATCAAACACATTTCATAATCATAGAAAGCACCAAGTTATTTTCTTATTTATTTATTTTACATTCAAAGGGCAGAATTATTCAACCCATGCCATACTTTGGTATTCAAAGATAACATGAGCAATTGGGGTTTTACCGCATAATATTTTACATCCAAAGAAAATTTGTCGACCCAACTCCGACATATAACCAAAAACAACCACTGCCCTTTGACCGAACATTGTACTCCTTCATATTGGCATTTTGCACGTCGCACGGTTATGCCCAATACCCTTGCAACGGCTACAGACCCTCATCTTTCTTTGTCCAGCTCCCTGGTATTACATAACATATTATTGTATTAGATGATTAAAATGTTAATTAACAAATAATTAGTAATGTTAGTAATGTTAAGAAAGATATTACCTTGAATTCCCCGCAAGACAAGAAACGCTTCTTCCGTGGCCTTCCCGGTGGGCGCCTCGTTAGGGGTGGTAACAATTCTGTAAATTGTTCATCATTCCCATTCACATTTTCCTCATTCGTAGGTGGCACTGGGTATATACTTCCTGTGTATCCGTTTCTCCATGTTTCTGTATGAAACTCCTTAGCAAGAAGTGATTCAAATCCGATTTTTGCCTTAATCGCTGCGGCCACGGCATGTGTACATGGAATGCATAACATTTGGAACTCACAGCAGGTACATGTCTTCATTTTTAGGTCAACATGGTATGATACACCTTCCTTCGTAAGGACTTCAAACTCCGAGGGATTGATGTTGCGGACTTCAAATCCGGTGCAGCTCTCAAATTTTTGGGAAACTATTTTTTGGATTCTTGGTGTTAGTGATGTAGGAAATTTCTGTGAGGCTTCTCTACGTACATGAAACCATCCCATCATTGTTGCCCTTATAAACTCCACCAATGGTACGATTGGGTAGTCCCTCGCTTCAGATAAAGCTGCATTCAATGATTCTGCAATGTTGCTAGTCATCAGATTGTATCTTCTCCCGTGACAATGTGAACGTGTCCAAGTATGGAGCCCAATGTTTGCTAGATAATCAGCGCAGTTGCGGTCGATGTTAACAATCTCGTTGAATTGTTCAAGGAAGTCATGGAGACGATAGGCACGCCCAGCTCTTGAAACCAGGTAAGATAGATGCCGCTTTTTGAAGATTGTCTGAATGTTACGTTGTAGATGCACAATGCAGCAGCAGTGTTTAGATAGTGGGTAGACCTGCAGTTACCACAGCACGTTATAATTTAATAATTACAAGGCTATAGATGTTTTAACAAACTAATACGAGTCTTGTATGGTATCAAATTAGTTAGCAACAATTGAACGTGGTAGCATTGCAAACAATTCTATTAGGTTTATAAATTCCACACCTTGGCTAATCCGGCATTGATAGCATTATGCCGGTCCGAGATGAAGACCAAATCCTCGCTATCAGACACCACTTCTAAGAGCTTTTTAAAGAAGAACGTGTAGGATTTCTCGTTCTCACCATCTACTACTCCAAAGGCTACTGGATAGATTTGGTAGTTACCATCCTGGCTGCTAGCAGTTATCATACAACCTGCATACTTTCTTTTTAGGAATGTAGCATCTACTATTATTACCTTCCGCATGAATTGTAGACCAGCAATAGACACACCAAAGGCAAAGAACATGTACTTGAATCTATCTCCCACACCCTCTATGTAATCTGTCTGAAGGTAGCATAGTGTCCCCGGGTTAGATTGGGCCATCATGCTCAAGTATTTAGGCAACAATTTGTATGACTCGCCGGTTGACCCTTTTGCAGAATCCATAGCAATCTCTCTCGCTTTCCAAGCTTTCCAGTACGAGATCTGTGTGTTGTGACCATCACGCATTATTTCGCGAACAATTCCTGGCCGGGGACCTGTTGTTCTTCCAGCAAAACGTGATCTCATCATATCTCCAATTACCTCTGTTGTCGCATGCCTTTCGAACGATACCCTTTCATCTGCTGTGCACATGTGATCTGGGCGAACACGCCTGATTTGGTAGTAATCAGATTCTGGCATCTTTATCGCGTAAACCCGCCACCCACACCACCTTCCTACACATTGTAAGATCATCATCTTTGGATTCGATTTCTTATTTCTGAACCGAAATTTGTGGGCTAATGCATATAGCGCCATGTGTTTTTTAAACCCGTCACGATTTTTGAACATCATTCCCACGTACAGCTCCAGTGGATTGTTTTGGACAAAACCTTCATACCAAAAATAATATATAAATGTAACAATTCCAAAACATTATACATAATTGTTACATCGTTAACCAAAATATTAGACTATATTATATATTATTAGTTGTTACTTCACACACCCTCCTTGATATCCCCATCGCTATCTGAATCATCAGTTTCCATCATTGATCCTATTCCATCATCACTTTTTGCTTTTTGACCTTCTTGTTCCCCCAAGTTATCGTAGTCAGACTTCCAGCATCTCCATAACCACTCAATAAGCCCACAAACCAATTTATATTTAGGTTTTTGTTTGTGTACAAGAGGTTGATCAGAACTATACATCGGTGTGCTCCTTGTTTCTATCTCGGTCAAACCTGCGATTTTATATCTTCAGTCAATCCAATGTAACTATATATTAAGTTATATCTGATAATTATATTGATTTCACCCATTGTTTTTCTTACCATCGCTATCGTCGGTGTCAACAATTTGAATTTCATCATCAATGGGGTTACTGGATTCACCCATTTCAATGTCAGTTTTATCCATACCAGTCAGCTTCTCACCAGTTGTCTTGACTATGGATACAGTCTTCTCTGCTTCCTTTTTTAGTAATTCAACATGTTCTTCAGTGAATAGCTCTTGCACGAGTAATAGACTAGCAGGAATGAATCCTAGCTTATGCAACTCTGTTTAGCATTAATTTAGTTATGTTAGTAAACCCCCAAATTATCATTTTAATGAGACAATAGCTACTACTTACCTCGATCCTCGTACTCTATTGTCATTCGATAAGAGTCTCCATCCTTGTCCATCAAAACATTGTCTGGTTCTTTCTCGTAACTTCACATAAACATAGTATTTGTTAAAACATGAATACATTCTCTGATTCCGTATGTTGTTCTTAAAGGAATTGTACTCATTTTACCTTGTTTCCTCTATCCCATAGTTGTCCTCCTTATTACCGGCTAATGTTTAGTTTAACGTTACAACTCTATTGTTAGAACCATAATATATGTAGATATGAACCGAGGGACAATTTATGGTAAAAAAAACTTACTTTCCCCAATTATATCATCCTTGGTATCATCTGCCAGTCGGATCACTCCATCCATTGCAGTGGGGATATTTGTATCTCCTTCGCCCATCAGCATCACCATATTAGTAGTAGCTTCCACGTTACCTGCCAATATTGATGTTAGCGAAATAACAAGTTGAATAGAATCAATGTATCTACTTAGACGTTAATTATCTTTATCCTACAATTCAAGTTACTTACTATCGGTTGCAATCTCATCACCATCCTTGTCCATTGGCTTATCAGATTCGGCCTCCTGTTCACCGGTCCTTAAGTTTACACCTGAGTTAGAAAGGGTTGTCATAACTTCTTTAAACTTGAGCTCACTTGCATCCTTTAGCATCTCAACTTCTTTGGGACCAAAAATTTCTTCTAACACTCTAACACTCACTGGCGCAAATCCTGTTTAACAAGTTTTTCTGTTAGATTTCATTACCATTCTGTTTAATTATATTCCACTTGCTAAGTCTTAGTTCACCTCTATAATGTTCCCTAGTCAGCATTTCCATCACGTCAGAGTCCATGTCAAAGTCATGCATCTTTTGCATATGCCTCCCCAGGGTAAGATTTAATGAAGACTCTTCTTCACCATCATCAGATGCTAGCACACCTTTCCCTTTGTCTACCATCATGTCTGGACCATGTGTAGCCCTATAATACATATGATAGCAAGTTAATTATTATAATAGTTGCTATGCTTTACTAGTATTCGATGCTATTATAATAGTTAGCAACAATTATAACAGTTAACATAGGAAACAAGTAGATTATCATCATAAACTCCTCACCTTGGATTATCAGATTCGGTCTTTTGTTCACCGGTCCTTAAGTTTACACCTGAGTTAGAAAGGCCTGTCATAACTTCTTTAAACTTTAGTTCACTTGCATCCTTTAGCATCTCAACTTCTTTGGGACCGAAGATTTCTTCTAACACTCTAACACTCATTGGTGCAAATCCTGTTTAACAAGTTTTTATCTCTTAGATTTCATTATCATTCTGTTTAAATATATTCTAGTTGTTAAGCCTTATCTCACCTCTATAATGTTCCCTAGTGAGCATTTCCATCTCGTCAGAGTCCATCTCAAAGTCATTCATCTTTTGCATATTCCTCGCTACGGTAACATTTGTCGAAGACTCAACTGCTCCATCATCAGATGTTAGCACACCTTTCCCTTTGTCTTCCATCATGTTTGGACCATGTGTAGCCCTATAATACATATGATAGCACGTTACTTTTTATATTGGTTGCTATTATATATTTATGGTTTTTAGAGATTTGACCTCGTTGGGGGGCTGTTTTTCTCCCTGAATTCTCCTGAATCATTTATAGAAGAATGATGCAATATTAGCATAAACATGATTTGTCCAATCAGCCTACATATAAGGTTAGTATATTAATCATAAAACTTTACCATTAATCTCGGCTAGCCGGTTGCTTAGATTCTCTATGGTTGATCCAAGCGTTCCATGCTCCATCCATCTTTGCACAGCTGTAACATTCTTTTCTGGAGTGTTTGGAGTCCCATCATAAGGTCCATCAGACGAACCCGTTGATGAGCGGTCATCATCATCGTTGAGCGTTGTTGTAGGAGGTGTATCCTCGTTTGTTATTATATTGTCAAGGGATGAGAGTGAGAATGGCACTGTTCATGTTGCCATGAGAGCATTCCAGTAACTAGAACCTGCTTGTAACGACCCCCCTCCAACTTCTCCGTCCTTGTCCCCCTTCAGTGGTGTTTTCATGTAGCCAGGCGGTTGGAACCCTAGAGAAAAACTTGTTTCTCCAAACACATGAGGGATTCCAACACCGTCAAATGCTGAGCGCCTGTGAAAACGGTATCTTTCAATTGCTGGCACACCAACCGTAACAAATAGGGGCATCTCTATGTGCTCTAGACGTACTGCCATGAATAGTTCTACATCTCCATCTTCGTTTATGTCTAGGGGTATTGTCCTTTTACCCTCACTCCCTAATAGAGATGGTGGAAATTGGTATGATAGCAAAACTACGTCCTCAATATGGTACCTTGCGGTCACCATATCTAGCAATGTCTTTAGCTTCTCGTCTTCTTGGACCATAATGCCGTAGCTGTTTTCTGATGTGTCTATTTTGAACTCCCATTCTCCAGTCATGAAACGCTCCCACTCTCCTCGAATCAGCCTTACTAAACGGCCCATCATCTCTGTTTCGTTTCAAACACCTGTAGACCAAACATTCATAAGGATTTTGTTTTAATAGACATAACATCATATCTGTTTCGTTTTAATATATAATCTCTTAAATATAATCTGTCCAAACATTCAAAACGATTTGAGCATCGAGTTAACAAATATTATAGCAGTGTTACATTTTTTGGATCCCACAATGTCTGTCCCGAATATTCATCTCAAAAGATTCAAAAGGTTCATTCGAGCACATTAAAGGCTTTAGTGTGTCGGATTTTATGACGAACATTTATTATCTTAGAATGTTTTCACATGGAAGTATAAAAGTCATTTAAGACAAGCAATGGGACCATACCGAACTTTACAATAAATTGTGTCTGAGAACTTACCAAATCCGGTGCTTTTATCTGATAGCGACTTCAGTTTCAACTGTATCCCTCTGAAAATCTTACTCGTTATCTGATTTGTTCTCTGTGTATTTTTGTTCTTTGCAGAGCATCGCCGACCACTTGTTATATAGACGACGAGTTACACCTTTCCTCACACTATTCATCCGTCTATACATACAATGGTTATGTAAACCCTTAATCGAAAATCTTCAGGATATCGAGCATTAAATGCTCAGTGGCGGGAAACGATTTTTGTGGCTCCAAATTTCTCGATTACGTGTACGATACTGTATATGTCGGGGATATTTCTTGTAGAAGATCTATCCATATCTTCGACGTCATCTTCAACAGTGAAGAGAGAGTTCAACCGCGTGTTACGTGGCAACAACAGGAGGGGTAAAATCGTCCAATTGGTGTGATCAAAATGGTTTTTAAAAACCTTTTCCCACTTGGTTAATTAATTTATCAGAAGGTATTTTTTAGCTAATTCACTCAATAAAAAATAGAATATACTTAGAATATTCTATGTTTAGAATGGAAAATAGAGTTGTACATTGAAGAGAAATCCAACTCTATTTTATTATCACTATATTTTAGTGTGAAATATAATGTTTTATATTAGAGATGGTCTAATGCCAAGTGCCAACGAATAATCCCATTAAAATTTGAACTTTTCTTTTATTCAATAAAACAATAAAAAAAAATCCTAACAGGAGTCCGGAGATGTAAACAAAGGAACCAAACACATATGATAAGAGATGTAAATCGTCACAAATTTATTATAAGAGATGTAAGAGCTCTCTTATAATCCCATTCTCTTTTTATCTCTGGTAAAATCATGGACTATAAGAGAAAGAAGGTTTATCGATGTGCAATATATAGACTTTTTCGAGCGGCTGAGGTAGTCCAAGTGGCTTAGGGTCCGTGGTGGCAAACACCATCCGGGTTCGACTCCAGGCGGAAACAAAAATGCCTCTTCTGCTCACAACGCGGGCACTGGGCCTAAGGCCCAGGGAAAACCCTCCCAGGTGAAGCTGGCCTGCGGCCTAACTGGGCCCAGGGAGATTAGTCTGGACCTTGGTCTGGGATCCTCCCTGGATTATCAAAAAAAAAAAAAAAAAAAATATATAGACTTTTATTTATACTAAACACAACTGCGTATCATAAATCTAATTATATTTTTTTTCTTTCACATCAATTTATATTATTCACATTAGGTGTGTATATTTAAGTGTTCCAAATTTCTTAAAGTCATTGATGAGGTGGACACTTGCAGACAATCGCACATTCTTGTTTTGTAGCAAAACATTTATTCGGCGAAATGTACAACCAGAACATTTGTCATCTTCGGCAAATCGTTGGTAGTTAATAGGTATTTCCCTATATATTACCGAAGAACATACTAAAATTTGACTAACTCTGCCATTTTTTTTATAATTCATCAATAATCTTTTAGTAATGTCAAATTTTTATGATGATGGATAATTTGGTCGGTTATCTATCGGTAACTAAACCAAAATGATGGATTACCGACGAATCTCCATCTATTATTTTTCTTTTGATAATCAGTTGGTATTTACTGACGGATATTTTTAGTTGAAAAATTGTTCGGTTTCAGGCGCATTTTCTTGCAGTGGAATGTGAATGAAAACTCATGCATTAATATTATATCACCAGCTCTCTGCATTGAAACCTGAGTAACACTAACTTTTGTCAATCAAGAAGTTCATTTTGTAAATTCTTTATGATTTCTTGTCAGTTTCTGAATAATAAGAACAGTAGCGGAAGCGTACCTTTTGGATCCATGGTTTTTTTATTCTGAATTCGTTATGGCTCTTACTCGACGAACCCAGAAAAGCTGTAGATCTCTGTTGATGGGATGCAGAGAGTTTTTTCTGTATTTCTTGTTAGGGTTGCCGAGGGGACCATAACTTTCTATTTATATAGAAACAATTTCTAATTTGGCCCTTCATCAAATTAGAAATTACAAAGTGTATCCACACATTAATATTTCATAACACTTATGCCCCATAGTCTTATATATTTACCAAAATGACCACATAAGTTTTGACTCCTTTAAATAATGACCCTAACACATTAAATATACATGTGTGACCCCCAAATAATTCTTACAATCTCCCACTGGGTCACATATGTATTCCGAAAATGTGATAGACTTTATGAGCTCAAAATTGTCATTATTTTAACAGGCATAAACAATCTCGTCCATTAACTATACAAACATAGGATCATGGCGGCCTTCGTTATAATAACAAAATAACTAAACCTTCCATGGTCACTGAAATCTATATAGTCAAATGACATAGATCAAATATGAAAAGTGTGGCATGAAAATCACATGAAAAGTGATCAATACATGTCGATTTTCAACTGGTCCTACTTTATTTGAGATCCTTTAACTTTATTGTACAAAGAGTAAACTTTAAACTTTATTTCTGATCAGAAAATGTGCATAAACACAAACAAAACATAGAAACAAAAAAACAAATGACAAACTCCCACTAAACCAAATGATCCTCAAACACTGAAACACCCATTCGAGCAGTATGCTCATGAAAGACTTTCGGTGGAATACCTTTTGTAAGAGGATCTGCTATCATGGATTTTGTCCCTAAGTGTTCTATGGAAATCTCTCCACTTTGTACTCTTTCTTGAACAACAAGATACTTGATTTCAATAAACTTGCACTTTGTTGCACTCCTATTTTTGTTGGAATACAACACAGCTGATCTGTTGTCACAGTATAACTTTAGTGGTCTTTCGATCCCTTCGACAATTCGAAGTCCAGTGACAAAATTCCTCAGCCAAAGTCCTTGATCGGATGCCTCATAAACTGCTACAAATTCTGCTGCCATTGTGGAGGAAGCTACGAGTGATTGTTTCGCACTACGCCAAGAAATCGCTCCACCAGCCAACAGAAAAACATAGCCTGAAGTGGACTTTTTACTATCTTTGCATCCACCAAAATCAGAATCAGAATACCCAACGATCTCCAAATTATCTGATCTCTGATATGTGAGCATATAGTCCTTTGTTCTCTGCAAGTACCTCATGACCCTTTTGGCTGCTTTCCAATGGTCCATACCTGGATTACTTAAGTATCTGCCCAAAACTCCAACAATGTACGCAATATCCGGACGCGTACAAACTTGAGCATACATCAGACTCCCTACTGCCGACGCATAAGGGATCTTTTGCATCTCCTGAATTTCCAATTTTCCTTTAGGGCATTGATCGAGACAAAATTTGTCTCCTTTAGCGACTGGGGTGTCACCTGGTTTGCATTCTTGCATTCCAAATCTTTTAAGCACTTTATCGATATAGCTCTTTTGAGATAATCCAAGAATTCCTCGAGTTCTATCTCGATGAATCTGGATCCCTAATACAAAAGATGCTTCACCAAGATCTTTCATGTCAAAATGACCCTTAAGAAATTTCTTGGTCTCATGCAACATGCATATATCGTTAGTGGCTATCAGTATGTCATCGACATACAAAAGCAAGAAAATGCACTTACTCCCACTGAACTTGTGATACGCACAATCTTCGACTATATTCACCTCAAAACCAAATGAGATGATCACCTCATGAAATTTGTGGTACCATTGACGAGAAGCTTGTTTTAGCCCATAAATGGATTTGTTTAATTTGCACACCATTTTCTTTGAATCACCTAATACAAAGTTTTCTGGTTGCAACATATAAATTGTCTCATCAATGTTTCCATTGAGAAACGCTGTTTTAACATCCATCTGATGAAGCTCTAAGTCATAATGTGCAACAAGAGCCATGATTGTCCTAAAAGAATCCTTTGATGAAACTGGAGAAAAGGTTTCTTTGTAGTCAATCCCTTCTTTTTGAGTATATCCTTTAGCCACTAGACGAGCCTTATATCGCTCCACATTACCATTAGAATCCATCTTGGTCTTAAATATCCATTTGCAACCAATGGGTTTCTTTCCTTCTGGTAATTGGACGATGTCCCAAACTTTATTGTCTAGCATTGACTGATACTCTTCATTTGCAGCTTTGACCCACTTATCCGAATTGGAACTACCCATAGCCTCACGGAAGTTGATAGGATCATCTTCCAATTGGGTTTGATTTTCCTCTTGTTCCATAAGAAATACTATATAATCATCCGGAATAGCACTTCTTCTTTCTCTAGTGGATCGCCGCAAAGGCACTTGTTCTTGATGCACCGGTTCTTGAGAATTTTTAATTTGACTTTCATGTTCGATATGATCGTCATCTTGATTTGGAGGAAGAGCTTCAATATCAACTTGAGGTTCCAAATTTGCTTTATCAAAAGCAACTATATGAATCGGTATAGAAACTGAATCCGATTCTTTCTCAAAGATGATGTCTCTAACTTCATTTCTCCCCCCCAAATTCAATATCCTCAAAGAACGTAGCAGTTCCCATCTCAAAGATGTTCTTTTGTGTGGGATCATAAAACTTATACCCCCGAGATCGTTCAGAATAACCAATAAAGTAACTGCTCACTGTTCTGGAGTCCAATTTCTTTTCATATGGCCTATAAGGCCTAGCCTCAGCTGGACATCCCCAAATGTGAAAATGCTTTAGACTAGGTTTTCTGCCAGTCCAAAGCTCATAAGGTGTTTTTGCAGTTGCTTTAGTTGGTACTCTATTAAGAATGTAGGCTGCAGTCTTTAATGCCTCTCCCCAGAGTGATTCTGGTAAAGTAGAATGACAAATCATACTCCTTACCATGTCCTTAAGAGTGCGGTTACGTCTTTCAGATACACCATTCATACTGGGAGACCCCGGCATAGTGTACTGTGGGACAATTCCACACTCCTCTAGGTATCTGGCAAATGGCCCTGGACGTTGTTCACCTGAACCATCATACCGACCGTAATATTCACCACCACGATCAGATCTGACAGACTTTATTTTTCGCTCAAGTTGGTTCTCAACCTCAGCCTTAAACTTTTTGAACACGTCCAAAGACTCTGACTTTTCATGAATAAGAAACAAGTATGCATAACGAGAGTAGTCATCTATGAAAGATATAAAGTATTGTTGACCATTCCAAGATGCCGTAGGGAAAGGTCCACAAATATCCGTATGTATCAACTCAAGGACTTCTTTAGCTCTGTATGCACCTAATTTCTTATGTTTGGTCTGTTTTCCTTTAATGCAATCCACACAAACATCACAATTTGTGAAATCAATAGAACTTAATATACCGTCTGACACAAGCCGCTCAATTCTATTTCTAGAAATGTGACCTAGGCGTTTGTGCCATAAAGTTCCTGAACTTGCATTTTCTAATTTTCGTTTAGTACCCCTTGATTCAACACTTAAATTCTCATCAGGAGAAGATATAGTGTCAAGCATATAAAGATTGTGATTTTCCAAAAGTGCACCGGTTCCAATTAAAACTGAATTTAAAGACAAAGCAACTTTTCCATTCCCAGTTAAACAAGAATAACCAGATTTGTCTAAATATGGAACAGAAACCAAATTCCGTCTAAATGACGGTGCAACAAAAGTGTCTTTCAAATCCAAATAACGACCAGTACTAAATAACAATCTGAAATGCGCAACTGCCTCCACATCCACCGGAAATCCATTAGCCACATGAATGCGTCTTTCAGCATCAGTTGGTTTTCGGTAGCTCAGGCAACCCTGCAATGAAATACTGATGTTAGTAGTTGCACCTGAATCTAACCACCAAGTGTTTCTGGGTACTTCAACTAAGTTCACTTCAGAACAGACCATAGCAAGGAACATACCTTTCTTTACACGCCATGCGTGATACTTTTGGCAGTCCTTCTTCATGTGTCCAACTTTCTTACAAAAGAAGCAGGTATCTTCAACCTTAGTCTGCTTCTTTTGAGTTGGACCCTTAGCAGCCTCATTGTTAACAACCTCGAATTTCCTTCTTTTGCCCTGAGCCTTAGAGGTGTTAGCCATATGAGCACTTTCTGTCCTTTGTTCTTTCATCATATCCTCCTCATGCACACAAAACGAAATGAGCTCATTAAGAGACCATTTCTCCTTCTGTGTGTTGTAACTGGATTTCAATTGATTGAATTGAGGAGGCAGAGAATTCAAGACAAAGAAGATGAGCACTTCTTCCGGAAGCTCAGTCTTGAGTGCCTTGAGTTTTGAAACAATGTTGGACATTTCCAAAATGTACTCCCTTATTTTTCCATTGCCGTGATACCTCATGGTACTAAAGCGATGCAGAAGCGTACTTATTTCTGCTTTATCGCTCTTTGCAAACCGCAAGTCCATTTCAGCAGGGAACTGTTTGAGATCACTGATCTCCTCATCACCTCTAAAGGTTTCTGGAATGGTGTCCTTAATGATCATTAAACCAATGCGATTAGAACGTTCCCACTTCTCATAAACCGCTTTATACTCAGCAGAGCTGGTATCCGTAGGAGAAGTAGGTTGTTCCATCCTTAGCACAAGGTCAAGATCCATACACCCAAGCACAATCTTAACTTTACTGTTCCATTCCTTATAATTGGAACCAGTAAGAGTTGGAATTGAACCCAAGTTAGCAGATACTGTAGTGAAAGTTCCTAAAATGAAAAGAGAACAATCTTTAGTTACTCACGTTCTGAAATAAATCAATGATAAAAAATATAAAAGAAAGCACAATCCATCTCAAGTTACCGAATGCAACATTAATATCAAGTCTTTAGACAGTAATACTAACTGCTAGCGATACACTTGTTGTAATAATCAAACATTGACAATAATGCATAATAAATAATAAACCTATCTTTGGATCGATTTATTATTCATATGTTTATACTTGATAATCGTCACATGTTTATTACCACATAAATATATGTAATTCGGCCAAATAAAAAACCTACCTTTGGGTCGATTTAATATTCGCATGAATATACACATATTACATTTAATAATTTTTCATGAAAAAATTATTCAAGAGAGGTCACTTTGGCGACATCTTAAATCATTTAATTCAATCCATAATATTAAACTTGTGCAATCAAATTTTATTTATTGATTTATAAAACTGAATTTATCCTTGCACATAGACATATAAATTAAAGTCTTGTGGTTTATAATGCAAGGAAGTTTGATGGCTTAGTGGTTGAAGGGAGGAAGAATGAAACTTAATTGGACAGAACGTGAGTTCAAACCCATGCGACAACATGAAACTGTATTGTTGTTACACGTGCCGACGCTGGATCTCTAACTCGTCCGGCCCAGGTTTTTTTTTTTTTTTTTTTTTTTTTTTTTTTTAAGAAACAGACCTTTAGCGGGCCAAAAAACCCAAAACCGAAAAAAATGAAACTAAACGTTTCATCTGTACGATTCAACTTCCTCCTTCAACCTAGGGTTACTGTCGAAAACTTCAGCAGCCGCACAGCTTTTTTTTTTTTTTTTTTTTTATTCCAGATCCGAAAATTTTCCAAAAAATCGAAAACATTTTGGTTTTAACAAATACCTTTTGAACATAACCCAAAATCAAAAAGGATTTACAGAAAATTTCGAAACTTTATGAAATTTTCATGATAAAAAACAGAACGATCTGACATATATTTCAAAAGAAAAACCAGATCTAAACATACTAATTCTAGATCTTATAACCATTTAACCACAGATCACAGAATACAGATTAATATCTAAACTTGAACAGAAATTTAGATTCAACAATATGAAAAAAATTAACATATTATTAAATCCGAATTTCATTCACAAAATTACTAGATTATCAAACAGAAACTAGACAAGATTGCTCTGATACCAATTGTAAATTCTTTATGATTTCTTGTCAGTTTCTGAATAATAAGAACAGTAGCGGAAGCGTACCTTTTGGATCCATGGTTTTTTGATTCTGAATTCGTTATGGCTCTTACTCGACGAACCCAGAAAAGCTGTAGATCTCTGTTGATGGGATGCAGAGAGTTTTTTCTGTATTTCTTGTTAGGGTTGCCGAGGGGACCATAACTTTCTATTTATATAGAAACAATTTCTAATTTGGCCCTTCATCAAATTAGAAATTACAAAGTGTATCCACACATTAATATTTCATAACACTTATGCCCCATAGTCTTATATATTTACCAAAGTGACCACATAAGTTTTGACTCCTTTAAATAATGACCCTAACACATTAAATATACATGTGTGACCCCCAAATAATTCTTACACATTTAAGTTTACATTAAAATATTATGATAGATTGTAGTCCAAGAAAAGATCTAAATCGTTACAAATTTTGATAGATTGTAGTCCAATAAAAAGTTTATTGATGTGCATTACATATACTTTCATTAATACTAAACACAATTGCATACTATAAACATACTTATTTATATTTCTTTCACATCAATTTGTATTATTCATATTATCATAAACTTAAACTTAAGTATATATTATTTAAATGTTTCAAATTTCTTAAAGTCATTGACGAGGTGGACGCTTGCAGACAGCCGCACATTCTTGTTGTGTAGTAAAGCATTTCTTCGGCTTACCGCTACAACAAGAACATTTGCCATCTTTAATTAGGCTACACTTTAATGCCCTGCAAAATGTTGGATCAAGACTATCCATCGGCACATCCGCATCTATAAACGAACAAGAAAACATTACAAAAAACAAAAATTATTAAAAAAGATTATATGATCACAACATTGATAATGATAATAATGAACCAAAAGAAAACTATATATATGTTGACATAAAAAAACTATATATATATATATATGCATAATTTCATATAATACTTTCGTGTAGAGGAAACAAAGAAATCACAATGATAGAAAGGATAGCAAAATGTGATGTTGACATTATTGTGTTGTTTTCTTTTTTGAAATTAATTTGTTATGTTTTGATAATAGAAAGCTCTACACAGAATAGTTATTTCTATAGATAAAATATAATTTACAGTGTATATTTCTCATATCTCTATAGTGATCCATAAAAACTGTTAGGTATTTGCTTTAGTCATATTCAGCAGTAATAGTTTGATTAACAAGTTTCTCAGAGAGTTAGTCAAACAAATTACAAGTTTTTTTTGAGAAATCTACTTGTACATCATTAATTTAAGTGAAATTTACTCATAATGACTCCCATTTGTTGAATAATTACTAGTTTAACTCCCATCTCCAACTCACGTAATACTAAGCCATAAAAAGACTGGTAAACCTGATAATCTATAATTATTTACGATACTGCCATTGATCTTTAAAAAACTGTAATTGTTTGCATATAACTTCTGAATAATAGATTATAATAGAAACATTAAAACATAATAAAACAAAAAATTAGTTTGGCAGGAAAAAAACAAAAGTCGACTTTATTTAGAATCAAAAGCAGTTCTTTCTAGTCAACACCAGACCTCTAAAAATCGCCGTCGATCATCACCATGGTTTCTTCCCGTCGTCTCTCCCAGTCCACCGAGTCTCGCCGTCGAATCCAACAGTAGAATCTCGGCGCCAAACTCACTAAAGCTTAGGTCTCCGCCGTGAAAGTCCGTGATGTTGTAGTCTCCGCTGCTTATCGTCGAGCTTTTTTAGGAGGATTGGAAAGTTTCAAATCCTTAAATTGATGACCTGAATCTCGTAATTAAGGTGAAAGTTTTCAGCTTTCTTCAATTGGAATCAGATATGGGTCGAAATTAGGGTATTGTGTTTATCTTCTTTGTCGTAGGATGATTTACAATGTAGGAATGAAATTTGAATCTATTTTATATGGAATTTATGGGGAGGGGGTTTGTTGTTTGGGTTTCATTACCTGCCTGCTAATGCTTTTTTGCTCTCTAATAGTTAATTTATTTAAGGGAAATTTGTTCTGTCTTAAGGTTCTGAGAAATTTTTGCCAAGACTTAGTTTCTCGTTACTTTGAACAAGTACAACTGTCCAGGTGTTTTAGTGTGTGAGATCTCCTTAGGTGATCAGAGTAGAGATCTTGTGTACACTTAAGTTTTATTGACGTTTGGTGCACTGTTAAATAAAAGGTGTCATATTGTTCAGAACTTTGGTTTCTTTTCACTTATCTGTCTCCTTAGGTCTTCATGCGTTTGTTTGCATGAGGGCTTTAAGTTTCTTTGACCTTGTGGTCTTTTATCAAACTCTAATAATCTATTCCCTGTGAGAAATTTTTGGGGATTTTGTTTTACGTCACTATGGTTTTCAAGTATACATCTAAGTTCCTATTATGTGAGATCACCTAATGTCACCTGAGGTGCTCATTAGTTGATTAGATCATGTTGACCTATTCGTGTATACCATCATATAATCAGCACCAATGACAGCTTCATTTTTATTGACAGAGATGCAACTTTGGCGCATAAGGCTGAAGCCTTGGAGTTGAAGAGGCAGCTAAGGCGGTTACAGACTCAATTTGATTTACTCACTGGCCAATCTTCATCTCTGATTTGAGTTGCTGCAACTTCTGCTATCACTGGACTGTTAACAGCTATAGAAGACAGCATATCTGCTATAAATTTACAGGTTAAAACACGCCCTAATACAATTTTTTGAGGGATTTGCAATTCTTTTGGTCTTGATATGGGTCAAAATCTGTTATACTAAGTTTCTGAAAACCTGTGTTTCTATCTGTAGGCTGGCGATTCTTAATCTGGTGGTGATAGCTCATTAAAGAACCCTTGTTTCTGGACAAAAAAACCCAGAAAACTACTTTGTTCTTGCAGCCATCCTTAAGTGAGTTTTTTTTATTTTTCTTTAATCTCTCGTTTTTAATATAATAGTGAAGAACATCACTCTTTGCTGAGATTTTGTGGTGTTGGCATTAGCTCTGTCAAAAATTCCATAATAAAGAACAAACACATCCTATAATACTAATCTTGATTCTCTGTTTTTAGAATGATTTTGGTAGTTGTTTGAGTTAAGTTGTTGGTTTTTTCGTTCGATTAAGTGGCTTTGCTGATATTAGTATTTTGCTTTTTCATGCTTTTATGAAAGTGTTTGTTTGTTGAATCTTGTAGGTTTGGAAGCTCCTGTTATAGTCTTTCTTGTCCTTATGTTATAGTCTTTCTTGTTTGATGTATTATAAGTCACTGTTTCATCATACTGTTTGATAAGAAGAACAAATCTGAACACTTTTGGTTTTTTTTTCTTTTGTTTCAGGTTTCTCTTTCTAGCTCTTGGATTGTTGCTAATTGGTTCTGTAGTAGGTGCTCTCTGGGTTGTGTTTTTTATTCAGGTAATGGTTATGTAATTGGTGCTCATTGGTCTAAGATTAAATTGTTTTGTATAATTGATTAGACTATTGCAGGATTGAGAGCATACGTTGGTCTTTTATCTCTTGTTTTTAATTGATTGTTAGTATCTGAATAGAAACTTAATTAATCTGTCGTGGTGATACTTTGTTGACTATGAATGACATTAACAGTTTATTAACACTTTTTTGCTTAAAAAATATGGAGAAATTTCTGTTTAGTAGCTGCTAGTTATCTCATTATTTTGCTGCAATTACTGAAATTAGTTTTGATCGTATCAAGTAGCAGCTACTGAAATTAGTTATGTTGCTGAAATTTCTGTTTAGTAGCTGCTAGTTATCAAGTACATGAATTTCTGTTTTGAGTGCCTGTTTACGTTTTGAGTTCTTTCTCTCTCTAATTGTTTTTAATTAGTTATGTTGCTGAAATTAGTTATGTTGCTGAAATTTTTGCATTTTTATATAGTTTTGCAATTTTCTTCTTAGTGATGTCTGCATGTTTGTTATGTTCATCTAATCTTGTTATATAACGAAATCTTTTCTTTTTCTATTGTTAGGTATGTCTTCAGGTACGCGTCTGACTAACTACCCTCCACTGCTCTATGCAAAGGGGAAAGCACCAAGCCAACAAAAGAGTATGAGTTACTATTCCTACATGTCTAATTTTCAAGTGGTGAAAGCAGTTGGGGATGATGCATGGGATCTGATGAAAGCGTCATCTATTGGGGTTCTACTTCGGTTTTATGAGCTTAACTTCACATGGTCTGCTAAATTGGTCCATCATCTGCTTACGCACCAGCTAGTGGTTAGGAGGAATTATGAGATATGGGCTCTCATATGGAGGCGGCCAATACGTTTCTCCTTGATTGAATTTGGACACATCACGGCTTTAAATTGCAATCAGTTCGATGAAGGCGACACTTGGGATGTGGATCACACAGAGTTTTGGGGAGACTCAGGGGTCCAGACATCTGTTGGTCCTAATTTGAAGGAGTTGAGGCTGGCTTTAGATAGATGCTCGGGTTGGTCTCCACGTAAGAGGAAAATGCTGGGATTGTTGTGTATTTTGCATCTTGGTATCTACGGCATAGCACCTACTAGTCGAATCCCTTTGGATTGTGCGAAGAGGGTGCTTGATGATGAGGCTTTTTCGAGATATCCTTGGGGTCGTGTTGGGTGTAGAAGCTTGATACACTCCATCAAATGTGCTGACTTCAAAGCCAAAAAATCCTACACCATGGAAGGATTTGTGCATGTTCTGCACATTTGGGCATATGAGTCGATTACGGGTTTAGGAGAGATTTACGGTGGCAGATTAGATGGTGATCTAGTTCCTCTTCTTTCATGGGCTGGTGGTCGTAAGAGAATCAACTTTGATGAGTTTATTACTCAAGAGAAGAAAGCTCACAATGACAAGGTAAAATTCAGTAATGTAATCTTTGTTACGGACTTTTTTTTGGTTGATATCGATTGCGCTTTTAATTTCGTTACATAATAAGGTGTTTTACATTTTTTAGGTACGAGTAAGGCATTTCCTACCTTTGAAAGATGGACAGATTATGCCCTTGTGGGATGATGATGTTGATGACGAAGACGTAGCGGAAATGGTTCGTGACATCCAAAACAACCGGCTGGAAGAAACTGCTTGGGAAGTCACCGAGGAACCCGTGATTAAAAGAAGAAAGCGGAAAGAGAATGTAAAGGGGTACTTGATAAGAAAAAAAGCAGTAAGTCCGATTGTGGTACCTAGTCTTGTCGACGAACCTCAGAGACTTGGTCAAACCCGAATCAGCGAGAGAGGTTTAAGGCGTTAGGTAAAGGTATATTGCAAAGGATGCTAGCTCACCTCCTAAAAGACGCCAACCAAATTGGCTCCTTCGCAAGTCTTCCCATTCATTGGAAATTCTACGGTGAAGCGCATCATCAAAGGTGTTACTCCCTCTCCAGCCGCATATGATCCATTTCAGATTGTGGATACGGAAAAATATCAGAACATGCTGCACTTCTTGCTCGATGAAGAGTATGGATTTCTTCTTTTTTTTCTTCAAAAAATCTAATAAGTATTACACATTTATGATTGTCTTTAGACTGACTAAACATTTATGCAGGCCGAACCCCGGTGCTACAAACGAAACTAATGCAGCCTTCTACGACATTATTATTAGACCAAGGACAGTGTGGCCTCATTCGGAATATGGTTGCTTGTTTAATTTTTATGTTCGGTGTAGTTATCGGTTAGAACTGAATATTATGAGAACAACATATGTATGTGGGCTGTTAGATATATGATCTATAAGAGATACTGCTTATTTTTGGATGAATGAACGTACTGGACATGGTCATTTTTTTTACTGTTTCTGTTTTTTTTTTGCAGCATATGTGGGCTGCGATGTATATGTTCTTTAAGAGATCACTTCTTGTTCCGTCTCCGTACCACTCTCAGCGTATTGCCTTCATGAACCAGTGGTTCGTCCACACACTGGTACAAGATTTCAATACATTCGACAGGAAGACATGGAAGCCAAATAAGCGGTATAAGGGTGTTTTTAATGGCACGTTTCCGAAGGGTTTTGTCACAAACAAGCGCTGGTATTATGATTTTGACCATTTGTATGCTTGCCATTTTGTGAATGGAAATCATTGGGTGGCTTTGGACATCGACTTGAAGAAGGAGGAAATTCTAGTGTATGACAGCATTGTTGGTGTTGTTCCGGGTGATAAAGGCATTAGGAAAGCGTGTCAGTCTATTGCAAAGATGATTCCAATGATTTTAAGTGCTATGGTACCGGATAATGTTAGGAAGAAGAGTGAGAAGCAATTCACTGTTAGAAGATTGAAACTAATTCCACAGAATGAAGACCCGGGAGATTGTGGTGTGTACACCATAAAGTACATCGAGTGTCTTGCTATCGGTTGTACCTTTGAAGGGCTGAATGATGCGAATATTCAGGCAATCCGGCGGAAGCTAGCGGCTGAGATTTTTGAAGAGGTGGGAAGGCCAGAGATTGAAGATGAATTCCCTAAATCGCCGTAGTAGATGTTTTTATGTTTTTTTTTGTTTTCCTTTAGTTGTTTATTTAGGTGACTTCTAGTTAAATGCTTTAGCTACGGGATCATAACTTGTTTTTATTTGATAACTTGTGTTTATTTAGGTGACTTCTAACTTTTAATCACTGTTTTTATTTTGGTACAAAAGTTTCACAAGTCTCTAGTGGAACATTTACTTTCATTGAATCAGAGACTGTGATTCAAGATGCTTCTGCACAACGCCTCCGCACCACTCTAAGCGTTGTGGTGTCCATAGAGGTGGACAGGCAACTATTCAGGTTTCTTGATTCACAAGCTATGTCGTCTAATTTACTTTACACTTCACACCTAATCTCTCTTATCTCCTAAAGAAAATGTTGCATAACATAATTATGTTGTAAAATAACAGAGTAGAAACAGAGTAATTATATGGAAAACAAACTAACGATATTAGAGTGGCATAGTAAGGTAAAGGAAAACAAAGAATAATTATGTAAAAAAGTGTAAATTATATGGAAAAAAAAACAAAAGAGTAAAATACATCGAGCAACTAAGCTTTACATGTTGTAGCATTATGACCACTCTGTAGACATCGAGAACATGTGTGTTGTTTTCTTGGACGCTTTTTCCCTTTAGCTTTCTCCAGCACTGATTTTATTCTTGTTTTTTTAGGTCTCTCGGGTGGTGGACGTACTGCTGGAGGCAAACACAACGTGGTGGCAACATTTTCAGGAACTGGTGTAGCAGCATCCCGTGGCATTATCGAAGAAGAGTAAGCATTGCGCAAGTATGATGTGTGATAATAGGGATGACACAAGGTTATCCGATATTTCTTACAAGCTTCAGCTGCTGCAATTGCGTGAACACATGGTATTTTCTCGATATCAAACCGGCGACAAGTACATTTCTTCAAAGTCAAGTTAACTACATTAAGAGAAGTTCCTGACGTCACTTGGGCATGATGCAAATCGATTGGTTGTACTGTATATGACTTAGCTAGTGGTACACGTTTCTGAAGAAAAAAAAATTTATATTAACATTAACATCTCTTCTTTTTGGTGAGGAAATAAATTGAGATAATGAGGATAATAATACCTCCAGCAGTTTCTCCACTCCGCGTGTCAGGGTTGTCTTTGTTGATCCTTCATATGCCCTCCTATCTGCGAACCATCTAGTCATCATTAACCGAATTGCATCTAGTAGTCTAACAACTGGCAAACTCCTAGAACTTGAAATGACTTTGTTGATGGATTCGGCAATGTTAGATGTCAATAGATTGTATCTATCACCAGGAAAATACACACGCGTCCACTTTTGTACATCTGCACTTTCCAGATAAGTATGTAATGCCGGATTCAACGCTCGGATCTCATCATATAAGGTGTGAAATCAGATACTCTATAAGCATTTGCTGCCTTTTTGACCAGTCGATATGCATCTCCGCTTCCGAATCGTAACAAAATGTTTTTGTAAAGATGGTAAGTGCAAATTATCCCCGACTTGATTTAGGATACACCTTTCCTATAGCATTACCAATGGCTATATGCCTATCCGAAATAATAGCAAGTTCTTCATCATCTGGAATCACATAACTAAGTTGTTGGAAGAACCATTCCCAAGATTCATCATTCTCTGTATCAACTACGGCAAAAGCAATCGGGAATATTTGGAAGTTACCATCTTGAGTTGTTGCTGTCAGTAGTGTACCTTTGTACTTTCCCTGGAGAAACGTGCCATCCACCACAATAACCTTTCGCATGAAAGGAAATCCATTCAAGCTAGCTCCAAAAGAAAGGAACAAATACTTGAATCTGTTTAACCCATCAACTTCTAAACGTGTGAAAGTGCCAGGATTTTGTCTTCTAATATGGTATAGATATGTCGGCAGCTCCGAGTATCCATTCTCTGCTGAACCTCTAACCATATTTCTTGCGCATAAAAGTGTTCGATGGGACTTCCAATAATTCATCTAATCATAAACATTTTGTAAGAAAAAAATTGTTAGCCGATACGACGATCCTAATATTTAAACAAAACCAGAAATAGAAAAATGTTTATACAAGATATGTACCTTCACACCAAATCTCATGTTTAATGATTCACCAACATGCTTTGGGAGAATTTTTGAATCAACACCTCCTACCGAGTCCATATATAGTATTGCAAGAATTTCTGGAGTAGCTTGTCGGGCACGGGCAGAACGTTCTGTAACAGAACATGAATGTTTTGATTCATACACACGAATACAAAACTGAGACGAAAGACCAACAGGGGATGATCTTACTCGCCATGTACAACCTTCTACCCAACACTTTATAACGTACACATCTTTCGCTGATTTATCAACGTTAAAATCAAATTGCTGAAGGACAAGGCATCTTTCGATTCATATCTTTGTCCAACAGTTGGATTCAGCGCATCCAACTCTAGCCTAACATGTTGATTAACCCGATTAACCTGAACGCTTGCAGATGTTGATCCCTCATTCAAGTTTGGTTCTTCTTCTTGCGGAGGTAAACCGTAATCTCTAAAATCCTCATCGCCTGAAGATGCTCCATCTGAATCGTCACAATAATCAAATATGGGATCATCATCATTGTCACTGACCTTCTCATCTTCTTTATTTTTTGAATGGCAGCCATCTACATCCACACCTCTTTCCTTTAGTTCGAGACAGATTTGCAACGCTTCAGATTTGAGTTGTTCCAATAATCCATCAAATTGCCTTTGATTTCCAATATCAATGGGTGGTGTGTTTCCAGGTAATGTCACTAGTACCTTTTTAGGAAACATATAGCTCAATTCCACCTTGTAAGCTTGCATATCCACTTGGTAGAGTCTGATCACCATCTCAACAAATTCCTCATATGAAATTCCATTGTTAACTTCTATGAGTTTGACCTTTTCCTCTTTAACAACCCCAAATACCCATCTCCCTTGCTGAAACAACCACTTGCCTAAAACAATTTTAATCTGAACCATGAATGAAAAAGGAAGCAAACAATTGTGTGATTGCAAATTTAATGTGACGTCTTTGGAATTGAATAGAGGAGATGACGTTGACTCACGTTTTTAAGGTTAGGGTTTTAACTTCAAACGTGTTTTGTTTTAATAACTTATGGTCTGATATTTAAATGGTTTATCTTTAAATTAGATTTTGGTTTATTAATCTAAACCGTGGTTTAGTTTGGTTTAGTAAAAAAAATATGTCTGTTGTCAAAAGGTTAAACAAATCTGTTAAAAATACGTAAGTTTGTTGCCATAGTGTAAAACAAATCTATGAAAACCTAATAAATCTGGCAAATTTAGATAAATCTGTGTTCAAAAAAGTATTAAATCTGTCGAAACCTTAAAAACTCTGTCAAATCTATATAAATCTGTGTTCAAAGAGGAAATAAATTTGTCGAAACCTTAATATATCGGTCAAAATCAAGTAAATCTATCGCCAAAAACAAACAAATCGATGAATCTTTGATAAGTTTGTCAAATTGGAATAAGTTTGTTGCTAAAGAATAATAGATTTGTTTGGAGAAACCTAATTAAATCAGTCAAATCTGATTAAGTTTGTCGCTTAAGGAAAAAAAATTATGTTGTTAATAAGTTTGTTGCTTCATGTAACGACGATTAAATAAGTCTGTCAAATAGCAATTTCGTAATATTTTTATTTTTTCTGCTGACCTGGAAAATATAGTAATGGCATTTTTGTAAATAGGATTTTCGATTGTAAATGATTTAGGGGCAAAATAGATAACAAAAATTGACTAATAATTAAAAAAAAAAATTAGAGTTAATCTAGTAATTAACTGATTAATTAGGGTTAAACTAACTTTTTCCCTATATACAATAACAAGATAGTTTGTTAATTCTCGTTTTTTATCAAGGCTTTTATTTTACTTTTTCAAGTAACTCTATACATTAAATCAAATTTATTCGATATGATGATAATTTGTGAGAAAAATTGTTACAAATTTATCTGACTTATATGGGGAAAATAATCTCTTATTTGAGTTGGCACAAACAGATATACTATTAAAACATGATCATTCCTGGAAAAACATGAATCTTATGTTATATTGCATAAAATATCATTAGACATTAATAAATCTACTAGGATTTCATTAAGGATATTTCAGCTTAAAAAAAATAAAAAATCATAATAATTGTTATACACTTGATCTCATATGATTATGTAGACATTAGTTACCAAAACATATTATATAATAAATTAATTATTAGATTACCCCTTGATAGTATCATATGTATCTCATTTATTTTTATTAAATAAAAAAAGAGTTATCGCATCTTTATATTAATTGGGAAGTGCTTTTGGCCTTATATTCACTCTCAAAATGGTTGATTACTAATTTGCCATTAATGAAATTAGGTTAATTACTTTGTTAGCCTTAATTTATCATATTGGTATTTTTATTGTGTTTTTAATTTTATTTTACGGATATACATAAACTTGACAAAAATAAAAAAATAAGATCAGAAGATAAATATGAAAATATTTATAAAGATTTTTAATTTTATTTTAGATATATACATAATCTTTAATAAAAATAAAATGATAAATATAAAAAAATTTATATTAACTGGGAAATGCTTTTGGCCTTATATTCATTTATAGATATTTATAAATATTTATAAATATTAATAAATACTGTTTTTAGATTTTATATAGTAAATTCATATTATTTATATCAATTTTTTAATTTATATATATATAAATGATAAAATGTTTTAAATAATAACATCCGTATGTATTGATTTTTATACATAAATATATATAATTACAATTTATTTTATTACTATTAATTTATTTATAATACATTATAAATTACTTTATTAAATATAATAATGTATGTATGTTTAATTATAAATATTTTAATATAGATTTTTATAACATTATTAATTGGTTGTTAAATTAATTTGATAATTTTTTAATTTATGTTTAATAATATGTGTGCTCGCATATGGTGCGAGCGAATCATACTAATTAGATATATATTATAAAAGTCTTAGCATATACGAGTTGTAAATGTGAAATATCTTAAACCACTGAGAGATGGTTGAAAGTCAGATTAGAAAATTCCGAATATGAAAACATTTAAAATAAACTTCTACTAGTGCAAGATAAGTGAAAACTAATATTAACTCATTTTAATTATAAAAATAAACTTAGACCAATCATGAGAAATTTATTAATTATCCTATTTTGACTCTAATAAATCTCTAGTTACATTTATATATATAATTATAAATTTGATAATGAATACACAAGAAAACATAGATTACTCAATATATGAAATATAAGATCCTTCACTGTTTAAGGACATCCACATGGATATGGGTCTTGCTTTAGAGGCCCATTTGAATACCTGGAGAGAGGGTCTATCCATGGGCTGCACCTCCCCTTGGGGATTAGTCTGAGCTCCTCCATAGGTTCGGGATACCCCCAGGTTAAACAAAAAAAAATATAAGTGATAGAATTTAAGAGTATTAAGAGATTATAGAGAAAGAGATTAGAGAGATTTGGAGAGAATATGGAGAGAAAATTCTCCAAAAGTGTATTTTTGATATTAGTCAATAAAGACTTATTTATAGAGTTACAAAGTGAAGTAACTAGGTCTAGAAGTTGAAAAAATAGCCGTTAGAGAAAATGTGGCCGTTGGAGACGTGTTGACGACTGTGTCGGCAACACAGAGGCTTGCTCAAATTCCTGAAGATTCTGTGTTGACGACTGTGTCGGCGACACAGTGGCTTGCTCAAGTTCCTGAAGATTCTGTGTTGACGACTGTGTCGGTGACACAGTGGCTTGCTCAAGTTCCTGAAGATTCTGTGTTGACGACTGTGTCGGCGACACAATGGCAAGCTTCACTTTATTGAAACATACATGATCAATACTCCCCCTCAAGTTCAAACTTTGGAATTGCCCTAAAGTCTGAACTTGGAATGATCATGGCAACACCTCATTAAAAACCTTGATGTAGAAAACCACTTGGGACAAAACCACATCAAGGGAAAAAGAGTATGCTACACATGATCAAGGAAGTTCTAATCATGGGTAGGAAGGTCTACAAGTCCTATTTTGCTGAAGATATGATCGCAAACCTTGAGACTTGCAGCCTTGGTGAAGATGTCTGCTAGCTGATCTTCGCTCTTTGTGTAGCAAGGTAGAACCGTCCCATCTTCAATCTTCTCCCTTACCTTGTGACAATCTATCTCAATGTGTTTAGTCCTTTCATGAAACATAGAGTTGGTAGCAATGTGTATTGCAGCCTGATTATCACAATGAAAGGTAATGGGACTTGATTGCTCAATGCCAAAGTCCATAAGTAGAGCCTTCAACCAAGTTAACTCTGTTGTAAGCTTCCTCATAGCCCTATACTCAGCTTCAGCACTTGAACATGAGACCACTTTCTGCTTCTTTGTCTTCCAAGTCACTAAGTTACCTCCAATGAAGGTGCAATAACCGGTTGTTGATCTCCTGTCACTCTTATCACCAGCCCAATCTGCATCACAGTAGCCGACAATCTCAGTGCTATCATTCTTACCCATCCAAATTCCTTGTCCTGTTGAGCCTTTGAGATATCTAAGGATCCTCTCAATCAAACTTCAATGATAAACTGTGGGTGATTGCATATGCTGGCTGACTTGATTCACAGCAAAACATAGGTCTGGTCTAGTGAGAGTTAAATAGATAAGCTTCCCAACCAGTCTTCTATACAAGGAGACATCCTTGAACTTCTCCTCATATGATTTCTCCCCCTTTTTATTGACTTGGTAGCCATCTTCAAGAGGAGTCTTTGCTATCTTGCAATCATGCATTCGTGTTTCTGTCAGCAAGTCTTTAACATACTTCCTTTGGGACAAAAACAGGATATTATATGCAATCATGCATTCATCAAGATTCTGTGTTGACGACTGTGTCGGCGACACAGTGGCTTGCTCAAGTTCCTGAAGATTCTGTGTTGACGACTGTGTCGGCGACACAATGGCAAGCTTCACTTTATTGAAACATACATGATCAATACTCCCCCTCAAGTTCAAACTTTGGAATTGCCCTAAAGTCTGAACTTGGAATGATCATGGCAACACCTCATTAAAAACCTTGATGTAGAAAACCACTTGGGACAAAACCACATCAAGGGAAAAAGAGTATGCTACACATGATCAAGGAAGTTCTAATCATGGGTAGGAAGGTCTACAAGTCCTATTTTGCTGAAGATATGATCGCAAACCTTGAGACTGCAGCCTTGGTGAAGATGTCTGCTAGCTGATCTTCGCTCTTTGTGTAGCAAGGTAGAACCGTCCCATCTTCAATCTTCTCCCTTACCTTGTGACAATCTATCTCAATGTGTTTAGTCCTTTCATGAAACATAGAGTTGGTAGCAATGTGTATTGCAGCCTGATTATCACAATGAAAGGTAATGGGACATGATTGCTCAATGCCAAAGTCCTTAAGTAGAGCCTTCAACCGAGTTAACTCTGTTATAAGCTTCCTCATAGCCCTATACTCAGCTTCAGCACTTGAACATGAGACCACTTTCTGCTTCTTTGTCTTCCAAGTCACTAAGTTACCTCCAATGAAGGTGCAATAACCGGTTGTGGATCTCCTGTCACTCTTATCACCAGCCCAATCTGCATCACAGTAGCCGACAATCTCAGTGATATCATTCTTACCCATCCAAATTCCTTGTCATGTTGAGCCTTTGAGATATCTAAGGATCCTCTCAATCAAACTTCAATGATAAACTGTGGGTGATTGCATATGCTGGCTGACTTGATTCACAGCAAAACATAGGTCTGGTCTAGTGAGAGTTAAATAGATAAGCTTCCCAACCAGTCTTCTATACAAGGAGACATCCTTGAACTTCTCCTCATCTGATTTCTCCCCCTTTCTATTGACTTGGTAGCCATCTTCAAGAGGAGTCTTTGCTATCTTGCAATCATGCATTCGTGTTTCTGTCAGCAAGTCTTTAACATACTTCCTTTGGGACAAAAACAACCCATCATTGAATCTGCATACTTCAATACCCAAGAAATACTTCAACTCTCCAAGGTCTTTGATGTCAAACGAACTTTTGAGAAAAGCCTTTGTGGACTGAATTCCCTCATTATCACTTCCAGTAATGATTAAATCATCCACATAGATAAGAACCACCACCACTCCTAAAGAGCTTTGAAGAGTAAACAATGTGTGATCCGATTGAGACTTCTTGAATCCATAGTCCATGAGTGTATGGCTTAGCTTATGGTACCATGCCCTTGGTGATTGCTTCAAACCATAGATTGCTCTCCTTAGTCTCAATACTTCACCAGGTTTACACAAATGCTCTAGTCCCGGTGGTGGAGTCATGTACACTTCCTCTTCAAGCTCTCCTTGTAAAAAGGCATTCTTAACATCCATTTGCCATAGGTTCCATGAAAGGTTTGTGGCCAAGGACAGTGTAACTCTTACTGTATGGAGTTTAGCTACTGGTGCAAAGGTATCAGTGTAGTCTTCTTGTATAGAAGGTATCAAATGAGGAGAATTTCAAGGATGTCTCCTTGTATAGAAGACTGGTTGGGAAGCTTATCTATTTAACTCTCACTAGACCAGACCTATGTTTTGCTGTGAATCAAGTCAGCCAGCATATGCAATCACCCACAGTTTATCATTGGAGTTTGATTGAGAGGATCCTTAGATATCTCAAAGGCTCAACAGGACAAGGAATTTGGATGGGTAAGAATGATAGCACTGAGATTGTCGAACACTTGGTGGGCGTTTTTAAGAAATTGAGAATTTTTAAGAATTTTGAAAGATGAACAAGAGAGAATCAAAGAGAGTAGTAGAATAAGGATCTTTGCTCTGATACCATGATAGAATTTAAGAGTATTAAGAGATTAGAGAGAAAAAGATTAGAGAGATTTGGAGAGAATATGGAGAGAAAAGTCTCCAAAAGTGTATTTTTGATATTAGTCAATAAAGACTTATTTATAGAGTTACAAAGTGAAATAACTAGGTCTAGAAGTTGAAAAATAGCCGTTAGAGAAAATGTGGCCGTTGGAGACGTGTTGACGACTGTGTCGGCAACACAGAGGCTTGCTCAAATTCCTGAAGATTCTGTGTTGACGACTGTGTCGGTGACACAGTGGCTTGTTCAAGTTCCTGAAGATTCTGTGTTGACGACTGTGTCGGCGACACAGTGGCTTGCTCAAATTCCTGAAGATTCTGTGTTGACGACTGTGTCAGCGACACATTGGCAAGCTTCACTTTATTGAAACATACATAATCAATAATAAGATCCTTCAGTATACATCATATAACTTTAAAATGGCTGTTTTCTATAACTTAAAAATGTCACTATATTTTCAAAATCATATCTTAGGCTACAGCACGAATTAAAAACTTAGATAAAGTTAATGAGAAATATGGGGGGAAAAAACTAAAGTCCAGAAAAATATTTTTGATGATTTTACAAAATTATTTTATATGGCTCTACAACCTAATAATTTTTCTACTTCTTCCTCGCAGTCTTTTTTGTTTCGCTTAAAATTCTCATAAACTCCCAAATCAGTACCGTGCACATGTTACAGACCATAAGGAACGTGAATAAATCTCATGCATATAAGAAAGAAAAGAAAAACTCATGCCTTAATATTTGCATTGAAATCTGAAAGTAACACTAATTTAGTTAATCAAGAAGTTTATTTAAGTTCATGCATAATTTTACATAAAAATATTTTGGTAGATTGTAATCCAATAAAAATCCTTCATTTCGGTAGAGCCCAAAATAAGAATTGAACATATAGTGGCTATTGCAGTTTCAGATGTAATTTCGAATTCAAGACTGAACAAAAATAGCCACATTACAACTATATGTAAAATGTAAGATGAGATTGTGTTAAGCAAAGTATCGGGACACACTCAAGTATACGTTCCTCCAGAGGTATTGTGCATAACTTGATTTCTCTGGAGTGTATGTAGCCTCTGAAATCATTCTCGCAGAAATTAATCGCGAATCCGAGGCATGAACAGAGTAAATCATTCACAGACAATGAGCTATGTATCCCATTAACGGCCCAGATATCACATTCAAGCCCAAGTTTTTACTTAGAGGTTAGTAAACTTGGCGGCAAAGCAAGGACTGAGGCACGTGGAACCACGAAACCTACTTTACCCGCCAAAATCGCCGTCTTTTACCAAGTCTACGAGGGGAATTTTTTAATAAGTATTTTTTTTTGGAAACCTAATATAATAATTTTAGTACTTACTATTATTTACTTATTGAGGAAACTGAAGGACTAAAAAAATAAAAGAGAGGATGCAGTTATCGAGTGAGGAGTAACCGAAAGCAGAGTAAATATAGGGTGATCAATTAATTATTGTTATTAGTATTATTATTCCAAATTAACCGATACGCATTAATTATAAATAGCCGCCAAAAAAACTTCTTTTAAGTGACGGTTACTCTTATGGTTAGTACTACCAAAGTACCAAACCATGCTTATAGGCTCAATTTTCTTACATAGTAAAAACTCACAATTAACTTTATAATAAAATAACTATTTATGTATTTAAAGCTTTTTTTTTCAAATGTCTAATTTTCAAACTGCTATTTTGACACGTCTGACAATTTTAAAAGAAATATAAATACGCCAACCACCGATTTTTTTTTAATTTGGCAAGAGCTCCGATTTTTTAAAAATGTTTATCAAAATAATTGAATTATGCCCTAATAATTAGGAAGGTCGTTACAAAAAAAAAAACTAAAACCCAGAGTAACTCCTCCGTAATTTCCGCTTAAACCCTAACCTTTTTCTCTCTCGTATATATGCTTACGAGACAGTTAACAAGTAAACAACTTACAACGTTGAAGTCTGCTAGAATTAAAACAGAAGACAAAACATTATCCTCTAAAATCAATCTCCAGGTCTTTTGATGCTTCTCTCATATATCCTCTCTTGTCTTTTCTTTTTGTCTAATTCATTTTTATAGATCAAAATCTATTAGCTCGTTAATTACTACGTATTAAAGCTTAATTAAGCTTAAATACTTTGTAACTCCTCCTGATTGCTTCACCTTCTTCTACAGGTTTCATCTTTTCAATGTCGTCCATGGATTGTTTAAGCCATTTCTTTAACTGGGATCCACCTATCCAGCTCCAGGATTGCTTTAATCCAGATATGGATACGATTATCCCAGAAACCGACGGTTTCTTCTTCCAATCTCAACCGCAACTGCAGTTTCATCAGCCATTGTTTCAAGAAGAAGCTCCTTCACAGAGCCTTTTAGAGCTAACTCACTTAGACTCTTTCTGCGACCAGTACCTTCCTCCCCAAGAAATCTGTCTTCCTTACCCTAAAGCTGAAATCTTCGACGAAACACACAACTTTGATTCCTTCCTTCCCCCGTCAAAACGCCAGAAACTCTTTGACTCAAGCTACCATCACAACCATTTCCCAAGCCCTAACTCGGATTTCTTCAACCCTTACGACGACTTTGATTTCGTTCCAGAAGCTTCCATTTTCCCGGAGTTTCGAGTTCCGGATTTCCCCTTAGCGTTCGAGGTAGGGCGAGGAGATCAAGACGGAACCAAGAAACTTTCATCTCAGAGCATCGCGGCTCGAGAGAGGAGAAGAAGAATTGCGGACAAGACTCATGAGCTTGCGAAACTCGTCCCCGGTGGCCAGAAACTTAACACCGCTGAGATGTTTCAAGCCGCCGCTAAGTATGTCAAGTTCTTGCAAAGCCAAGTTGGGATTCTCCAAATGATGCAGAACACAGATAAGGTAAATACCAGTCTCCAAAACAACACTACAAATTAATCAAAACCCTTATCATAAAATCTCACGAGCTGGTTGTTAATATGCAGATCCAGGGTAACTCTGATGCGGAAATTGAAACTCAAGTTTTGCTTGGATCACAAGCAATCCAGGAGAAGCTCTCAACGGAGGAAGTATGTTTGGTTCCGTGTGAAATGGTTCGAGATTTAACAAGTGAAGAATCCGTTTGGAGAAACCCTAAGATTTCTCGAGAGATCAACAAGTTACTGTCTACAGATCTGGCTAATTAGTTTTAGTTTCAAGCCTGAAGCCTTCTAAACCCAAATTTGACCCTGTTCTTGCTTATTTATGTTCTTAGTTTGTGTTTTGTATTGTTGATTAGTGGCTAATTATTCTGGTTAATCTCCCCTTAACTAGGAACTAATACTTTGTTTGTATTAGTCTTATGTATTAGCTATCGTCTAGTTGTGTCCATGTATTAGCTATTGTCTGACATTTTTCTGGTTAGCTAATGTATGCCCGCATGTTGAAACTTTTACATTTTTCAATAACAATTTTGGGGGCTTTATTCCTTTGTGGGTTTTACAAATATAAAGCCCGAACAACCAGACTAAACAAACTCTGATCCAGTCCACGATCGGTAAGCGGCCGTTGAGTAATTAACGCCTTGATTTTGGGATTTTCTAGTTTAATATTTACAATTTATCATGGCTTTAAACCTTTAACTACCATAAAAAAACATTTTAGAATTATTTATTATTTAAAATACTTTATGACATGAGTTTTATGGAACTTTATGAGTTAAGATCGGCAGATCACATATATGTTGACTAGAGCTTATAAAACCAGTCTCAAGCTTAAAAATATATAAACACACAAACATATGAGGGGGTTAATTTCTGGTAAATCTGTACTATTATAAATATATAATTATATTTATATAAATTATGAATTTAATTACTAAAATATTTACAACATAAACAAATTCTATATATTAGCATATAATATTTTATAAAATATTTTAAATCAACATAGTACATATTATACTTATATCACATAGTTTTATAATATTCAAAAAATAGTGTAAATTATTTACAATCAAAAAAATATTAAATTAAAATAATTTAGTTGTAAATTTATTTTTTCAAATAAAAATATATTCACGAGCTTTTGAATCAGCATCAGAATTCAATGTATATATTTAATAGAGGAATTTATCGTTACGAACTCATTAAAAAGAAGTCGTCATTACTTTTTTGAATAAAAATATAATCAATATCGATATACATTAATTTTATGATATCAATATTGGTTTAGAATCTTTAAAGAATTGTTAACCAATAAAACAATAATGTTTTAATATATTTATAATTAAAATTTTATTTGAAAATGAAATAAGCTAATAATTTTTTTATGTGTGTTAAGAGTTTCTTAACTAGATAACATGAGTTTTGATTTGAAAACCCTTTTTTTTAGAAAAGTCATAAAATAGCACAAAAAACATACTTTATCATAAATATAGCACCAAAAAAAATAATTCACATTTTTAACATTATTTTAATTACAAAGATTTTTATACCATTATATAATTTAGGGTTTAAGGTTAATTATTTAGGGTTTAGGGTTTATTATTTAGGGTTTAGGGTTTAGTATTTAGAGTTTAGGGTTTATTATTCAAGGTTAGGGTTTAGTATTTAGGGTTTAGGGTTTAATATTTAAGATTTAGGGTTAGGGCTAATTTAGTGACAAAACATATTTTTGTGTTATTTTTATGATTTTTCTTCCTTGGTGCTATATTTTTGACAAGTCATGTTTTTGTGCTATTAATGCGATTTGTCTTTTTTTTTAAGAACTTGAAAACCCTTTTCCATTCTCTCTTTCTTTTTTAATATTTTACTACTACTATTTTTAGCTGAAAATTTTATTGGGAAACCCTCAATAGAAATGTTCTTATGATCCTACTACTTTCTATTATGTCGTTACATGTTATATAATATTACTGTACCTATTCATTATTTAATTTTATATATTAGGAGGGATTAGCCTACTAATTATTAGCAAACAATCATTATCACTGGCTTATTCTCCTTTTTAAGATTTAAGGTTTTAACGAAGCTAGACTAGTCTAACGAGCTTTCTTGATGAGACTTAAACCACTATACTTTATCATACTATATATTATTCTTTTATGTAATAAAATGTCCCGTAATCATACCCAAATAAAAAAGTAAACATCTTCATTAGTCTAAGAAGGTGACGCCAAATAGTATCATCCATAAGCCTATTTGGCCACTAAAATCTTCGTCCAAGTTCATATTGGCCTCTCATTTCTCTACGTCCCATCGTGAGAGAATAAAATTAAAAACCATATAAAAGTAAATATTATGATAATTATTAAACGTATAACATTCGACTGTTCTTTTCTCCGTCCCTCTCACAAATCAAACACCTTTTGCAATTTTTTATAATAAAAAAACTAAGTAATGGAACTTTTATTTCTATCAATCAGGGTCCGATTGATTTGACAAAACTTAAGGTCACTGTTTCCAGAATAAATTTGATCAAAAGTTGAGATCTCATACACTCTCATAATCTTCTTTTTTTTACTCTAGGTTTAACTTTTAATAATTATTTAAGTAAAGTATGTGTGATACGTAAAAACAAGAAATTTAGTAATTAAACTTGTTCTAAGAGATGAAAATTTGTTCTTACAATTTTATTTCATTAATGTTTTTTTCAGACACAGGCACGATGCCAATATATTTAAACTACACATGAATTCAGTTGAGAGTAAACGCAGGCCGTAATAATCCGAGTTCACTTCAAGGTCGTGAAGGGGAAGAACACAAAGTGGACAGTCTCTACAAAATAATTGAATCTTAAAAGCCGACCGATATCGAAGTTGGACGGGATAAGATGGCTCTTAAACAATGCAGTCTGTTATTTCCCGAATACGATACATTTTTTGTTTTCAATTTTATACACAAACATCATAGTATCATACTCACAGCAAGTCAGAATGAATAAATAATTATTATTTCAAAATATAATAATAATTAAAATGGTATTCTCATTTAATTCGGCCCGTAAGAAAAGCCATGAAACTAGGGCTTTCTTCCTGCCTTCCGAGATCATCCACATGCATGGTCAGACAGATAAATTATTCTCACCATCATTAACTGTTTTATATATTTAATCGATCATATGATAGAGCTAGGTAGCTTGCATAGCTCCAATCATGACGACAAAGCTCTATTCGTGAAAAAAAAAAAAATTGAATCAGAATGTCATTCTTATTCATTCCCATGATCCCATCTATGACTAGTATAAATACATAGGCAAAGAAAGATGAAAGTTAAAGAAATTGGATATTATTCGTTAATAACAAGGAAATGTACATAAACAGTTATAGTTTTAAATTAAGGTACGTAGATAGTCATGGTTTTAAATTACATATATAACAATATTCTAAACTCTTACCTTACATTTAAATTATGAATCATAAATTTAACATTTTACTAATTAACTTCATATTTAAGTTCTAATCTTTTTTTTTTTCCCCCCCCCCCCCCCCCCCTCAAAAAAAATTATGAATCGTAAACCACCACTCGTAAAACACAAACTATACCTAAAAATCTAAACAAAATAACCAAGTAACTTCATATTTAAGTTTTAATCTTTAGTATGGAGGCGTTAATTAAAACTGTGGATATATGAACATCTTCAGTTTGTGTCCCATCCACCATTATTCTTAAGCCTTGCATGCATATCTTGCTCCATCCTAGTAGCACACACAAAACACACGGTAATCCACACACACACATGTAAATTTTTAACGCCGTTTAAAACAATCCTATATTTTGTTGGGAGTAACTTGGTTTTAACTGGGGGAATTTTATTTTTGGCTATAGAATATGGATTGGATCTCACAAAGAAAATGTAACATAAATGACGAGATTGCCCTGAATAAACCACATACAACGTCGGGGCTAGTACCGTCATTTAAGTTAACCGAATTACACAAATTCATGACTATACTTTGTATGTATACATATTACATATTAAGAATGTTTATAACGACTTTGAGTCGTCGTCAAAGAAATCGCTAAAAACGTCGGGATTGTTCTCCAGGTTGCCTCCACCGCTATTATCTCCGGAGAATCCTTGAGAGAGCAACATCGTTAGAGAATCTTCCTCAAGCTCGTCAAGATCGGCGAAGAAATCCTCCGGCTGATGTTGAAACTCCGGTCTATAAGTGTCGTCAACGTCATTACCCAACTCCATATTATCTTGACGCTCCTCAACGTCCTCATCCTTAACCGTGGCAGCCACATAAGGAGAATGAGGAGTGGATGAGGATGGCAAGTGGGACTTATTGGGTTCGTCTTTGTTTTGGGAGACTCTGGACGCGGCAGAAGTAGTTGCGGTTGAGGATTTGGAAGAAGGGTTTGAGGTAGACGAGGAAGAAGAACGAGTAGAGCCGGCGAGAGCGTTGCGTTGAGTGGGCCATGGATGGTTATGCTCAGATGTGTAAGTAATGACTAACATGTTTGGATCGGTGCGGCTACGTTCCACTTGTTTCCTAGCTGAACAACCTTTCGAGCTGCTACATCTGTAGTAACCCCTGAGGAACAAATGATTTAAGCAATCAAGCAGCCATCAATTACTTGGTTAACCATAATTTAATTAATATGTCACTTTATTTGTTATGGTTATGAGATAAGTTTGCATCAAATGTCACAATAAGGAATTTAAAGGCTTAATGCATGCCGCATAATTATATGTGAACATGCTAATGATTGCGGATTCTACTAATAATGTGAAAGAAAATTCACCTTTTCAGTAAAATTAACATGTATGTTTTTGTTGAAAAATTGGTGAGACGGCAACAACATTAACATATTGTATCAATTATATCTATATATCATGTTTGTTATGTTTATTCAGGTACAGTGTTATAAATGTTATGTATATCTATCTCTGTGTGTGTACCTGGGATAAGGAGAACCTTTGATGGGTTTTTGACCGTATTTACGCCAAGCCCACAGATCAGACGGAACAACTTCTCCACTGGACCGGCTGTTCATGGCGGCTGGAGCCGGTATGCACACCACTTTCTTTGCCTGACCTTTCCTGCATTCATCGTCAATATCATATACGTGTATACATGTTAATTGTAATTTAAAAGCTAATTTGTGATTAATTTTATAGCATTGGACATATATAATGATTCGATATGAGATATGATGGCATCGTAGTAATTGTTTGGTTTATTTGGTTTATGATGTTTTACACTTTGAAACTAAATATGGAATGTGTGTAAACAAAATCATAAAAATATATTTGAAAGAAAAGGGGAAATAAGAAGTTCTAACTACAGTAAACAGTGAAAATTGAAAGAACAAAAAACAAAAGAAGACGGATGTAATCTAAGATTTGAGAAAGAAAAAAAATCATAAAGGTTGCATAATACATCCACGAAACAAAACCCTAGCTAGTTCAGTTTGTATCCTATGGTTTCATGAAACTCTTAAATAAAAGTGTTAGACGGAAAATTGATAAAAAAATATAAATCAGGAAATTAAGAAAAACAAATGTAGTAGATAGTACGTTCTGATATATAAATTAATAACGTTTCATTTTTATTCATTATATTCTGTTTGCACTTGGCACATCATATTATTTTCAAAAAGGATATATACAACATGAAACTTTAGTGAGTAGCACAATCATATCAAGTTTTCGAATATAAAAAATGGTATGTCATTCCAAATTTCCAATTAACGAAAACCTTATAAAAAAATAATAATAAATCACATGTGGTCTTATTTAATTTTATCATGAACCTAACATTAAATGATCTCGTTTAATCAAGAAGGAAAAATGATAATTAAATCATGGAGATCGATCGTATTCTAATAAATTTACCTCCTCTTTATGCCAAGATTTTGTGGGGAAGAAGAGATCTGAATCTGCGAAGAAGATGATGTGTTGTTATTATCATCGACCAGTAAACAGTTTCGTGGACTGTTAGTGTTATCAACGTTGATCATCCCCCACGGCGAAGCTGCTGCGACGACGGAGGCGGCCATGGCTGGAGAATTACACTTGGAGGCATCTTGGATGATGTTGCTTTCCGAGATCCGGATTCTTGGGAAGACACTGCACTGATTCTTGATATGATCATCCACAGAAACCTTTGGAAATATTGCAAAGCTGTTGTTGCTTTTGTTATCTCCGACGCCGGAGAAGTTTCCTGAGTTGGCCGCGAGGTTGAGGAGAGGGTCTGTCATGCTAACAAACGGGTCGCCGAAGGGATTCATCTGACAGTTGGCGACGGAGGGTAAATCCACGTGGAGATCTGAAGTCGGCGGGTGAGATGGACCTTGATCCGGTGGCCCAGGAGATGATGACAAGTGTCCTGATCCGAGTCCTCGTACAACGTCGGTTAGGTCTCCTTGGAAGTTGTCCATGTCTAAAGACTCAAAGACGCTGCACATAATATATATGTATGATGCGTGTGTATGTGTATATGATATGTATACACTGAAAATTAGCAAAAATAAAAATAAAATAGAAAAGAATGATTGGGAATCCCGGAGAGAAGTAAGATGTCTCGATCGTTTTATGGATATTTCGGACAAGGGTTTGTGATCAGTGATGTTCTGGATTATTTTCCTGAGAAAATAGTTAGAAGATGAAGAAGAAGAGAATGGTTGATGAAACTAAAGAGAGACGCTGACTTTTCAGAATGTAAATATCTTCGACCACTTCTCCATGTTAGAAGAAAGATGAAGATCAGATTTATACTCTCTTTATGTATATAATGAATATAATTATAACAATAAATATTTAAAGGTGGTGAATGATATGTAATTTATATTAATATAGATTCATGGATCGAGATATATACGGCCAAGTCTTGTACTTTTAATTATATTATCTCTTTATTTTCACCATTAAGTTTTTGACCTTCAAATATTAAAAATTGGCTTTGTAGTTTGTATTATCTCTTTTCGGGCATACCGTGTTGATCATTTCTTTTCAATTTCTTTTCTTCTTTGGTTCACCTAATTATACAATCGAGTAGCGACAAAAATAAAGCTGCAAATGTCCAGAAAAATAAAACAACAATTTATATTGTTCCGGTAAATGATTGGACAGTAAATATATCACTACAGTTAAGTAGTCGACCGTCACCGAAGCATCAATATTCTCTTTGACGTGTAATGTAAATTACTATATTAGCTTTTGACGGCTAACGTATTGACTAAATAAATATTATTTTCTTAAATGCACAATCACATTATTAATAGTTAGTATGATAATAAAAATATAATGTGAAAGGGCATAATGAGATGGTGCACTTGTGGGAAAAAAAACAAGTGATTGGGAAGTAAAGAGATGGGCAAACAGCCGCATTTCTCGGAGTACGTTTCGTCATGATCCAATGCCACTGGGACACGTAAACACTCTGAATACATTTTCATATTGCCTTTAATACAAAAATTATGTTTTCTTAGAAAGGTTAAAACCTAATACTGTGACAAAACGTATAATAATGGCCAAAATGGTAAAACAAATCTAATTATTTATATCAAAAGACGTTTAATGTAAAAGTGGCGAAAGAAGAACTCTTCATAAAAAAAAAAATATATATATATATATATATAGATGAACTCAATGAAAACATAACATCGAAACTCTCTCTCTCTCCTCTCTCCCTTCTCTCTCCTTTTTTTTTTGCAGATACCTCCATTTTTATTCGTTAATCTCGAGGCTCTTTCGGTTGCCGGCGGTTTCCGTCGGTGCTGTGAAGAGCCTCCCGACGTCTAGCGTTCATAGCACAACCGTGATAGACGAGGCGAACCGACAATACCTCGTTTCTTTTTTTTTTAGCGTCGCGGGATATAATTTTTTCTCGTAGCGGCGGAGCATAGTCGGGTCACGACAATTCGTTATATCTTGGTTAGTTGGGAGTCTATGTGCCGCTTGAGGACGTGTGGCGGAGGAGAAGCTCGCAGGGAGAGACGCAAAGTTTTGGATCTGGTGCGCGATTTCCGGTGAGGAAGATGGTTGGTTGTGATGCGTCCGTGGGAGATGTCATAGCGGAGATGGCCACTCCTAAACGACTACGGTAGAGACCGATAGGATCGTGCCTAGTTGCATGTCGGTTTCCCCGGAGAAATCTTCCTCGGCAGAAGGAAGTTGAAAGCTGGAGGTTCGGTGGAGATAGATCTTCGCGTCAAGCAACGGTGTTCGAAGGAGCGGCCATTGGAATTTGCTGAGAGTGGTTCTGCTGGGTGAGTCCGTGAGGTTCCAGAAAGATACGCCTGCACCGGGCGAAGAAGGAAGGAGGTCAGGGCTTGCAGCGTCGGAAAGCCGGCTGGGATCGGATGTCCACGCCGTACGTACTGGAAGGCTCCGTCGAGCGCTATGAATCTCTCCAACGCGCATCCACCAGTGAAGGTGAAGAAGGCTGGTCTACCTTTAAAGGGTGGCGGCAATTTTTTCCGGTTGAAACAATGTGGTCGGTTTGAGAGTTTTTCTCGGTTTATTAGGTTTTTTTTTATTTTAATTTGGTTTGTTTGTAAGTTCGGTTGATCCCGGTTAAGATTGGTTTATTATTATAGTATAAATATTATAAAAATATATATACGAACTCATAATCTTTAATTTACACAAATCTCAGTTGGCTTCTTTTATAAAAAAATATACAAAACTCAGTAGGTATGTGTATAGGTTAAGCTGTATATTGATATGATATTGGTGCCAACTAATTATACGTTTTCCGTTATCTCATTCTAGATTTGCCATATTGTCGCCAACTATTTATGTACTACTTTTTACACACACATACATATATATATATATATATACTACTTAGACCAATTTGTTTTTAATAACATAGGGTTTTTGGTTGATCATATGAATTTCCATGTATGATCCCGATAATAAACTAAAGAATGAGAGTTGTATCATGGGTAATAAATTCCTCACATGGTATTAGCATGTGTTTTGATGCATGTTGGACATAACTAAACTAGTTATTTATAATCTAAATTCATACTCCCTCTGTTTTTGAAAGAATGTCTTTTATAGGTATGAATGTGAACAGTTTTTTGTTTAAAAATGACCCACATTCATTTTTAGAAAAGACACTCTTTCAAAAACAGAGGGTGGTTCAAAAGACACTCTTATCAGCATTAATGCCCATGCAACAATCTCACCTACTTGGTTATCTTTTGTTGGCTAGGTGGTTAACAACACATTTTCTCTGGATTAAATTGTATTGGTCAAATAAATAAAAAAGCATTTCTCAGCGGTTTAAGAGAGAATACGATAGATGTATGTGTATATTAATTTATCGAGGTTGTAAGTTTGATGAGCTTCTAACCTAAAACCAATTTGTAGTAAGTGGATTGGCTCAAGTCTCTTATATATTAGTCATTATCATTTCTAATTTTCAATGTGGGACAATTACCACACTCTCTAGAGATTAATGCCTCATGGCCCATTATTCCTTACAATATCTCAATACCTCCCCTCGAGATAATGGCCCTTCTAGCCATTAATCTCGACAGACCATCAATCCTAGGGTCCGAATGCACGGGCCACTTTCGGGCCGGATTACGAAAGTGTGTAGGTCAGACTCTGATACCATGTTTTCTGGACTTCCAACCTAAAACCAATTGGTGATAAGTGGATTGACCCAAATCCTTTATATATTAGTCATTATCATTTCCAACTTCCAATATGGGACAATTACCACACACATTCTCTAGAGATTAAAGCCTCATGACCCATTAATCCTTACAATATCTCAATAAAGGCAGCCAAGCAATAATGTCCACATTTCTTTGATACAACATTTCTTGGACGAATTCGTTCGTTCGTCTTGGACGAATTTTGTATTGTCAAAATTTAAATATTTTTAAAAAACAATTAAAGTATTGAAACATTATTTTTATAAATTAATATTACGATAAATTAATAAAAACTTGTGATTCCGGCATTATTAATTTTAGAGGTTTGGCATAAAGCCTGATATATAAAGTTTAAACCGATTTATTATCGATTCGATCCAAAAAATTAATTTATCGATCTTTATCTAAACATTCCAAAATTAATGGTCAAAAAACATTATCACGAAAAATCCGTTAAACATAAAGTTCCACATCAAAAATTAAAAAGGATTTGAAGTATTATATAAAAGATATGTATCAATCTATTTTTCACCTAATGGTTTTATATTGGAAGTTGATGAAACTTTTTTTTTAAGTTCATAAAACTTATTATAAACAACACTATAAATAAGGTCAAATATGTGCGATATATTCTATAAAATTTATTTGGCAACACTAGCACCTGTTAATTACACAATTTATTATACTCATTTCTCAGTAACATATAATAATTCGAAAATTGATGTCAGCGGATAACAAACCGATTTAGCAAAGGGAACGGTCTATGATACTAATCGGGTTTGATTGATAACATTTACAATATATGTATTATAAATTTTCAAAATATGTGAATTGAATCGATATATAATAAGAAAACGAGGAATAACATGGAATAGAAAATACTAGCTAGTGACTAAAATTCGGTTACAAAAAAACAAAACAAAACGAATAGTAGTCATGTTGAGCACGAACGTGGATCGAAGTGTTTGTCATGAAGCCGACCAATTTATTTACAATCCAAATGTAGGCATTTCCGTAGGCTTTCGGATACTTTTAAGAAAGCAAATGTTAGTTTCATTTTTTGAGGGGGTGATTTCATCTTTATAATTCTTTAACCATCACCTGTATGTAAACTAGACTACCATTGTTTCAGAAACTTTAATTTTTGTCGTCAATTTTTTTGTATTTGAATCAGATAAATTTTCTTTTCTACACGAAGCATGTCAAATATATATTGTCAACGTATACCACGCTTTTGTATTAATAGTTTCATACGTAGTTATCTCACTTCCCAACCCTTTTGCTCTCGTTATATATATTCTTCACTGATATAGAACAACAATCACGACCCATATGAATCAGGCCCTCGTCTCTAGTGGCAAGCAAATTCATTTTATTATGAAACGACAAGGACTTATATATTGTTTAAGTAGAGACCAGACGGTGCAATAAGTAAAATAAAAATAAGTAATGCCTCCCTCGTTCTACGGTGACGCATGTTGAAAACAAAATTAACTATTACTAAATATATTGAAAACAAAATTATTGACAAAGAAAGATAAGCCCATAGAATTTGATTGGTAACCGCAAAACATGTGTTTTAGATCGGAAACATTTGTTTAGATACAGAGTTGTCAAAACCAGCATTTTTTTTTGATAACTCAAGTGATCCGGACCCACGCACCATGAGCTTTTTCCGAGCCAGGTCGCTGGGACGCAACTCCCTAGTTGGTCTCGGGTCAACGGGCCTGAAATCCGACTAATCCTGGGGTCCGGAGAGACCATGTGAATGTCCCGGTAGCCACCGCATGTCGAATCCGAGTGGCGAGAAGGTACTACCCTCCCTTTACCACTGGGCCACCATGCGATGATTTTATTGTATACACATATGTTTTGTTAAACTTGTGAAATAAAATATGTGCATAGGATTTCGTATTAATTGGCTAATTACGAAGGTGAGTAGTAATTGCATACGCTAGCTAGACCGTTGTCACATTAGAGGTTTAAGTATAATGTTTCTGTGATAAACTATGTTTATCTATGTTATTGGGTTGTGTAGCACGCCGGGTTCTTTGCACATGTAAAATGAATAGCAACTTTACGTAAAATCGACCATGGCCTTTAAGTGCTCCTCAAGTTTATAGAAAAAACATGAGTCACACTCTTATTTATTTTTCTATTTGAATCTTGTAAATTTAGCTACATATAATGAATCTATTCTATTAAAAAAATGGAGTTTGACCATGGTACATAAATGTTGTTTCCGAAATTTGCCCTTTATTTTATTAGGAATTATATCCTTCATTAAGGGTAAAACTGTAAAACAATTTATATTTGATTTATTCATAATATCTTATAATATCTTTTGTTTTCCTTTTTATATCCTAATCATATCTAACAAAAATCTTTTTCAAAAATTTAATAAAATAATAATTAATTTCGAAATTAATATTAAAATAAATATTATAAATTATTCTTAACTAAAATTTAACTTAAAAACATAAAATAAAACATAATTAAGTTACTAAATCAATTGGTACGTATAATTATATAATTTAATACATAATTATTTTATAAATTATATAATAATTAAAATTAATAAATTATTATTAAAATAAGAAAGTAATATATAATATTTAAATAATAGTTTAAACTAATAATATTATTGATAATCGATATATTTAACATAATCTATTATATTTTATTTTTTCTATTACAATAAATGTAACCAAGTATTGTTAATATTCTTTTCTATATCTACATATATATACTATAATTTAACTATGACTTTATATAAATTCGATAAGTAATATTATTCTTTATTATAAAATTATAAATATAAAATATTTTTATTCTGAAAAAATAGAATAAAAAATAATATTTTTATTAAAATATATGATAAGTTTTTTTCAATTAATGTTTTTAAGATGACTGTTTTTAAAAGATTGTTTTAACAAGTTTTCAAAATAATTACACTACTATAAAATGCGTTGAAATATAAATTAATTTTTCATTAAAATTATTTAAAAATATTTATATTCATTGGAAGACAATTTCTTTTTGAAAAAATGGAAGAAAAGTTAAAAAGATGAATTAACTAACTTTAATTATAAAAACACATTAAAATGAACTTAAATCGATCCAAAATGTTAAATGAACGGGTTATTATATATTAGTTACATTTTGATTTATAAAATAAACATTAAAATCTTTATATTTAGACCATTATTAAACGGGTCAAAAATAGATGAACCAAATTTAATTATATATACTACTAAAAGAAATGTCTACTAGAATACGTGATAGTAATATGTATTAGTTAATTTCAATTGATATATTGTTAATTTTATAAAATATTAAAATTATTTATAAATTCATAATCACGGGTTAAGTATTGTTAATATTCTTTTCTATATCTACATATATATACTATAATTTAACTATGACTTTATATAAATTCGATAAGTAATATTATTCTTTATTATAAAATTATAAATATAAAATATTTTTATTCTGAAAAAATAGAATCAAAAAATAATATTTTTATTAAAATATATGATAAGTTTGATTCAATTAATGTTTTTAAGATGACTGTTTTTAAAAGATTGTTTTAACAAGTTTTCAAAATAATTACACTACTATAAAATGCGTTGAAATATAAATTAATTTTTCATTAAAAATTATTTAAAAATATTTATATTCATTGGCTTTTGAATACTAGAATACGTGATAGTAATATGTATTAGTCAATTTCAATTGTTATATTGTTAATTTGATAAAATATTAAAATTATTTATAAATTCATAATCACGGGTTAAATATATTATTTTAAACAACCAATTAGATATAACAATAAGTTAACTATGTATTAATTAAAAATAACAATGAGTCACAACTACTAAAAATATAACTTAACAATATCAAAACAAAAATACAACCTATTAAATTTATTTTCACATTTAGCACCATCTCATCATATTTTTTTTACTTAATATAGATTGGATTGAATAGCTAACAAACTTAATTTATAAAAAAATAAATTGAAAATAAAAATATATTTTTAAAAGAAACATAAATCCGCGCTTCTTTAGCGCGGGTCAAAATCTAGTTATAAGTTTAAAATTTTGTATACGCATAACTTGTTCAACCGACTGTAGTACACTAATTCAACCATGTCTTGATGATGATATGTAGCCCTGGGATATAAAACAGAACCAAAATTATCGAACCGAAACCGAACCGAATTTTAATGAACCGAAACCGAACCGAACCGAAGAAAAAAACCGATTGGTAGTTTTTTAAAAAATAGAAAAAAATCGAAGAACCGAAAAACCGAATCGAAGAACCGAAGTCCTTGACATATTATTCATTATTGTAGACTTGTAGTTGTCGATCGGTTTAGATTTTCATAAAAGTTTCAATCTTCCCATATATATATATACTTTGTTAGTTTATGTTTGTGTGTTTGATATATATATAGCTTTGGAATATAAAATCGAACCGAAATTATCGAACCGAACCGAGAAAAAAACTGATCGGTAGATTTTTTAAAAACAAAAAAATCCGAAAAACCGAATAACCGAACCGTAACCGAACCGAAGAACCGAAGTCCCAGGCCTAATGATATGCTTACAACTGACTTGTAAATACCAAAAAATGTTTGGCTTTTGTCAAAATGAAAAGAAAGCCATTTTCTTTATAAAAAAATACCAAAAATGTTTCAAGTATAGGCCCAAAGATAGACAATCCAAAACTATTATCACTAAAATATAGGCCCAAATCAAACTTAGGGTGTGAATTGTACAATTCAAAAGAAATGAAATTCTTATGCAAAATAGTTAGTGTAAGGGGTTAAAATGTTATTAACCCGTTTATTCTTCAGTTTGTTTGGTTTTCTCAATCTCTTTTCTTTTGGTTCGTTTTGAAATCTGTGAGATCTAGAGGAAGAAGGCAGCAATGGCAGCAGGACCAGATCACCTCTTCAATCTGAGAAACCATTTTTATCTGGGAGCTTATCAAACAGCGATCAACAACAGTGAGATCCCTAACCTCTCACCGGAGGATGCCGTGGAACGCGACTGCCTCGTCTTCCGATCTTACATCGCCCTCGGTAGCTATCAGGTTTCTCTACCCACATCTCTATTCATCTCGATAATGTCTTGCTTTCTAGATTGGATTTCGTTTCGTTCTGAGATGTTATTCGAATTTTGTGTTCTAAGCTTGTCATCAGTGAGATCGATGAAGCCGCCGCTACTCCACTGCAGGCTGTCAAACTCCTCGCTATGTATCTATCGAGTCCTGCAAATAAGGTGATTCTTAGACGCTCCCAACGTTTTCGTTTTCAATTTGGCCTTGATTTGTGTTCCCAAACATGTATACAGTATCAGAATCTCTGAATGTGGCTGCTTAGAAATTTGAATTTCACATGGAATGGCTATTAATTCAGTGACTTAGCTTAGACTCAGAGTGATATTTAGTGACTATAAGAAGTCTATCTTTATTCGTTATCGTCATTTTCAACTTGTGTTCTTGGTCAGGAATCAACCATTTCAAGCTTGAGGGAATGGTTGGCAGATTCAACAATAGGAAACAATGCTATTTTGCGACTGATTGCTGGTATTATTTTCATGCATGAGGAAGATTATAATGAAGCTCTGAAACACACTCATGCTGGAGGAACTATGGATCTGTTAGATTTTTCGATTTTCTTTGCTTGATTTAGTATTTCCTGTCAGAGTGATTGTTATGTTTCCATGCTCAGAGATTTTGTTAATTGCCTTTGAATTGTTAGGTATGCCTTGAATGTCCAGATATTCATTAAGATGCACAGATCAGATTATGCTGAGAAGCAGCTTGGAGTTATGCAACAATATGACGAAGACCACACTCTCACTCAACTTGCTACCGCGTGGTTGAACCTGGCAGTGGTATAATGACAAAAAAATACAATTTTGTTTGGCTTATTATATAAAGAGTTCGTTTTTGTTTCCTATACTAAGTCGTTATATGATTTCAGGGTGGCTCGAAGATACAAGAAGCTTATCTCATTTTCCAGGATTTCTCTGAGAAGTATCCCATGACATGCTTGATCTTGAATGGAAAAGCAGTTTGTTGTATGCAAATGGGTAACTTTGATGAAGCTGAAACACTACTCCTTGAAGCACTCAACAAGGTAACTAGAAATGTTTCTTGAATTCTAACACTTGGCTTTTCTGTATATTGGGCAAGTGTCAAAATTAGTTTGTGGTGATTGCAGGATGCTAAAGACCCAGAAACTCTTGCAAACCTTGTTGTCTGCAGTCTTCATGTTGGCAAATCATCTTCACGTTACTTAAGGTAAAAATTTCATCACCTACTTGAAAAAATTAAGTGAGAGTAATGGTATCCTAAATCCTTATATAAGCATTGGTTAATCTCATTTATGTATCTCCTATCTTTTTTAACAGTCAGCTGAAACTATCACACCCAGAACATGTGCTTGTGAAGCGTGTATCATCAGCCGAAGATAATTTTGAGAGAGCGGTTCAATCGATCACCTGAAGCACTCTTCCATGGTTCAAGCTGTGTGCAGGATCGGTTTGCTTTACCACATATTTTTCCTGGTTGGTAAATCCACCAGAATAACCTTACTGGCTTGTCTTTTCTTGAAATCAGTTTATAAACCAGATTTTGTCATTTGGGTATGTTACATTTTACCATTTCGTTCACTTCTAAATATAAAACTCGACCTTTCGCATTCTCAACCTTAACCTAGCCAGATCGTGTAGCCAAACCGAAATAGGAATATGATTCACTCAATAGCCTAATTGAATTCATATGTATGCATGGATGGATTCATGTCCACGGCCAGTCTGACCGTCTCATGAACATATGGTTTGAATCTAAATTAGAATAATCAGCGGCTAAAACAAAACACAACAAAACAAGAGCTTCAGACTTGGGAATAAAACGTCAAATTTCCAACCACTGATTTTCACTTCTACACCCACCGAACAGACCCAAAATTAGTGAGAGTTAGGACTCATTCTGGTATTTGGTAAGAACCGTACTTAATCCGAACTGTTTCTGTGCCGGTTCGGTTCGGTTCTTTAAAATGCCACCACTAAATAAAACCCATAAAAAATCTATAAGATTGTTGGGTCTGGTCCGCCAGTAAAATTATGACCGCAGACAGAAGAAAATGGCGGCGTCATCTCATCTCTTTGCAATCCCTTCGCGTCTTCATACAGCTTCTCCGTTTATCTGTAACATCTTTTTTTTTTTTATCTCATGTATTCATCTTCAACATTGTTGATATTATCTTCCTTCTTACTTATCCCAATTTTGTGATACTCGTGTTTTATTTAGCCGCACCAAACCGGAATCGAGTTCGTATCCTCGCCAAATCATGCCCGGACAATCAGAGCTTCGATTCGAACGGTTTAGATTCTTCATCGGAGCTCACCAACGAAACCCAGGTGAACTAATATATTTATTCCTGCAATATTTTGTTTGTACTGTGTAGATTATTTACTTTCAATCTTTGATTTCCTGCAAAGTCTGAGTTTTTATATATGTATATCAATGTTCAATTTACTATTTTGTGACGTTGGTATCTTTTTCTTGTTTGCAAAATATTCCAATTTATTTAAAGTTGTCTGATTCATCAATGTCAAGCAAATTGATTTGGTGATTACAGTTAACTGATCTTACAGTCAGCTAGTTGATTTTGTTCACAATCTCTAGTTATTGGCTTCGATTGATGCTAAGAATGTCCAAGTTTTAATCTTTACTGTGACAAATTGGTATCAACATTAGTGTATGTCTTTGAATGTTACTAGTCACTTGGGAGCTGCGCTAGCTGTAGTTGAAAATCTATAGCTGTGTATGCAAGTGCATTACATTACATTTTGCTAAGAAAAATCTCAAGAGTCTTAGCTAGCTTGTGTTCTTGGCTGCAGGGGGATCAGAAATCGATGTCACGGAGACAGTGGATGACATGTGCGTGCTTATCTCCATCTTTAATTACCAATGCTCATACCTTTGTCTCTGTACAAAACGCAGCCGCTTTAGACAAGAAACCTGGAGTTTGTCGTAACTGTCAGGGCATTGGTGCTGTTCTCTGTGAGTGACACTTCTTCACTTGCTCTTATGTTAAAAGTCATAATGATTCTCTGTTTCCATTTGGTATACTGCAAAATGCCTCATGAGCTTAATATTGATGCCAATATTTATGGTTTTAATGTGCGTGCTGTTTATATGATTAGGTGATATGTGTGGTGGTACAGGAAAATGGAAAGCTCTCAACCGAAAACGTGCCAAAGATGTATATGAGTTTACAGAATGTCCAAACTGTTACGGTTTGTCTCTCTTTCCCAACATTATTGAAATGTAGTTTGGTTTTGGATTCCCTGTTTTATTTGGTGGCTCCTATTTGCAAACAGGTCGTGGCAAACTTGTTTGTCCGGTCTGTTTGGGTACAGGTTTACCAAATAACAAAGGACTTCTTAGAAGGCCTGGTGCTCGTGAGCTACTCGACAAGATGTACAATGGTCGGCTTCTTCCCAATTCATGAGCAGGTAGTTACATGTCTCTTCATTTCATCTCCACATGAAGATTATTGGTCTGTTTACGAGTGTGTTACTCTTTCTGATCCTTCAACTTATTGAAATTCTCGCAGATTGTTACTGCAAATCTGTTTTTAAGTACGAGCCAGTAGACATTATTATAGAAGAGAAACACATTGTGGACGCATGGAAAGCTATAGGAGAATGGGATTCAAGAACATGTTTTTGTAATGCTGCTAGCTTTGGGTTGTAAATTCTTATAAACAAGTTTTTTTCTTCCTCTCAAGATATACTTGACGACTCGATTTCACCTTCCCTCCATTGATGACAACTACACAAACCTCAGTCCTCGACATGAACCATTCCCTGAGCAGAGCCCTCGCCTATGCATTTGAAGAAAAATGTGACACCCCATCTGCCCTATAGGTCGGATTGAGGTATGACCTATTTAAACTCATATAACTCAACGCCTAATCCTTAGAAATTAGTTTCAAACCGAAACCATGTTACATTCTCGTGAAAAATCCAAGATAAAACCAGCACCCACAGTCTTCCTTGACCTTCATGCCTCCGAGAGACTAGTTTCAAGTGTTATCACGAACGAGATCAACCAACAAGATCTAAAGAGAGGTGAGTACGAAAATACTTAGAAAAGACAATGATTAGTGTCTCCACACAACTTGTAAGACTAGCAAACTACATATACATCATTATGGGGAAAATTGCATTTTAAACCATAAAGGTGAGAAAAGATAGCATTTTTAACCTTCGTACTCTAGCACTTACACTTTAAACCATCGACCTAATTTCTATTGCATTTTTAACAATGAATCTGTGAAGCAACCGTGGTCTAGTGGTCAAGTGGTTAAAGCTTTACACCGGCAGGTACTGGGTTCAAATCTCCGAAGACGCAGTTTTACAAGATTAATGGAGACAAGCTTATAAGGAAGTTTTCAGGAGCAGGTGGAGCCGTTGATCGTGACCGTTGATGGATTCTCGTAGAACGGAAGTAGTATTATCTGTAAAATTGTCCTTGTAATAGTTCTCATAATCTGTATCAGCGTTAAAAAAAAAAAACAATGAATCTAGCCCCCCGACTTTCCGCCGCCAAAATAATTAACGTTTAACAATAACAACACTTCTCTATACCTTCTAGACCTTTTTAGTTGGCCTGGTTACTTTCGCCCCAAGGCCTTGCCATGCAGATATACTTATGCCTTTTAGTCTCTCATCAATCTCACACTTACTAATGCCCTTTTTGGCTTATACAATCACACACATATACACACTTATTCTCTTTAATCCTCATTACACTTGACACACATCTACTATATCACACAACAATGCCTTATTTAAACACATTTCATATTTCCGTGAGTCGTATTCCGTGCATATAAATCATCATTTCATACTTCAAAACAAGGGAAAATTCTTCAAAATGTCACTATTTTACCCTTTTTATTATTGGGCCTATATCTATTTTTACCTTTATTGCAGATTTTGTCAACCTTAATGAGTTCTCTTTGTTTACTTTGTTAAAGTGTGGGCGGAAAGATGAAAATGTCCGTAACAGAATTCATGGTAACACATGTACATACTGATGTAAATGTAGATGACGTTGGAAACTAAACTTTAAACTAGAAAATCATAAATCTTAACCCTCGAAAAATTAAGGTTTAAACCCTAATATATACATACATATAGTAAACACCAAGAACCATATATCGTGTAGGTTGATACACCATGCAAATATTTCATCCCTAATGTACATAATATGTAAAAATGTAAGCATACAGTCGGTTTTGATATAATGATCGAATTCAATGAGCTCTAACCAAGCTGCATGGGAGACACATGTTCATGTGCATGCCTCTGTATTTATTATAAAATTAGTCAATTTTCTTGTTTCTCTTTTTCTTCAACCAATTATTATGTTAAAGAATTTTCATTGGAATTTGAGAATGCAACAACCAACATGCCATGCACATGCATTTGTAGTTGTTAAATCAGTCCACCAGTTTTGGAATGGTACACAATTTTGGCACCATTTAATTGTGTTTGTGTGTGTATATATAGCACTAAAATTACTGCAATTTATAATATGCAGATGCATGGTTGGTAAAATATAGACAAAATAAATTTAAAGGTCGTTAAGTTGTGTGGAAAATAAAGGCCTATTTATACCCATACTAAACATCTGCTATAGCAACAGAGGAGGATACAAGAAAAAAGAAACACATACACAAATGAATTTTACAGTAACCACTTTAGTCCTAACCCTAATTCTGATCTTCCATCTCACGCCGGAAACAACCGCAGCTCGCCATCTCAAAGATCAGAAGCCGACCGATGAAATGAAATACCTGTTTCCACCGGGGTTGCCCTTCAGCAGTGTTCCTCCGTTACCATCACTTTTTCCTCCGTTCCCTGGAAACGTTCCACGTTCACTGTTTCCGTTACTGTCACCATCATCACCTCCGGCAGCTCTTCCCGGTTTCCCTGTCTTTAGGTTTCCCCGCCTCTCGTTCCTCACGCCACCACCGTCTTGATTTTATAGGTTAATGTTAGGAAGATATTCTCTCAAGATATTCAGTTGCAGATTATATGCTAGATTTGTATATATCTTAGAATATATTTTGTTATTATCACTTCCTAGATTGAGGGACTTGTAAAGTGTATATAAGGCAATGCCGATGATCAATAAAAGCATCACAAACATTCTAATCAGTTTGACATGGTATCAGAGCCATCACAAATCTGATTTTTTTCCGATTTCACAAACTGATCTTATTCTTTTCTTCGACTTATTATTTCCTCTCGTCATAGTTTGATCAAAAACTCGACATAATCATGAGTGAGAAAGATACCTCTGGTGGTTTGAATGTTGATCCAAAAACCGATGGATCAAACAAATTGATGTCGCCATACTACTTGCACCCGTCGGATAACACGGGGCAGGTTCAGACACCAATTTTGCTGAATGGAAACAACTATGAACGCTGGGCGAAGCTGATGATGAACTCACTTCGTACCAAGCGTAAACTCGGGTTCATTGACGGAACTCTCAAGAGACCATCCGCTGATTCTCAGGATTCCGAGAAGTGGGATATGGTCAACGCCATGGTGATAGGCTGGATATACAGCAGTGTTGAACCGAAATTGCGACCAACAATTTCGTTGGTGGATAGCGCAAAGTCGATGTGGGCTACGCTACAAAGAAGATTCTCTGTCAGTGATGACACTCGGATTCATCAGCTTCATGCTGAAATTGCTAATTGTCGACAGGAAGGAGATACTGTCGAAGAGTACTTTGGCAAGCTTCGTGTTCTCTGGGATGATTTGGCGGACTTTGACAAAGGATTCTCCTGCTGCTGTCGTGACTCTGACTGTGAGGCTATGGTGAGCTTTGCAAAGAGTCAGGAGAGTATCCGTATTCATCAATTTCTGATGGGTTTGGATAACTCTAGATTTGGCACAACTCGATCAAATTTGCTTAGCCGAGGAGGAGACTTGAATCTTGACCTGATTTACTCACAAATCATTCAAGAAGAACGACACTTGGCTGTGATGCGGAGCTCAGACGATCGAACTCCGGTGATAGGGCTTACAACAACCATAACATCGCCTTTGTCTAATGCACCTCGGGCTGCTGCGGCTCGTTCTAATCCAGCTCGATCAACTGCAACTTGTTCTCATTGTGGGAAAACAGGACATGAGTCCAGTACTTGTTTCCAGATCATTGGTTTCCCAGAATGGTGGAATGACAAGAGCAAGAGTATGGATCGCAACAGAGGAAGTGATTCACGAGGAAGGGGTCGTGGTTCTGATAACCAGGGATGTGGACATGGAGGCAGAGGATCTGGCTTTCGCTCGAATGCTGCCGTTGGAAATGGATCGATTGGGATACCAAATCTGAGCAGAGAACAGTGGGCTTCGATTGCGAAGTTTGTTTCAAATCAGAATCAAAACTCTGGTAATGAAAGACTTTCAGGTAAGAATAATCAACTGTTTCTACATCATAAAAACAGCAAATATGATATCATCATTGATTCCGGAGCATCACACCATATGACGGGTGATCTAAATCTTCTTACTGATGTGATTTCTATTGATCCTTGTCCTATCAACTTACCAAATGGTCAGTTGGCATGGGCTGATAAACGTGGGAGTTTACACCTTGGAAACAAACTGGTTCTGTCTCAAGTGTTCTATGCTCCACATTTGACAATTACTTTGATTTCTGTTGCTCGCTTGCTTGATGATGTTGCTGGTTTTGTTCTTTTCACAAAGAAATTCTGTCTTATTCAGGACCGGACTTTGATGACTTCGATTGGTGTGGGTGAAGCACAAGGAGGGGTCTATCATTTTGCGGGTACTGTCGCTGCTCAGTCTGGATCTGCGGCAAGGATTGTTAGCAAGGAACAGTGGCATCGCAGGATGGGGCATCCTTCTGAGAAAGTTTTATCAGTTTTATGCAAATTAGGACGGTTTTCTAGTGGTGTTGATGATTTTCAAGCTTGTGACATTTGTGTTAGAGCCAAGCAAACTCGTAATGTTTTTATTGAAAGTTCAAATAAAGCTAGTTCAGTTTTCACTATGGTGCATTGCGATTTGTGGGGACCGTACCGTGAACAGTCAACATGTGGTGCTAGATACTTCTTAACCATTGTTGATGACTATTCAAGAGCGGTGTGGACAATACTTCTTCTCGAAAAGAAAGAAGCTCCAAATGCTCTTAAAACATTCTTTAAGTTTGTTGAAAAACAGTTCAATACATCGATCAAGATTGTTAGGAGTGACAATGGGAGTGAGTTTGTTTGCTTAACAAAATTTTTCGCCGATAATGGGGTTGTACATCAGACCTCATGCGTGGCTACACCTCAGCAAAACGGCCGTGTGGAACGTAAGCACATGCACATTTTGAACGTCGCAAGATCACTTCTCTTCCAAGCTAATTTGCCAATTCGTTTTTGGGGAGAGAGTGTTCTTACTGCTACCTATCTGATCAACCGCACTCCTTCGAAGATTCTGGATTACAAGACTCCATACGAGTTGTTGTATGGCTCACCTCCGACTTATGATAACATCAGAGTATTTGGATCACTGTGTTACGCAAAAAGAGTGGCACGCGACACTGACAAATTTCAGTCTCGCGGGATCCGATGTGTTTGCTTGGGCTATCCCCTTGATAAGAAAGGATGGCTCGTCCATGATTTGGAAGCTGGAAAATCATTTGTATCACGTGATGTGATTTTCCAAGAAAATACATTTCCATTTGCAGAACCAAAACGTGATACTGTTACAAGCTCGATGGAAATAACTCCTCATCCAGCCGTGTTTGATGTTGAGGCTGGTGATGATTCAACGTCAGGGGGAGCTCCAGTTGCAGAGGATAGTCCAGTGACAGGGGGAGCTCAACCTCCATCGATCAATCCTGAGCCTGTTATTGATGTTACTACAATTGTGCCTGCTGATAGTACAGAACTTGGTAGAGGTCATCGCCAACGAACTCTGTCTGTTCTTCTGCAGCCATTTCATCTATATACTGCTACAACTTCTTTGATAGACCCCCCTGCTCTACGTCTTCACTCACACCCAAGTCATCCGGTAAGTGTTCTTATCCTATTGATGAGTACTTATCGTATCACCGTTTTTCTTCTTCCCAACAGATGTTTTGCGCGGCAGTGACGACTTCGAATGATCCAATTCATTATAATGATGCAATTCGTCATGATGTTTGGAAGGCTGCTGTGAGTTCCGAGTTTGATGCTCTGGAACTAAACAAAACATGGGATATTGTGACGTTGCCACCAAAGAAACGTCATATTGGTTCCAAGTGGGTATTTCGTACCAAATTCAAATCTGATGGCTCGGTGGAACGTTACAAAGCAAGATTAGTTGCTCTTGGTAATCGTCAAAAGGAGGGACATGATTACAATGAAACGTTTGCGCCGGTGGTTAAGATGAATACAGTTCGGATTCTTTTGCAAATCTCGGCTGCCAAGAATTGGACTCTTCATCAAATGGACGTGCATAATGCCTTCTTGCATGGAGATTTAAAGGAGGAAGTCTATATGAAGTTGCCACCAGGATACAAGTCTACAAAACCGAACCAAGTATGTAAACTACGTAAGTCTTTGTACGGACTTAAACAAGCTCCTAGATGTTGGTTTGCAAAGCTTTCTACAGCTTTGAAGGGTTTTGGTTTTATTCAAAATGCTTTGGATCATTCTCTGTTTACATTGAATAATGGGGCATCTACAGTTTACGTTTTGATCTATGTCGATGATTTAATCATTGGTGGGGATAATGTCGATTTGATTCAGCAGTTTAAAGACTATCTTAATGAGTGTTTCAAGATGAAAGATCTCGGTGTCATGAAATACTTCTTAGGCATAGAAGTATCACGAAGCAAAGCTGGTATTTATCTGTCGCAACGCAAGTATGCACTTGATATAATTTCTGAGTGTGGTTTACTTGGAGCTCAACCGGCTATTTCGCCATTGGAACAGAACCACAATTTAGCAAGAGATACGAGTGATTACATGCTGCAACCTGATAAATACAGACGCTTGGTAGGTCGTTTAGTATATTTGGCAGTAACACGACCCGATCTGAGCTATGCAGTGCATATTCTAGCTCAGTTCATGCAGAAACCTCGCAAACACCATATGGATGCAGCCTTACGTCTGGTCAGATACTTAAAAGGCTCTCCTGGGCAGGGTATTTTACTTCGGTCGAACAATGATCTTTCTTTGTCAGCATATTGCGACTCGGACTATGCAGCGTGTCCGCTTACTCGTCGTTCGTTATCCGGTTATCTGGTCATGCTTGGTGGTTCGGTTGTCTCCTGGAAAACGAAGAAACAAAAGACCGTGTCACGGTCCTCTGCTGAAGCAGAGTACAGGTCTATGGCGCTTCTTTATCAAGAATTGAAGTGGACAATAGGCCTGCTCAGATCGCTTGGCATTGCTCAAAAGGTTCCTGTTCCGTTCTATTGTGATAATCAGGCAGCGTTACATATCATTCGCAACCCGGTGTTTCATGAACGAACGAAGCACATCGAGGTAGATTGTCACTTCGTACGAGAAGGATATCAAGATGGGATCATTGCTCCTCAACACATTCGTACTACAGAGCAATTGTCCGACTTGCTTACGAAAGCTCTCGGAAGACAACAAATGCGATATCTCCTGCGCAAGATGGGCATTTGTGACTTTCATGCACCATCTTGAGGGGGAGTGTTAGGAAGATATTCTCTCAAGATATTCAGTTGCAGATTATATGCTAGATTTGTATATATCTTAGAATATATTTTGTTATTATCACTTCCTAGATTGAGGGACTTGTAAAGTGTATATAAGGCAATGCCGATGATCAATAAAAGCATCACAAACATTCTAATCAGTTTGACAGTTAACGCCGTTATTATGATAATTATCCCGTTGGAATAAACTACTCATGGTAGTATGGTACTATCAATAATGATCATGTGTACTCGATGATATAATAAAACATGAGTATTTTATGAAAATTTAATAAAGATATGCCGTGTAAGTGTAACACGATGTTGATTAACAATTAACAGTTCTTAGCACCGGAAATCTCTCTCTCTCCATGAAGTTTTATAGTGCGAGTGAAGTCAAAACGAACCAGACAAAACCCAATAGGTATGGGCCGTATGGCCCATTCCAACTTATTAGTCAAACAGCTTGACAGTTGACACTCGTAGTTTAAGCGGGAATGAATATTCTCTACGACTTCAAAAACTCTGTTTTTGATTTGTGGAGATGAGATTTGATCTGTCTCCTTTCTCTGTTTAATTGTGGTAAGATTCTACTAAAACAGAGATTCAATATAATCAGGTCTCCTAACCAAAAACGCTTATAAGTTTAGGACTAAAGTTACTTGTTCATCAGAGCAGATAATATAGTAAGCGAATTGTAAGAAGAATCATTAAACCAAAAAACACAACTCAAACTTAAAGTAACCATCAAGACAAAAAAGTTGGTGAGGTTTATTTAAGATTGTCTGTCACCTTCTTGTCGATGGTCTTCCTGTTAAGTTAACTTCAAAAGTTCAAATCTATCCCCAAAGGTCTTCCTTTGGTTAAGCTCGGGGAATTGGTTGACATGAATCCATCTGTCACTTCCAACGAACCCCCCTGTCTCTTATGGTTCCAATACTCGACTAGGCGATGGTCCGGATCAAGAGCCTCAATGGCCTGGTGACAAACAATGATTAGTTGTGTACCAAAGATCATATTATATTTCATAAACCGGAAACCAGATTGGTACCTTAATAATAACCGGGGAGAGAAAACCGAACATTTGTAACCCGTCGATGCTTTCCAAAGTATGAAGATTTTTTTCTTGGCTGCAACGCTTTTTGATCTCTTCGTTAACTCTCTTCAACACCATCTCCCAGCATTCCTGAGCCGAGATAGCAGAAAAGCTCTCGTCTTGATTATCTTTAAGAGTAACCTGAAACGATAAACAACAAAAGGCAAATATTTTTCAAGCGTAACACGAACTCTAATAAGACCGTTTTAAAATGTTTTCTTTAGTCCAAGGACTTATGGTCAAGTGATAAAGAGAGGGACTTGGGACGCTAACACGTTTTAAGTTCGATCCTGCTAGCGAAACTAAAACACATTTCTTTGGACATCTACATGGATATGAGTCCATTGCTAGGCTTGGATACCCCAAGTTAATAAAAAAAAAATGTTTTCTTTACCTTGAAGAATGGACCCATAGGTCCTGCATCTCCAACCTCAGAGATGTAATAGCTCATTCTCCTTGGATCTTGAACATTATAGAACTTAACCCGACTCTTGAACCCTGTAAAACATTGTAAAACAAACCGTCATCAACTTAAGCTCTTTTAACATGTGAATTAGGGTTTAGAGAGTTGCACCTTTTGGAAATATTGCCTGCTTGTTACACCAAAGCTTTCCGGAAACCAAGGACCCTGGATTTATAGGCTCGACATTGGCAACAAAGTTCATCATGGATGCCTCAATGCGTGTCTCTGAAGAATCATACAACTCCTCATCCATTGGAAACTCAAGATTCAGATCAAAACTAATCCCCTTCTGAGTCTCAGAATAATCATTCATGACTTTGGAAGCCCAAGTTTTTAAATCCTCCTCTTCTTCCCCTTCCAATGCTCTGACCAATGACCTTAACTCATCTATGGTGTAACGAACAAGTATGAACCGTTCCTTCACTTCACATGAACAAAGATCGTACGCATGTTTCATGCAAGCATATTTTCCAGGAGAGCATATGTTACAGCCAGATGCCGTGAGATGCAAGTCATAGAAGCATGTGCTGCATTCCCTTTCACAGTTTGAATCAAACCCCTTCTCCATCCTTAGCAACTTGAACCTGCGTCCAAGAACCGCAATTCTTCCTTCTTCCATCAGTAACCGGGCCTCAATCGCCTTAGTAAGAACTCCATCCTTCCCACAGAAACTTTTCCAGCTTACATCCTTTGTACTTCCTTCCCAAAGGGACTTCACAGCTTCATAAGCTGCTCCAAGGAGAAGCTTGTCATGAGATAGAGACGTTTTCCGAGTCTCTTTACTGTACAACTCCACAGCATTCTGTCCGTAAGATAACCAGTCTACCGGAGCGACATTCACAGCTTCTGCACAGTTGAATCCACAGTTGAAACCGGTATGATATGCTCTAGGGAATGTTACAACATACTCCCCTGTATTCTGAACCACCCTATAAACCGGGACTCCTTCATCGTTCAGAGTCGAAGGAGAGAACTGAGTAACCAGTGCATGAAGTAAATTAGGTTGTTCATCAAACAGGTCTGGTAGATATTTCTTCATGGCCGTCTCGAATGCGGTTGCATGGCGTCCAGGAACTCCGTACCATACTTTTGGCTCGCCAAAGTGATGATAGTTCACTGAATATAAGTGATGGTCCTCCACATGCTGTTCCATTTCAAAATAACAACACTATTAGAGGTGAAACTGGTAAAGAAAAATGATTTGACAGTGTTAAATGTCGTCTTACCCAACAGAACGTTGAGAAACACATCCCAACATAGAGCCATGGGACGCTAACACCAAAGATCTCAGAATGCTCAAAGGAGAGTAGAGAACCAGGGAGGCGAGGTAAGTTATTCAAGTTCCAACCAGAAGCTATGTATTGATCTATATCACTCTTTCTTGTTAACTTTTCCACTCCTTTGTAAAACTCGCTTCCAAGATCCTTGTTCTCCAAATCAGATCCATAATATACCTGCAACAAAGCTGTTAGATACAAACAAAATGTAGGGATGTCAATCTGCCCCCAAAACTCATAAAATTCCTAAATATTTGAGTTTGGTCCGGTCCGAAAAAAGAGAGTTTAGATTCTAAAACTAGCATGGCTTTAACCGGGTTAAATGGCTTTTCGAATTTTTTGGATTTTCAAAAGTTAAATGATTTTAAAGACAAAACAAAAAGAAAAGAAAAGTATATTATGAAAATAAATCCAAATTTTATTAAAAATTAATATGTTTTCATTAACTTTAATATAAAATAAAATTTAGATCAAATCATTAAGTAAAATTTTGATAATTTATATTATCAAATAAAAACGTAAAATTAAAATATTTTCAGTGTAGTTAGTCGAGTTTAGATTGAAGTCTAATTCAAAGTTCTAATTTTTTTTTTTTTGATAACTATGGGGATTCTAAGACTTCCTAGACCCAAAGATTAATCATACGAGGTCTTGCATCCGGATACACATTTAAAATTGTTTTCCAATTTAAAACGCAGCTAGGTGGCTAGGAAGATTCGAACCTGAGTGGTGGAAATATACTAGTATTACCACTACCTTTACCATTAGCATACGAGCTATTGATTATTTTCTAAATCTTTATCACCAAAATATTCATCACAAGAGTTATTAAAAAACATAAAAGTAAAGTTTATTAAATTCCGATAATTAAAAATATATAAACAAATTTTCATATTTTAAAATTTTCAATAAACTTTTAGATCCATCAAAATGTTAATTTTGGGTTTTTCGGACTAGTCCAAACTCGATTGAACTAAATCCAGAAAACTCGCAAACCCGAATGGGTTAAGCCCGAAAAATCCAATTTTTTGGCTTATATGTTATAGCCCAAACCCGATACTTTTAAAGGCCAAGTCAGACCGGACTTTGGACTTTGACTCTAATTGACACTCCTAACAAAATGTGGCTAGTGTTTAATTGGATAATAATCAACAAAAAACATATCATGTACCTGGACATCATCCGTTGGTTGCTCAATTATACGCCAATATTCTCCTTCGATTTCCTCAACAGAGGGAGTCCATGGTGTACCTCCAACAACAAAGTAGGAGTTTTTGAAACACTCAGCGTATTTCTCAAACTCCTCAAGAGTGAAATCTGAACCCTGCTTGAAACCAAATTTATCTTCTTCGTTCGTCTTGGTAGAGGAAACTGATTCAGAGACAGGGCCAGATTGTCTCCTGGAGAAACACGTTCTTGAGTATCTTCGTTTCCGTTTTCTTCCATTAGGTTTCTTCGTCGTGGGCTCTCTGTTCTGAAGCAGGTACACGTTCTGAATTCGGGTGGAGAACTTTGTATCCTCCCATATTCTTTTCTCTTTAGGCAGACAAAGAGAAGACCATTTCAACGGTGGTACGATCCGACAAATACCAAATGGTTCAGCTAATGGACGTATCTTTTCTATGTAAGCAAGGGTATCTTTAAACTCCTAAACAAAAAAAAAAAGTATAATAAAAATGAGGAAGAACAAGACATCGATTAAAACATTTGAAAACAAGATGGATAACAATCAGTACCTCTAATGTAGGGTAGAATACTGGAGCTTCATCAATGACTGGCCTCTGCGGTTCAGCCGGATCCCATCTAGCAAGAACCTATCATACGTAATAAAAATGTGGTTTTTGTAAGCCGTTATGGACTACATTAGATCAATAGCAAGTAAAAAGTTCGGTATTACCTCCCGATGACGGGGACTATTAGGAGGGTTTACATTAGTGCCCTTGTCCTGAGAAAATAAAATAAAAGAAAAATGTTATGCCTGAGAAAAACCTTAAGGGATGAGATTTTAAGTAAAGATAGCATCCCCTATTGATCAATAAAAATATAAATGAACTATAAATGAGGACTCATAATGAACTATAAAATTCATCCCGAGTCCAAACAATAATCGGAACTTATTATGAACTATAAAGATCATCCCGAATCTGAAAAATGGGACTCATAATGAACTATAAAATTCATCCCGAGTCCGAACAATAATTGGAACTCATTAAGAACTATAAAGATCATCCCGGATCTAAAAAATGAGACTCATAATGAACTATAAAATTCATCCCCAGTCCGAACAATAATCGGACCTCATTATGAACTATAAAGATCATCCCGAATCTGAAAAAATGGGACTCATGATGAACTATAAAAGTCATCTTGACTCCGAACAAAAATTGGGACTCAGGATGAATTATAAAAATCATTCTGAGTCCAAACAAAAATCGAAACTCGGAATAAACTATAAAAATATGAATGCTAAACTAAGTGAGGGAGAAATCAGGACTCATGGTCAACATAAGTAAATCAATTAAGAAATGGAGAGACATTTAAGGCCAAAATCATAATGCAAAACATAATCTATAGCCTCAAAATGTTAAATCAAGTATATAATATAGAGTAAGATCTATATCAATAGGCAATAAAACCAAATCGATAACACGCGATTAATCGATGAAAATCATCTTTGAAGAAAAGGAAAAAACATAAAAAGCTCACCTCTATGATCTGAGATTCTGATGCAGCAACACTGAAAGGCCCCATTGAATTGTAATCAAACAATCACTTCACCCCACAAAACCAGAGAGGATCCTAATAAGAACTGAGAGGACAGAAATGAAAGTAATCAGGGGATAAGATGGCCTTAACCCTAATCCAGTTCCTTAAATAATAAATCAGGGGATCAACAAATATATATATGCAAATGAAAACGAGCGTGTTTTGTCTATGTTGGGCCGGAACCACCAACAATAAACTGACATATTTTGTCTATGTTGGGCCGGAACCACCAACCGCGGAATATGTTTCTTTTATCTTATCATTGAAGATTTCATACCAATCACAGCCACAACTCAAATTCTCTTTCCTGGTGTATAAACAAATTGAATAGGCAGTTACAAGAAAAATAAAATACCCAAACTGGAAAATAAAAAAAGGGATTAAATGTCTTAGTTAAGTAGTAGTAATGAGGTTGTCCAAAAAGATGTAATAGTAGACTTCACCACCAACATTTTTTGCATTTTTCAGTAAGCTTGTTCTAATCCTATTCTATTTTTAATTTTAAAATAGAGTAAAAAGGATTAATCTATACTTTAGAGTCACTATATTTTGAAGTAAAAATGCAGTTTTAAATTAAAAATATTCCGAGTAGAAGCACAAAACACACAAAAATTCAAAACCAGAAATGAAATGAAATTAATTATTTATAAATGAGTTACTAATAAAAGAACATTGAAGAGATGAAAAAACCGGATGAGCTCACCTCAAACGATAGGTTGAGATTCGGAGATGGAAGAAACTTATGTGGAAGTGTCTTTGAAGTAAATCTCCTGATTTGTCGAACCATTAATTCAGTATAATAAAATAAACAAAAAGAAAATTATGTGCAAACTAAACTAATTAAAATAAATAAAGAGGATCAGACAGAGAGACAAGACAAAAAAAAAAAAAAGCAGTAGAGTGTATGTGAGAAGACGAGGAAGTTGGATAACAACCTCCAAACCGAAACACACACTGTTTTTAACTGAAAACACAGATCAGCGGGGAAGATCCCAAGTCCACGGTGTAACATCCGTCTCATCGAATGAAGCAAACGATTTCTCGGTATTTTAAGTTATTGTCTATAACACGTGAACAAAAGTTATAAACCATAAAATTCAACACTTAAATTTAAACAATTTACTTTATTAAAATCAAAACCGAATCTTACAAAAAGTAACCAAAACCGAATCAAACTCAACATACACTACAAAAATATGCACATTATTAGCACGGAAAAATGCTATAATATGTCATTAATAGCATTTTCATAAACGCTAAGACATCACAAGCTATCGTAGGTTTCACCTATACAATAGCGTGTTTTTGGTATGTTATAATAGGTGCTTATATAATAGCAATATCCAAATGCTATAACTGGATTAACTTTATAGCCGAAGCAAGTCGTATTATTATTATTATTATTATTATTATTATTATTATTATTATTATTATTATTATTATTATTATTATCATCATTATTATTACTATTATTATTATTATTTTTGTATCAATTGGATTATAAAAAAATTATATTTGAAATGATTTTATTACCACAATTATGTCTACATTTCCACCAAGTTTAACACAAACATCATTTCAAATTTATAACTAAATCTAAATCAAAACCTTGAGCTCCCATTTCCTTTTCGATCTATTGCCTTCCTTGTATCAATCACAAAACATGCTTTTCTACTGCTCCACAACATTTGTTTCTCTCCTTAATCTGTTGCATACCATCAGGCCGAGATATTGAAGAATGTTGTGTTGCACTCTGTAGCAACAGCCTTTGCAACCATAGTCTGCATAAGACGAATAAGATTGTTATGCATATGTCGTTTTTAACCGGGAACAACACAGTCGAGATATACTCATGGCACCTTGCCGGTACCAGGAGGACCAATAAGAATAATTCTTTTCCATCGAGATAGTAGACAATTAAAGTGAATGTTATCGACATTTGCTTATAAGACATCAAAGAAGGACATATGAGGGGTATTTGATAGGCATCACCACAGCTTCTTTGAGCAACCTTTTAGCGTTCTCTAGACCCTTGATGCTTTCCCACCTGATATTTGGATTCTACGGATGATATCCCTGAAACACACACCAAATCATTAAAAAAAACACAAGAACATGATGTGAAGAGCAAAAATATATCCTGTATATACAATTGTTTACCTACTCAAACTCTCAACGAGAGCACGAGTTTCTGCAGATTCAAAAGGTGGAAACATTGACTTTTTCCTCATATCCAACACTATGTACAAAAACTCAAAAAGAAACCATAGATCTTACGGCTTCTCGCGGATCCCACTCTGCAATCATCACAAGTCCAAAACTTTGAATCAACTTAGTACAAAGAACACAATATACATTACTGCTCTAAGAACTTTACATAAAGGCCAAAGTCACATGAATTGGATTGGTTACGACTTGTGAAGCTTTTGAGAAGACATATACTAACTTCCCCGGTTTTATATTGCCATTAACATCATTAAGAATGTTTATTTTGGCTTCGTGTGTTTTTGCACCAATGAGCTTCACAAGTTCCTAGAGAAAAGAAATACAATAAAATTTCAACTCAGAGGCTTTAAAGCAATCACAGAATCAAGTCAATAACAGCTTTGTGAGTTTGAAGAAGTTGTTTGTGTATATAGGTGCTGTTCTTTTGTGCGTTGAGAAACTGCATCTCGCTGCAAAAACAAGATGTTGTTCTTCTAGTGGTACTTAAGAACTGCATCCAGACGCAAAAACCAGATATTGCATCCAAAATAGTTGGAAATTCTGGATGCAATTGAAAGTTGAGTTGAGACGCACCAAAGTGCGCCTCGATTACCAAAAATCTAAAATACTCTAGTTTTTTTTTAAATAGCATTTTTCGCCAAAACCGTAAAATATCAATTTCCCGCCAAAAAAAATTGTGATTTTCCGCTAAAACCTCAAATCGCGTTTTTCCGCCAAAACCGCAAAATCGCGTTTTCCCGCCAAAACTGCAAAATCGCGTTTTCCCGCCAAAAACCGCAAAATCGCGTTTTTCCGCCGAAACCGCAAAATCGCGTTTTTCCGCTAAAACCGCAAAATCGTGTTTTCCCGCAAAAACCGCAAAATCGCGTTTTTCCGCCGAAACCGCAAAATCGCGTTTTTCCGCCGAAACCGCAAAATCGAGTTTTTCCAGCCAAAACCGCAAAATCGTGTTTTTCCGCCGAAACCGTAAAATCGCGTTTTTCCGTCAAAACCGTTAAATCGCGTTTTCCCGACAAAAAGCAAAATGGCGTTTTCCCGCCAAAACCGCAAAATGGCGTTTTCCCGCCAAAACCGCAAATCGCGTTTTTTCGCCAAAACCGCAAAATCGCGATTTCCCGCCAAAACCGCAAAATAGCGATTTTTCAGCCAAAACCGTAAAATCGCATTTTTCCGCCAAAACCGCAAAATTGAATTTTCCCTCCCAAACCGCAATATCCAAACTTTAAAAATAATGCATCCAACTAATATATACAAACACACAAAGAAACATAAATGTATTCAGACGCAATTTCTAGACGCAGTTTCTAAATGCACAAAAGAATAACTGAACAATATCTGGATGCAACTTTTGGAAACTGCATATGGACGCAGTTTCTAAACGCAATTTCCAGATGAAGAAAAAAACAGGCCCATACTCATAAATAAAACGTGCTTAGCAGTGTTCCACAGTGTTGGAAGTGCCTTCCCTTCAACAATCTCACACTCAGCCTCCACTTTTAAACTCTCGCTCCTCACTTGTATGGTTGGTAACTCTATCCCGACTCTTCAAAACACATGTTTAAGCTCATACAAACCTGATTGATTTATATTAATATTAGCTAAACGACGGCAGATGATAGTTAAGAAATTGGCTTATGGACTCCATTTCAGGTCAAGCCAAATATATAAGAATTCTTCCACTAATGCTATATAAGCAAATGATGTAAAATACAAGAGTCGATGATTGTAGTAACTAAGTATCTAGATTGTAAGTCTTGAAAGATATAAAAATAGAAGGCTTTTGACCACGAAAGCAGAATGGATCAGCTCTTATACGTAATCAACAGTAGCACCTTCCACAAAGTCATAGGAGACATTATCTACAACCAATTATACACCGTTCTTCTCCAAAACCTTGCATTGTTTAATATGATGTTTTGCAACATTGGAGAATCAATCGTGATTCTTTTAGCTAGAGGGAAAGAACACTAATATAGCTAGATATTGAGGAGAGGAAAGTACCTGTCATCAGGGTTACTTGAAACCAGAAGAGCCTCCAGTTTCTACACCCAATCGAAGCAGCTTCTTTTCCGGCTCGCTAGATTGAAACTCTTTCATTCTATGACAAGTAGACAACACCATCAGATGCAACAACTAAGGCGGCTCTGACGGCTAAATGACCTGCATACAAGAACATGAAAAATCTAGATTGAACATGAACACCTACGGGCTTTACTGCCCCACATGTGCGTCCCACGCACCACTTTGGAGGGCTCGTCACACTCTCGCCGACCACAAGGACGTCCCACACCCTGCACACAATTTCCTATAACAAGTACTCCACACATAGCCATCACACACAATTAACGTTTTCAGTTTAGTAATAACCTATCTTCTAAGTGCTTTCAATCGCATCAACACATATTATCCGCTAGATCTACACTACCTAGGAAAGACTATTAACAATGGACGCATGTTCCGATATTGCGATAACTTAAGGGAGAGATCACGGTCGATCTTCACCTTAGCCTAGATCTGAGATTCGGTGATATATCTGAGAGAGAGAGAGAGAGAGAGAGAGAGAGAGAGAGAGAGAGAGAGAGAGAGAGAGAGATGAAACGGATGTACGGAACAAATCTACAAACGTTTAAAGAACCATATCATCAGAAGTAGATATGAGACCTAGAGACCTAATCTTAAGAACGCGAAGAAGATGATTTGGCACTCAAAACTAGTCTAGAAGGCGACAACTAGAGGTTCAGGAGCGAAAACGGGGTTGAGTAGAAGATTCCAGCGAAATTTGGTTTTTCGGCGAACGACAACGACGATGGCTGTTTAGCTTCTGGCTTCCTCTGATTACGAACAAGGCTTCGCTTCTCCAAACTTTGTAAAAAATGAAAAGGGTGCACTTCTCCAAATAGAAGAGACTAGGGTTTTGAGATGTATAGAATGGATCTTGAGGTACCGTGCGATTCGTTTCTTTTTCTAGCCAATTAAGATTATTCCCCCTCTAGTTCTATGTTATTTACATGTGTGCCATCAGTCTTGTTCCTTCTTGTTGGTTTGGTTAGAAATTTCTGCCGGTTTGGTTTTCTGGAATTTGAAAAATAGACCGGAATTAGGACCGAATTATATGGTTTGTTTGATTTGCTTTCACAATGTTCTTGTTATATGGCTTATGTTACATGCTGCAAATCAACCAAATTGCACCAGGCGAAAGGAAAGAGAAGACAAGCTCTAATAACACCAACGCACAAGAAGAGTAGTAGATTTTTGATTTGTCATTGCGTATGCATATATACTTATTCTTGTTTCTTTATTTGAAACTCTCTGAACACGGCTAGACGTACATGAATGTTGAAACTGAATGCTGCAATGTTACATTCATTTGTTCTTTTATGGATCAATACACAGAAATAAGAGAGAAAAGAAAAAGGGTTCAAGCCTTCTTAGCTCTTTTAATTGAGACTTTAGTAACTGCATCAGAGATCTCTTTATGTCTTTTCGCATTGTTCTTGTTCATCTCCCCACCATTGTTGTTGTTTTGGGGGTTTGCTCCTCCAGAGCTCTTGTTAGCTGCTTTCAATGCTTCTTGCACAAACACCTTCAGTCTCCACAAAGTCACATCAGTCTGTTCACAACAACAACAACCGTTAAAAAAAGGAAACTCGGATGCAAAACTGGATCAAGGAAGAGTTTGGTGTTTACCTGAACATCGATGTCAAGCTCCACTTCTGGTGCTCCGGCCGGGAAATCCGGGTTGCCCTCTGAAACCATTTTTAGGGCCTTAGACAGATCCTCAGGAGAGAGTTTTCCTAAAGCTGCAGAAAGTCCCTTCTTTTCTTGAGTGGAAAGTTTTCTGTTCATTCAGAATCAAACAAAAAAACTTTATGAAAAAGAACCTTCATCAAAGGGTAAAATGATTAACAGAAGAGATTAGTTGAACCTGCAATTCTGAACCACTAATTCTCGGAGTTTCTCGAGCTGCAGATCAATCTCATACAGCTAAAGATACATCAAACCAAAGGTACTATACAATCAATATCCTGAAACAGAAAAAAAACTAAAACAAGGGTTTTGCATTTGCTTACTTCATTGCTTAAATCCCTAGCCTTGTCTGCTTGAGCAGCCTCCAGAGCAAACTTCTTACTCGCACGTTCATGAGCTTCTTCCTCTGCTTGTTTCTTTTCCTGTTCAAACCAAAATCAGTTTTAACACATCACTGACATTAAAAAGATGAATACTTACAAAAAATGAAACATTTTGGGGAACCTCTTCGACGAGTTTAGGCATTATGGTAAGCCATTTCTCCTCAAACTTCTCCAACAGAGATTCAGCCATCACATAGACATCATCTTTTTCTTCGTTATATTTCATTGCGTTCTTGAAAACTAGCCTAACATCAGCATATATCTCCCGGACATTGTTATACTCTGAACCCTCCATCTTAGTTTTGATCGTTCCCAAATCCATTGGCTTCTCTATAACCTGTTATGTTATTCACAGAAACTATCAAGATACAAGATTTATCTAAAACAATCATTTTGACGAAGTTCCATGGAAGCCTGGACTTCGAGTTAACCATAACCCCAGTCTGGCCCTCAAAGTAAGGTTTGAATCTTAACCTTATGATAATCATCGAGTCCAAGTCCTTTAACATCAACAGGTTCCAAAAACGGCCACGCCCATTTTTGTTGAGCAATCTAAGAGTTGTAAGAACAAGAAAGGTTCAAATCAGCAAACACTGAGTAAGCAGAATAACTTCTTGGCAAACTAAGGAAGCACTAAACAAAGCAATCCAAGATCCAAGCTTCGAAGTTTCATCATTATCTGAAAATCATAACATATAAAGAAAAAGGGATATCCTTTTATTGCTTGCCTGACGAATAATTGTTGCAAATTGACGCATAAGTTCAGGGCTGGAAACATGTTTTCCTTTTGTTCTTTCTTTCCCGGCCGAGTTACACTTCGAAATAGCAACCTTTTTCCCACCCGAGTTACTCTTAGAAGTGTTTGTTTGAGCTGCTCCATCTTTGTTAGAGTAAAACTGTTCAACCTCCACAACTTTTTGCTCAAGCTGCACTCCAATATAGCTGGTAAGAGACTCTAAAGTAAAGAAAGTAGTGACGATGCCAAGTGAAAGCAACTCTCACCTGATTCACTCTCTCGGTTATAACATCTACGCAAGTTCCAAAGTCCTGAAGCTCAGTTTCTCCGTTTCCATTGTAGAACTGCAAGCTCTGAATTCTCGACAGCGCAGTTTGGCACAAGCACTGGTTCCTCCTAAACAATGACAGAAACTAATCACAACCTTCCACGTCTTAAAAGAACAACCTTTTCTTTCTTGATTTAAAGAACATTAAAAAGATCAAGATGTTCTTGTTATCCATCAACGTCAGCTTCCATGGCCTAATATAATCCGATGAATTGTATCTATTTACAATAATTCTAACCGAAGATTGAATCGATGTACCATTCTAGTTACTTATAAGTGTTTAAATTGAGTAAAGTTGGAGACTTTCTGATTACGGTAAACCAAAATCAATCCATAACAAAGTATGGTATTGAATTACAAAAACGAAAAAGAGAGTAAGAGAAAGAGAGAAAGTCTGCAGCTATTTAGGGAAGTATAATTATGTACCTTGACGTTTACAGACATTGGAGAAGGGTGTTACGGACTCACGAAAGCTTTTCGACGGATCAGGAGACAGGTCTCTGAGGAGGACGAAGCTAGAAGAAAAGTCAGCAAGCCCTTTTTCCCGGTTTAGGTTTAGAACGAAAAGGCTCTTCAAAATATGGGCTTCTACGTTCGGTCCATTAATATTCTACTGTCATCTTCTGGCCTTTAATAAATTACGTGGTTTTTTTCTTTCTTTCCTAACATTCCACTATTCCAGTTACTGTACGCGTCAGTTTATCTTTTCAACAACCGGTTGAGGGGCGGATGCAACAAAATTTTTTTTTTTTTCTTTTTTTCTGATGGAATATATTTATAGAACTGAAATACAAGGTTTAATACAAGATCCTAATTTTAGAAAATAAAAGTTCAAAAGACGGACAACTAAAGCTCACACAAAAGGTATATTTGAAACTACAATTTGCAAAACAAAACGATGAAATCCAAACCTAGAAATAGCATAATATACTTGCGAATCCAAATACTTGCGAAGAATCTTGAGCGAGAGTTACCGAAGTTGCCCACCCCCCCCCCACCAAACGATAACACCAACTTCCTACAAACACGACTGAGAGAAACACTCATAGACCTAAATAACCTAGACTTCCTAACCCGACAAGAAAGAACCTAAAAAAATTTCTCAAACTCTTTCGGATAAGGTCGAAACGCACTTCTAACGCTCGAAAACCCCTAAAAAGAACCCAAAACCAAACCTAAATCTCACAAGAAAAGGGAAAATGAAGTCAAACCACACAAGAACACCGAAATCAAAAAGAACCCGGTAAAACACTCGACTGAAAAGCACTCACAAATAACTTCGCAACAAACCATAAACCCGCAAGCTAACATGCCAAACTAAAATTTGAACCAACAAACCAAGATCTAAAATCAAAAATCCACATCTCTAGACCAAACCATAATTCGGACACATCACACCAGGTCTAGAAATAATTCGAGACCACAAACCACCCTACAGATCTACAACGAACTCTACCCACCCCCTATCGACGGCAACAACACCGATAAAACTAGGATCGGAGAAGACAAAACAGACCACCAACAAAAGCAATCCAGAACACCGGAGCAGGCAAAAGAGACAATGGCAGGAGGCGCACACCATGAACCAGACGGAGACAGCGACAACGACGAGCATAGGCGGCGGAGACATGATGAGCGAAGACGACAACCATGGCGGAGTTGGAAACCGTGGGAGATGGCTGGTCGAGAAAGAGATGGGACAGCAAAGAAGAACGGTGGCGAGAGAATACTCTCCCCGGCAACGACAGAGATCGCCGGCCTGGGAGAGATCGGAAAAAACAGTGGAAGGCGTCTACCTCGGTTAATGGGTCAAAGAGGATATGACGATTGCAACAACAAAAAATATATATGGAACACGATATATATATTATAATTAAAAATATTGAATATAATGCTGCTGAGAGAATTGCTATGCTCAGAACTCAGATTAATTTTGCTACACAAACAACAATTCATCGACTGAAGAAAGACCTGAATGAAGCGTTCAGAGAGGAAAAACAATTCTGGAAACGGAAGAGCAGAATCATGTACTTATGATTTGCAGATTGAAACACGAAGTATTATCAGGCTGTAACAAAAGTTCAAAGGGCTAAAAACTGTATTAAAATCTATAAATTACTAAAGAAAAATCTATAATTACAAGTGTACAATTTTTTTCAAAAAATATACAATCCTGAAAATAAGTCTACAACTTCAAAACAAGTCTACAATTTCAAAAACAAATTTACAGACAAACAACAAGTCTACTATTAAAAACTCGTAAACTTAATTTAGTAGACTTTTATGAAAATTGAGTAAACTTGTTGACGAAATCGAAAAAATTTAAAATTTATCAATGGCCGTTTCGTAAATATGTTTTTTGAATGGACGTTGAAAAAAAATAAAACGGGTACAAAATTATTTGAGTAATAAAAACTTCCCATTTTTAATATATCTTTTAAGTGATTAGTTATTTTTATGGGTAAAGTTAGTACATTTATTTAATTGTCTATTGTATTTGTATGTTTAATTTATTTTGGTAAGTGTTAACATAAAACTATATATACTAGTAACAAAAATATTGAAGTTATATGTTAAATTATATATATAATATAAATATTTTTTGTTTTAAATATCAACAATTTATTATTTTTTTTTTTGACAACAATAATAAAAGAAACCTATCTATCTAATATCCATGATGGTGGTTCCGGCCCAACATGAAAACTCCATGACTGTCTGAGACGTGCACTGCGTGCTAGCCTATCCGCTGTCGTATTTTTTGCTCGAGATATATGCTTGATCTTGAATGTTGTAAAGTGTCTCTTCCGTTGATCAAACTCTTCAATGTATCTGATGAAGGCAGGCCATTCGTTTGGTTCCGACACAATCTTTACCAGGTCCGAACAGTCCGTCGCAAATGTAATATGAGATTGCTGTAATGACTTCATACATTCCATAGCCCATATTAGTGCTTCGAATTTCGTATGAAGTGGTGTCCAGCTTTGTCTGACATTCCTTGTTCCCATCATAACATTTACTCCACCTTCATAACAACTATACCACCCCTGACCTATAGTCATTTCCCCTTCTTTCCACGAGGCATCTACAAAACACCATTGGCCAGGACATAGCATATCATTTCCAATTGTCCTTAAAACACTAGACTCGGTCACCGACTCCTTAATTATAGTCGTCTGAGACTCCTCCCACAAGTTTGACTCTGTTTCTGCCATTTTGACTGTGTCCAGAAGACTTCTATCAATTTATTAATTTATATAATATAAACATATATTTATACATTTTAGATATGATTTATTTTGATATAAAATATTATATAATAAATATTTTTAACTAATTTATGTTTCCAGTCAAAAATGTTCATGGATCTAACTAACATAATTATATAGGTTGTGAATTTAAAACAAATTGTCAATTATTTTTTTTTATAAAAACAAATTGTCAATTAGCTCAATAGATGAACCTATGTTTTTAATATCTCATCTCACGTTTGACGTTAATTTAATTTAATTATTTGTGGTCAAATAAGAAAACGAGTCCTAAATTCGTTGCTTTAATTTACGATATATGTATACTACAAATTCACACAAAAGTTGTATTAATTTTCTAATTAACATGTAAATGTAAAAGCTAAGATACTTTCTAGATTCTAATTGAGAGTAACAGTCCCACTAATACGCTCCAAAAACTCGGTTTTCTATTAGCATCTCAATCTTTCTTTCAGAAAAATAATAACAATTTGATTTTGAATACAATTTCACAATCATTCAAAAAAAGAAAAAACAGTCTCACTAAAACTTGGTACGTGGCTAGCCGAAATCCTACGTGTTGGCTCAAGACACTAACGAAGCTTGCAGACAAAATTTTCACCTGCCAACTAAAATGATTTTGGTCAAACTGTGTGTCAAGATCCTTTAGCACTTGTTTTTTTCATCATTAATATATCTCCCAACTAACGGATACTTGTTCGTTGTATTGTATACCAAAAGATAATAAATTTACTTGTTCATTACGTCATGTGTATGGGGCTACTAATTATATAAGAAGAAGCGAGTGTAACTTTCCTTAATTAATTAGTATGCATGTGGTAAAGACTTTAAAGATGAATTTGAGAGCTTTTCTAGTGTTGTTTCTTTTGTTGGCGGCTGTTGTCCCTCTCGCTGTGGTTGCTTCCGTGGTTGATACAAAACATGGTTATAGGATCGTATAGTTTGCTTTCAATGTTTTTGTTATATATATGGTTTAAGTTGACGTATATTTTTCCATATGTAAAAGATGTCGGAAACCAAGTGGGGGACACATGACGCCAAGTATGAGCTCGACCAAGGAGTACAAGGAGGTGGTGGTGGTGGTGGTGGTCTTGATGTAGATGAATCCAAATATGGCGGTGGACTAGGCCGCACTCTCCAAAGAGGCGGCGGAGACACCGAACGTCGAAGAGGCGGTGGAGACAGCAGCCGTGGAGGTGGCCGTGGCGACAGGAGCCGTGGAGGTGGCGGTGGCGACAGGGAACGGTCGAGGCGGTCGAGGCGGTTGAGGCGGTGGGGTGTAGTATCTCTGTGTGATTATAACGTCATGTCTTTACAGTAAAAACTTTGAGTGTTTGTTACTTGTTTATGTAGACCGAGTCTTTGGGTATAATGTACTACAATAGAAATTATAGAAGTAGCCCAATAAAAAGTATCCTCACTACACACACTTTTGTAGACTACCCCACTACACACACATCTGTAGACTATCTGTAGATCCTCTCTAGCTAATAGTGAGTCTTGAGAAACTCATTATCCTATACGATCAATTCACACAAGCTATTCAGATTGATTAAGAACTTGAATCCGATTTCGTCGAACACTAACAAAGACTAATCAATCGAACGATGCAAGAAAGTAAAGAACACATGCGAAGTTGTTATCCAGTTTATTTCCATTTCTTTTAGGGCAATTCCTTTTAAAATGTCCATCTGCTCCACAAGTCCAACAAGTAATGGTGTTGGACTTTTCTTTTGACTTTCCCTTAGTCTTGTTATTATGTTGTTTTGAGCCTGAATCCTTTTGGCCTTTCTTCCAAGAGGTGTTAGAGTTTGAGAATAGCACCTCACCATGGGACTTACTCGCCTTTCCATTTGCATTTATATCCAGCTGCTTATAGTGAATTGTATTAATCACCTCATATAGGGTTACATTATCTTTTCCATACTTGAGTGTGTCCCTCATCTGATCAAACTGCTTAAGCAGAAACATCAAAAAAAGTATGATCTGATCTTCATCAGAAACCTCCACCATAACATTCGTTAGATCTGTGATTATCCTCAAAAATTCATCAATGTTGTTCTCAATAGACACAAACTCACTCATCCTGAAGCCATATAAACGCTGCTTCATATACATTCTATTTGGCAGGGATTTAGATATGTATCTAGCATCCAATATTCTCAACATTCCAACAACAGTTTTTTCCTTAAGAATCTTCCTTAAGTTCTTATTAGTTAGGCTCATAACTATTGTACTTCGTACTTTTCTTTGTTTCTCTGCCAGATGAATATGTTTATTTCTTAGCATCGGAAACTTCAGCCTCCACCTCTACTTTCTCTTTCGGATCCTCGAGTTTCACTGATGGCGTTCTTTTTCCTTCATATTGTTCTTCCTGACTTGCCAAAGCATCCGTCAGACCGAGTAGATCGAGATTCACCATTAATCTCTCCTTCCACATATTGTAGTCGATCTCTCCATCGAAGTTTTCAATTTCAATCTTAGTCGAAGGCATCGTGATTTCGATCCTTGATGAAATCGCCTTGATCGTATAGAGATAAGCCAAGTAGGTAACCTGGCTCTGATACCACTTCTTGAGAAACTCACTATCCTATACTATCAATTCACACAAGCTATTCTGATTGATTAAGAACTTGAATCCAATTTCGTCGAACACTAACGAAGTCTAATCAATCGAACGATGCAAGAAAGTAAAGAACAAATGCGAAGTTTTTATCCAGTTCAAGCGCACAAACCGCAACCCTACGTCTAGCCGAGACTTTGCTCGGAATTCACTAGGGAATAAGTGATATAAGCGTCGCCGGAAAATACAAAGCCACAGCGAAATCCCTCATCCGAAATCTCATTTCTCTCTATTTTCTCTCACCAGTGTATCTCTCACCCGATTGACACCAATTGACAACTCGCACACAAAGAAGAAGACTACCGAAGGTATTTAGACCTCTCCCCGAGCTCAACAATCTCGAAACCAACTTAACGACTTCGATAACAACCACCAACAGCTTTGTTGACTGACTTCTCCTTGGCGTTGACTTCAGCTGAAGAAACCAGCTCCCATTAAAATGACGACGCTTCATTTAGTTGATCTTTAACCGATCACTTAATCCACAAAAATTCCAAAACGAAATTTAATCAGTTGGTTTACCAATTCAAATCCAAAACCGGATTAACGGTTTTACAATGGTCATTCGATTCAAACAGCTCCGACAGTGAGATAATATATTTCCCTCGGAGAATAATCAAAATAAAACTACGGTTTTGATATATCTCATATATATTCTCAAATTAGGAAAATAGTGTTTTCCTAACATAGAAATCTCTAAAAATTGGGGAGGGGGAGAGAGGGGGGGTTGTATTTTACAAAATCATATACAGGCACCCAACCCTACTTGTTATTGCCAATAATTAAACATCCAAATATCTAATGATCGAACAGAAAAATAGAAAAAAAAAATCATTTTTCTTATTAATTCTCAAATCATTTTCTTTTTTTTCTTTGTCAAGATTCACAATTCTTTGATTATCCTCACGCACCTCACAATTCACATACACTGATAAGAAGCTAATGGTCAAATGTGGAGACACTGATTTAGTATATTCATATATTATCGTGTATCTTCTTCTTGATTTTTTTTAAATTCAAATATTATCATGTACCTCCTTTTTCAGACCGCCTCCGTATTAAAACCCCTACGTGTTAGTCACTACTTCTCCACGCCGCCATAGACGTGCTTTCCACTTCCTTCTTCCCCATCTATATATATATTCAGAGAATTCTAAGTTTCTAACCCAACCCTAAAAATCTAACCTTTTTCGTTCACCATCTTTAGTACATATTATCCTAAATTACTGAGTTTATTATGTCTCCTCCAGCGTTGATTTTATTTGAAGATGGTTTAACCAACAAATGGAGCAACGACGAGTGGCAGGGTCTCAGCGTTTTTCCGGGAGAAAACCCTAACCCTAACTGTAATTTCAATTTCTTGGTGAAGAATGCTGCTCTGCAGAACCAGCTGACAGTTTCCCGCCCATCTGTGAAAGATGAAAGCTTCAGAATGGTCTTACCTCTGGCGATGTCTCCACCAAGAGATAACGCCGTGCCGCTTCCTGTTCTTCCCGAGCCGATGATGAAACCACGGAAGAAGCTTAGCCACCAAGAATCTAAGCTTTCTTTAGGAAAATCTGAGAAAAACATCTACCAAGAAGAAGAAGATTTCAAGTGCAATGCCTTCTGTTTATCCTTCAATGGTTTTGGGAAGCCAAAACCTGTGAGATCACCAAAACGCGAGGATTCTTCGATAAAGAAGAAAATGATCAAAGCGTCATCGTTTTCAAACTCCGCTGTCTCGCTAAGTGCCTCGCTCGAGAAATTTGAGTGTGGCTCATGGGCTTCAACGACTGCTCTAACCCGAGAAGCCCGAGAAAACGGCCGACTGTACTTCGATCTACCTGTTGAGATGATCAAATGTGGCCCTGGAGGCTGCGAAGATGTGCAAGAACCAGTGAGTTCTGGTTTCTTCTTCGACAAGGAAACAGGAAGTTTAGCTTTGAGAAGCGTTCTAAAGACTTCTTTGTCAGGAAGGCAACAAAGAGATTCGGGTGAGACGTCACCGCAACGACGTGTCAGATTTTCAACCACGAGCTCGGTTTCATGCCCGACTTCACCGCGATCGTGTATTACCCCACGGCTGCTTAAAGCTAGAGATGACTTCAATACGTTTTTAGCAGCACAGAACGCGTGAAACGCTTAAAAAAAAAGAGAGCACTATAATAAGACTTTACGCTAATATATGTTCGTGTCTACGAGTGATCGGTATGTATATATCAATGGAGAGACAAATAGTTGCGTTCTATTTAGATTTGAGCCTCTGCATAACCAGATTATGAACATTATTACAAAAATTGTATCTTTCATGTTTGCTTCAAACAATAATGCTCTGTCTTGTGTTGCTCTGTTTTCAGTTTAATGCATTACTTATTACTTAGTCTTTACGTATCATTGATCCCTTGATATGTCATCTTTGATCGAATATTAAGCTTTGTTTTTGGCCTTATTCTCCTTTAATGGTACTAATTTTTCCGTCATGTGTAGTATTTATGTCTTGACAAGAAGAAAACTTCAATGTCAAGAAAAGAGGTTCAGTTAGTAATTCTCCTATAAAGAGCATATATATGAATCTCGGACGCAGATCCAAAACGCAAACGCGCTCCGGTCAAACTTAAAAGCAAACAAATGAAGAGAAAAGAAAGTTATACAACAAAAAACGTGTGTAAGGTTAAATGTATCGACTTATCGTTAGGGTTTTGAACCGTAGGTTGTGTTAATTTTAGGTCCTTGAATCGATGAAGACGCGAACAACGTCAAGGATCTTAGCACGACAAATTGGGCATTTCCCGCCATTACATTGTAGTTCGTTTGCGCATCTCAGGCATGTACACATGTGCCCGCACCTACATAAATTAAACGCAATAAAAACAAAATCAAAACCTGAGAAAGCCAAGCTTAGACTTTTTTGAATCACCAAAGGTAGGTGATTTGTACCTGTATAGAAGTGTCTCAACTTGCATTTCGTTACAAACGCAGCATTTGCGTTTCAGGGGATTTTCTCGGTGAACTGACTCTTGAAGGCTAGCGTTTACGTCCAAACACGTTTTGACAGAGTCTCGTAGCTCCGACATTTCTAGCTGGAGCTGTAAAATCTGTGATCTCATTTCGCTTATAATCTCCATTTCCTGAAACATTTTTTTGTGAAATATAAATGCCAATCTCACCGATATTAGTTGCGGTGTTTCGACATTTGAATAAGACAAGAAGACTCACAGTGGACTGAAGATTGTGCACAGGTGTGGAAGTAACCCCTGTGTCCTGAGAACTCCATGATCCTGCTGGTGATGGTGCAAATATTTGCGACGACGTTTGGCTCAAGTCATCTCTGACTTCATCTTCTTCTTCACATTTCTGTTCTTCTCCAGCTTCCTCAGTCCGCTGATCCGGATGTGTATGAACGCGGGAAATTATGAGATTATCGATCTTCTCTCGCAATCCGCTCTGGAGGAAATCGGAAACCGGTTTTCTGTATGATCAAGAGAACCGTTTTTAGGATTTTGTTAAATGTTTTGAATTAAGAAAGAAAGAATTATTTTGAATTGGTTTACCTCTCAAGGAGTCTGCATATATCGTCTTTGTCAGATCGAGTGTTCATCACTTCCAGATACCTAGATTTCCTCAGATCTTCCCAATAAGTCCGAGGCCTAGATATTTCTGTAAACCAGTCGTAGCTCATTTCTCCGTAATAAGACTGTTCATCCTCATACTCTTCTTGATCTTCCCATCCGTCCGACGTTTCTTGACTCTCAAGGAACGGTGTTTCTCGAGTTCCCTGAGTACCGCTTTCTACCATGTTAGCCACATTGTTCTCCAGTATTTTTGGTTCTTCATGAGTTAAGCTGGCGCAGGGGATAGTGTTATTGGGTTTTCTTTTAAAAGCTTCTGGTACTATGGTTTCTTGTATCTGAAGGTAACTCATCTCTGATTCAGTTTCTTTCTTGCATAGAATTGCTTCCTCTATCTTCCGGTTTAGAGGGCTTAACCTGTCTGTGGAAGAAGTTTCTTGAAGAATACTAATTTCTTTTGACTGCATGCTCTCGGTACTTCTCTCTGTTACTACGGTGGATTGTTGACCCTTCTTCCGTTCCGCTTCAAGGGCGGCGTTTGTTCTGAATTTTTCCCTGCGTAACCATTTAATGATTGAGATCAGTAAAATAGTTTCTGAGATCTGAACTTGTAAGTAAAGAATACATAAGGCTGGTTCTTGATCATACCTTAGGTGGAGAACTGTAGAACCAAGTTCAAGGCGATTCAGATTAGGTGTTTTTGCCCTAGACTGATGACGGTCTTGAATCACTAGGCCGCGTTTGAGACTCCTTAACCGCAACATTGACTGTGTTAACAAGGAAACGATAGAGATTTTAACTACTAGGAAACTGGGTTAATTTTGTAACTTAAGAAAGTTACGATCTGTTTGTGTAAATGGTGTCAAATTTTGGGTGTTTTTTGAATTGCAAGTACCAGGAGGCGACTGCGTTGAGGAAATTTAGAAACTGCGTTGCGTCCAAGAAGCGATTCCAGTTCCCGGTGACGGTCGCGCTCCAGACGCGTAAGCAAATCGGCGAACGCTTGCCGTCCTCGGAGTCGCGGCGAACTAGTACCCACCGGGAAACTACTTTTCTCCGGCATCTGTGTTTTCACAATCGGCATGTCGACGGTACCGACATTATCACCGGCGGTCAGCTTCAGTCTCCGGATAATCTCAGCGACTCGGCCCCATTTGCTCTCTCCGGAATCAGGAACAGAATTGAGAGTCTTGGATTGATACTCCACCGTTGGATCGTGATTCTTCCATTTGTTCTCCGATTCAGATTCTCCGTCGGTGGAGGGAGCCGAAAGGTTGGTTTCTTCGTGAACGCTCGCTTCCAAACTTCTCTCTGTTGATTGGCCGTGGATCGGCGAGTTTCCGCCGTTGGATCGATTCAGCCGTGCTTCCCATATCTGCACGAGAGAAGAAGCTCCTCCCAGATTTTCGTTTCTCTTCGGAGGTTTCGCCCTGTCGGAAAAGTTGTTCGCTTTTCTAATACGTGGTTTCTCCGGCGATCCAAGACGGGTTTTGTTCTTCTTTTTCGGCTTGTTCCCGATCCAAGAATCGACTATTTTCTGCGAATTCTCGTCGGAGATCGCCGCCGCCGATTTCACTTGGGCTTTCAGACTCTTCTTGAAAATGACGTCGTCGTCGTTGTTATTTCTTCGGTTGCGATCTCTGAGGATACATCCGAAAGAGGCGATCTCTACCTGAGAAGACGCCATGTTTATATAAATGAGTTAAACCTCTTCGTCAACGATCACAGAGACGAAGATAAATAACACAAAGACCCATCTTTGATCGGATCTCGTTCTTAGGAAATCTAAACGTTTCTCTCTCGACTAAGGGGAAAGACAAAAAAGAAGAAAAGTTCGTTTTTTCATTAACTGAAGACACTAAAATTTCTCTCTCAAAACAGAGTAACGATGAAGAAACAGAACTTCAGTGCAACTGTGTTTTGTTTTGTAATGTTTATCTATTTTTAGAAGGTCTAAGAACTGTTCTGTGCTTAGCCTCTAATCTTGGAAACCTGTTTGAAAAAATAAAGAATATAAACCAGAGTGTAAAATAAGGGAAGACAAGAATGTTGAGGGTCTCGAAGAAGCTTAAGGTGTTTATTATATGTTGGAAATGCAGAAAGCGTTCATTTCTGACAATTGAAAATGATTTTATTGGAAGTTTATAGCGTTTGGAATTGATGAATGTGACAATTAAAGATCATTTTAACTTTACTAGTCAGTAGTTAGTGCTTCTAATTAGGATGTTATGGAAGATGAAGCCGTGGAGGGTCCGAAAGCGGAGAGTCCAAAGGAGCCGTTGGCAAATGGGGGCCATTAAACTGGATTAACATCTGGATCAAAACCAACTCTTATTGTTTAGGTGGTAACTAGTTTGATTACATACCTTTCTAGATCAAGATTATGAGAATTTTTCTCTTAAATTATATACGGTGAATTTTTCATAATAGCTATGATGTATATAGACTATACTGTTTAGATGTATAAGATGATTAATATTAGTTTAAGTTGGTGACTATTTTTTTAATGAATGTTAAATTTATTCAAACCAACAAAACTATTGTTACAATGAATGTATCATATTCTGGCTTTTACACAAGATTTTCGAAAGAGATTTGATTCATCTGGTTGCAAACCAAGCTACCATCGCACCATCGATGTTAATCATGCTTGCCTTAAAACAGGAAATCCGATCTTGTATGCTCTTGTTTATGTTGTTGATGATAGTTGCAGAAGGAATAGGATCCTCACCATGCTTACGGGAGTTTCCCTTTCGCCAGAGTGAGTGCACTATAATCTAGGAGGTGTAGCGGGACAAAAATAGCTGAATCTTTTTTTGTTGATGTGGTTTGCTATACTTCAAGTATTATGTGCCGCTGAGTAGATAAGTTGGGTCCGAGAAGTTTTCCAGCTATATTTTGCCACATTTCCCCTCTATACGAGCATTCAAAAAATAGGTGGTCGCGTGATTCCAAACACCCGTTGCATAGAACACAAGAAAGCATCCACTCCTACATTCCAGTTAAGAGCTTTATTTCCTGTTGATAAGCGACAATGTGCCACCAGCCATGTCATTAGAGAGTATTTCGAGGTTGACCCAACGAACCAAATCGCCTTGTTATTTGCGACTAATCTTGCATATGTTTGAATTACCAAACCAGAATCTAAAACCTACCAAAGCTGATAAAGATAAAAATAATATTCTAAAGGAATAAGATTAACTAAATAGAACTCAAAATTATACTCCATAACTCTAGCACTTGTATTTGATACTTCATGGTCGCACATGTCGGACAACGTGATAGACTGCAACCATGTCTTTTGTATTTTTTCTTACAAAAACAAAATTCTGTTGATCTCTTGTGTTTTGTCAGAACAAAGAATTGAAGTGCAATCATGTTCTCAAACTACTATTGCGGATGGACGGAAGATCGGTGATGTTTTTTTATTTACAAATCACGGGAGATCTTTTCTGAAGGTGGGCATCCTATTGATGGCAACGTGAACCTTCCAAAATACAGTTGGGAGATCATGAAAGTGCCGGCCCTTAGACCATGTGCATTAGTGAATCCCTTCTCGGAGGTTCTTAACTATTTTTTATTATTTTTTTTTTGCAGGTGGACTAAAAAAAAGCAAAAAAAAAAAAAGAGTCAACCAGAATTCACTACGTCGCGTGAACAGTGACGAATCCGGCTCTTAAAGACTCTTAAATAAAAACTTCTTGTAAGAGGAGTTCTTAACTTTAATAATTTTTTAATAGTTTTGCATATGAACTTGCTCTTAGGTAAAGCTTAGGAAGCAGTAGTTTTAGACTCCACAATAATATATAATTTTAGGAGCAGCAATTTTAAGTTTAACCATATGGTATTATCAACTATGGACATAATTTTTTTATGATGCTTTAGACGTTCGGGCCGGCATTGATCATGAACACTGGTGCAGTGTCTTTTTCAGGACATTTTTTAACACTCAAACTATAACTAGACAACACAACTGGTTGGAATAGCTATGAAACGGAAAAGAAGAAAAGAAGAGTTCTAGAGAATCTAAACTATTTGAATTACAGGAGATCTTTTCGCAGATGGTCTCTTAAGATAAAATATTTGAATTAAAACTCACCTTACAAAAGAGTTTATTCTAGTTTTCTCTCACACTCCAACTCTCCCTCTTTTGCGATTGATTTGAGGTTTACCTAATTCAGGTGAGTATAATCGGGAAGACCACAAAATCTTTTCACCAAAGAGATGGAAAAATGTTCCAAATAAGAATATGACATCGTTAAATCTTGTCATGGAAGAGACTCTTTGTCTTTTTATGGCTGATTTTCCATAAATACTTTTTTTTTTTCTTCCTCGTTCTCCTTTTCTCCACTCCTTTCCTTTTTTTCTTTTGATTTGAATTATTATTGTTAATCTGTGTTTTGCATAATGGTTTTGGAACAAATATAGTTTTTCATTTTACTTGAAAATGCAAATAACTTTTTTTTTAAACTCAAATTACAAAAAATTATAATTGGTAACTTTAAAATGGTTTTTTTATCGTCTAGAACACTATTATAATCATGAGTGATATTTGATCTAATCATAACACTAAGAATCTTCTGATCAAGATCAACACCATGATTCAACTACCTGCAGCACCTACAATTACGATGAACAGCTCCACGAACAATGACTCTATGGTTCAGATCTTCCCTACAACACTTGATCTACGACGAATGGCTTCACATGTACCACACCTACGATATACAGTTCTCCCGCAACACATGAGAGCATGACGGTTGGTTGTTACCTACAACTCTAAACCTACTAGAAACTTGCATTCATTAATATGGCTAAATTGCATTCTCTAAAAATCGAACTCTAAACTTAAGTTTAAAAACTTTTAAATCCTGACCATTAGACCAAGAAGTTTTCACTAAAAATGGTTTTCTAAAAATGTTTTTTACACGTCACCATTTGGAAATCTAGTCTATGTTAAAAAAAGAATCTAGTATAAAATGGAAGAAACAAAAACTTGTTCGTCAGCTTGTGTATTGTCTCCGACACCTCCAAATCAATGGTCAAAGTCGATAGTTTCAGTTTACCTACTATATACAGAATCAAATCGTTTGCAATAAATTTTGAACTCCATAATTATATTTTGAAGAAGGAAAATAAATACCATAAAACCAAGTCTTTGATATTAAAACTGACGTCATATTTAAAAAGACTGTAACCCCTTTGATTTTTCAGTCTCCATCAATCCTCAAAGTTCACAATCACACTACAGACAAAGGTAAAAAAAAAATCGTACCATCTTTGCTTTTTCTTTTATTTTCTTTCCACGCATTAATACACCCAACCAAATATTTCCATAAACAATCTCACACATCTCTCTCTCTAGCAGCTCTAAGTTTACAGAAAAAAAATATCAACACTCATTTCTTGATCTTTCAAGAGCTCATCAATTCTGAATAACCTGAATAAACTCTCTCTGTTGTTTTTGTTTGTGTTGTCGTTGTTGCCTTTGTTGTATTATATTATATTTGTATAACATGTGATGAGATCTCCTCACATTATCGTTTCACTTGTTCTCTTCTTCTTACTTTCTCTAGTCCTCCAAACCCATCAAAGAACCATTGATCAAACTCACCGGGTTGGCTCCAGTGCTCAACACGCCAATGATGTGGCGGTGACTTCGCCGGAAGGGAGAAGAAGAGAGAGTTTTAGAGTTCGGCGGCCGATGACTACATGGCGGAAGGGAAATATGCTCAATTACAGTGAACATGGAGTCCCAAGTGGGCCGAATCCCATCTCCAATAGGTAGAGCTATATATTATTACAGAGCTTCTTGTATGAATAGTTTGCCAAGTAGTCTACTAGTATATCTCTTTGCTTATGAGGTCGCACGTACAAAAGTCATCGAATGTTATACCTGCTCTGTGTTGCTTCAAAGTTTGTAACTTCCCATTTTGCAGATGATATTATTTTGTGGGAGTTACTGTGATTTCAGAGTCATTGACTTCACACGTGTGTCTAAACAATCCATGACGGGGTATTGGTTGAGTTTGTGCAGTGATTTAATCACTCGAAATTAATTTGTGAGAAACTATTTTTTATTAAATCAGTCGGCTCCTAGAATTACAATGATGAGACCCTACAGTTCTGTATAAAACGGTACCAATAATAGTAAAACAAGAAAGGTATAGAAACACGCCAAGACATATATAGACAGACGTGCGTATAAAAGGTTTGGACCGTTTTCCACATTCAGAGTGTACCCATACTTTATGCTTTTATTTATTTTTATTGCTAACTAATTTCCAATCTCCCATGCAAAGATGCCCCGATCGAATATACGTAAGTTGTATTCAGCCAAACCGGAGCAAAATTAGTCAAAAGACAAGAAGAAATTTGAAATATAGAAGAGCCAGATTTCGTGGGCGAATCCACACACCTATTGACTTGTTCCCGGTTTTAGTTTAGAAAATATAAAGGCGGTCTATGTTAAAAGTCTTTCGGTACCCGTCGCATTTAATAATCACGAACCAACCATGGATCAATACAAATTAAATAGATTTGATATAGTTATAAATATATAGTACTTTGATGACTTCGAGAGGTCCCCAAAATACATGGCACATGCATCGCGGAACCTGCATTGACGTTGTGTCAACGAAAGCTAAGTGATGATGAGAGTAGTATACTGAATAGTGTACTTTTGTTTGGGTCATTATCTATTGCTATCTACATAGTTTTTTTGTCTGACTTGCTATTATTATAGTTTATTTCTAGTATCTAGAAATTATAGATCATGACACAAAAAAGCTGGACATTTCGATCTATATTATTGCAGATTATAGTTAATAATGAACGAACCAATGCAATTAACAGATCATAAGCATTATTATTCTTTTGGATTATAAAAATTGTCAAATTTAAACAGGATACTAACCTCGATGTAGTATCTTTTCGCCGTCTTTTAATAGTAGTTGAATAAGTAGTTTTCTTTTTTAGCATGTTCGTTTTCGGTACTAGTTAATAAGCTTAATTTTATGTGGGAATGCATACTTCTCGATTTAAATTTGGTAGATTGATGATTAAGTAAGTGTTAAGAGGATATATTCTCGGCCGTGTTGTTTCATTATCTTTCTTTTCATAAGTTGTGGTTATTTTGCGTTTTCCTGGCCTCAGTTCTCTTCTGGTTTTGGTTAAGGTTCATTCCTTGACTTTGAAACTTGACAATATCGCATCTAATGGTTTTGATTCGGTTGTAGTTTCAATTTATAATGTTTTGCGTAAATGTTCGGACTGTAAATGTTATGTTATGTTAATATAATGTGGTTATTCTTTGGTTCAGTTTACTCATGCTTCGATTACTTTACTATGCCAAAAACTTAATGTAAGTTTGTTTCGGTTTGGTTTGATGATGGGTTTTCTTTCTTTCTTGTAATACAGTCTGGATTATCAAAATAGTTACTGCACACGAGTTTGTCCTCATGTTCTTCAAAACTATTTACTGCATGCTAAAAAGGCAAGAACTAGAAAAGAAAAAGATAAAAAGAGGCACAAAGAAATAAAAAGGAAATCTAAAACGGCATAGTTTTGCGTGTAAAGGAAGAGAAGACAGACCTGGCATCCAAAGTTGCATTGAACCATATCATTTTCTTACTTTTTTTCCCTCGTCTTACATATATATCTCAATCTTTTATCCAAACTTTTGGATAGTATCAAACTAACAATATATATATTATATTGCACTAATCATAGACTTTGAATATCATCGATTTATATATACTCAACAGCAAATGGAGAATTTTTGTAATCATAATTATTTTGGTGAGGCATTATTTGTAGAAAATGGAGAAGACAGAGTCGCAAAGAGTAAATAACCTAGTTTTATACCATATACAAAAAACAAGTTCCATTTGATTAAAAAGCAAAAGAGATGGTACCCAAAATTGTGTGTGTACAAACTAAAAACTAAAACAACAGCAGCTACAACCGCAAATACCAAACGAATACAAAAATGTTGATGCAGCCGCAGCCGTAGATACCTCCGACAACCAAACAAATACAAATAATATTAACGCAGCCGCACGTACCTGCGGTTAAACGCTAATTTTTGTTGGCGTCAAAATTTTTTTATCGCCGACGGGGCGTTTAACTACAGCCGCAAATACCTACGACAACCAAAATAAACATAAATAATTGCCGCAGACGCAGCCGCGGCGACCAAGCGAACAACACTATTATATCAAAAACAAAAACATCTAAATAATTCAGTTGACTACACTGCTGAAAGCAAAATTTAAAACAATAAAAAAGGTGATGGCTTATCAATCATCCTCTTATACAGGAAATAAAAAGGAAGGCAATTATCAGTAAAACTATCTCATGCCTTATCTATCAACTCAATGTCAAAGAGAACAAAAGTTTTCTTAGTTGAAGTTAGTAAGAAATTGCAAAACAAAACCATGAATGTATTGACCAAAAAACCATGAATGTGAGTTATCAACAAATAAATTGTAGAGGTCTGTTTTTTAAACAAGTTAAAAAATAGAGGTTTATTTTGAAATATTTCTCAAGGCAGAGAAGAAGTTTTTTTTCTCTATCTCAATGTAAAAAATGAAAACCCATAAACGCCCACTCGAATCCGACCCTTGCGTTGATCACTGTTTGGGAGGTTCGAGCATATATCTCCAACAAGGTAGTGGTTTCGTTCTTTGCATCGGGATTTGATTTCGGTATTAGAGATAGAATTGTCCTTGTGTCATTGTTTGATGATCTCTTCCAAATGATTTAGTTCAGGTTGCTAACTTCGTCGTGCATAATTGTGGATTCCCTTGCTTAGAGATGGAATTGCATTATGAGTACCAATCTTAGAATCTGCCAATGTTGACTCTTCTTTCTCTGGGGTATTCTTGATTTAGTCTTAAGAAATTTTGGGGGGGAAACAGAAACTTTGGATTAAAAATTTAGATGAAAACGTCATCTTATTTCTGTTTCAAGAGTTTAAGGCCTTAGAAACAGGAGAAAAACCCTTTTTATGTGAATGGAATGGTGTTGCTTTTGCCTTTTGTTTGAACCATTAGTTGGAGCTGGCTTTGGGTTGGGCGAGAGAATGTTGGGATATAGCTCAGAATATGTGCAGAGCAACGTAAGTGATTCTTCGTGGTGAATTTGATTCCACCTTGAGAATAATTTTATGGTTTTCCATTAGTTTTCATGCTCTTAACTCGTTTGGAAATGGACCAGATATGCCGTTACTTCTCTGATCCTCAATACTATTTTCAAGTGAATGGTCTATATGTGAGAAAGAAATTGAAGATTGTGCTGTTCCTATTCTTACATGGGGTTAGTTAGTTCCTATATCGTGTCTTCTTCTTCTGCCTGAATCATTTAGGTTTACCTCAGAATCTTTGAATTGGCTGTTTGTGAAAGGATTGGTTGGTTGGTTTTTGCAAGTGATGCTTATGATAGCAATGTTTTGTCACTGGCGTATGGAGGCTATGCTTTCACTGGTCTATGCCTAGCTGTTTTTTCAAAGATAATGTGGGGTTTCTCGTACTATGCGTTAATGCCATGGACCTGCTTATGTACATGGATTTTCTTGGGGAAGACATTGAAAAGAGTTCATTGTTCATTGGATTGATTTATCTTCAGTGGCCAAGTTTCTGTAAGTGGTCAGCTTAGAGCTGGTAATTTTATTATTATTGGGTATGATCAGGTACATTGTCTTTATAAGGTATGCTCAGTTCACTACAACAATCTGCTATTAATGTCTTTTGGGCATTTTTTAGGAAGTGGTTTCCCACAGAGTAACGCATTTCCAGTGTAAATGGAAGGATCTTCAAACTTCAGAAGCTTTGGTATGCTCCCCTCCAGTTTATTGAACGAAAGATTCAGCCTTTGCAGAGAAGATATTGCTGCCAAGCTCTGAGGAATGGCACCAGAAAACCTGTTTCTTGAAAGATCAAGCGTCTCCAAACGACTCAGTTTTGAGATTTCCCCGGGAATGCTTCCTGCCATAGAGTTTCTTGATAAATTCAGGATTCGAAGGTAAGAGAGGTCCAAGATTTCTGCTGGGATTTCTCCGTTTATGTTGTTTCCAGAAAGATTAATGCTATAGACTATCTCTTGGTATTTACGTGCTCTTGTAACGATGAAGACAAGATTCTGGAACACCTCGAAGTTTTTACTATGCGCAATGGCTGTGAGATTGCTGATGCATTTTGGAATCGGGCCCGAGATTTTGTTTCCTGAGAGATCCAGAATGTGTAGATTTGGAATGCTACAGAGATCATATGGGATTTGACCATCCAATAAGTTACTTTGCAGACGAAGCATGAACAGAGAAGACAGGTTTCTTAGCCATGATGGAAGTTTCCCGGTCAGCTTGTTTCCTCCAAGATCAATGTTTGTAAGTCCGGAGCAATTCTGAAGAGTGTCTGGGATTTTACCTTCCAATGCATTCTGGTTCAGAAGCAAGACACTGAGGGAACGTAACACACCGAGAGACTCTGGTATTTCGCCTGATAAGTTATTCTCGGACGCGTCAATTCCATAGAGCATGAACGAACGATGCCAGCATTTTGGGAAGCTACCAGAGAAGCGGTTGTTTCTTAGAGAAAGAATTTGCAGTCCGGAGACTTCACATAGAGACGATGGGATTTCTCCGGTGAAGCTGTTATGAAAGAGGTAGATGTTCACCATTCTTGGCATCAAGACATCAATGTTCTTTGGAAGAGGACCTGAGAAGTTGTTCTCGTAAAGACGAATCTCTGTTGCGTTTGTTGACCAGAGAGGGAACGGGCCTTCGAAGTTGTTGGAGCTCAAATCAATGGTGTTTAACTTTGGGAACACAAGCTTTTGAGGTAATCTACCTTTGATTCTGTTGTTTGCTAGAATCAGGTAAGTTACTTCAGAAGAGATTCCTGAAAACCAGCTACCGGGTATTGTATCTTCAATTCCAGTGTTTCTGAGTGTGACAGAGTTGAGTTTGGTTTGTACTCGAAGCCACATTGGAAACGAAGGGCCGATCTGGCAGTTCTCGATGTTGATTAACTCCAGTCTGAACGGAGGTATCCATGTAGATGGCAACTTGAAGACAAGAGATCTGTTTGGTTCAGTTGTGAGACGGAAGCTCTTCAAGCTTCTAAGATTCTCGAAATGAGATTTCAGTAGAACACCTTCCCATGTGTTCGCCATCAAGTTCAGATCCACAAGCTCCACAAGCTTCCCCAAGCTTTCTGCGATTTTCCCATTCATGGCATTGAAAGAAAGATCAAGTTTCTTCAGTGACGCCATGTTTCCTATAGAGGACGGGATCGAACCCGTGAAGGAATTGGATGAAAGATCCAGAATTTGTAGTTTCCTCAACGCTCCAAGCGACTCAGGCAATGTCCCAGCTAGCTTGTTGGAACTAAGATCGAGATAGACCAAGCTATTGACTTTGTTTTTGGAGAAGGTGTCTAGAAACCCATTGATTTGACCGTTGAGTTCGTTTGCAGACATGTCAAGATACTTCAGTTGAGGAAGATCTCCAAGAACCGATGGAATTTCTCCCGTGAGTCCCAGATTATTAGACAGGTCTAGTGTCTCTAGAAGCTTCAGGTTCTTGAATCCAGAAGGAATCGATCCCTGGAGAAAATCCCATCTGAGGAATAGCTTTCTGAGGCTGGTGAGATCAAATAGCCAGCTGGGTATCGGCGAACTGAGAGAGTTTTCAGACAAATCAAGAACTTCCAGGAGCTTCAGATTTGCAGAGGAAGACAACGAGGTAGGTAAGTTCTTGAGCTGACAATTGAACAAATGCAACTCCTTCAGCTTCGAGAGTTTAGTGAAATCCTGTAACCAGGCTTCACCTACACCACTCAGATTCACATACCCCATGTTGAGGTAAGTCAGTGAAGAACTCAGACCCGAAAGCCACCCGAGGCCGCTTGCTTGCAAAGCAAACGTACCAGAGTCACTAAACGACCCAGCGTACAGATCAAGAGACTCCAGCTTCGACAAATTCCCAAGAACCGCTGGGATTTCACCGGAAAACGATGATGAAGAAAGATTCAAGTACCTTAGACTAACTGTCATGGCCCTGATCGAGATTAGAAGAAAAAAAAATTTAAAGCAAAAGAAGAATAAAACATTTGTGATCCTACCATTATATAAAAAATGGTAAAGAAAAAGAAGTGTCATCATGATCATCACAATCTTTTGCTTTTACAGCAAATTGACTATTGATCATGACTCAAAGCCATCTTATTCCACTCATTATCACGTACATTCTTCTTCAGAAATTTCTCTCAAGTTTTCTGATCAAATTCAGCCTCTTTAGCATCACTAAAACTCAGTTCCGACTTGCCAACTTTGAGGACGATTTAACTGCGGCTCAGGGGGTTCTAGATTTCGATCTTAGTACGCCTAGAAAGATCTTGTTCTCTAGTTTCTGTAGCTTCTTTCCGATCTTAATTCCGAGGTATATTCTGCTCACAATCCTTTCTAGAATATTGAGCAAAATCATCAATTTCCAAATCGAAAATCTAAACCCAGAATCGTTGATCTTACTTCAGAGTGGATATTAAGGCGAAATATAAGGAATCAGGAGACGTACCTTATATCACTGGAAAGCCCTGGATCTTAGCTTTCTAGAGCCGCCGAGTTTGAGCTTATAGGAGGTATGTACTGAAAGATATCGCCGTTTTCGTGAGACTGGTACAAAATCTGATGTGCTCACTTTAAATACAGATTGTTGACTGATCCGGATGAACCAGATTACGATTCTAGTATCATTGGAAAGCTCTGTCTCTCATCTTTCTATAGACACCGGCCTTGCTTCTTTAGGAGGTATATTTCACGAGTTATGGCTGTTTTAGCAAGAGTGGTCGAAACTGTTGTAAAACAGTTTTGTAGTAATTCATGTTCGGGTAGTGACTTTATAGGACCGAGCCTGATAACATCTGATCGAACTAGAAGACGTGCTACATATGCCTAGATAGATCTTGCTGCAAAGAATCCACGAAAAGTTTCGGATCATCATTCGGAGGTAAGGTGCTCCCGCAATCTAATCTACAAGTTGAGAAAAACCCATTTTTCTCAAAACGCCCAAAACGCTATTTTTGTCAAAACGCAGATTTCAAACGCTATTTATTCAACCGCCTAACGCTAATCGTTTAAACAATAACTTCAGGTCACTAAAAATAGTGTTTCGTCCGCAACCGCTCGAGACGCTATTTTCCAACCGCTTCAACCTTTATTTTCTGATGACTCGAAAAAGGCTAAGGTGCGGGTGGTATCTACGCAATTCTATACTAGTTTAGCAATATGTATTTTTACATTCTAAGTTTTGAATTAGAAAATATTTAACTAAATCATAAAGCTTATGTAGAGATAAGCCAAAGAAGAAATTAAAAGATATATAATAATAATAACAAAGAAAAGACATTGTTGTTGGACTACGGACGATCGCATTGTAAGCCCGTTGTAGTCCAGTTGGTGATGTAGTTCTGTGGACGATCGCACCGTCAGCCCGTCACAGGACGTTGTTTGTTGGACTACGGACGACCGCATTGTAAGCCCGTTGTAGTCCATTTGGTGATGTAGTCTGCGGACGATCGCATTGTAAGCCCGTTGCAGACTTGTTTGTTGGACAACGGACGATCGCATTGTAAGCCCGTTGTTGTCCATTTGGTGATGTAGTTCTGTGGACGATCGCATTGTAAGCCCGTTGCAGAACTTGTTTGTTGGATTACGGACGATCGCATCGTAAGCCCGTTGTAATCCATTTGGCCATAAAGGGTCGGTTACGGGAAGGTCCAACCCAAAACGTGATAAAGGGGTTGGCTCCGCCGTAAGTAAATAAATATAGAAAACGATAAGTTGATTAAAGAAGTGGAAAGATACGTAAAGTTAAAATATGAAAAGTTAAGTAAAGGAAATGCATTGTTATGTTAAATAAGTTCTAATCTTGGTTTAGTGTGTCGGAATGCCTATTGTTTCTCGAGTATTAGAGTTCCTTAGATAACATCAACACTGGGTAACTTGTTACTCAGCCCCCCTACTTCACCCTTTTTTTCAGGTGTTAGAGAAATTGCAGAGTAGCGGCTCAAGGTGGTATTTGCTTGGATGCTCATTTTACTGGGGATTTCGTATTGTAATTGTTAAAAGACTATATATATTTTAAAATATTGGTTTGTGTTTGAAAGATTGGATTGAAACAAATTATGTTTTATTAAACGATTGGAGACTTAAATAATTTATTGTTTAAGTTTATTATAAAATAATTGTAAAGTTTCTAGATGACTTGCCGTCTCCGCCAAGTAAGCGGGACGGGCGTCACAAAGTGGTATCAGAGCCTAGGTTAAAGGCCACTCCGATTCCAACTTGGAGGGTCGCCTTAAGTATTTTGAATTTTTTTTTTTTGGAAAAGGGTTTTTATAAAGTAAAACAGCACCGGCAGTACTGCACTTGAGCAAGTAAGTTTATGAAATTGTGTTTCCTGTGTGATATGTTAAAAGTAGTTTGTCTCAATAGTATTACCTTATCCCAGCGGCAGTAGAATATGTACTCATATTTAAACTGCTTATAGAACCGCCACCAATCCGAGGTGACGCATTTACCACAAAGTTAGGATTATTAAAATCTATAGAAAAAGGAGGATTTCAGTATCAAAGGGTCTATTAGACCTAGTAGCTCGTTAATATCAATAGTGAGTGTCAAAAAGAAGGACGGAAGTTTCAATGTTCGCATCGACTACTGAAGATTAAACAAAGTAACCTGGGAATCAGAAAAGGGGTAAACTAAAACCATCGACTCCAGCGTAATTCGAGGACGAATTGATTCTAAGTGGGGAAGAATTGTCATGGCCCTGATCGAGATTAGAAGAAAAAAAAATTTAAAGCAAAAGAAGAATAAAACATTTGTGATCCTACCATTATATAAAAAATGGTAAAGAAAAAGAAGTGTCATCATGATCATCACAATCTTTTGCTTTTACAGCAAATTGACTATTGATCATGACTCAAAGCCATCTTATTCCACTCATTATCACGTACATTCTTCTTCAGAAATTTCTCTCAAGTTTTCTGATCAAATTCAGCCTCTTTAGCATCACTAAAACTCAGTTCCGACTTGCCAACTTTGAGGACGATTTAACTGCGGCTCAGGGGGTTCTAGATTTCGATCTTAGTACGCCTAGAAAGATCTTGTTCTCTAGTTTCTGTAGCTTCTTTCCGATCTTAATTCCGAGGTATATTCTGCTCACAATCCTTTCTAGAATATTGAGCAAAATCATCAATTTCCAAATCGAAAATCTAAACCCAGAATCGTTGATCTTACTTCAGAGTGGATATTAAGGCGAAATATAAGGAATCAGGAGACGTACCTTATATCACTGGAAAGCCCTGGATCTTAGCTTTCTAGAGCCGCCGAGTTTGAGCTTATAGGAGGTATGTACTGAAAGATATCGCCGTTTTCGTGAGACTGGTACAAAATCTGATGTGCTCACTTTAAATACAGATTGTTGACTGATCCGGATGAACCAGATTACGATTCTAGTATCATTGGAAAGCTCTGTCTCTCATCTTTCTATAGACACCGGCCTTGCTTCTTTAGGAGGTATATTTCACGAGTTATGGCTGTTTTAGCAAGAGTGGTCGAAACTGTTGTAAAACAGTTTTGTAGTAATTCATGTTCGGGTAGTGACTTTATAGGACCGAGCCTGATAACATCTGATCGAACTAGAAGACGTGCTACATATGCCTAGATAGATCTTGCTGCAAAGAATCCACGAAAAGTTTCGGATCATCATTCGGAGGTAAGGTGCTCCCGCAATCTAATCTACAAGTTGAGAAAAACCCATTTTTCTCAAAACGCCCAAAACGCTATTTTTGTCAAAACGCAGATTTCAAACGCTATTTATTCAACCGCCTAACGCTAATCGTTTAAACAATAACTTCAGGTCACTAAAAATAGTGTTTCGTCCGCAACCGCTCGAGACGCTATTTTCCAACCGCTTCAACCTTTATTTTCTGATGACTCGAAAAAGGCTAAGGTGCGGGTGGTATCTACGCAATTCTATACTAGTTTAGCAATATGTATTTTTACATTCTAAGTTTTGAATTAGAAAATATTTAACTAAATCATAAAGCTTATGTAGAGATAAGCCAAAGAAGAAATTAAAAGATATATAATAATAATAACAAAGAAAAGACATTGTTGTTGGACTACGGACGATCGCATTGTAAGCCCGTTGTAGTCCAGTTGGTGATGTAGTTCTGTGGACGATCGCACCGTCAGCCCGTCACAGGACGTTGTTTGTTGGACTACGGACGACCGCATTGTAAGCCCGTTGTAGTCCATTTGGTGATGTAGTCTGCGGACGATCGCATTGTAAGCCCGTTGCAGACTTGTTTGTTGGACAACGGACGATCGCATTGTAAGCCCGTTGTTGTCCATTTGGTGATGTAGTTCTGTGGACGATCGCATTGTAAGCCCGTTGCAGAACTTGTTTGTTGGATTACGGACGATCGCATCGTAAGCCCGTTGTAATCCATTTGGCCATAAAGGGTCGGTTACGGGAAGGTCCAACCCAAAACGTGATAAAGGGGTTGGCTCCGCCGTAAGTAAATAAATATAGAAAACGATAAGTTGATTAAAGAAGTGGAAAGATACGTAAAGTTAAAATATGAAAAGTTAAGTAAAGGAAATGCATTGTTATGTTAAATAAGTTCTAATCTTGGTTTAGTGTGTCGGAATGCCTATTGTTTCTCGAGTATTAGAGTTCCTTAGATAACATCAACACTGGGTAACTTGTTACTCAGCCCCCCTACTTCACCCTTTTTTTCAGGTGTTAGAGAAATTGCAGAGTAGCGGCTCAAGGTGGTATTTGCTTGGATGCTCATTTTACTGGGGATTTCGTATTGTAATTGTTAAAAGACTATATATATTTTAAAATATTGGTTTGTGTTTGAAAGATTGGATTGAAACAAATTATGTTTTATTAAACGATTGGAGACTTAAATAATTTATTGTTTAAGTTTATTATAAAATAATTGTAAAGTTTCTAGATGACTTGCCGTCTCCGCCAAGTAAGCGGAACGGGCGTCACACTAACGATCTGGCCGATAAGCTCGGGGATCTCCAGGCCGTTGAAATCGTTTGAACTCAAGTCCAGATAGCTCAAGAACTTGAGACGGGTCAAAGACGGATTTATCTTACCCCGCAAGCAACCTCTTTTATACTCATCGGAGTTAACTATCTGATTCGGGTTTCTGAGATCAATCTTGATGACATGGCTGGTCCGGGCGTCGCAAAGAATACCGGTCCAGTTGCAGCAGTCAGATCCGGACCAAGTAGAGAGTCGACCGGAAAGATCAGTAAGTGACTGTTTGAAAGTGAGAAGAGCTTCTCGCTCGGTGGATATGCATTTAGGATTAGATGCTGAACCGAAATCAGGGGTTTTGAGAAGAAAGATTAAAATAAGATAGGAGAAGAAGAAGCTTGGCCTGAGGTTTAGCTTGAGGTTGAGGTCCATAATTGAGATATGTTTGTTGGTTTCTTTTCTCGAACGTTTTATATATACGTTTGAAACGCAGACATATTAGACCAGCATTGTGTAATATACAAAACTGAATACTGTCTGTATCTGGAACAAATAAAAACGCGGCTTATATGAATATGGACACGTGAAAAAAGGCTGGCGTGCATCGAAGTAAGTGGAATAAGATATTTGAGCCATTACAGGCTCGTGGTGGTGTTTTGTGGGGCGACCACTCGTTGACTTGTATAATAGCTGTTAGATATTTTTTTAAATGGGATTTGTCTGTTACTCTCACGGTCTCACCGTCCTAAGCAATTCCCATATGGCTTACAAATTCAAAACTGGGCTTCTTAGGCCCACAATATAAATTACGAATATATTTGGATGTATGTATGGGCTTTTGAAGGGAAGGGAACCAAAAAATTTTGGTCAGAGAATTGAGTCGATTGCTATGTTTTTCTGCCAAGTCAACTATCACATGTCAATTTTTTTAATTTTATCGCAAATTGATAAACTTTTAATACATAAAGCATTATTAGGATGTGAAATGTTGTACAACTAAATAATATAAAAAAATTGAATAAATTTTTCTCATAAGTTATCTCAATTAGTTCAAGTTATTCTCCTCATATAACTCAAAGAGATTCAAATATTCAAAACTAATATTCGATACTCTTTTATTCATACATTATTTTATATTTCCCAATTGCTGTTCATAGCCAATAAAATAAATTGAATAAAATTTTATTATTTTTTACTATTTGTATTAAACAAGATTTGAAAGGTTGTGTATAAAAACATAATTAAAAGGAGTGACCATAAAATGAAAAGACGCACATTTTGACGAAAATAGAAGTTATATACGAAAAAGTACGAAGAAATTAATCGGGAAAGATAGAACCATTCTTTGGTATTTTTTAGACTGTCATTTATGATTAAGTTTTTTGTGTTTATGTAAGTGTGATATCTGATTTTAAGTTAGAATATGATTGTCGGAAAAGAACAAAAGAGTGAACGAAAACAAAAAAAAAACAGGTTAGATGAATCAAATGAAAAAAAAATTGTGTATAAAAATAGAAAATAATGTTTTAAAATAATTATTTCAAATAATGAAAAGACACATCTTTCGACGAAATAGAAGTTATATACGAAAAGGTACAAAGAAATAAATCCGAAGAGACACGACCGTTCATTGATATTTTTAGATTGTTATATCTTAAACCATAATGATTTCAAAGAAGGAACAAATGAAAAACAAAAGACTTATGCTAAAAAAAAATAGATGAAGGAAGTTTAAAACAATATATAGGATTTTAAAGATTATGAATAAAAGACACAATTAAAAAAGTGACCGTAGAATGAAAAACACACCTTATGATGAAAACATAAGTTATATATGAAAAGGCACGAAGAAATTAATCCAGAAAGACACAACCGTTATTTGGTAATTATTTATATAGTTATTTGTGATAAATTATTTGTGTCTATGTGGGTGTGATATCTGATTTTAAGTTATAATATGATTGTCGGAAATGAACAGAATAGTGAACGAAAAGAGAGAAAGAAGAAATATATGTTAGATGAATAAACTGAAAAGAAGAAAAAATAGGTTATGAAGGATGTTTGAATATATATATAGGATTTCAAATGTTGTGATTAAAAGACACAATTAAGAGATGTAACCGTAGAATGAAAAGACACATCTTTTGACGAAATAGAAGTTATATACGAAAATGTATAAAGAAATAGATCTGAAAGACACGACCGTTCATTGGTATGTTTTAGATTGTTATTATTAATAGAAGTGATTAAAAGACACAATTAAAAGACTTGAACATAAAATGAAAATACACATCTTTTGACGAAATATAAGTTATATACGAAAAGATACGAAAAAATAAATCCGAAAAGACACGACCGTTCATTGATATTTTTAGATTGTTATATCTTAAACCATAATTGAGATTTCAAAGGAAGAATAAATGGAAAACAAAAGACTTGTGTTACAAAAAAATAGACGAAGGAAGTTTAAAACAATATATAGGATTTTAAAGATTGTGAATAAAAGTCACAATTAAAAAATTGACTGTAGAATGAAAAACACATCTTATTATGAAACATAAGTTATATGCGAAAATGAACGAAAAAATTAATCCGGAAAGACAGCCGTTGTTTGATAATTATTTAGATAGTTATTTGTGATAAATTATTTGTGTTTATGTGGGTGTGATATCTGGTTTTAAGTTATAATATGATTGTCAGAAATGAACAAAATAGTGAACGAAGAGAAAGAAAGAAAAAAAATATGTTAGATGAATAAACTGAAAAGAAGAAAAAATAGGTTATGAAAGATGTTTGAATATATATATATATATATATATATATATATATATATATATATATGATTTGAAATGTTGTGATTAAAAGATACAATTAAGAGATGTAACCGTAGAATGAAAAGACACATCTTTTGACGAAATATAAGTTATATACGAAAAGATACGAAGAAATAAATCCGAAAAGATACGACCGTTCATTGGTATTTTTTTAGATTGTTATTATTAATAGATTAAAAACTTGAAATAAAAAATTGATTTGTGAATATTTTTTTTTTGTCAAAGATTGATTTGATGAATGTAATTTTTCCATATGAAGTTGGAGTTATTTTCGGATTTATCCGTGATATCGATTTTTTGCAATTTATTATAATTTTTTCATAATGCCCTTAAAATAATACTGATAGATTCTATTTTCAAAGTTAAAATCATGAACAAAAGGCTTAAAATACAATATATATATATATATGAATAAAAAAGTAAAAAGTTATTTTATTTTTTGTTAATTTTCTAGTGTAATGAATATAAATATTTTAGAATTCTTAGTAGTAATATATTAAAATAAATTTTTTACTAAAAATATAAAAGTAAAATTTAATTTATCAGTTTCTGACATTCTTTTTACATGTGGCAACTGAATCAGTAGAAACTAAACATGTAGCATTCGAGTTAGCAAAAACTATACATTTGGCATTTGACTTAATAGGGTTGACTATAACCATTTCTATGTAAGTTTGATAGTTCATGTAGTTTATTCGGAAGAAAAAATAATTGAGATTAAAATCGACATTGTATAATTGTGCGTGATTAAATTTTTTAATAGGCCATTTTCCCACTTTTAAAAGCATCCAAATTTTTAGTTTTCTTATGATATAATTTGCCTTACGATTATTATCAGTGGCTAATTATTGGTAAATAATCCTAAAACAAAATGAATGATGAAACAGAAAAGTTTGGAAACAAGTAGTTGCAGAGTCATGGTAGGTCCGCTGACTCTACCAAGTACCAAGTCTTCTCTTCCAAATACATTGCTTCAGATAACCTTTTGTCGTCAAAAAAAGACTAGAAACTCGAAAACAGAGAGAACAATGTCTCGGAGCAATAAAGGAGCCGTCGTCTTGGCTTTAATTCTAGCGTTGACCACCATGGTCAACGGTGTTTCAGCAAGATTCTTTGTGCAGAAGAACAGCGTGACGGTCCTTAACTACTGGGAAATGGGAGCTAAGCACGACGCAGCCATCGCAAACTTTGGCATCCCAAATTACAGCGGTTTCATGATCGGTTCCGTTGTATACGCAGGCCAAGGCGCTTACGGATGCGATACGTTGGAAAAAAACTTCTATCCCAAGTCTCCTTATCCCACCATCCTCCTCATCGATCGTGGAGGTAAAATTTCTTCACCATAGATATATGAGACTTCTTGTAATGTTGAGTTATAGAAGGAAAGTTCTGTAATTAAAGTTTGAGACTTGGTCAGAATCTCGTTCTATTTTTAGAAGTTCTTATGGATTGTGGGCTTTTGCTTTGACTATTTAGTAAGAACTCATGCAAATTTTTACCGTTTCATCAAGAATCTGATTGAAAGTTTGGAATAGGGGTGGGCATTAGGATACTCATTCGGGTTCGGTTTGGTTTTTTGCGGGTTTGGATACCGAAATTACTAAGAAATGTCTTAAAACTCGAAAAACTATTCAAAAGGATCTCAAAATACTCAAAAATCCCGTAAAAGTACATCAAAACTATCTAAAATCCGAAAGTACTCGAAAATATAGGTTCTACAAAGAAATCGATACCTGCAAATATCGAGACTTAAACTCCATTCGAATATTTTATAGAATTGGTTCGGATCGGAATGAAGTTTTTCGGGTCGGATTTCGGGTTCAGTTATAGACGCATAGCCTAGTTTGGAACTTTTATTGTTAACATCTGCCTCTTATACGGTTAAGTAAATCCAACTCTGTTCTGTTTTATTTTTTAGTGTGTAGTTTTGCTCTGAAGATAGGGAACGGGCAACTATCCGGTGCATCAGCTGTTCTAATAGCAGATAACATTGTTGAGCCATTGATAACAATGGATTCACCAGAGGAATCCCAAGACAAAGATCATGTCTTTAAAGACAAAATCAACATCCCATCAGCTTTGATCCTCCGCTCTTTCGGAGATAGCCTCAAGAAAGCTTTTAAAAGAGGTGAAGAAGTAATCTTGAAGATAGACTGGACTGAGTCTATACCAAACCCTGATGACAGAGTTGAGTATGAGCTATGGGCTAACACTAATGATGAATGTGGTGTACACTGCAATGAACAGATGAACTTCATTAAAAACTTCAAGGGAACGGCTCAGATTCTCGAAAAAGGCGGTCATACTTTGTTCACACCTCATTACATTTCTTGGTTTTGTCCCAAAGAGGTTTTACTTAGCAGGCAGTGTGAGACTCAGTGTATAAACCAAGGGAGGTATTGTGCTCCTGACCCTGAGCTAGACTTTGAAGATGGATATAATGGGAGAGACGTTGTTTACGAGAATCTGAGACAGTTATGTGTTCATAAAATAGCTAAGGAGAAGAACACTTCTTGGATCTGGTGGGATTATGTGACAGATTTTAACATCAGGTGTTCTATGAAGGAGAAGAAATACAGCAAAGAATGTGCAGAGACTGTTGTGGAATCTCTCGGTAAAATTGGCCTTCTTGCATCTCTTTCTTTAACAGTTTCAAAGTTTAGGCTTTGAATGGTTACTGCGGTCGCAGTGGACTAAATCAAATGCGGAGTAAAACACTCAACCTTATTGTTTGACTATTTTTTTCTCAGGTTTGTCTCTTGACAAGATCAAGAAATGCATTGGTGATCCTGATGCTGATGTAGAGAATGAAGTTCTAAAAGCCGAGCAAGCTTTTCAGGTTCGCGGTTTCTTCAGATTCACCAAGCTATTTATTGTTTCTTTCATGACATTCTGAAGTACAGTTAGGCCAGGAGAATCGTGGTGTTGTCACAATCTTTCCAACATTGATCATTAACAATGCTCAATATCGCGGTAAGCTCTTCCTTCTCATCGATCACCGAACAGTTTGAATGATTAGAGAATCTTATTTTGTTCTCTGCTTAGGTAAACTGGAGAGAACCACAGTGTTGAAGGCTATTTGTTCAGGATTCAAGGAGAGAACCGAACCTCCAATATGTTTGAATGCAGGTCAAGTCACTTCCATTGAGTAAACCTAGTCTATTCCCACAAGTACATACTAAGAAGCCCTTCTTGTTCATGCACTCTAAAACAGATATAGAGACCAATGAATGCCTTGAATCTAATGGAGGTTGTTGGCAAGATAAGATATCTAATGTAACGGCTTGCAAGGTATAGTGAGAAGAGGCTACAATATACCAATGATTTTATATGGTTTATTTTTTCATAAATTACATGAATTGTATTAGGATACATTTAGGGGAAGAGTATGTGAGTGCCCTGTTGTCAATGGTGTTCAATATAAAGGAGATGGTTATACCTCCTGCAAGCGTATGTTCTTGAAACTTCTTCATATCTCATTACATATTTTTGTTCACTGGTCTGAAAATTTCCTTTTCTTGTATTTGATACAGCTTATGGACCTGCAAGATGTGCTATGCACGAAGGAGGCTGCTGGTCTGAAACCAGAAATGGTCTAACTTTCTCTGCTTGTTCGGTTAAGTGATCACTGCTGCTTTTTGCTCCACTTGCTGCTAAAAGTTTGAAACTTTTTCTTACTTTTTTCCGATTGCTCGATGCAGGACTCAGAGACATCAGGATGTCGTTGCCCTCTTGGCTTCCATGGAGATGGTCTGAAATGTGAAGGTGAAAAGCTTTTCAACAATATGTCATAGTAAACTCTAGTTTCCTTTCTGACGAATCTTGATTGGTTTTTAACTAGACATTGATGAATGCAAAGAGAAATCAGCTTGTCAATGTGATGACTGCAAATGCAAGAACAATTGGGGAGGATATGAATGCAAATGCTCTAACAACAGTCTCTATATGAAAGAACAAGACACTTGTATCGGTATGTCGAAGAAATCTAGATATTACTAGAACAAATTTCAATGTTTTTACATTCATACTGGGCTTGTGCAGAGAAAAGAAGTGGATCAAGAAGCAGTTGGTTCTTCACAATTGTGGTTCTAACCGCCATTGTAGGCCTATCCGTAGCTTCTTATGTATTCTACAAGTATCATCTTCAGGTAATGTCACTTTGATACGTATGACAAACTCTTATGCGTATTCATCAAACTCTAATTGATATTTTATTTTTTTATCGAAAACTATAATGCAGTCCTACATGGATTCGGAGATAGTGTCTGTAATGTCTCAGTACATACCACTCGATAGCCAAAACAGTAATGAAGACTCGAAGCAAATAAGAACATTAGTCGTCTGTAATGAAGACTGTTGAGTCTTGGTTGGAGACTTGGAGTGTAGTGTAACCGCGTAAATGGGTCTTTTTTGTCAAGAATCAAAATTTTGAGGCGTTAATATATTTTTCTGAAAAAATTCATTTATTTGCTTTCATTGAGAGTTGAACTCAAGACCTCCCGCTTACTAAACGGGTGCTCTAACCAACTGAGCTATGAAAGCCTTTTGAGTGAAGTGAACACCAAAAACAAATTGACTTTGATAAAAAAATCTTTCACGTTTCCCTTTACAATCGGATTCGAAAACCCCTAAATAATCTAAAGCTCTAGTGTTCATCAATTAACTGGGGAAGATGAAGGGAAATTTGTCGATCGCCCGTCAGGTTTTTCAGCACCGTTTCTCCACACTACGGTCGTCGTCGGCACTCTCGTCGCGATCCTCCCCCTCGTCCAGTCCCGCCCGATCGCCTGTTTTCGCCCCTAACTCGATGTCTTCGCAGATCTCTAGAAACTCGCTGTTACCTGCCTCCACCTTTGGCGCGTCCAGCGAGTCTAACTTCTCCAAAGCTAGTTTTCCCAGCCGGAGAAGCCTCTGTTCTGCAGCGGGAGGTATTCGCTCAATTGTTTCTGTTGGTTCCTGTGTGTTTATTTGACATTTGCATCGAGTGTATGATCTAGGCATAAGTTAACATGACCCTGCAATTACGATTTATAGGTGAAAATGCTGTTGTTATAGTAAAATCAGAGCAAGAGTTCATCAATGCAATGAGCAAAGCTGAAGGTAAGAAATCATTCGATGCGTTGTAACTACTCACTTCACATCAAGTGAAAATTTTCTGCTTATGTTGTCTCTCAATGTTATCTGTATTGCTTCAGGTGGATCTTCACCGTCGATCTTCTACTTCACTGCCGCCTGGTGTGGACCATGTATGTTATTACTTCGGAAAGTCAGTTTTATGTTCTGTATAGATATTTTCATTGCGAGAGGATTTATCAGTTGGTGTTTAATGGCTGACTTCAGGCAGGTTTATCGCCCCTGTAATCGAGCAGCTAAGTAAAGAGTATTCCGATGTAACAACGTACAAAATCGACATTGATGAGGTATGTTGGTTTCTGTGAGTAGAACCTTCTATAGTGTTCTGAGCTTGAACCAAAGGATAAACTTATTTGGTGTTCTGCATAGAACCTGAGTTCCCACACTGTTTTTTTCATTGTTATATATATACCATGTTTGCGATTGAGTTAGCGAGTAAAATAGCTGAACCCTACAATATTGAGCTTAATTTCTTCTCATGAATGTCAACTTAAAAACTTCACTAACAAAGATGTTGTGCTTCCATATCTGTAGGGTGGACTTTCGAACACTCTCAGCAAGATGAGTATCATGGCTGTGGTGAGCTTCATTAACCTTTCCTTCCAAAACACAACCTACATTTAGCTGGAACAAGTATATATATTTATATATACAAGCAATTTTGATATCAGTCTCCTGAACATTTATGATGCAGCCAACACTGCAGTTCTTCAAAGAAGGCTCGAAAAAGGCTGAGATTGTGGGCGCAGATGTTACGAAGCTGAAGAGTCTCATGGAACAGCTCTACAAGTGAATACCAAATGTTGAATACTTGCAATTTGTAAGAGTGTAGTTTAAAAGACTATCCCAGTCCAATAAAATCAAACCGTTGACTTGTTGGGGGCTGATGTTGTTTTGTTGAGAGCCCCAGGTGGTCTTCTTCAAATAGGAGTAGATTGGAACATATGATTTAACCAGGGAATTGAATCAACTTAAACCGGTTACGACCAGCTTATCGTGTTTGCGTACTAGCAAATTCATGTTATCACACATCTTGAAGTTGGAAATTTGGCAGGGATGAAGTAACAAAAACTGAACCTCCCAACATTTTTTGTATAACAAAGAAGAATGAATGACTGGTATATATGGTACAATATCGATTCAGACCAAAAAAATGATAAATCTAAAAGACTAGAAACGTATCATCTTCTTCAGCTTCTGAAGTCATCTTCTTGTTCTTCCTCATTTTGTTGCTAAGATCGGTTACAACCGAATCAAGAGCTTCAAACTGAGGATGAGATAAATCTCCAACTACAAAAGCATGCATTTGTTTCCCGACAGCAACCCAACTGCAACCCGGCTGTTTCTTCAACCCTTTCTCCTTCATCTTCATCCTCATCTCTGCAGCTTCCTCCCCTTTACCACTCCGTTTATATATATTAGACATCATTACATAGGTCCCAGCATCATCCGACCCTGTTTCCAAAACCTTCTTCACCACCTCCTTAGCAATACTCAATTCGCCGTGAACATTACAAGCTGACAAGAGCGCTCCATAGACAGAACCTGATGGCTTAGCTTCGTCACTGTTGATGAACTCTAACACATCTTTCAATCTACCAGCCCGACCACAGAGATCAACAAGACACGTATAATGATCTTCTCGCAGAGAAAGCGACTTGTCTCTCACGAGCTCCTCAAAGAACTCCATTCCTTTCTCTACCAAACCGGCGTGGCTACAAGCAGATAGCAAGTTAAGATATGTCACCTCACTGGGTTTAAACCCATGTTTCCGCATCTGATCATACATTTCAATTGCTTCTTTCCCATCCCCATGGTGTGCATAAACCGCAATCATACTGTTCCATGATATTAAATCCCTTTGGCTTACTATCCCAGAATCAAAAATCTTCCTAGCAGCTACCAGTTCGCCAGATTTTGAGTACATGTTAATAAGCGCTGAAGTCACAAGCTCGTTCTTTTGGTGAACTGACTTACATATCAACTGGTGAATCTGTTGCCCTTCCACAAGCCCAGCCAAGTCACTACAGGCACTTAAAATGCTCACATAAGTTCCTACATTAGGCTTAACACAGCCATCCCTTAACATATTTGAGAAAACTTTCAGCGCATCTTCGTAATCTTTATTCTGGACGTATCCTGTAATCATCGTGGTCCAGGATATAACATTCTTTACAGGCATCCGGTCAAACAAAACACATGCCCTGTTTATTTCCCCATTCCGTATCAACCCTGTGATCATCGTATTCCATGACGCAAAGTCTCGTTCCGGCATCATTTGAAAGAGTTGGTCAGCTTCTTCCATCCTATTGTTATGTGAATAACCTGTCACCATTGCGTTCCAAGAAATGATGTTCCTTTCGGGCATACAATCGAAAACCCGCCTCGCTTCATCTACCTTACCGTTCTTTGCCAACCCGTCGACCATAGCAGTCCATGAAATGACATCCCTTATAGGCATTCTTTCGAATAGACTCATGGCCTCTTCTATCCTCCCTCGCATCACCAGCGCTTTAATCATTGTGTTCCAAGAAACAGTGTTTCTCTCAGGCATTTTATCAAACAGTTCGAGGGCCTTATCAATTCTCCCGCTCTGAGCATACCCATCTATCATAGTGTTCCAAGAAACTATGTTTCTCTCCGGCATTTCCTGGAAAAGCATCTCAGCTGGAGAAAACTGCTTAGATCTCAAGTACCCACTAACCATGGCTGTCCAAGTCACCACATTTTTCTTAGAATCTACTCTGTCGAAAAGCTCTCTAGCTTCTCTCATATTCCCTAACTTAATATACCCAGTGATCACATCCGTCCATGTGATCACATCTCTCTCAGGTAATCCGTCGAACAGTTTGCGTGCTTCTGTGATTCTACCTTCTTTGCAAAGCTTTGAAATCAGCCATTCGGGTCGTGCCGCATTCGGCTTCGGGATGTATCCTTCCCTTCTGTGTATTGGGCTTCCAGGATAGCTGGAAGAGTAAACGAAACGTACGAGAATAAATAGTCGATCATGATTTGATATGGGCAAAATCGATGCTCTTCTGTAGGAACTTCTCAGCCGCGACCATGCGCGAGATAGCATCAGCTATAAGATGGAAAAAGTGAGCTATGTATGTTGAATCGACCAGGGAGCCCTATCACAGAGATTATCAAATCGCATCAGCTCAAAAAATCATCCGAGGCTGAAGATTTCCCCGGAGAAATAATTGATTATTTCACCTTTCGTCAAAAACTGTGGTTACGGTTTCGTGAGGAACAAAGTCTTTGACTATGTCGTGTTCATCAATGGTGTTTGTAATGATGAATGGGTGCTAGGATTAGGAAGAAGAAGACGTTAGGTTTATCGATATTACAAATTTACCCCTACTATTTTGAACATTTGCAAATTTGGGGATTCGAACTCATGCAAGGGAACAACATGAAAAAAAAAAAAAAAGCTCGTTACGGTTCAGTAGATGATGCCTCGTGTTTGTCTCTCAACAACATCACACACACACACAGCATAAAGTCAAGCATAGGGAGATTGACCAAGAAGTGGTTCCAAGTCACCCAATTGTTGCCTCAAGAAGTTGTAGACTGACTCTGTAGAATCCGAAGCTATACGAATCACGACTCCTTTTCCCTGCGAAATTTTACACCAAGTTTGAGTCACTCAGCCTAGCCAATAGCCATTTTATATACCTTCTCTCTAATCTTACCGATTAATATTGTCTAGTTTTAGACAAAGCTATATATGGTTTCTTGATGGACATTCAGAAAAAGGGAAAGAAAGCATGATACTAACCTCAGGGCCGAAAGTGCTGCAGGAAGCTATGAACTCTGGTTTCATGGAAGCCATTACGAGAGCTTGAATCATAATTGTGTCTCCGAGAACCATAAGAGATCTGCAATTGTTCCGACATCATATTCTTAACGTTTTCTTGAATTTGCTTCTGGATTTCCCTCAGCTTTGGCCTTTAAACATATTTAGCAAAGATCCTAATTCTCATAAGAATAATACCCACTGTAAAATGTGCTCTAATGCCTTCTCTAGTACTAATACATGAATACAAAAAGAAATATACCCGAATAGAATGACCATTGCTATGGCGTGATAGTCTTGCATCCGTTCGGTTATGCTTCGGATGCTCCTCTTCTCTAGCAGCACCTGCAGTTAACAAACCATTACCAAAGTAAGGTTTAATCTCGGTCATGCTTCGGATACTACATACAAGATTTGCAAGAGTGATTTACTTGTCAAGGTAAATTCTTTTTCATTCTATAAATCAGAAATTGTGTATGGGATTAGTAATTACTGTGTCAAGGAATAAAGGTTGATCATCTTCCAGGTAGACATTGTTGATGCTCTTATAAAACTCAAAATCCCATTTTTCACCATTCGCGATGACGCCCGCTTGTGATCCAATCCACAAGGACAAGATTAGAGTCTGAAACCAATCTAAAGATCTGTTTCTGATAGTACCGTGCAGTAGAGAAGCAAGTCACTGGATCTGGAATCACAACCAAAAGAGCTTCACTCCCAACTCTCGCCTATCAAACCTAAAGATCAATCAAGAACAAGAAATCAAAGAAAAGGGTCCTATTCTATTGCAATAACAATCTGTTCTTCTACCAAAGCTCAGATGATTCTAGCAGATATGTCAAAGAAACATTACTTCCAATGTTTGTTCAGAACACTTTGATCCTATTGCCTTGTATACCTGTATTGAAATTACAAGATTCAAGCCCAGAAAATCAACCAAGTATTAATTTAGAGTCCACTTCAAAGAGTGTAATTTTGAATAAAGGACATAATGATTCAACCTTAGTAGAAGACTGGGTTGTAAGCACTGCAGTGCATCCATCACCAATGGTGAATTCACATGAAATCGAATCTCCCTACACATAATTTGAGCAAGAACTCGTTCGGTTCAAGCATCAATTGGCAAATTTATTGAGAGACAGAGTGAGAGAAAGAGGAGATACGGAGACAATGCCGCCGCCATAGGTGATGCTGTAAATCCAGACAACGTCAGTTCCGGCAGGACCTACCTGAAAGTTCAGTATCGCCCTTCACTATCAAGGGAATATAAACAACTGAAAACTGTGAATAGATTCAGCATAGATAGAGAACCTTGCTAGGAAGTATGAACTTGAGAGGATACTTAGAGAAGCAACTCGTGGCCGTAGATCTTCCTCCGATCTTCTCCACCACCACTTTCCCTGTCGCCATCTCTGATCTCTCTCTCCAATGTCGTCTACTTTCTCGTTTTAATTTTGAGTTGAATAAATATATACACAACCCATCAGTTTCTGGGTGTTGAGAAAGATATGATTTTTTGAGTAAAAAAATGTCGAATTTATTCGTAGGAACAGATCTCAGGTGCTAATCATACATAAAGTCGAACGCTTTGAAACCAATATTACAACATTACCCACTCTTGCCTAGAAGCAAGAAACAAACTTTATGGAACCGGTACATCTTCAGAATCTCTTGGATGTTTTTATAAGAGCAAAACTGTAGGATCCATCATCAATGGCGGAAATGTCTAACATTGGTGAAGAGCAGAGAGACTCCATACTTGTTGCAGCAATCAATGGCGTCTTGATCTCTAATACTCCCTCCAGGTTCTGCTATAGCTCCTATTCCCTTCTCGCACGCCTCTTCCACTGCATCTTTCCAAGCTGTGATTCATACATCAACAACAAAAATCAAAACTTTTTCTTCTTTGGCAGTACCAATGAATGTTTGGCATTACAGGCTTTGGCCAATCCTTCTGGTTCATCTTTAACTAAGAATGGTTTAGGAGAATCAAAATACCAAATGGGAAGAATGCGTCACTGGCCAAGGCAGCTCCTTTGGCTTCCTCGCCAGCTTTCTTAAAAGCTAGTCTCAGGCTCTCTACTCGATTTGGCTGTCCACTTCCCATCCCCAACATACAGTTGTTCTTCACCCAAAGGAATGAAGAATCAGAATAGTATATAAAGAGAACAAGACAGGGAATCAGAGAGAACAAGACCAACCTTTGCTATGACAATGGCATTGCTCTTGACATGCTTAACGCAAAGCCAGGCAAATTTGGCATCCGCAAGTTCGCTTTCAGTCGGATTCTTATCTGAGACAGAATTGAAACTGATGTCTTCTGGAGTTATGTCGTCTGAATCTTGAGCTAACCAGCCGCCACCAACCTGTCTGAGTGATAGCTTCCCTTGGTCATTCTTTTTAGCCTCGAGGATCCTCAAAGTTTTCGATTTCCCTTTGAGTACTTCAAGACCTTTAGCAGTATACTTTGGAGCAACCACAATTTCATAAAACATTCTAGTTTCCCCATCTGTTGGGCTCCTGAACTCTCGGAGCTCCCTCGCAAGAAGCTAGAGGCAGATAACAGGTTATAGACAATTGAATATACCAATTGGACATGACTAGTTTTATTTACCTCGTCGACTTCGACATTGAAGGCTACAATACCACCAAAGGCGCTAACTGGGTCAGCTTTTACAGCTAGCCGGTACGCCTCAAGAATATCATTGCGAGAGGCCACACCACAAGGATTTGTGTGCTTCACGACTACACATGTCGGGTTTTCAAATTCTGACACGCAGTTCCACGCAGCGTCAGCATCAAGATAGTTGTTGTATGACATCTCCTGCTCACAGAGATAAAAAAAAAGGTCAAGTAAATATGGCTGAAAAGCAAGGACAGGGATTATAAATGACAGTTATAACTATGACCATTTGCCGATAATTCAACGGAACCGAAAACTAAAAGTAGTATACTTTTTACAAATACAATGGGTAGGTTTACCTTTCCATGGTGCTGAATCGCTGTGGCAATACCACCAGCGTTCACTTCAGCAAGGCTCTTATCAACATAAAACGCAGCCTTTTGATGAGGATTTTCACCGTAACGAAGAGAACTCTTAAGCGAAAGCGGAACTGTAAAGCTGGGAGGGAACTTCTCTTCTGAGAAAGACAAGAATGACAACCAATGTAAGTCGCCAATTGCCATGTGAAAGGTGGACAGACAAGATATCATGATTTAGAAAGAAGTTTATCTTTAGCATATTCATGCTGCGGCGCAGTCTAATAATAGGCAAAACTAGTGTAAGGAGGATGACATAAAAATAAGCACATACTTCCTTCAGTCTGCTTCCATAGCCATTCTGAAACAGCGGAATCGTATGCAGCAACATGCTGAAAGGCCTTCCACGCAAGTTTTCTGCGGAATTGTTGGTCGCTCTGCCCTCCTTTAAGATACTCCAAAACAGCTTGATAATCCTCAGAATCAACAACAATGAGAACGTCTTTGTGGTTCTGTAAAACAGCATACAAAAGTTACATTTATAATCTTGAAATGAACATAAGGTACAAGCCTCATATGTATAATGTATTACTTTAGCAGCTGCTCTAATCATAGCAGGACCACCAATGTCGATGTTCTCAATCCCATCCTCAAAACTGATCCCACCTGGAGCAGTAACTTTGTCATAGAACGGATACAAATTGACAACCACCACGTCAAATGTACCTGTAATTAAATACATAAAAGATGCAATTTAGCATAAAGGAGGCACTATAGAAGGCAAATCAATGTCAAAAAACTCACCAATGCCATGCTCATTAAGAGCTTGCATATGATGCTCCACATCTCTTCTAGCGAGGATACCACCGTGTATGTTTGGGTGCAAAGTCTTCACACGGCCATCAAGCTTTTTGCGAAGGAAAAAAAAAAAGATATAAGTTTGATATACCAAACTCGCAAAACAGTGGTATACTCATTGATAAAGTCACAATTCAATTTGACAGCAGCGTGTTGTTTGTTGAAATCTTTGAAGAGAATATCAACGAGAACACAAGACCAAAAACTTATGAAACAGCTGCGAGCTTAAGATTAAGACTTGCCATTTCAGGGAAGTGAGTAAGAGTCTCCACTTTGGTCACAGAAACTCCAGCATTCTCCAAAGTAGAGGCAGTTCCTCCAGTAGAAACAATAGTGTATCTAGACAAATATCAGATGTAAAAAAGGAACCAATTTAAAAATCGATAAACACTTCAGATAGAAACAGAACTCAAATCTGTATAGTTCCAAGCACGAGAGAGTTGTGAAGAACACATACCCCAACTCTTGCAGACCGTTGCCAAGAGTAGCCAAATCCCTCTTGTCAGATAAAGATATCAAAGCTTGCTTTTTTCCTGATTCATATATGCACACTTTATGTTAAAACCCTGTTGTACACAAAATGCAATCCCTGAATACGAAATTGCGGCGAAGAAACAACAACCAACCAGAGGAACCCGAAGACTGCGGCTGGCTCCTCGGAGCTGTCTGAGACTCCGCCATAGCTCGGACCGCAACTAATCTCGGACGCAGGGATGTATAGTATACCTGCTCAAAGAATTTTTTTTTTTTTTTTTGGTTTTACTCAAAAGAAAAAAAATCTTACTATCCTTAAAGCGTTTAGCAGAGCGCGAAAGAAAGAAAGACACGAAGAACAGGTCAACACAGAGAGAAGAGAACTCACGGGCTGAGCAAAACGAAAAGGCAATACGGTTTTCCTGCGAAAATAGCCGCAGAGAATTTCGCTAGAGCGAGCACTCACGGAGGTGGAGGTGGCGGTGGCGGCGGCGGCGGAGCTGAGCATAACTGTTTTTGATGTTGCAACAGTGAGTGTAGTGTTAGGTTTTTATGATTTTGCGGCTAATTTGTAACAATAACATAAAAATTGGATAAAATTGGAAATATTTGATATTTCGTTGTTGTTAGGTGAAAATATGTTATTTTATTAGATTTTTTTTTTGTCAACGATTTCATTAACGGGCCAAAACCTTATAAAAGTACAAATGGATCAAAGTCCAACAAAGAAATATCCGACTCAAACCAACAAAACCCATCTAAAGCCCATCCAGAAGATAAGCCTCCACGTGGCCATTCCGCGGTTGAAGAAGCATGCACGAAAACACGCGTCGGAGGATGAAGCAACGCCGAAAAAACAATAGGCAGTCGGAAAGAAAGACGCCGCAGAACCGCACCGGATCGACTTTTTGCAGGAACTGGAACCATTTGTTGATCATCGCCACCCGAAACCACCGTGAGTACCCTGCAACCAAAAACACAGCCACACAAACGCCACCGGAAGCATCCAACACCAAGAAACGCCTTTGCTGATAGGATTAAGAAATCCATCGGTAACCACCTTATGCTTGTCCTCAAAAGCGGTGGAACAAAATCGATATTAATCTCGGAAAATTGGAAGAGCGGAAGTGAAGCGGGAATCGACTCAGGGAGAAACGGCGAGTGAAGAGAGAGAGGAAGCGAGATCATCATCGAGAGCCGTAAAGACCGGAGAATCCGGTAAGCTCCGATATCGGAGTAGAAACAGCCAGCCAGATACATGAAATCAGATTTATTAGGGTAGATCCGAACGAAAGACAAAAGAAACCGATCAAAGATGGAGATAGAAGAACGAAACCTGATTTGGTCGGTAGCAAAACGAAGAAATATAAACATGAATCACCGGTTCACCGGAGATTCCAACAAAAGTCCACGCCGCGAAGCTCGATCCACCAAATCTCCCTCTAAAAAATTTGGGTTTGAGAAGAGGGAAAGAAGAGGAAAGATCGAGCGAGATTTCTCTCTCTAAACCTGAGAGAGAAGCGGCGTCCCATTATTTTATTAGATTACATCTGTAATTTTCCAGGAATATTTTAGAAAAAAAAATATTTTTATTTTCAAAACCAAAATAAATTAAAAAATTATCAAAGAGAGATGACATAAGCATGTGACGTTTATTTATTCAGAATAAAGATCAAAAGTGTATGATTATTTTGGTGTCAAATACCAACCAATAATATACAAACTACAAACTTTATATATTAATAATCCATAAATTAATAAATGGATAAATTATTAAAAAAATTGATGTAAATAGAAAGCTTAAGGCTTTTTTTTTTTAACTCTACTTTGTCTCAGTCGATTGAAAGTCCAATGGACATAAACAGAATATACACATAATTCAAATGAACGTGATCCATTAACCGTACACATGAGATTTATTCAGACAAAGACACGTCTTACACACGTGTTACAAGGAAGGAAGAGCAATCACCATGTGGGCTTCAACTCTTAAGAGCAACACGCCGTCGATCGTCGCCGGCACTCCAACCTTCACATCGGAGCCATCGTTTACTCTAAAAGAAATTGTTTTCTTTTAGATAAACTTCTCTCTACCTTTAGAGAGAGATTTCTCTCTCGACATCAATATTTCCTTCCTCTTCACAAATTTGATTTTTCAGAAGAAAAAGTGTTCAAGCCGAGATTTTGGATCTCTGTGTTATCTCGGACGTTCGGTCAGTTTTGTTCCCGCGTTTGTCGCGGTGGTTTCTACCGGATAAGTTCCGGTTTTCCGATCTCCTCCACCGTTCCCCCTATTGTGCTGCCGATGACATCTTTGTCCTTCCTTCTGTCTGTTGAGCGTTTAGGGAGATGGTTCGATGGCCCAATCGAGTTGACTCAGCTCACCCTGTGTTTCACCTTCGTGCTTCTCTCCATTTCGGAACACGTTCTTGAAGTGCCGAGACTTCATCAATTCCGACGAGGTGGATGACGCTTGCACATCGATCTGCGGTGTTGTGTACGGCCATCTGGAGGAGCTCGGCCGGTAACAGCGCTATAGCTATAGCGAACCGGCAGTGATGCGAACACCGTTCTGAGTCGCCGAAATTCTTGCATGACGGGCATTTTGAAGTGATGACGCGTGGCAGGACACGTTGCAGACTTTTCTGTTTCGTTTCTATCCGAAACGTGCACTCGGTTTTCTTTTGGGCTTCCAGACCCGTTTGTCTGTAATCACTGTTATAGTCCATTTGGGCAATGCAATAAAGTACAAGTTGGAGTGTTAAAAAAAAATAGAAAGCTTAATATAATAATTTTTGATAAATTAATAAAATACTATAATTTTAATGCTATTAATTTAGAGAGGTTTTACTGTAGATTAGTATACGAGCAATCTAAATAATAAATTACTGATAGATAATATTTGGCAGTTAGGCACAATATTTTCATCCCTCAGGAGAATAAAATCCAAAATTAGAGAAGAGAGAGTAGAAGGACTTGTCTTCTCCTCCAACTCATCGATCGTCAAACGAACCAACCCCTCAGTCAGTCTCCTGGTAAACAAAACCTTTGCTCAACTCTTTCGTCTGCTGTTTTTGATCCTTTGTTTGTGGAAAATCTCTGGATCCGATCCTGAATTTCGGGTGTATATTCTAATGATACTCAGATCGTACGATTATTCAGAGTCTCAGTGGTTTTTGATGCCTGATCGGCTTCTGTTTTTAGTTTGGGTCGAGAATTTTCTTAGCTCAGTTTTGGACGCGTATTCATCTGAGGTTTGGAATTTGTGTAGGCCAAGATTTCAGCTATTTCTCGTACTTGGATAGATTTTGTTTTTGGTTCTGTATCTATTGATCTATCGATCTTCATTTTCTCCGGGTTCACTACTAGTTAGGTGAAGTTGATCGATTTTCATTCAAGCGACTTGATGGTGGTTTTTATAGACTACGCAGATTGACTTCTCTATTGTGAATTGAATAGTTGAAACCTAGAGAGACTACTCAGGTTAGCTAGTTTCATGGCTGAAAGTATGCACTGCTAGATTTGTTCGGGAATCGGGATGATCTGCCGCTGCTCGAGTATTGCTATTTTTTGTTTGTTTATATATTGAAAAGGACGAGGCGATCTAAGGGAATAATCTAGTTTTTTTCAGTCCTGAGTTTAAACCCGTATGTTACAGTGCTTGTTTTGTTTCCTGAATATGTTTGATGCTTTAGTAAAGTTACTCTTCTCCCATTTCAGGCACTTCAGTGCGAGTTTGAGTTGTTCATTGCTCCAAGTCCGGTTCTGCTGCCAAAACGTTTGATAATTACAAATGATGCATATGCAAAGATTTGATATGTCACCCCCAAGTGTCTGCGATGGATCTGGTGAGCTAGATGGATAGACACCTTGATAAACAAATCATGGACCAAGCAAAGGGTTATGAACACGTTCGGTATACTGCCCCAGACCCTAGAGATGAAGGGCTTGGCTCCATCAATCAAAGGTTTTCCCGTGATTCTTCAACTCATATTAACAGTAATGTACGACCTCCAGAGTATGGTATTCCGACCCCTGCTCGGCCAGTTCTGAACTACTCGATACAAACTGGTGAAGAATTTGCTTTTGAGTTTATGAGAGATAGGGTAATTATGAAACCGCAATACATCCCTAATGTGTATGGTGGTGACCCCACTGGTATACCTGTTTCTGTTAACTTAAGTGCTATGGGGATGGTTCTTCCGATGTCGGAGAGTGGCTCCAACACCACAGTGCTCAACACAGCAGAAAAACGTCATACCTTTGAGCAAGAGAGAAAAACCCCTTCTAGAATTGAAGATAAGAGCTATCATGAGCTGGTCCAGTCAGCCCCAGTTATTGCTTCAAGAAATGATACTGGTCAAAGGCTTCGTAGTCTGGTTTCTTCTAGAGCTTCTGATAGCTCTTTGAACGAGGCAAAGTTCTTGTGTAGTTTTGGTGGTAGAATCATACCCCGCCCCAGAGATCAGAAACTTAGATATGTAGGCGGTGAAACGCGTATCATACGGATTAGCAAGACTATTTCTTTCCAAGATCTCATGCACAAAATGGTAGAAATATTCCCTGAAGCACGTACCATAAAATATCAGCTTCCAGGAGAGGATCTCGATGCCCTAGTCTCTGTATCATCTGATGAGGATTTACAAAATATGATGGAGGAATGTGTTGTGTTTGGTAATGGAGGATCTGAGAAGCCGAGGACGTTCTTGTTTTCAAGCAGTGACTTAGAGGAGGGTCAGTTCAGTATGGAAGCTGCAGAGGGTGATTCTGAGGTTCAGTATGTTGTTGCTGTCAATGGGATGGATCTAAGTTCACAAATAAATTCCCTTGGAATAAGTGCTTCAGGGAACAATTTGGATGAACTACTTCACAGGAATACTGATAGAGAGATCAGTCGAACTGTGACAGAACCTGCAGTAGCTTCGGTTGCTCCCTTGGCAGGTAATGAATCTTTATCAGCGAGCCTAACTTCTCAACCTGTAACAGGTTTTTCTACTGGAAATGAGCCATTTTCACAGCCTTATCTAGGACAGCAATTGCACTTCACAGGACTTGGTAACCACCAAGTTTACACGTCAGCTCACATTGCAAGCTTAGGCTATGTAGAAGAGAAGGGGTCTGCTCCTTTGAATGTTCAACCACAGCCTCATTATATCCCATATTCTGTGAATCCTGAAACACCTCTTGAAAGTGTGGTTCCTCACTATCCACGTAAACCTGAGCAAGGAGTTTTACATGATGAGCAGATCTTTCATGTACAAGACCCAGAAGCTATATCAAAAGAGGCCAAAATGAGAAGAGAGGACTCATGTAAGAAATCAAATGATCCTGCTAATGTATCTACTGTCAAGACCAATCTTTCAGCAAAGGAGCCAAAGATGAGGGGAGAGTCCTCAACTCCAAGGGTCAGTGAGTATTCCGTTTCCTCTATGTCTGCTGATTTGATAGTTCCAAATCACGTCCTGAAGGAAGAAGCTCCAATTGCCACACAAATATCTGATTCAACACCAGATCCAAGTGCCTCAGCCTGTCCAGAGAAAAGTCTTAGAAAATCCCAGGACCATGTTGAGAACAAAATTTCTGCAAAGGAGCCAAAGATGAGGAAAGAACACTCCACCACAAGGGTCAGTGATTCTATGGTCCCAGATCACACCCTCAAGGAAGAAACTCATATTTCCACGCAAATATCCAATTCAACACCAGATCCAAGTTCCTTCATTTATCCAGAAAGAAGTCTTAAAACATCCCAGGAATATGTTCCGAAGACGGCTGCCTTAGATACAGCAAGTGAAGGCATGGAAATCAATCAGGACAAAAATATGAAACTCAATCAGGACAATCATTTTTGTCTGCCTGGAGGATTCTCTGCATCTGGGCTTGTTACTTCAAATGGTGTTTCATCTAATGTGAGTAATGTCGACCAGCCTGTGATTCATCAAAGGGTTTTTCATTCTGGGAGCACTCTACGAGATACAGCAGAAACTAACCGTTTATCTAAATCTGATGATTCCCTTGGTTCTCAATTTGTAATGGCTAAATCAACTTCAGATGCATTCCTGCCTATCAGCGAATCAGCTGAAATTTTTCATGAAGCAAATATGGAGTCCCAGAATGTTCATTCTAGTGCACCAGTAAGACCAGCTCCTGAAAGCCTCTGGACAGCCGAAGGTGGTATCTCACAGTTTGAAAAAAGAAACTCGGAACCTAACGCCCCAGAGCATGTAAGTCAGTCAGAGACTTCAGTTAAGGCTGTTCCGCAAGGACATATTGAGAACGGGGATATAGTTGTTGATATAAATGATAGGTTTCCTCGTGATTTTCTTGCTGATATATTGAAAGAGTCTCTAAATTTCGCTGGATTAGGGCCATTGCATGCTGATGGAGCTGGAGTGAGTTTGAATGTTCAGAATCTTGACCCTAAAAATTGGTCCTATTTCCGAAATTTGGCGCAGGATGAGTTTGAGAGGAAGGATCTATCCCTTATGGATCAGGATCATCCTGGATTTCCCACTTCTCTGACTAACACGGACGGAGTTCCTATTGATTATAGCTACCCACCATTCCAGTCTGAGAAAGTTGCTCCAACTCAGTTAAATCCACAAATCCACTTTGATGGGAATATTCAGCCGGATGTGTCTACCACTGCCGTAGCTGATTCGAGCACAGTAGACGCACAAGAAGCTTACAGTCAGTCACAGTTCAAAGGTGCTGAAAGTACAGATGCAAATGTGGTACGTTTTTTGTTTTCAACCTAAATATGAAAAATCTAATAAAGTTTCACTACTGGCAAAAATCATGTTTCAACTGATATTTTCTAATTTCTACATACTTGGATATGCAGAATACTGGAGTTCCTCTTATTGATCTTATTGCTGAGGACAGTAGCATCAGGTCTCTGCAGGTACGCATTTGTCAGTTGATGGCTTAACATGTTTACAAGGTGTTGCATTTGCCGCCTTCTTTTTAACCAGATCTCATGTTAACGATTGAGCCACGATAGTAAACTAGACAGCATCACATCAAAGGTCCTGCATAATTGTTCGGGTGGCTTTAGAAGATGGCTTTCATACAACGAAGGATTACTCGTTAGCAGTACAACCCCTAAGTACCAAAAGGATTTTAATATTGTATCAACCAAGTTATGACTTTCCAATACATGGTTTAGTTTTCTGTTTTTGGTATTTGTCTGTTCTTGTTTATGGAGTTTTGTAGAACCCATAATGTACGCTGCTTATAGACTAGACTGGAGTAGTTCATGTCCCCATTGGCAGCTAAAACTATTGGAGCTTTATAAATCTATTGTCAATCCTTCTCCTGGTTTTCTCACTGATGTTTGTATCCATTTTGTTTCTGTTTCAGGTCATTAAAAATGACGACTTGGAAGAACTGAAGGAACTAGGTTCTGGTACCTTTGGAACTGTTTATCATGGAAAGTGGAGGGGTACAGATGTTGCTATCAAGCGAATTAAAAGGAGCTGTTTTATTGGTCGTTCATCTGAACAAGAGAGATTGGTGAGCTTTCTTTCTCAAGGAGTAGGGGGTGTCTGAGGTTTATATAAGTATATTTCCACCCCGTGGTTCTCCCAAATTACATTTTTATCTGCTTTAGGGTAAATAGAGTACTGCTAGAGGACAGTACTACTATCTGACCCAGAACACAGCTTTTTTGTTCGTTTTTCTTTTGCATGAAGCGGCTAGTCATGCTTGTTATGAGCAAGAAGTTGGCATTCCCCGTAGAATCTTACTAGACTTTCCTTTCAGTGCAGAAAAAACGATTATGACTTTCGAGAAAGCTGCACTAGTTTAAGTGCTTTTCAATTTTCACCATTCACTGATTGAAAATTTCAGACCTCGGAGTTTTGGCATGAAGCTGAAATTCTTTCCAAGTTACATCATCCAAATGTTATGGCATTTTACGGCGTAGTGAAAGATGGGCCAGGAGGAACGTTAGCTACAGTGACAGAGTACATGGTCAATGGATCGCTTAGACATGTTCTTCTCAGCAACAGGTAATTATTTACATAGCTCTTCGGAATCCTTAATTCCTAAATGCAACTTTAGCTGTATCCAGTTAACATTTGGGGAATTACAGGCAGATTGATCGACGTAAGCGACTTATCATTGCAATGGATGCAGCTTTTGGGATGGAATATTTGCATTCAAAGAACATAGTGCATTTCGATTTGAAGTGTGACAACTTGCTTGTCAACTTAAAGGATCCCGCCCGTCCGATATGCAAGGTGATTTTCTAGGACAGTTAGAGAATATATGCAACACTGTCATATTGTCTTGTTTATGTGACGGAGAGATGCTGGTTTATTCAGGTTGGTGATTTTGGTCTGTCAAAGATAAAAAGAAACACTTTAGTCACTGGTGGTGTAAGGGGAACCCTCCCTTGGATGGCTCCCGAGCTACTTAGTGGCAGCAGCAGTAAAGTTTCTGAAAAGGTATGAAGCCCAATGCTTTCAGATTAGTTGTTGGAAGATGAAAAAGAAAATTCAACCGGCTTCTGTATATTTAGTTTCAATGCCTTTTAAATGATTTTGCAAGTAATGTTTCGCCGTGGATACTTTATATTTTCACACAGGTCGATGTGTTCTCTTTCGGAATCGTCTTGTGGGAAATTCTTACTGGTGAGGAACCCTACGCCAATATGCATTACGGGGCAATAATCGGTAAACTAATCTCTCTACTCTTATTCACTCTCCATTTCTTTTCTTGCCAACACAGGTTTTGTACAGTTAGGCAGTCCATTCAGTCTCTTACCAATCAATTTGTTGCTTGTGTGAATAAAAATCGTAGGAGGCATAGTGAACAATACATTAAGACCAACCGTACCAAGCTACTGTGACCCAGAATGGAGGATGCTGATGGAGCAGTGTTGGGCTCCTGACCCATTTGTTCGACCTTCCTTCCCAGAAATAGCCAGACGTCTCCGTACCATGTCCTCCTCTGCGGTCCAGACAAAAGCTCACGCAGCCAGCCACCAAATCCACAAGTAATCTCTCAGTTTATTATTGCAGGTACGTAAAAAGGGATATGGTTTTGTGTATATAACATATCCTTTTCTGCTTCTTTTGGATTTCAGAGTTCACAGTGTGAAACTATTGTGTTGGTTTGTACAAGAAACCCTAAAAACACATATTCATATTTTGTATAGGCATTATTATTATTATTATTTGAGTGTAAGTAAATTGGTTTTGGTACAAGGAGTATGATATTCTCTCAAACATTGGCAGAACGCTTGTGTTGTGTTTCATTTTTATGACATGTACAGAGTTACAATGGGTAAAAATGAATCTATTGGAATCTACAGAAGGATCTCAAATATAACTTCCTTATGAATCTGTTGCCATGCGTGGCGTCCAAGTTAAGCCACGGGAGGCGGACATCTGCTTGTGCAAGTGTCGGGGCCAAGAAGTTAAGGAGTGAGAGTTGGAGTTCCTCCACAATCTGATTAGGTCTCGCTCAAGAGACGAAAGAGATTTGTTATACGGAAGTGATGAGACCAGTTTGGTTTGTGCATAGACATGAGCAGTCTGGTTCGGTGGAGTTTCTCAGGACAAGACGTTTATCGCGGTTACTCATTAACTTGATGAGTGGTAGCTTCTGTGAGACTTGACGCCAGATTTCCTTCACTGCTCCATTCGGGTTCCCATAGTCAAAATACCTTCTTACCTGTGTGCGTATCATTCAGGTATGAGAAATGCCTCGCAAACTTGTCAAGTATCGAACATTTTAGGACGTTAGGAGTTGAAAATAAAGAGTACCGATTTCATCTCTCTCTGATACTCTAGGATCTTCTCGGTTTCTATTTTCCTCAGCATCTTTACGAGAAACCCTGGCTTCAGAGCTACGTTGGCCTCAACAAAAATCGAAAACTTTGTGTAGTCTATAACATCTTCGAAAGGTAACTCGATGCTATCGCTTATAATCACGGGCACACACAAGCTGACTATGGAGTCAAAGAGTCTGCAGGCGGATGGGGTGTCACCAGCAGGGTTTAGACAGAACTTTGAAGTATGCATTCCTTTTGTAGCAGCTCGTCTGTTCTCTCTGGATTGAGTTCCATGTTTTATTGTTACATCTTCTTCCTTTTCTAGAACTTGGAAAAGCAAATCACGAACTTTTCCACCCTGAAGATACCCAAAGAAGCAGTCAGAAGGTAATCATTTGTCCTTTCAAGAAAACAGAACTCTCTGTTTCTTATTACATTTGACTTTTGAGCAAGACCTTGCTTGACTATGTCCCTTGTAATGAATCCATTACAACGAACGAGACTCTTGGTACCATGTAACTCGATACAGCTATGATATCTGTCACAGAGCTCCCTTAGATCATACGAAAAGCTATGGATTCACTATTCACCATAACTACCAGTCTACTACAGCCATCATCAAGGTTTCAACATTATAACAAATCGTTGTTCCTTGGCCATTTCATCTTGAATCATGCCTAATTTTGTTTCTATGCACCCACACACTAGCTGAACAATCTCTTGATACAATAAACCCTTAGAGAAGCTACAAAATTGGAAGAAATAAACATCTCTTGAGCTCTAATGTACTCACAAACAAAAGCTTACATCTTTGCGGTACCGATTCCCCATGAAGAAGAGCAAAGTGTTGCGAGTCTCCACTCCAATTTCCCCAGTGAAGAGATTGACCCTGTGAGAGTAAGGTATCACCACATCTTTAACGAACGATCCTTGATCAGGTCTCAGCCGCCCGAAATCCGCCACGAGCAGAACCGCGTTCTTGACCCGGTCCAGGATCCTATACAACGCATTCGGATCTCCGGCGGGTATCACATGATCTCGTCCTTCGTTCCTCCTCCACCACTCTTGACGCTCAAGCCAATCCATCAAACCTTCCTGCATCGTCTCGTCGCTGTAACCGGATCCGGGTTCGACAGGGCGACCCGCATTCACGATTAAGCTGAGGGAAGAGAACACCGGGACGTAGAAGAGATCAGCGTCGGCAGGATCCAAGACGCGGATGATTGAAGACCCGAATCGATCCACCTCGGGTCGGTTTAGATCCGAGAAAAGGTACCACTCGTGCATATGCTGATGACCCGGATACTTGAGCGTGGAGACGTCATCGACGGGCTTTTTGATCCCGCCGCGAACGATGGCGTGCTGCTCGATTACACCGTAAGTGAATTTCCGGGGGAGATCGTACATGTACACCCTAACTTTAAGCTGAATCGGAGCTCGTCCCTCGTCATCTTCTTCGCGGAAAAGCTGACGTGGGCGATCGGATGATGAAGGGAGGGAACGACTGACGGAGGCGTTGAGAATAACATAGATGGCGATGACGGAGACGACGGCGATGGCTGCTCGTTTGAGGAGGGAAGATTTACGCGCCATTGTTGGAAGGAGATTGAAGAATGTTAGGGTTTGAAGAATGTTACTTAGCTCAGAGTACTGTCTCAATTTGGGTTCGGTACTGTTGGTCCACCTCGTCCCTAACAGCAATTAACAAATCTTTATTAATTTAATTTTACAGTAATTATCGTAACACATTACAGGCAAAATACTTAATATTATTTTGGTTGTTTTTTAAATATCTTAATTTTTAAATTTCATAATTTTCATCCTTAACTTTAACTATGATTAGGTTAACTCGTTAGCTGTTTTTAAAATTCGGTGTCAAAATAACAAAATTTAAAAGTTGGAATATTTAAAAGACAATAAAAATAAAATTTGATATTTTCCCGGTAAAGTTAAAAGTTTTGATATTTTCTGCTAAATATAATTCATTTGAAATATTTTTAAGGTTTTTTCACTTTAGCATTATGTAGATTCTCAAATTCAATTATCAATCTTTATGAAGGTTCATCTTCAAAAATTAACGTAATTTTGTAGACTTTGAATATTTTTATACGATAAAAGGAAGATCATCAATAATGGCGGATACACCAATCTCATCACAAAAGCATGAAAAAATAACACCAACAACAACAAAAGAGGACATAAAAGTATGATCCAGCTCAATACGCCAACAAAAAGCGATAGAGTCACACTAATTTGACGACCACATGATTAAAAGTCACGAGCAACACATCAATAAAAGCATAAAGTATGTGAGGGACAATCCAATCTTAAAAATGCAGGACCATCAAAAAGAGTATCAACCGAATTGCAAGAAAGAGCCAAGATCCGATCGATCAATAAAGACAAAGTGACGGTAGACTAAACAAATTATTTCCTTCCAAAATAATTCGATCGAGACAATCCTTAGTTAGAATTGATACATCACGTCAAGATCAATAATACAAACCCTAAAGAAGTATAGAACAAGCTTTGTTCTTGAACTATAGTAAATTTTAGCTTTCCTTAATAAAATAGTTATAGATCCACTTTATTAGTGATATATATATATGTGTTATATATTAAAAGTGAACTAATTAAGAAAAGACAGTAGTTTGAAAATTGAGGTATATAAAAGGCAACTAAAATAACATTGTATTTTTTTTAGACAATATTAAAGTGTTTGAGTATTTTTCTGACAAATGTAATGTCAGGTATTTTTAAGGCATTTTTCCATTCCTAAGATGGACATGCACATACCAAATTTATTTGTTCGTGAAAATAAACCACATTTGATCTGCATCAAACTTTTTTTATTTTTTTCTGTTTGTACCATTGCGAATCACATGATTTAGAGCTTGATTGGTTCACCCGTTGCCACCCGCAAACGCTACGTTTGCGGGCGGTTGTGGTTGATAGCGTTTAGAAACAATCATTACAACCGCTTTTTACCGTTTGGAATCGCTCCTTACCGCTAGAAATCAAAAGCTCCTTCCCGCAAGCGTTTGCGGTTGCGGGCGGTTGCGTTTACAAAAATAAAAATAAAAATACATATAAATATAATATTTTCTATTTAAATTATTACATATAACTATTATCATCATATCACATATCACGTATGTATAACTACTAATATCATTATCTATAACTATCACATCCCGTATGTATTTTAAATTACATGACATACATATCATATCAAGTCACCCGTAATATCTTACTAAATTTTATTTATTTTGTTATTAGTAATTAATTTTTTAATTATGCAATTTAATTTTGTTTATAATTATTTAATCCGCATTACAAAAAATGAATTAATAATTTAAGTTTTTTTAAAAAATTGTGTGTTATTTGGGAGGAGGTGTATCGTAAAGATAAAGATATTGAAATAACGATTTTGCATTATAAGTTTTAAATGTGTTGTATCGTAAGATCGCAGTTTGGAAATATTTTTTTTATGAAAACAACTATTTTAAAAGTTATTTGATATAAGTTTAATCTTTATTACATTTATCTAAATTTTTTTGAAAGAAACACATATTTATATATATAATTTATTATGTTTTTAATATTTATATAATTATTTACGAAAGTAGAAATAGAACAATATGTTTATACTTTTGAATCTATTTAATTTTTAATGTTTATATAATTAAAATTGGTTAATTCGTTTTAACCACTTTCAGTGAGAGAAGTTCAATTTTAATATTTTACTATCAAAATTGGCTAATCTATTTTCAGCACATGTTGTAGTGGTATATAATTTGCAAATTTGATGGAACAACCCGTTAAAAATGCATTAAAAATGAATCATAATTTAATGTATCAAATATTTGATTAATATAAATATTGAATATTTTATTAAATCAAAAAGATATCAATTGAAATTAGTTAATATATATATTTTAAACTTGCGCAATGTTTTTTTGTATAAAAATTTTAGTTAAAATTGTCTAATTTATTTTTCAACCCGTTCGTAAACGTTTAAATGTTTTGTAATTTGATGCATAACCCGTTAAAACGTGCAATCGTATTAACATTAATCATAAATAACTGTAATTAAATTTTTTTGTCTGTTATCAGGAGAAGGGATATCATAAAAAATATTAAAATAAAGATTTCGCATTATAAAAGTTATCTAATATGCATTCCATCTTTATTGTATTTATCTATAGTATTTATTTATAACGAACATATATTTGTATATATAATTTATTACTTTTTAATTATTTAACATTTTAAATAACAATATATTTATATTTTTGCATTTTTAAATATTTATATAATTAAAATTGATTAATTCAAAATTTTAATCTTTTAACAAAGTTTAATTTTAATATTTTATAATAGAAGTTTGCTAATCTATTTTTAACACGTGTTGTAATGGTATATAATTTGAAAATTGATGGAATAACCCGTTAAAACTGCATTCAAACATGAATTATAATTTGACGCATCATATAGTAGAATAATATAAATATTGAATAATTTTAATATTTTATTAAAGTAATATATATATATATATATATATATATATATATATATATATATATATATGTGTTTTAAATTCGTACAAAGTTAATTTTTAGAATTCGAAATTAGCTAATTTATTTTTAACCCGTTCTTATAATACTTTAAATATTTTGCATTTTTATGGAACAACCCGCTAAAAATAAAATCGTAAAAACAAAATTCTTACGAAATAAATTAATTTAATATATTTATAAAATTTATTATAGTATAAAAATAAATATTTATATTTGAAAAAAAAAAATAAAGAAGATATTAAAATATATTATAAATGAATTTTGAATATAATCATAATTAAAGAATATTATCTTACATATATATAAATAGTTAATGATTAAATTATTTAGCTATATTTATCAATTGATTTAATAGTTTCATGTTTATATATATTTATTTATTTATTTTAATTAATTAGAAAAGTTAAATCCATTATATTTAACTTGTTTGGATATATGTATAGTAATTGTATTGTTTGGAAACATGGATAGTAGAGAAAATGTTATATTCCTTAATTACCCTTAATGAATATTAATAACACTCTTAAATCTCCAATGACACAAATTGTAAATAACACATGCCCTAAAGGTTAGTTTACTTTTGACTCTAATTTTTTAATAGTATTGATTATATATATATATATATATATATATATATATATATATCCTACCTATTTTCTATATAATTAACCCTAAGATTTTTGCAGACACAAAAGAATAGTCCTAAGATTTCTACGGCCACAGACGACGCTAAAGCAGTGAAATTATGGCCTCTACACAACCAGAAGATGGTCAAGAATCAAACGTAATTTTTTTTTGTTCTATTAGTAGTTAAATTATTATTTTCTTTTTTTGATTTTGTTATGCTTTTCTACGTGAGTTATACGGTTTATGTTTCATGCTTATGTTTAGTACTTGTGTGTTTACTTATTTTTTTTGAACAGAAAATCACTTGGTCAAACGAGATGACCCGTTTCTTACTAGAACTAATAAGCTAGAGAAACAAGATGGACATAGTAAAGGCAAAAATTTGTCAGAACAAGGAAAACAAAACGTTCTCATGGAATTAACCGCTATTAACCGCAACCACTTGTCCACCAGTCAAGAATATTCCGCAAACACAGCCGCTTCCAATTGTTAGACCAGTCGTACAAAACGTTTACAAACATTACTAACCACAACCGCCCGCTTCTGCAAACTCTCGCAACCGCAATCGCAACCGCCGCGTTTGATCGAGTCGAGCGCTTACTATCTAAACGATACGAGACCAGTCAGTCAAATATTATAAATAATATCTAAAAACAGTCTTGATTGTTTGTCACTAATCTGATCTGACCACTGTTATCATTCAAATACATAATCAAATTCTACTATATGTGAAACTGTTACATAGGTAAATAACAAAATTATGAAAATGATCAAGAAAGAAAAAGATATGTATAATGTGTTTTGTGAATTATGTCCAAATGATGCAAAACATAATAAGCATAACAATTAACAAGTGTGTTGCGAAAGATTTACACAACTACTCTTTTTTTGGTACAATGTGGCAGTGTTCTCACTTAGTTATGATGTTTATATGAGATGGGACCAGATCTTGAAACAGCAAATTTAGGACCTGTGCTGTTTGATCCTGAACCTCCTTTATGGCTCGAGTTGTAATCTAACGGTCCAGAACGACGAGAACTACCCCTTTGTTTGCTGTTGTTGTTTTCATTGCTCCTTGAGTTTCTAGTCTCGGGTTCGTTGTAGTGATCCTGACTGTAGACTGATGATGATGAGCCTTTGAAGTACCCTGAATCCGCGGCAGTGCTACTGCCGCTACCACTACCACGCTGGGGAGTGGTCGAGGTTTTCAAGGAGGGAGAAGCGTGGATGAGCGATACAGATGGGGATTGGTGTGGGGATGCAGTTGCGAGCGGTGTGGATGGTGTGTTGGAGTAGTATTGGGTGTAGATTGACCTGAGTATTGTGTATGGGACATGTGATTCAAGAGTGCTTCGTGGGAGGTATGGTGAGATCTCACAGAGTTGGTCAAGGAAGATAAGCTTAGCCACAAGATGAGATCTGCAGAACAAAGAAGATGGTATGATGATGCGAATAAGAGATCAAACAAACAAAATCTGAGTTTCTTTTACCTGTTTGCTTCGCTCCATGAATCTAGCACGATCGACGCAGCGAATTTTACAAAGAGTAACATTGAGGATTTGATGCTTGCTTCAGCGGTTACACGGGGTTGAAACTCTGAGTCAAGGATTTCACTAGACTGATGACCATTGGAGAGGGACTGATGCTGTTGCTGATATTCACGTTGTAACCTCACATATTCACTTCCTGCAATAACAGCGCTTATACACCGAGCCAAGCAATGGATATTGTTGCTGAATCCGCCAGTCTCGATATTGAAGCCAGTAGTGTTCCAGGCGTTTGAGGTCATGAACGAGGCAAAAAAGTAAGGTAACAAACTCCATGAGTTATCATTTGCACCTCCAACTTCTTCGAGGATTAATCTAACCCATTCAGAGTCATGATCCCCAGATACACCAGCGCCATTAGCCACGCCTTTGATCCTTCTGATTTCTTTCTTTTCAGGTACTTCTTCGGGTATGTGCTCAACGATGCTGTAGATCATCGAGTGAATCAAGGATGCATTGTCTTCAAGAACAGCTCCAGAAGCTTCGGCTAAGAGCTCATCAAAAGCCAACGCTTCACCAGCTTCAATACAAAATCCTATCACAGTATCTAAATCCACTATCTGTCTAACAGAGGCATCTCTCTCCCCTCTGTCACCAGAATGCATACTTGCAGCAGCTGCCTCAATTAATTCCCGGTTTGACCTCAAAGATGTTTCTATGCAGTTTACCAAGGCAGCTGTATGTACCTTCATCATCCTATCCAACCGGTCTACTCCATAGCCGCCAAATATACGAACAAACGCCTGTAATTCCTTGAGGTCAGTAACTGACTCTGCAAAATACCCTCCAACTGGTCTAGCGCTTTTAAAGTATTTGTGCCTCGGAGCGAAGATGATTCCTGCACCAGACACATCCTTGATGATATTGTCCATGTACCAGTTGCACACAACTTCAACTGCAGATCCAGTATTTTGCTGTTGTTCAGCAGGTTTTTCGAACAAATGCAAAGAAGACACAGGCCCTGAAAATGCTTCTGTGAGTAAAATTTCTCGGATGCCTTGGGTTAGGTCCATGCTAACATGCTGCTCTGCCAAATGGACTATGCTCATATGCCGCCTGATAAGAGACTCCAAAACAGAAGGCCGTTGTAGATCATTATCGGTTTGTAATGCAGTAAGAAATCTTCTCTTGAAGTTCCCTAGGATGCATTCTCTCATGTACTGCAAGTAAACAATTGGCAGGAAAAGTCAAAAAGTCTTAAAGCTTAACAAGAACGGACAATGAGAGAGAATTTTCCGGCTCTTTCCAATACATATTTTAATCTATGGAACACTAAAGAAGCATGCAGCCTTTCTAAATGGATTGGAGCAGAGATTCTAAAGGAGTTCAACCTTTATGTGTGTTTTTACAGATAGGATAATCCTTGAGTTAAAATCTACAAGATTGTAAACTCACCTCCCTTAACACAAATACGTGGTTTATAACACAAATAGGCTCCATATCATTCAGAATTGAGCACAGATTAGTCAACCTCTGGATTGCAGCTTCCAACCTGCCATCACAAGGAGATACTTCAGATAAAAGTACCTAAGAAGCACAAGTTTCGTGAAGAAAATAACGATTTGAGACTAGACTTCAGAGCTCACATCTTGATAGACTTATTATTCTCAGGATAGCTCTCATGGCCGGGCAAAGTAAACCCGCCTCCGCCTACAACCCTGGGGGATTTCATTGAAGTAGCAGAAACTCTTGATGCATTATTCAGATACGCTGCAGCTTGTTCTGGAAGAAGCTGTGAAAACTCAACGCATCAGTATGAAGAAGTAGTCAAGTAGAAGAAGCTATTAATTTTGGAAAGATATATGACCTGAGATTCTAAAGCGCCAAATCCGCCTTCTGAATCAATAATATTTATTAGTCCCTCCAGTCCTCCCATTATTGATTCAATAAGAGACTCGACGTAAAGCACTGCATCTCGCCCAAATTTGGTAACCTGTGGAGAAAGACAACAAAAGAGCCTTTCCGTTTAATAGATGATGTCACTGATGTAGGAAAAATAGACAGGACGAGATAGACATGAGAGTTCGTGGTTCACAAAAAAAAAGAGAAAAATATATATATTGCTTCGTTTAAACAAAAAAGGTCACATACTAAGGGAAAGATTTGATTTGACATCCAAAATTAGCTAATGGAACATCAAACAATCAACAACTTGAGCTGACATAGAACATATGCAAACACGATAACTGAGTCAATTCAATTTATACAATCACTATCATTATTTATTGCCATATGGATGGTAATATGGTGCTCACTGAGAGGTCCTAACATTACCTGAATGCATGCAAGAATCTTATGATCGAGACATGTACTACGGAATAATGCAAAAATTCACTGGGACTGAAATAAGGATTTACCTCCTCAGGAATTATCAGCGAAGCACATTCCGGGAAACTACTAGCCACACTAAGCCATGCACAGCAATGCTGGGGACGTCCTTCTGGTCCAAACATTGTATTTCTGAAAACCTTTTACAACAGTCAAATGTCAGATTGTGCATAAGATGACAAGGTAAAATAGTGGAGAACTGAACAACGAGAAGTATACAGTTGTGAGGTGTTGATGGTAGAAATATAATTTCTTCAGACTTCCATGCTTTGATAATTGAGACTCTATCTCATCAACACATCTGCATTGAGAAGACATTAAATTCTGCAAAATCTTAGTTTTGCTGTTTTCCTTGCTAGAAGATAACCAAGTAATGGTCATATAAGAACGGGAACAGTACCTGGACCAGTTATATGCAGCATTTCCTTCAGATAGCAAGCCCTCCTTCCCCGTAGAGACAGTGGCTTTTTCCAGATGCCTGATGTTTATCGATGATCGAGAAGAAGTCACAATCATCAAAATGGACAGCCAGTCTTTTCGGAATTCCTGTCCAACAAGAGGCGTTGAAAATAGATTATGACTAAACAACATACTCGTGTTGGAACCAGGATACAATTAGGTTTGGAAGACAGGCTAAATGGAAAATATATGGAACGTGAGTGAATCTACTATCTATGGTGTTTTGATTATTATTGAGCGAAAAATGCAACTATATATCATCTGGCCTAATAAAAAGTGGATCTGGTCTAGCTTTCTTACAGATAAGTCACATGTGATTGCAGAAACATTTTCTCCCTGCGATTTGGGTATAGTTTCAAGATGCTGCACAATACGCTGGAAAAGACCTTTTAAGGTTGGATCAAGGTCCAGAGCCACTATTCCAGGAGTGCCCATCAAGTAACGAATTCTTCCAGCTGATGAAGAAAGGTATGATAGTGCATAACCTCGAGCAGCTGCATTTCAAACAACAAACACCATTTAAGTTACCAAATTTTGAGCACCAGTACAGATCAGTGGGCTATTGGCATGGTTTCAATGAGCTCCAATAGGTACAATACCAACGTTTCAAAGTAACAAACCTGCGATGTACTTGCGCACTAAACAACAGAGACGGTCCATTCCGTCAAGCAGGAACCCAATAGTTGGATCATTTGGATCCTAAGAAATAATGAATGATAAATCAGTAATCATAACCAAATTTTGAGTTCAAAAAGATGTCAAAGTTACAATGTCGAGAGGCTTTCAAAGTTCAAGCAATCAACTTACTATGTCAACTGGTATCACTCGAGCAGCTTTGGATCTTGAGGATGCAATACCAGCGTGTTGAAAATACCAGAGAACCTCAGATTGAGCCAAAGCCAATGCAGAGAATACCATCTAAAACAAAACAAAAGTAAATAAAACAATCATTAGGAAAGCTCAGAGAAGATAAAAACTCTTATGAGTATAGTATATGATAGGAGGCTCTGATCCCTTCTTTTTAAGAGTTTTAAACAGATATTTTGCAAAAAAAAATCATTTGACACTTTTAGTAGATCATTCTTGCTATGGGAACATTCTGTTTTTTTTTCCTGAAATAAACCAATAGCTTGTGTCTTCTTTGTTCTTTCCTCATTGACTTCTCTTGGAAAATAGAACAGCAATTTTGTAAAACTCTTCATACGTCATTCTTTCTATGGAAGCATACTGTTTAACTTTTTTTCTGATTTACCCACGATCGGGTATCAATTTTACGGTCCCGTGTTCTAAATGTCAGCAGGCTCCAATCATTGACAGAAGCTAAACCTTCAATCCTTATATGCAACGGACTAAATCTATGTAACAAGGAAAGAAGATACCCAACTGAACCATCAAGCTTACCTGAATGTTTGGAGCCAACAAACTTGGTTGATCAGTGAAAAATAAAACCATCCGCCCTATTTCCTGCTTCAGCAATATTCTCCTTTCTCGGTGTATGGTACCACATAATTGCAATGCTTGTTCATGCACCTCACTGAAAGTATCGACCAGAACAACAATAAAACTATAAATTCAAGACTCTGAAAATCAAAACCTTAGAGGAAAACGACAGTTTTCCAGTAACTTTGAATTAAAATATGGCGTTACCTGATCATTTTCTCAACTTGCTTTGCTACACTATATTCTAGATCAGCTTCCTTTTGCTTAGTCCGACCAGACTTTGCCATCTTCTTTGATTCTAACACACGAGGTAAAACATACAACTGGTAGTCCTCATGCAATAGGATGTACTGCATGGTTAGGTTAACAGAGTCAGCTTATGCAAACCATTCTAATCCAAAACTCTGTGTCGCAGACCATTTGATGTGAGCTCACCTCATCCCGGAATAAAGTTACAACTAAGTTTTCCTTTAGCACAACCTGAAACCCAACAGGACAGTAAACATTTACTAGAGACTGCACGAATTAAACGAAATCTGGAACTATATGTGGAAGCTTTTTATCTTGTACATATTAAACCTAACTCCATGACTACTATATAAATTAACAGTCCAGATGTAGAAACCTTGTCCAAAACAATCAATTTGAAAAATTAAGACAATGAGGGCAGATAATTTCTGATTTGTAAAACAAAATAATAGAAAACTAGTATTGACCAGATAAGCTCATCTTCAATATAGCATTCTTGGAGGATATGCCAATGGAAATTTAATTCAATCCTCGTGGAAGATAACTGTGTGCTTCTTCATCAAGATCTCAATCGAGAACGAATGGAAAAACAGATTCTTACCAGGGCGATATCAATGCTAGTAACACGAAGAAGCTCGTCAGGGCAAACGAGATATCCAAGAAGCACCCATTCTCGGTAAGAAGTAACATTTGCAAGGTCCTGCGCTCTCTGTAGGAAGCAACAGTGAAATATATCCAGTTATTAGCCCTTTACATCAAGAAAAGGGTAAAATATACTACAGCATCCTACTACTTCCGAGAATCTTGAATCTTTATGTTGATAAGTATCTAGCCGTTCAGAAGTACCATGGGATGAGCAGAATTTGTAAGTATGTCCGGGAATCGAGGATGATATGGGCTTAAAAACCCCTCGTTTCTCAACTTCCTTGTATCTGCAGATAGAAAAATACTGGGTCCTACAGCCTCCAGGACCTATAAAATGAGTAACATTGTTAGTACTGATGTAACAAGTGCAGCCTCAACTCTTACAATCCAGCGAAATCCTACTACATAATAATTAAATCAAACTAAGTCATAATATTAACCTCTCCAATCCTCGGGCTGACAAAATTCAAATCCTCTTGTAAACCTTTCAATGGGGGATCATAAGAGTCTATGAATTGCACCAAGCTGGATGCAAGACGAAGAGTGTTAATTCATGATAATTGGCATATATATAAATAACGAATGAAACTGCAAGGAAAAAAAATCCACACCGGTGATAAAAGTCACAGTCTCTGTCATTTCTTGATAGCGCATGCAGAAGGTTGTACACTTGCAGCAACATTTTTCTAGGAATCTACTTTGATAGCATAAACACTCTTAGAGATTGATAATAAAAGAAGCGTATGCAAAAAAAGTGTGTTAATCAATCCAAATGAGCAGAAAACTATATAAAAAAAACTCTCAGCATACCTTCTCTGCGAAAAGATTGACTCGGACAAATGCACAAAAGAGATCCATGAATGCGTGCAGTATAAGTGAGTTCTGATGAGGCTGCAAAACACTGAACTAAGTTATGAGCTAATCGTGAATACTCAACAATTATTTCCTCATCCTCACAGAAAAAAATTTGACAAGTAGAAAAATAACTTAATGTGCCGAAGTTTTTCATGCTCCACCCAAGGTATGAGTGTAAAAGAGAGCTCAAAATTTCAACAAAGTGCAAGTAAACACTTTCCACAGATGAGGGACTTTTGACTCACCAGTAAGGTAATTACAGTGCTGCTTAGGTCTAATATAAGCCGTAGTGCCTGTTCTCGAAATGCCATCAAGTCGAGCAGCAGCTGATTCAAGAAAGGAAAAAATGAGTGACAGGAGGAAAATGAAGACACTCCAACTGAAAATAGAAGGCTAACAAATAACCAAATCATGTATTACGTATAAGATATGTGCGTACAATATACAAGGCTGGTTAGGGATGAGACAGAAAAAAATATATACAGTAAACTTTTAGAAGCTTGACTACATAGCATGTAGGACTTTCGAGATGCTTCACTATTCTCAAGAAACAAGTTTCAGTACAACAGAACTTAGACCCAACAACATCTTGCATATATACCTGTATCCATGGCTCTAAGCTCTGTAAGTGAAGTTCAGCACCATCGTGCAAGCTATCCAGAGAAAACTTATCAATCTGCATAAGTATTCGAAAAAGAAAAAAATTTGCATATTTCTTGTTACCATTCAGCTCACAGTAACAAAGCACACAGTAAGCCTAATTCGAAGAAGTCATTACTTACACGTTCAAGTTGTAATTTGCTGAAATGCTCCGGGAACTTTTTCGAGAGCAATGTGCATATCCGCGGATGATTAGGAAACACACCAGCTTTCCAAAATGCTTCAGAGAATATATGAGCAACAGGATCTGGATACTCCAAGATTTGATTCAGTCTATACATTTTAGCCATGAGACCTTCCGCAACCTCAATCATTTGAACTACCCATTGTATGTTCAAAGCCTTAGTGGAACCACCAGAACTCTGAACATGTCCATCAGAGCTTGAATGCTTGGAGCTCCTAGACGAGACTGATGAAGCCATTTCAGGTCCCAAGTACTCAGTCCATCTTGAAGGACCTTCCCATTCTTTTGATCTCACAGAATTGGGAGACATCGATTCATCTTGAGAAGGATAATATTGACGGGAATTCGCCATTAATGATGATCAATCTAGTAAAAGAAAATCTGCAATAAAGGAAACTATAATTTCAGAATCACATTATACGATCGCGTCTAGCGTAATTCATTCAACTCATGTCAATGCTCTTTCATTCCTGACTAGAGAATTTTGTTTTAGAAACCCAGTAAAGTAATTATCAACAACACCTCGTCAGCGAGCATCTGAATCTTAGAATTAGCGAATTATTTGCATCGGGATTGATTTCCCCCTTGCCAGCAACCAAACAAGGAGCTCAGGTGAAGCAAGATTGAAGTAGTTACCTGAGGAAGCTAGCCCCAATGGCTAAAGTCAAGTAGGAAAAAGAAGCCTCAGTAAGATCGCAGGTTCGCCTTGAAGTTCAGATCTGAGTTTAGGCAACCTTCTCCGGAGACGAATACGGCGAGAGGGAGGGAGAGAGAGAGAGAGCCGGCCTCAATCGGAGTGTGTGTGAGCCGAGAAAGATATGTAAATTTCGGGTCTCATTTATGACAAACTACAAAGGGATCATAATCTGAGATGGCCCTCTAGACTTGCCAAAATTCTATAAAAACCCTTTATTTTTTATTTATTTTTTTAACATAAAAATTGTGGTTAATTTCTTTTTTGACCTTGTCTCTTTTAGAAAATTTCAACTCAACCTAACTCTACCCACCCAAAATTAGCTAACCCGACTCATCTAATGGATCCCATCTGATCACTGAATCTAAATCCACGTGATCTCCCCAAATTCTCTCTTCTTCTAGACAGCTTTGGCGTGCCTTCACAGCTCTCTCGGCTTTCTCCGTTTGCCGCACAGTATGATCAAGGCTTGAGACGAGAGCTACTAGCTTCACTGGCAGAAGGCCAATTGTTTGCGACGAGGAATCTCTCGAGAACTTTTAGATGGTCTTTATCTCTCTCCTTCAATCCGATTCCTTCAGGTAATTTCAGATTCTCAAGCCTACCCATTTTCCACATCTGATCCTATTTTCTCTTTGATAATTGAGATTTGCTTGATACCCATCTCCTAAATTAAACGCCCCAGGCTCAGTTTATAGCTTTTATGCCCAAATGATTGGTTTTGCTATCTTTTTCTTTTTGAATTTCTAATCATATTTTCGGATTTCGATTTTGAAGGAATATGGTTTTCCCAGACATGTGATTTCCGATTAACTCTATCAAATTCTGGGTTTTCACTTCAATGAAAATGTGGATTCTGATATTGATTTCGCCTCAATTATGGAAATTTCGAAATGCCCAGACTTTAGATTTTGTTATGCAAAAACTGAAAAGTGTCTCCTGGTTCCACATTTAGAGATATATCTGATTGTGGTCGAAATGCAAATTGTCGTCTCAGGGAGCTCAAGCAATATGGATGGGCAAAGAGGCTCAGAGTGTTGCAGCAGCTAGAGACTTGTATAAGAAAAATAACAATATCTTGAGGTATCTTCTTTTGCTTCAAACCTTTTGTTTGTTTTTTCTTCGTTTAGTGAATGAATGAAATTGTATAAGGTGGCTTTTATTAGTATGATCTTCTGGACATTTGTGTTAATGGACCAAAAGAGAAGCTTGATTCCACTATCATAAACCATGTACATTTTTCTGTTTCCTTGTTTCTTTTGAATCTCATTTTGCAAACTTGGTTACGAACACGTTAAGTTATATCATCTTCTTTCTCTTTACATATATCTACAGAATTGAATCCTTTATTTAGTGTTTCGTGATGTTATCTACAATTCTCTATGGTCTCTAAAGTTCTTGGTTTCTCATTTTCTCAGCCTGCTATTTATGTCACAAGTCTAGCATTGTGATACTGGAGTTTGGTAGCTCCAGTGAAGGAAATTCCAATTCATTTCAGCCACTAATGCATCAAGTCTTCAAGGGTTGGTCAAGAGCTATGTCAACATCTAGAGGAAGGAGCATGAGGAGTAAACTGGAGAGTAGAATGCGGAAGGAATATGGTGAGACGTTAATAGAGATTAGGAGAGCTAAAAAGTTGAAGAAGAAACTCATAAATGATGAAGAAATACTCATCTACAGCCTCAAAAGGGTAAAAAAAAAACATGAAGAAGAAGTTCTCTTTTTGTTTGGTTAACCTTTCCAAGTTACTCAGTAGTGTAGCTTTTGTACTCAATACTAAAAGCATATTATCTATCAATAAATTAACATTATGTATTTGGTTCGTTTTTTTGTTTTATTTATTGTCATGTTTATCTTAAGTACAACTAGCACAACTAGAACAACTCTTTGCAATTCTGAAAATTTGAGTACAACTAGCACAACTAGAACAACTCTTCGATACAAATATAAAAATGTGAAAACAAGAAAAATGTGAAAAACGTGCGCTATCATTAAAAAAAAAAATTAACAAAGAGTTGTACCAAGTTTCTAGTTGTACCAAATTTTTATTTTTAACAAAGAGTTGTACTTTTATGGTTTTAGTTTGTAAGTAGTAATACCATGTTCTCTATTATTTTTGTTTAGTTGTATTTATGAAATTAAGTAAATAAAATAGATTTATAATATTTTCATATCATAACATCTAGAAAACACTATGTTAATTATTTTTCTTGTTAATGTTGTTAGGATTTCAATACAAACCTTAAAATTATAAGGTAGATTATGTACAAATGTAATGCTCATGTAATAAATAATCAAAATTTGAATTTGCTTAACTAATAAAAATATGGAAATATGTTTATAAATGTTTAGTAGCGTTTTAAAACTAATATCATGATTGTATTTACCCAAAAATCAAGTTTTACATTTTTGTAGTATCAAAGAGTTGAACTAGTTGTACCAGTCGTACCTGAAAGAAACATCATACATTCAAACTTCAGTCCTACGAAGTTTTACACAAACACAAATAATATTTACTACATAAACAAATTACACAATCAATTTTTAAAACTTTCACCATAAAAATCGCTCAAATGGCAATGGATTCTTTTTTCTTTCTTCGAGGTTCTCCAACTGATGAGAATCTAGTCACTTGGTTTCTTTCTTTCCTTTTCTTATAAGCTGGATGTAAGACACAGTGAGTTAGTATTTTTCTAAGAACATCTCAAGTAGAATGAATGAAATCTTCCAAAGTTTCTTCTATCACATCCATCATATTTCATCTCTCTTATAATCAAAATATATGATTGTGCCATGGATATTATTCATTATCCTGTGAAAAAAACAACAAACAACATTAAAGCACATTAGTCATACTAGTTGTATCAGTTTTACGCGTTGTACGAGTTATCCTAGTTATACCAATTATACGAGTGGTATCAGTTGTACCAGTTATACTAGTTGGACCAGTTGTACCAGTTATACGAATGGTACCAGTTATACTAGTTGTACAATTTGTCCCATTTTTTTTTTTAATTCATTAAGGGCAATTTCGGAATTTCATATATTGAAGGCCATATGAGATTAAAAAAGCCAAAGCAGATTTTTTTGTGCCATTGAGGGCCTTATCAGATTATGGTCCACTACAAAGTCAGTAGAATTTCTTTCGTTTTCCAAACATAAATGCATTCCTTTTTTGGTTCACTCTTCTTTTTTCTTTTAACAAGTTTTTTATTATTTTTAAATCTAAGCAAAGAAATACGTATATAGTAGTATTTTTCATAGAATCATTTACTCGTTTTTTTATTTTAAAACTAAGTTCTGTTAGAGAAAAAAACAAATGCTCTTGTTGGGTGGTTCAAATATAAGTTTCTGAAGCTTTGACGAAATGAGGATAAGTCCCGTATCTGGTAATTTTTATAATCAGAAAACATATTAAACTCATATTAATCTTGAAGATCAATGGTGATTTTGATGACAACAAATTCATACCACCTGTAATTATCATTACATCTATAAAACTTTTAGGTGTAATAATTGGAGACTGTCAATTATTTTGGAATTACTTTGTGAAACTGTATGATTCATTTAATAATTAGTGTTTGTGACGTTTTTGATTATGTCATCGTGGCTATACAAGTACATGTCCTGGACTCCTGATCTGATTAGTGTTACATTAGATTAGAGTTGAAACTTTTCACTATAGTTAAGTAATAGTTGGTTATATGTGGTAAAATAATATCCGGCATGGCAATTAGAGGGTTTGAGTCCCACGCGCTTAGATATTTTTCTCTCTAGAAAAGTCTTTTTCATCTTCTCGGGTGTGTGGCGGAGATTCCTCCGACTCGACGGTTTCCGTCGTCGTTGTGAGGAATCTCCGGCGTTCTTAATTGCTTAATCATCACCGGATGCAGCGGAGGGTCATCGGAAGTGGTTCGTAGTTATCTTGCTTGGCCGTGCGTGGAGGGTTGATTTCCATGGCGGATCTAACGGCGGGATTCCGGGTAAGCGCTTCGTTTCTCCGTGGTAGGCAAGCTTAGGGGGCTGTAGAGGACACCGGCGAGCTAAGGCAGTCACCGGAGAAGAAGAGCTGGTCTGGATCTAGGTCCGGCTCAAATCGAGGTTTTCGATCCGTCAAGCTTAGGGGTTCGTTAGAGGACGGCGGCGAGCTAAGGCAGGCGGAGGAAGCGGAGAGGAGGCTCGGATCGATTCTATGTTTTCCATCGCCAAGCTTAGGAGGTCGGTTTATCCGGCGAGCTAAGGCAGACGATGGAGGCGGAGGCGAAACCGGCTAGAAGCGGAAGACGTAGTGGAGGTTGGAGGTTGGAGTCACGGTTAATCGAAGAGGTGCGTGGTGGCGCTTGGTGAGGTCTTCACGGCGGAGGAGTTTCAGTCGGTGAGAGGTGAGGTGGCCCTCTAGCTTGCTGAGTCTTCTCCGATTGCCTCCTAGATCGAGTTCAGGTAAGGTGCGAACTAGAACCGTGGAGATAGATTTCGCCGATCCTTTTTGTCGGAGAAGGAAGGTCGAGGGTGTAACGCTACCGGGTCAGACCGTAAGGACCTTGAAGCTCGAGACTCGGAATCTTCGTAAGGCGGTGGGAGGAGAGGTTCGACGGTCTCTGGATGGGTTGCGGCGGTCGGCTCTGCCGTGGATCGAGAAGGAGATAGGTCGGCGCCGATCTTTTCGCCGTCCTTGGCCGCCGGAGATGAAAGGTGGATGGCGGATAGGTGGTAACTAAAGCGTACCGAATTTAACCGGATTTGATTGGATTCGGTTCGAGATTCTCCATTTGGTTTGTCGTATAGATTTTGCTTCTGGTTTAACTTTGGTTTGTATCTGGTTATCTGCCGATTGGTCGGTTTAATTAATTAATATAATATTTAAAAAAAAAAAATAATAATAATAATATCCGGCTCTTCCACGTGAGTTAGGATGTAGTTAGTAAAAGTTGGGTGAGAATATTACCTTTTTAGTTTTTTTAAAAATTATTACCATATTAGTGGAAGACATGACGGAGAATATAATATAATAAAATAATACAAAATTCGATAATAAGCAAGAAATTATATTGTATTTTAGTTTTGATTAATAACATGTGAAACGATAAAATTGCATATAAAAACTTGATTTCGCAAAAAAATTGTCAATAAAAAAAATTATAGAATATATTAAACACGTGAAAACATAAAGTTTACGTGTTCACTTAAAAATTACAAAAAATCATTAAATGAAAAAGTGAATTTTAAATAGATTATTTGTAAAATCTTTATGTTCCCAACCTATTAAATCACATAAAATTTATTCTACAGCTTTTATTCAATAAAATTTAAATTATTTCCATACCTTAATTTTATTATCCACGATTTACGATTTCACAAATGTTACCAATAGAGGTCATTATACTAATAATAATTAGGGCTGACAACGCAAGAGTCTTGTATTACAAGGCAGATATCGTAGCTTTGTCGGACAACTGAGGCTAACAAGCTTGGCTTCCACAATAAGCAACAATCATTCCAAAATCTTTTTCACACTGTGCACAATAATACAATATCATTGCATCACACATTTGTTTCCTTTCACATTAACTTTCAGGGTTTGTTTATATAACCAGAAAAGAACAAAAAACTGGTTTCATGCGGTTGGTATGATTAAAATCTATACCTAACTTTTTCGGTTGTATGATGAATCTTCCATTAGATTCTTCTTTATACTCAGGAATCTTGGCTCCACATTTCTTAGTCCTTAGCCATCGGTCCTCTACATCTGAGATTTTTCTTTCCTGTATCTATGGAGCCGTGCCAAGGCAAATCATTAATCATAACCCAATCGTTTCAATGCCCACACATCTGTGATGGTATTTGGCTTTGAGAATGTGCTAAAACCACTTCCCTAATTTTTTTTTTTGAATAAATATTAAACTAATTCAAAAACAAAAATACTTTTTACAAATTTTATAGCTTCATTTGAGCCGCTTGTTGAGCACCTGCGACTTTGCTATATTCTAGGTATCAGTATAGAGGAGTGTAGAGGTGTTTCCCCATGCTTTCTAGAATTTTTTCTCTCCAGTGTATGTATTGTCACTTGGAAGAGATAACTATGAGTTCAAGTCCATGAGTTCAAGTCTCATTAGTAACAAAAATCATGGATATGTAGGAAATCTGGGCCCAGATCCATGTAGTTTACCTGATAGTCCATTAACGATCCGACTATTTTCCGACATTAGTCGGAAAACATTCCAAACTCGGGGTAAATAGTGTGGTAACCAATTCACTCTGTATCACTTTAGTGCATTCCTAAAGAAACTGACTGGATGGTCGATAGAGTCCGGTTCAAGATCCCAGAAAATGGAAAAAACAAAGAGGCCAAATGAGAACCAAAGAGGCGTAACTCCATGAAAGATCAAATCAATGTAAATTCCAAAGATTATTCTCTACTATTATTCAAACAATAAGTAAAAAAAAACTTAAAAAGAGATCCAAATCTTCAGATTTTTTTTTGATTCATCCATCTACACAGATCTTCGTTTGATAAAGCAAGATCTATGTTGCAGTAGAAGCTTTCAGAAGAAAAAAAGCTCAGTGCTTGGCGTCTTCTTCTTCGCAGAACTTAGAATACTTGTCTGAATCCATCAGCTTCTCTGCCTCACCTGCATCACTCAGCTCCACCTTTATGATCCATCCGTCTTCATATGGGCTCGTGTTCACCTATGAATCCAACAAAATAATCTCAGCTCGAAACCACAGGATCAAGAATCTCTAAGTTTATAATGTTTAACATCGTATCAGCAGCCAACTGTCTATGAATCAAATCTATATTGGTTATTGTGAATCAAGATTCTCAAAGTTCAAGACTTTCACATCAGCTAAAACCTTCCAAGAATCAAATGAGAAAACAAAGAATGTCAAAATATTTGATCTACATATTCATCACCAACGAATCAAGAAGACATTTTTACATCAGAAAAAGCTGTGGGAGAATCAAATCATTAAACAAAGAATTTCATTATGCCATTTGCATCAAATGAAACAAGAAATTAAGCAACAAGACTCGCAAAACCAAGATTTAGGATTTGATCATGCCAATTAGGGCTGGGCATAATACCCGGACCCGAAATACCGAACCGAACCCGAACCGAAAAAATAGAACCGAACCCGAACCCGAACCGTCAAAATATCCGAACGGGTCCTAAACTCCTATATCCGAAGAACCGAACCCGAACCCGACCCGAACCGAGAACCGAATGGGTACCCGAAATATCCGAATTACAATTATATACCTAAAATATTAATTATATTTAGACTTAATATAACAAAATTATCCAAAATTACAACTATAAACTTATATATATTACTTATTTTAGGCTAAAATAACTAAATTATCAAAAATAAACAAAAAGGGTTTTGTTATATTTATCAAAATTTAACGAATTTTTATTTAAATATAACTAATTTTTATTTTTGTTTTATGTTTTTCGGGTACCCGAACCCGAACCGAACCCGAATGGAACCGAACCGAATCCGAACCGAAATTCTAAAATACCCGAATGAGTTTATATCTCTAAACCCGAAAACCCGAAAAACCCGAACCGAACCCGAACGGGTACCCGAACGCCCAGGCCTAATGCCAATGCAGTTGTTTTTGGTCGCGGTTCAGATAGGTTTAATCTCGGTTTACACAGAGAATGAATGCTAATAGGACTCACCAATCCAGGGGACTCTGTGAGCACCTCATTAACTTCAACCACCGTACCCGAGATCGGAGAATTGATATCACTAGTTGCTTTCACACTTTCAACCGCTCCAAAACTCTCACCTTGTGATACCGAACGTCCCAAATCAGGCAACTCAACATAGACCACATCACCCAAGTGGTCCTGCGCGTGATCCGTTATACCAAAGGTTGCTTTATTCCCATCAATCTTCACCCATTCATGTGAATCAGCATATTTCAGATCCTTCAAAACCACTATAAACACAAGCCAAAAAACAAGTAAAGTTAAATGGAAAAATATTCAACATTCCAACAAGAGATTCAAAAACATAAGTTCTTGAAGATCTCTTGTTCTGTATACAAGTTGATTTCAGGCAAACACATCGTGTTTCACAATAAAACCATTCATTTATGAGGCAGATTCCAAAATATTACTGAAAACTACTTCACAAAACAGAGCCTCGACGAATCAAATACAAATTCGAGATTTTGATATGAGAAAGGAGAGATAGAAGGTATCAGCAACGTCCGGAGATAATCGATCTAACAAAAAATGGATTTGCAAACACAACTATCCAAGCCCCCTTCAGATTCAATAATCAGAGAGAGAGAAACCGAAGAGATCAAAACAGAGAGATAGGAATGAGCAGATTAACAGGAGATTGAGATTCACCAGAAGAAAACCCTCGTTGGGCAACGGAGATCCTTAGATGAGAAGCAACCCTAGAAGCCCACAAGAATCTAGCAGCCATTTTTTCGTATGAAGCACAGAGAAACCACGGATCCACAACAACAGTGAGAGTGCACACACCGATCGGCTTTATTGTTATTATATTCTTGCGACAAAAGGGTTTGGTGGGATATGACATTCGACCATATATTATAACACTTTTTCAATACATACACACATTCTGATCATAAAAATCAAAACTTTATTATAAATGCTATTTCAGTTTACAGGTAAAGATTTAGCTACTAGCTTTGGGACAAGAGAGCTTACAGACACATCTTTATGCATTGTTCTAAGTACTGAAGTAACCTGTTCCACTTGATCTTCACTAGAACAAGCCGAAAGAAGAACCTTAGCTGTTCCTCCATCTGGTGCACAACCAGAATCAATCATCTCCTCAAATATCTCCAAACATTTCACATAAAGTTTCTTCCTTGAGTAACCACCGATCCTCGAGGTCCATGTCACAACATCTGGTCTATAATTCCTCTCCTTAAGCTCAACAAAAAGCTCTTCAACTCTCTCCAAGAACCCGGCTTTACCATAAACATTAATCAAGATGTTGTATGTGCTTATATCCGCAGTGCAAGGACCTTTCTCCATCTCAGCTAGAATCTTTTCCATTTTGGTGAATTGTCCTAACCGGCCGTACAAGTTGAGCATGCTGTTTAGGACAAATGTGTCTGGTTCTACTCCGTTTACACTCATCTCTTTCACAATGGCTTCACATTTTGTAACATCTCTGGCTCTAGAGTACGCTGATAGAAGCAGCATGTGGGATTTCATCGTCGGTGCTATGCCAAGCCTCTTCATTTGTTCAAACACAGCTTCTGCATCTAGTTTTCAAACACACACATATATATAAAGTAAAGAACAAATGTAATGCTGTCTCGTTTTCAATGTTCAACAGGAAATTCATATCTTAAACTTCCAAAGAAATTGGACATCCCTGGCTAGAGAAGTATCTATGTGTTACCTGAGTGAAGGCCGGCTCTACCATAAGCATCAACCATGATATTGTAAGATGCTCTGTCTGGTTCACATCCCATATGTTGCATTAAAGAAAAAATCTCAGCAGCACCATAAGGATAACCTGCACGACTGTCTCCGGATTTTGAGGATGTTATATTTAAGTTTTTTTTTTAATGATTTTCATGACATCAGTCTCTAATGGGAGAGTAATATAGGTTTAATAATTAATTACCTGTATGCCTCCATGAGAGCGTTATAGACATATACATCAGGTTCAAGTCCATCTTCTTGAAGCTGCTCAAATATTTCCTCAGCTTTCTGGCAAAGACCTTCTCTAGCAAATGCATTCACGAGCACAGTGTATGTGCAGATGTTCGGTTTACATTGGTGACTTCTCATTTCACAAAACAATTTCCAGGACATATATGATTTACTTGCCTGCAAGAAAACCCAAATGACATGAACATCACATTTCCCAAAAGCCAAATTTGAAGAAGAAACGAAGTTGAACTAAACCTTTCCATATAAATTTATCATCAAGTTGTATGTTTCAGTGGTTGGTTTGCATCGTTCACGCTTCATCCTCTGGAAAACATCGATAGCTTCTTCGGTGTTTCCTTTCCTTTTCATTAGCCCTTCAATATATGCATTGTATACAGTAGCACCTATACAAATACAACATTAGATCAAAGGTTAAAAATAGCTTTATCTAGATGCAGAAAGCATACTTGGAGTAACATGATGATTTTGCATCTCGATTAAAACAGCTTCAGCTTTCTCTATGAGCCCGGCCAAACAGTATGCCTTTACAAGAAGGGCGTATGTGTCTTCAGTAGGTATGCAGCGAGATTCAAGAAGTTGCACATAGAGTGATTCGGCCTCCTTGTACCGGAACTTCTGTCCATAAGCATCTATAAGCAAATTGAAGCAGATTACATCAGGCTGAAAGGAGCTCCTCCTTAAAATCCACTCACACACCTAAGACAATATAGAGCAGCAACAATCGTTGAACCAGTTAGCTAGGATAAAAGAAAGTTGATCAGAATCGGAATGAGTTGGTTAATAGAATAAGTGGAGTTGACTGGTTTGGATCCTATCAAACAACTGAGTTTTAGCTAGATCCCATGCCAAGAATGTCGTTTTCAATTGAAGACAAAACTGAAGGTGCTCTAAGAAAGCTAACCAGGACAATGGGATCCCATTTCTTGTTCAAACGGAGTTGCACAGCAACATTGATTAGATCATCCCATGAGGCATGTGTAGAAGGAAGAGTTCCAAGGACATCTGCTACTTTTTCAGGATCAGTTTCTTTCTGAACAAAGCTAAGAATCTTCTGAGCAATGGGACTCAGAACAGGAAAGATCCCATCGACAAAACCGGATCCATATTTCCATCCTCTCCCTCTCAAAGAGCCACCTGTGTGTAAACCAAAACTCCATCACCATTTCAAAACATAGACTTGATCTTCATAAAAGAAACTGTCTTGATGTGAAATCTTACATCGTTTCCTCGAGAGTTTCTTCCTGTTAAATCTTACTAATTTGCCACGTTCATCTATGACAAACCCCTCTTGTTTACAGCTTTTCACAGTCCCACCAATGGAATGTGTCACTCCAAAGCCCAAATATCTCTGGAGGCCACTGGGGTCAATGAATAAGCAATTTAAAGCGTTTCCAGCTACCAACCTGTCATTCAAAAACCCAATTTTTTGGAAAGGTGAGAACTTTATTCACTTAGAACCCCCAAATTCTCAAAATGTTTCACCAGAAACCATAGCAAGAGCCAGCAGAAAGTGAACTAATTTGACACATGTAGTTGATCAGATACAAGAAGGCAATGGCTGTAGCTTTTCAAAACATTTTGACATAAATGAACCTCCGGTTACTTGCAAACTATTACAAGCGAAATCCAAAAGAGTTGAAGAAATTCTGCAGATGGGTGTTGTAAATAACTCATTCTCTAAACCGGGAAACTGATTAAACCGGCACAAACTGAGAAACCAGAGTGAGAGAATGGGTTCTTCTTACATGACCGGAGAGGTGGATAGAGAGCGTTAGAATATTGTCTTACAAAGAGGTATCTGTTTTTCTTCTGCAAATTACCACTCTTCTCCTTCTTCAGTTGTTCAGATAAAATGTGTTCATGGAGGATAACATGTCGCAAGTAGGTATCCGTTAAGTAGAGGCTCAGGACTCCTAAAGGTTTGAGGCTGAGAACTTTATTCACTTAGAACCCCCATATTCTCAAAATGTTTCACCAGAAACCATAACAATAGCCAGCAGAAAGTGAACTAATTTGACACATATAATCGATCAGATACAAGAAGGCAATGGCTGTAGCTTTATATAAGCCTCTAGTAATGTCCAAACAATTGTGACATAATGAACCTCCGGTTACTTGCCTACTTGCAAACTGGCTTATTCCTCTTCAATTACAAGCAAGAGTTGGAGAAATTCTGCAGATGGGTGATGTGAATAGTTGATTCTCTAAACCGGGTAATTTAAATCGGCACAAACTGAGAAACCAGAGTGAGAGAGTGGGTTCTTCTTACATGATCGGAGACAGAGAGCGTTGGTATATTGTCTTACAAAGAGGTATGTGTTTTTTTTCTTCTGCAAATTGCCACTCTTCTCCTTCTTCAGTTGTTCAGATAAAATGTGTTCATGGAGGATAACATGTCGCAAGGAGAGTATCCGTTAAGTAGAGGCTCAGGACTCCTAAAGGTTTGAGGCTTCATTTGTCTACTTGCTATTTTAATTTGGAAAAAAAAGTGTTACATTTTTATTGTTTAAGGATGGTGAATATGTGGAAATCTTTTGATGCAGTTCGGATGCTCATTTATTGTTTCAATTTTCAGAGTAACTTTTTTTCTTTTTGCCGACTAAACAATTTTATTGATATTCAAAATCATTACAAAACAATCAAAAACAAACTATTACATAAGAAGGGATATGTGTCATCTTCTAAAGATGATATAAACTAAGAAGCGAATTTAATGATGCATTTAAAGCGCCTTATTGGATAACAGCTTCTTAAAACCGATATTGTCCTTTTAAGCAATCGAACATTTTATGGGAAAGTTGTGGATAACCATCTTTTCTTTATAAGACACCAAATGTTTTTTTATAGTAACTTTGTTGACCATTGGATAACAAAAACTTTTGTATATATCCTGGTAAATCATGATGTTTAAAATGTCTTAGGTTTTACATAAGTATGCTCATAAAAAACGCACGTCATAAATCTTGTATTTTCTTATATAAATATGTTGGTACTATATTTATTAGACGTATACAATCTACTAAAAATGTATTTCTTGTAGTAAAAAGAAATTATATTTTTTTCTTTGTTTGGGGGGGGGGGGGGGGGGGGGGGGGGGGGGGGGGCATAAACAGAAGTGGAACAGACCGAACAGAATACATATTGTTTTGTTTATAGCAAATTGACCAGTTTGAGTAGGTGACTCAGTTCTAGAATGTTGACTATTTACTATCTTCTGAAGTTGAGTTGAAATCCGTTGATGAAAGCTTGTTGGGATAACAGAGGGAGCTGAACAAATGAAATATAGGAATCTGCCGGAGAACACAAGCGGGCTAAATGTAGCTAATGCAGTGGAAGAAGATGAAAAGTTTATATGTCCATCAAAAGATGAGGTGAACATGTCGGGTTTCAGGCGAAGCATCATAGTTGAGACAAAGCAGCTTGCCGGAAGAAAGATTTCTGTTGTACGTCCAGATACGGGCACCAACTTTTCAGAGAATGGACACACCGTGAAGGATGATGATATATCCAAGAAAAAGAAACAATTGGATTCTGGAGATCATTTGGGTCAATCTCTTGCTAAAAGATATCACCAGTTGTTTTGGAGCCATTGGAACTTGACGAGTCAAAAGTTACAGTTCCAAAACCGAATGACAAGGGGAGAGGTTGTAATGCCTTCACCCTAGAAGCTTCCCTAGAAGATGAATGGAGATCATGGTGAAGGATCTAATGGACAAGAGACTTTCCGGCCCGCATGCCAAGAAATGTTGATCCGATGAGTCAAAGGAACCTTAATGTCCTTGTGCACCATCTAATGAGATGGAAGTAGGGCGAATGTTTCGAATCCATAATATAAGAAAAAAAATTTCATTCCAAAGCTTTTCCTCTAATTAACCAAGAAATATGGAAAAGACATAAATTAATTAACCAACACTCTTGGAGAGAAGAGAAGCAGTTTGAATGCACCAGAAACGTATGTGCATGTCTTGAGTATATCTACCCAAAAGGACTTAAGCTACAACTCCACGTGTTCCAATCCATCAAAAATCATGGAGGACTTCAAATCATCATAAATGGAGTTCAGATGAAGAAGTTATTCAACTTCTAAAACACATGATTCTCAACTTGCTTTATGGAGACTCAAATATTCAATCACTTACAAACAACACATTGGCGACCAGGAGAGATATCTAAGAATTCATAAGACACATTTAAACATCATTGAGAGTTCTCTATCAAGTTCCCCCATACACCAGTAGTCGTAGGATCAAGAGGATCCCATTATTCTCACACTTGCCTTATTTGGGAGCATTCATACTACAAGGATCAAACCAACCCTAATACCTCCCTTATCAAAACTATTGTGTTTTGAAATCATTCTTTGAAGAACACACAACCCTAATATGCACCAAGCTCCACCAGATCATCCAGAATCTCAACAAGTCATACTTGCCTAATTTGGAACTAAAGAACCCAATAATTCTATTCTGATCAGCATATAAACTTTCTGAAGCCATATTCTTTAAACGTGGGCATTCCTAAACAACACCTCTACATACCAAAGCTTTCAAAATTTAAGAAGATTCAGCTTTACATAATATTCCATCAAGCCCAACGGCCATATTCTTTAAATTTCGTGATTCTTTTCTTGTATCAGACCTTTCAGACCGTTGTCTATGAACCTTTAAAAGCTCATCTTTGAATTCATTGTAAATCACCCTTTACCATTTAAATTTAATAGAAATATTTTGTTTTTCTTCCAAAGTTTGTGTTCTTTGGGAAGTGTTCTTCTCTGGATATTCGTTATATTCTTAGGAGTCTCAGTTCATTCTATTTGAGTGATTAAGATAGTTTGTTATTAGGTTGAGAGTCAATCAATCCCACATAGAAAGAGAGTTGCTCATCATCACTTATCATCTTGCAAATCCATCCAATTCATACCTCTATCTGATCAAGTGAGAGAGCACACAACCATCACTTTTTCTCCATCTATCCCATTTCAACTATCTGATCTTGAGGCTGTATCACACATCATTTGATGGATATGTATGGAATTGTACTATTTTAGGAGCTTACACAGTCAGATCAGGTTACGAGCTTCTACGAAGGATTAACTTTACACAAGCAAATCAAGAGGTGCTAGAACCAAGCATACCCCCTTTAAAGATTCATGATTGGACGATTAAGACTCCCGATAAGCTTAGACACTTTATGTGGAAAGCTTTATCGGGATGTGTTGCGACGTGCCAACGTCTCACCTACCGTCATATCAGCACATACAAGATCTGTCCCAGATGTGGAGCACCTGAGGAAACAATTAATCATATATTATTTGAGTGCCCTAGCCTTGCAAGTGTGCGATTTATAGGACTTTTCGTCACTTTCAGGTTGCTTCTTGAGTACATCTATTTACCGAAATATGGATTTCCTGTTTTGGAGAACAACATAAATGGGTATACATGTGCCACATAGAGATATTTTTCCTTGAATTACATGGTTCATATGAAAAGTAAGGAATGGTAAAGTTTTTAATAGTATCGAGAGATCTGCAGTAGATACTCTCCAACATGCCACACTTGGGGCGGAAGTTTGAGGATAGTAAACCAGAAAGAGTGTGAGGTGGAGGTAGAACCTTTCACCGGTGACAATGACATATCAACCACTCGAGACTTTTCCCATCCCTACTTGTCAGATTGACGCCTCTTGGGTCGATCTTGAACTGGTTAGTGGCTTGGGATGGTGTTTAAGGGATAACATGAGTTGTGTCTTAGCATAAGAGAAGGGATGCATGAGAAGCTTATCAGCCCTCCATGCTGAATTTGATAGACATATTTGGGCTAAGGAGAGCCTCTGTGATAGAGATATTCTTAGTGTTAGATTTGAAACTGACTGCGAGAACCTAGTAAAGATGGTAGAGGAACTGCTGAGGTGGCCAAGTTTTAAATTTGACCTAGATTTTGTGGATAATATCAAGAAGCGGTTCATCAGTTTTAATTTATTTTATATTGGCAAGGATGATAATATTCGCGCCGACACCTTTACTAAAAGGGCAAAAACATGAGAACCTTTACTTATCTTTCTAAGTTAAAAACTGTCGGATTTTAGAACTTTACAAGAAAATTGAAATATCCGACAAAATTTAATTTAATAAAAAGATATAGTTGGCAAAAAAGCACAAAAATTTTAGCTAAGAATATAAGAAATATTTCTTTTTTTATTAATGTGATTTTATTGTAATTATTTTTCTATTTGAATATTTGCATTCCTGAATATATATGATGATTAATTAAATTAGAAATAAATCAATAATATCTAATTAATCCCTATTTAAAATAGAGGGTTGAGATTAATATAGAAAAAAAAATCTTAAAGAAAATTTAGATATTCTTTCCACCTATAGATGGAGTCAGCAATGAATACAGAAATATATTTTTAGCTAGGAATATAAGGATTGTTTCCTTTTGATATTGTGTGTTCTTATAGTAATCTGTTTTATTGGAATATTGTTCTTTCTTAAAAAATATTTGGTCAACAATTAAATTAGAAATAAATCAGTAATTTCTAAATAGTTTGTGCTGATAGACGGCTGAGATTGATACTAAAGAAAAAATAGTTCTTCCATATTTACATAGTATCCATAGTCATTGTATTCAAAACACACAATAAGTAAATAAATTATTTTGATGTGTGGTTGAAATTAATATAAAAACCCCTAAAGAAGAACTAGATTCATTTCCCACATATAAATATATGCTGGTATTACATCATAAAGGTATTCTAGAAACACAACATATCAAGTTTATAGATAAATCATCTTCCCCACCTTTCGTTTTCCATTCCGTTCAATATATCGTTTAAGAAACCACCTCTCAACTGCAAAAATTAGAGGTAACTCTATAATACTCATTATAATCTTACTATATGACTAACCTGGATTTGTCATTTGGTTTGTGGAAGCATTGGTTGTTTCAGTGGGTGATTTTGGTCTTAACTTTTTATAAAAATAATTCAATTACTCATATCATTATGATTTTTGGTTTGTTTTCATCTGTTAGCTTGGGGTTTTGGCAATTTGTTTATTCCGCAATTTTTGGCTTCAAATAAATATATTTTTTCTGTTGTTTTTTTGTCTCCGAAAATTCTATGAACTCGTTGGTTTTGTATACACTTTGATTTTAATGATAATATAATTTTATAGCGAAAAACTAACCTTGAAAGATTTTAGGATCTATATAGATTATGCTTAAAAAATGAGATATTTTAAAATCTTAGGGTTTATATAAATTATGTTTATGAAGAATCCACATGCATTAAATTGTGTATTTTCTAAACACATTGGTGGTGTATCTATTATGTTGAAATTTACTAAGATGTATATTTGTAAAAAAATGAAAATATATTTCTTGGAGAATTGAGGAATTTTAGTAGTCTTGGGCATTCTGGTATTCATTTGGGTTTGAATAAAAAATTTCGGATATTGCATATACCAAATACGATTTAAGACCCATTCAAACATTTTTATTTTTAAATCGGATTTTGGTTCTATCTGGATTTGGATTGGTTAATTTGTTTCGATATTTTGGATTTAAACTATCCAAATTTACTCTAAAATATTAAAAATACTCCAAAATATTCAAACTATTTAAAATAACTAATATATTCGAGTTTGTAATTGTAATTTGGATTTATGGGCTATTAAAAAAAATACTATATGACTAATATTTTTTGGATATATACTTATATTTCAAATAATTTTAGATACTCATTCGATTCTCAGTTCGGATCGAATTCGATACTTTTTGGGTATAGTAGTTTAGAACCTATTCAAATATTTATGATGAGTTTGATTCAGTTAGATGTCTTCCCATTCGAATCCGTTAGGGTTTGGTTCTTTGGATCTAGATATATATGCCATAGCTAAATTTTAGAAATTAATCAAATACGTATTGACAAAAAAAAACCAAATAAGTATTATTGAAATTTAAGATTTTAAGAATATTTTCAAAAAATTATGTTAGTAGTTAAAATTCACTGAAACCTATGTACATCAACTCAAAACATTCTCAGTATGTACTTGTATAAATACAAGTGGAACAGATTTGTGACAAATTGCATATTGTTTTGTTTGCAGGAAATTGCGCAGTTTGAGTAGGCGACTCAGTTCTCCCGCTCTTCCAAACCCTATCGATTCATCAGATTCTCCGCCATTTTCATTTCTCCAATCTTTTCCCGGTAAGATCTCATTTTCTTTTTGCCTTTCCGTTAATTAGGGTAATGTAGTAAACAATTCAAGATTTGGGCTCAGTTTCTGTGAAAAATCTGTATACGAATCTTGGAAAATGAGGTTTAACTACTTATAATTACTCATGAATCAGTGGCTTTTGATTCGCGCATACTGGGGTTTTGGTGTAACTTTTGAGATTTCTCTGTCACAGAGCTTGAAAATATGCATCTGTTGTTTTGGTGTTTCAAGTGTTGTAATTTGATTACACCAGCACCATGCATTGCGATTGCGATTGATATTCATTCAATTGATAGTATTTTATATAAAGATTATGCTTTGTTACAAGAACGAGGCTGTTGGTGTTATATAGTTTCATGATATCTTCCGATGTTTCTGTTACATGAGTAGGAATGGAGAACAAGTCATCAGAACTTAGTTCTGAGAAGAAAGTAGCAACAACAGAACTGGGAAATGGTAGTTTCACCGATCCTATGGGACGCCGCAAGTCCAGGCGTTTTCTGGGTGAAGCAGTGAGAGACTTCCCAACTGGTTGTGGATCAAGAACGTTGCTGGAGAACAAGAATGTGGACTGTGTTCCATCTTCTGAAGCTGAGGTTGAGTTGAAGTCCGTTGATGAAAAGCTTGTTGGGGTAGCTGAACAAATGAAAGATGGGAACCTGCCGGAGAACACAAGCGGGCTAACTGTAGCTGACTCGGTGGAAGAAGATGGAAGTTTTATCAGTGCAGTTAAAGATGAGGTGGGCAGGTCGGGTTTCAGGCGAAGCATCATAGTTGGGACAAAGCAGCTTTCCGGAAGAAAGATTACTGCAGTACGAGACTTCCCTCCAGATACAGGCACCAACTTTTCAGACAATGGACAGAACGTGAAGGTAGATGCTGTATCCATGGAAGAGAAACAATTGGATTCTGGAGACCATTTGGGTCAATCTGTTGGTAACAGCTTATCACCAAATGTTTTGGAGCCATTGGATCTTGTTCCAAATCCAAATGTGGCTGCAGGGAAGAGAAAGACAAGGGAAGAGGTTGTAATTTCTTCACCCTTGAAGCTTCACAAGAAGATGAATGGAGATCACGGTGAAGGATCTACGAGGAAGGATAGTGAGAGGGTTATCCCGGCTAAAGAGAGTTTAGCTCGAAAGATTCGGTTATCAGATGAGGCGCTTTCTCCTTCGCGTCCTAGTGGCTCTAGCAGCGGGGACAGTGCTAGGGACAAAGTTATGGAAACTCTACGCCTTTTCAGTGAAGCTTGTAGAAAACTTATTCGGGAGGAAGAAGCAAACCCTAAGAAAAGAAATGGCAGACAATATTTCAGTGTGTCTAACGAGGCTGCGAAGATTGTCAAGAGTAAAGGTAAATATCTCAACGCTGGTTCTCAGATTATAGGAGCTGTCCCTGGTATTGAGGTTGGCGACGAATTTCAGTACAGAATAGAGCTCAACTTTCTTGGTATACATAGAGCAATTCAAAGCGGCATCGATTATATGAGAGACGAAAGCAAGGAACTAATTGCAACGAGTATTGTATCTTCTGGAGGTTATGATGACGACATTGATAACTCAGATGTGTTGATCTACACCGGTCAAGGCGGGAATGTGATTAAAAAAACGCAGAAGGGGAATGTAAGTAATGAACCCAAAGACCAAGAGCTCGTAAGGGGAAACCTCGCATTGGCAAACAGTAAAGATAAACAGAATCCTGTGAGGGTCATAAGAGGCAACAAGAAGACACCTTTAGGATCATCTGATTCCAAAAACTATGTTTATGATGGATTGTATCTGGTGGAAGAGTACTGGAAAGAAACCGGGCCTCACGGTTATCTTGTCTTTAAGTTCAGACTGCGGCGTATTCCTGGACAACCTGAGCTTACCTGGAAAGTGGTGAACAAAGCAAAGGCATCCAGGGACCGGGACGGTCTTTGCTGTGATGATATCTCAGAAGGGAAAGAGAGATTACCCATATGCGCTGTGAATGATTTAGATGACGAGAAACCGCCTCAGTTTATCTACACTGTGAAGATGATATATCCGGACTGGTGCCAGCCTATTCCTCCAAAGGGCTGCGGTTGCACAAAACGCTGCACTCACTCAAAAAACTGCACCTGCGTTGCGAAAAACGGGGGAGAGTTACCTTACAATCACGATGGAGCTATTGTTTTTAGCAAACCTATGGTCTATGAGTGTGGCCCACTCTGCAAATGCCCGCCTGATTGCTACCTCCGAGTCACACAGAGAGGGATCAAGTTCCAGCTGGAGATCTTCAAAACCGAGTCAAGAGGCTGGGGAGTGAGATCGTTAGAGTCGATACCTTCCGGAAGCTTTATCTGTGAGTACACAGGAGAGCTTCTAAATGAAAAAGAAGCTGATAGACTTGCCGGGAAAGACGAGTATCTCTTTGACATCGGTAAGGTCAATCAGACGAGCTACTTTACCATAGACGCTGCACAGAAAGGTAACGTAGGGAGGTTTATAAATCATAGCTGCTCGCCTAATCTGTACGCACAGGACGTTTTGTACGACCATGAGGACACAAGAATCCCTCATGTGATGCTGTTTGCGAAGGACAATATACCTCCACTTAAGGAACTCACTTACTATTACAACTATAAGATTGATCAGGTGACCGACTCTGAGGGTAATATCAAGAAGAAAAATTGCTATTGTGGTTCGTCCAAGTGCAGTGGTAGGCTCTACTGATAAGCTGCTTTCAGATTCTTCTTTGTCTTCTTATTCTTTTCATATAATGTCCAGTGAATTTGTAATAGTCTAGTCCCCTTGGTGTTGTGTTGTTTCCCTGAAACTCCCCATGATGTAAGACTTTCATAGTTTTTTCTTCATAAAATGCAATGTCATGCATTGCAAGTTTGCAACTATTGTTAACCTTTGCTTCAAAAAATGAAAGTTTGCAACTATTGTTTTGTTTGTGTGTGCATGGCATTTACCTAGAACCTAACATATCCACACATTTTGTCTAGGGGATGCTTTTATTAAGTTATTAGATAACCTTCCCACTCAGAATCAAATAGCAACAGAATGCTTTTATTAAGTTAGATAGTCTTCCAACTCAGAACCAAATAACAATGAATGAATTGATCCATATTCCGTATATATTACTTAAGATATCTTTCAACTTCCCGAATGAGACTTTATACCTTAATACATTCCCTTGAGAAAATGGACATTTTGCCATTAATCTCAAAATATTTGAATTTATAAATTGATTAAACATAATAGAATTGAGTTAGAAGTTCATAGAATCTAATCCAAGACCTTACAATATATCTTCATCCACTTGTTTATTGATGATGTGGATGAATTTTGATCACTTCAACAGACCCAAAAAAAAAGGAAAGCTGAGGTGTCTTAGACTACTGACCTCTTTTGCTAAAAAGAAAAAAGACTACTGACCTCTAAGCACTACCAGAGAATCAGCTAGCTCTCTTGTCTGCATGTTTGTACAAACTCATCTCAGATTTGGTTTGATTTGAAATCTTATCAAAGAAAGACATTATTGTTGCTATTCCAGGATTGGCTGAAATACAAAGACAGGCAGCTACTCGATTTAAGTTATGGGATACCACTATTTGTTACTTTTCATATGCTACTTTATATTTGGCTGATTCCAAAATTATTCCACATTGCTCTTTTAGCTTTTCTATATATATAATGATTTTGTGGATCCATAAAAGATTACTTTTGAATTAGTCCTATCCGTATATAAATAGGATAGAGATAACAATTGTATTCATAGGATCATGGTGATATGTATTGTATGGGTGGCCATAAAACATTGGAGAATAATGAAAAAAAAAGTGAGAAGCTATAACTTATCCATTCATTGAGATTTTGAGGGACTGGCTGGCCTTATGGTAGTCTCTTAATTTCCATGGCTACACTTCATCTCAAGATTTACAGCCATATCTCTAAGATTTTGACTAGATAAAAAATCTATTAATAAAAAAAATAATTTCCCACAAATTATTGAATCTTAATTTTATGAACCTTCTTGAACTTGTCTTTTTATTATTATTGTAAACATGTCTTGTTCAATTTCAAACAGTTCTTAATAAAAGATTTGTGTTTGCTATTTGCTTTACAAAATCCCAAAGTGGTTCACTGAAAAATTGTTTTTGGAGGTCATCTGGCAATAATAGTATTATATACTCACTAAACTAATCATACAATTAACCACCAAATAATTTAAACTCAAAAAGATAAAAATAATATTTTAATAAGACATCAATACTAATTAAAGATGTCGTGGTCTAATAATAATATAGGGTCCGATTGGTGAACAAAAACGGAATAGTAAGATTAGCGATAAGCGGAAGTGGTAAGCGGTTAGAAAATAGTGCAAAACGTTAAGAACAAACGGTTGGAGAAAACAATATGAAAAAGCTGAGAGAAAAAAAATTTAATATTATTTTTACTAACGCTTTGATGATTGGTGACCATCAAAATGGTAAACTCCTTACCGCTGCGGTAAAGAGTTACCAATCACAACCATAATGTGTTGTGCTTTTTGTGACTTGGATTTATATTAATGTTTTTAAATTATAATATTTAAATATTAATTCCGGACTTATATGAGATTCTAGAACTAAGAGCATGTTTACTAGTGAACCCCCTTTTGGGGTTCTTAACATAATTTTTTAATGTTTTTTTTTTTTTTTAGTTGCAGGAAAAGTAAAAGAAAAAAAAAATTTGACCAACCGGGTTGCGCCACGTGGCGAACCCGGGTCTTAAAAGCTCTTAGCTAAGAACCCCTCTCTCTCTCCTCCTTTCTAATATTTTATTACTATTTTCCCTAAGAACCCCTCCCTAAGAACCCCTCCTAAACCTCCACTAAACATGCTCTAAGACTCTGGATTTCTAAGATATTAAAAATAAATAAAAATAGAACACCACCATTTATATGAAATCCACCTAGAGATTCTTAGTCATAAATTTAATTACCACGGGAGGTTGCAATGGATGGCATATTGGTAGATAAGTAGAACTCAGAGGTTTCTTATGTTATCTTACCATTGTTTCAAAAGTTCAAAATTGAGCTCCTCTTTCGTCTTCTTCTTCTTTGTGAAAACTCGAAGCAGTTAGAGGAACAAAAACCAGAGGATTTGATTTTAAAGAACCCTAATTTTCAAGAACCCTAAATTACCCGACCATTTCTTCACAATCTTCTCCCATTTTTTCCTCTTCCAAGTTCCATAATCTTTATGTAAATGCATCTGAAAAAATCATTCGTACCAGAACGACGATTCATCGGGAAAGAAGCCGCCGGTTATTCCTCCTCCGATTCGGATCCGATTTACCATCCTCATTTTCCTCTCCAACTTCAGAGCCCAGATAAGCACTCATGTCGAACCCCCATTGATGCAAGCGCTGGCTTCACTGTTTATAATAATCCGCAACCGCAAGGTCAGGGTCATCTCACGGTTGATATCCCGGATCCACTTTCTCCAACCCCGATCTCGACTCCGCACAAAAGGTCTGTGGTGACTCAACCGTGTCATACGTTTAATCGCGCTCCCAGCGTTGACCATTTCCGACGAGGAGGCGGAAGAGCACGCTTAGGCTCGATTTCTTCCTTCTCCCCGTCGAATCTTTTGTCTTTCCTTTCTTCGTTTCGGCTAACCTTACCGTTCGCGACTGATCGATTCGTGAGGAAGCTTCTCCGCCATATCCATCGCGCCCGTTTGATTTGTTTCCATCTTCGTTTCCTGCTGCTTCTCGCCGTCCCTCCTTTATACATCTTCTTCCTTGTAATCAATTTTCGTATCTTTCTTCTTTCAATCCTCGCGATTATCGCTTTCTCATTCATCCTTTCGCTCTCTCTCAAATTCGCTCTTCCTCGCTTACCCTCAATCCGCCTGTTTCTCGCGCGATTATTGACCCTCATCCCTTCTAGATTCTCTTCCTCTCGGCCGAGCACGAAGCAAGTTGTTTGGTCAATTGGGTCGAAGCCAGTTGCGGAGAATAAGACTAATTCAGGCTCTTGGGTTCAGAAGTATGGCACCAATGATGTGTATGAGGGAGAGTTTCATAGAGGAAAGTGTTCAGGAAGTGGAGTTTATTACTATTCTATGAAAGGCAGATATGAAGGAGAGTGGATTGATGGGAAATATGATGGTTATGGAGTTGAAACATGGGCTAAAGGAAGTAGGTATCGAGGTCAATACAGGCTAGGGCTAAGACATGGAATCGGAGTCTATAGATTTTATACAGGAGATGAATATGCTGGTGAGTGGTCCAATGGGCAGTGTCATGGGTGTGGTGTATATACATCTGAGGATGGAACTAGATATGTTGGAGAGTTCAAATGGGGCACCAAACATGGCTTTGGTCGCTACCATTTCAGGTGAACGCATTAATCTTTCTGCAGAGTTTCCTGTTCCTGCTTCATTGTCTTTTACTCTGCAGAGTCATTTGAGTTTGGTTGTGCTTTACCTGTGATGTTGTCGATGTTCAGTGAAATGAGAATTGGAATCTTAATGAACATTGTTTCTCTGAAGGTATCTGACTTGCACGTTAGAGTTTCTGACAGAGACTTGTGTTGTGCAGTGACTTATGGTAGTTAATTAGATCCATGTATATGATGCTCATCTAAGTGATTTTGATCTCTTTTTTTTTTTTTTTTTTTTTTTTTTTTTGATCAATGTGATTTTGATCTCTAATTCCATAGTTTTTAAGGGTAATGTGGTTTTCTTTCCTTCTGTTGTGATTGTTCTTTACCTCTGGATTAATGGTGAATCTTAAGGACATCTCAAAGGCTTTCCATTTTGATTTGCTTACCTTTGATGGATATTGGGGTTCTGTTTCCTGCTTGCTGTGGTTATATTCACCTTTCAAACAAGTCTAGCATATATCAAAGTTCAGGCTTTTCTGTTACTACCATTAGAATTAGTCTTAACGCAATTGCATGAAGCAGTGCCTGGTTATGTGCTTTAGCTGTAACATGGCTTCAAAACAATATTGACTTGGAGTTATTTGCCTTTGCTGCAGAAACGGTGATGCATATGCAGGGGAGTATTTTGCAGACAAGATGCATGGTTTTGGAGTGTATCAATTCGAAAACGGGCATAAGTATGAAGGAGCTTGGCACGAGGGAAGAAGGCAAGGGCTCGGTATGTACACTTTCAGGAATGGTGAGACACAGGCTGGTCACTGGGAAAACGGTATTCTCGGTTGTTCTAGCGAGCAGACCATCCGTCCTGGATCATCTTTTACCATTAGCCACTCCAAAGTTGTTGATGCTGTTGAGGTAAGTAAACAAATACATACATTGTGAAATCTGAGTTTACAGAATTTGTCAATTTGATGACCAACTTTTTCTCTCTTTTGCACTTGTTCATCAGAAAGCAAGGAAAGCAGCTGGGAAAGCACGTGAAGTTGTAAAAGTGGAAGAGAGAATCAACAGAGTGGTGATGGCTGCAAATAGAGCTGCGAATGCTGCTAGAGTTGCGGCCGTGAAGGCTGTTCACTCACAAAGCTTTCACAGGAGTTGAAACGATCTTTGAAACAAATGTTTAGGTAAGTAAAATATCTTCATTAGCAAGACAGTTTTAGCTTTCGTTCTTTTTTTTTCTTCTTGAGCAAAGCTAGCTTCAAACTGTGTACATATGAGGTCTATTGAAGGTGACAAGAAATATATATCTTTGTAAAGCAAAACTGTTGGGTCTGCATCATGGAATGCGACTTACATTACATAATCTGAAACATGTAGCCAAAATCCCAAGTTTCAAAAAAATGTGGTCAATATGTTATATAACAGAAGATGGGAAAATCTTGAATCTGTTCTTCAAAATTGTGGGTCTAGCTCTCAATTTTCTCTCCAAGTCTCCTGATGGTACTCCCCATACTCATCACTAGCTGTACTGCCAAGACAACGCAAAAACCAGACATGAGATGTTGTAAATTGTGGGATTCACTTGTAAAAAATGAAAGGTTAAGAACATGTTCTTTCTTTTTTTGACAACAGAACATGTTCTTAATTCATAGTATAGGCACCACCAGCCTTAACTTTACCACAGTCCTTACATCCCCAGATTCCAACAGCCTTCCTCCTAACAGCATACTGCATCAGAAAAAATAGCAATTAGGTAAAAACTAAGAAAAAAAGACAAGAACTGGTTTCGGTTATAATGTTATAGTTATTTAAAAAAAAAAAAGAGTATACACATACCTGTTGTAAATGTATATGCTAACTGAGTTGAGAAGGTACCAGAACACAGCTACTGGAACAGGACATGATACATATGTTATGTCGTAAGTGTATGTGGTGGCTGACTTTAGAAGGTATCAGAACATAACGTAACATAACTACTGGAAGAGGATGTGATACATCGCTTATGTCAAATAAGAGAAGATACAAATATGGAGCTATTCAGACTTGTATGTAATACAAAGGCTGAGACAGAAGATGGAGCTGGTTCAGACTTGTATGTAATACAGAGGCTGAGACAAAGATGACTTATTGTTGTGGCAGTTTAGACAAGTATAGCTGACACATATGTTGAGGCGGCTCTTGATGCAGTTCCTGAGGTAGTTTGTGCTATAACAGATGGTAGCTCAGAATGTAGCTCAAGACGTAGTTCAGAACGGGAAAACGGAAATAAAGGATTATTTTCTTATTGGTGGAGTTTCATTTGTTTTAGGAAACATAGCTACATGAGTTTAGAAGCCCAGAAGATGAAAAAATTACGTGGGCTTATGGATGCTTAGGGTTTTGACCCTTTACTATATAAACCAAAAGACAGTGACTTATATGGTGGTGTGTCTAGGGTTTATTGTGAGATGCACACATGTGTATGGCGTCGCCCCACTAGAGAAGATTAGTAGATCTTATTGGTGGTTTGTCTATGGATTCTGCAGCCATGAAAATATGGTGTTGCATCGATGTTGCTGGGTGATATTCTTTGTAGAGATATCATTTCCATAGTGATTCATCTAGAAAAGAATGATAGGCACTGTAGTGTTGGATATCATAGCAATTGTAATTGCAATCTTATTCTAGTGGATTTGTTCTTAACTAGGTCGCGAAAATGTAAGAAAACCGAACCTTGATAAAAAACTGTATCTGTTATTTACTTTATGCTCATACATACAAAAACACATAGATCTAACCACATATATGTTCTTTCACCCATGTCCGGGCCCTGGACAAACCACATTAAAACATTTTCCTTGGTCCTAATTTTAATAACTATTAAGATTTTTTTTTGAAAAAATCATGTTTTAGTGTTATGTCTGACTATCTCACGAAGACTCAATTTTTTTTTTAAATTGATTCTGTTTTATTTTAAATTTGATTCTATTTGAATTTGAAATTGTTAAACTTTATATGAAATTGAAACGTCCATACAAACATTATTAGCCCCCTAATTTTTTTTTTTAAGCTCCCAAATTTTTAGTACCGGCCCTGCACATATCTTGCCACAGCCAACACAACTCGCAGAAGTATGTGCGGTGCTGACTCACTTCCATCTTCTTGATTTGCTTCAACTGGCACCAATATATGGTACCTTTACAGACACAATATCAACAAATTCATAAAGAAAGTAATCTAAAGAATGATCTTATTAATCATTAAGAGTACTATAGTAAGGATCATGATTCCACAAAGCAGAGCACATCTCATGCAATAAAGCAATAGGCGTTATAGGCACTCACCATATTTCCCGACAATTCCAGCCTTCTTAGCCCTCTTTGTCTGAAACATAGAGAAACATATAGAGATTAGTGTTCAGTGAACGAATGCACTAGATATCAACAAACCGCATAACAAAACAAATCTAAAGATGAAGAAAGATACAATATCGGCCGTGAAGAAACTAAGAACATTTTTAGATGACATGAACCAAAAGAACTACTTTTTATAATTGATCAGGAATTCATTACTATCCAAATCCAACCTGAACACTATCTCTAAGCTTGTAGATGATTCTATGTAGGGCACTGAATAGTGAATATGTATATAAGATAAACGATTCAAATATTTATTTGGAAAGTGTACCATGGTTACCAGTGGCTTGATAGAAGGACGACGACTTTGGAATATCTAAGTGGCGGCTGAACTAGTGAAATGTGACTGTGAGCACCAAGAGCAAAGCGAGCTCAAAACCTTATTAAGGAGCCCTGTAAAGTAAAACTTATCGATCTGGATGGTATCGGATTTTACCCGTTTTCGTTTGGACCAAGCTAGCTACATGCCATTTGGAAAACATGTTAATAATTAGTTTTTTCTCGAGCAACAAGACTCCAATCTGAGATCATTTAGAAAGGAAAAAAAAAACTTATACCTGTGATTTTAAGACACACAACCTTTAAACGATCTCCTAGTATATCAAGAGAAGTATATAACTAGTGATGCTAGGTTAATTTTCGAACACTAGTTCACGATTTTTTTTCTTTTCCAAATCTGGTTTGGATTCGGTTTTATGATTTATTATTATGAGTTATAAAAATATCCAACATAAATTAATGTTTGATTGATTTTATTATAGGGAGATTTGCATAGAATAATTAATTTGGTTTTAAAGTCAAAGTGATCTAAGAAGCTATTATAAGAGTATTGGTCGGTAGATTTGAGAGGTGAACAATCCGACGTTCAAGGTTATATGATTTTTGTAGTGACAAACGACATGGGTCCCACTGAGAAACACAGTTTTTCAAATCTCTTTCTCATGTTTCATCATTTCGAGCTAAATCAATGGCAAAAAAAGAGTAATAACATCAGGATTTCAAGAGATTCCTCGATTATCCGTGCGGAAGAGAGGCATTCTCATTGGCCATGAACAATAGAAAAACAAGAGGCTGATGGTTGATGATAGACTTTTTTGTAGATTCTAGCTCAATTTCTCAAGTCTACGCATGTCATTATAGTACTTAAGGTATCAATCCAGGGAGGCAAGAAGAACAACCAATCAAGAATGCAAGAAACTACTCAAGCTAAGCAAATCAAATAAAAGGGGTTTATCTAACAACCTAAACAATCTAAAAAGGAAATAAAGCAAGAAAGAAACAAGGCAAAACACTAAACAAGAAGCAAATAAGATAAAAGAGGGTCCTAGGATGAGGCTATGGAGACTAGATGGTTTAGATACAATCAATGATGCTTCAATCAATCAAACATTGCTAAACAAGGCTAATGATCATAATTAAGTTAATCACATTCTCATGTTCATAACTCCTATGCTAATCAAGCAATCATTCAATTCTCATTTGCAAATTACAAGTCAAGCATGCAATAATATCCATCAAACACCTTTTAGCAAAGCTAATCCTTAGGCTAAGAACATTAATCATTAGACTAATCCAATCTCTTGGCACTAATCCCTTTGACTAATCCCTAATCAAGATCAAATTATCATTTGTGATTAAGAATCAAGCAAGCATTAATTTCAAGTTCTCATTACCAATAATCACCTTAGACAACTAATCTCTTAGGCTAAGATATGAAAATCCTCTAAAAAGTTCATTCAAGCATTTTATCGAACACTTTTCGGGCATGAAAAAGCCTAGCATCTAGATTCAACAATTCCTTGCAACCTAGCATAGAGATCAACTAATTAGAGAATGATCATTCATAAATAAGTCCTAAACATCACTAATCATCACATAAACCATCTAAATCAACCTCATCCACAAAACCCAAAAGCTCTACTCTCTAATCTTCATTGTTCCCACAAAACCCATAAAGATAGTATGAGATAACAAGATTAAAGAGAGATTAAGAGAAGAAATTAAGAAGATATAAAGAAGTACTTAAATTAAACTCAAGATCAAAGATTACAAGATCCAAATCCTAAAACAAAACTATGCTTAGGTAGCTTAGGGTTCTAAAGACCCATAAAAGAGTATTTATACAAGGGAGTCTCGCAATGGCATTTTGGTAATTTTGGTCAAGGAAGCTTCGTCCGGTTGCGGTTTGAGTATAGCCCGCAAGCTAAACCGCAAGGCCAACCGGCTCGGTTTCATCTCTTTCTCGCGGTCCGGCGTGCGACCGCAACACCAACCGCAACAGGAGCTCGCGGTCTGTCTCTCGCCGCTGGGTGAGACCGCTGGCTGGTAAAACGGCCATAACTTCTCGACTACGGCTCCAAACGACTTGAAACCAACTCCATTGGAAAGCTAACTCAAATTACTATAACTTTTATTAGATGCTCCAGAAGCTAAATATGCACGGAAAGGCTTCATTTTGCTCCATCTTTCAAGCTCACCAGTTTGGTCCTTCATCACCATTTCACTTGCAATCACTCATTTGGACTCCAAACTCTTCCAAACCTCCTTAGCAACTCCAAGAACCTACAAAGCATAATAAAACACTCCCAAGAACAACAAATTATGCAAATCCTAACTCTAAATGCACTTAGACTCTAAATGCAACAAAGAACAAGAAAAGAACATGAATGAATGCAAAATGAGACTAAAACAAGAATTTAACATATGACTAAATGCATGAAAATGCATGAATATCAATTCCCCCAAAATTAAACCTTGCTTGTCCACAAGCAAGCATAAGATCATTAAGGTAAGTTGGGAGAAAGGTTTGAAGGCGAGGACTCAAAACCACAAGACTCACAACAAGATACAAGATCTTTCAAAGAAGTTACAAGTTGCTCTAATCATTAACTATCCAAGTACTTCCACATTACCGTTCCCTCAATCCCTACTCCAACTCCCGAGATCCTATAGAACACAAGCAATCATCAACTCAATTCCTTACATTCATTTAAAAGTTAAGTGCGATCTCACAAAGGGGCAATCAATCAATCCCAATCGGCAAGGTTCAAGAGAGGCTATTTGAGGTGGTTTAGTAGTGTCTTTGGGGGTGGTTAACTCTCAAGAATAGGAGCAATTGACATTACACAAAATCTATCTAAGAAATGGAACAATTTATGCATACAAAGAACTTTTCTCATTGTTCTACCCAATCCTAGAAGATTTCTCTATACATTCCCATAATGAAATACAACACTCACCAAACCCCAACTCATGATCATTCTTTTTACCAAAACACTCACCCCTTTGGTTCTTTTTCTCTCTTTTCTTTGTCAACTAGGAAACACTTAACTGATTTTTTTCTTTTTCAAACTTGAGCAATCTTTTTCATATCATCCCCTTTTTACTTGATCTTTCTTTCTTTTCTTTTCTCTATGATTCACTCTAGGGGACTTACTTCTTTTTTCTTTCTTATACACAATGCTCTCTTCTTAATTGAATTCCTAGTGACTTTCTTTCTCTTTTTGAACCCTTTTTCAACTCTTTTCATTTATCCTTCTACTCCCAATTTAACTCTCATCTCTCCCCCAAACTTGTTTCCCATCCTAATGCTAGACTCTTATGGCAAATAGAGCTAGCTAAAATGAGAAAAGACCCTTGTCGTTCCCGATACTCTCAAGTTTTTGCACATGCCAAAAGCTATCAAGAATAGGCCTCACTCACAAATCAATTTAGGCTTTAAGGAAAGGTTTAGGGTATTTGGGTAAGGGAAGCCATGATCATAAGATCAATGGATGCCCGAGTTAATCAAGAGAGTGGTAAAAGGGAAAGCATAACTCGGGCAAGGATCATGGGATTGCATTTCAAGCCCCTAAGCAAGATATTTCAAAGTCAAATTAAGTCCAATATCACAGAATTGAGCTAAGTTCATGCGAGCTTCACAAGGATAGGGAATTTCGGAATCTCAAAGTCAAGCAATGGGTTTTCCTTTGTTTTGAAAATCAATTAAAGCAACGAGCAACTTAATTGGTGAGCCTCTACAAGGCAAAATCATCATTGTCCACAATGCATGAATCCTACAACACTAGCTAGACTCGATCCTACATGCTTTCTTTTTTTTTTTTTTGAAATTTTTCGATTTTTTTTTGGTTTTTCTATGCCATAAGTGAAATGCATGAGACTCAAATAGAAAGAAGCAAAAATAAGAACAAAGAAAAATCAATTAGCAACTGGTCCTTCCCCCAAACTTAAATCACACAGTCCCTTGTGTGAAAGAAGAAGGGAGGAAAGACCGAGAAAACAAACAAATGCAAGAAGATAAAAGAAATGAAATATATACAAAGGTTGGAGTGTTACTTGGAGAATGGAATGGAGAGGAGGAATGGGAGGTGGAGGAATCTTTAACTTGGCATGAGACTTCCCCCAAACTTAGACCATTGCATAGGCTTCTCATCCTTTGATTTAGCATTGAAGTTCCTTTGCACCCAAAACTCTTTCCCTTCTTCCTTGCATTGACCTCAAAGCTCCTCAAAAAGGATAGACATGGGAATTCCTCCCAAGTGAGCTTGTTTTAAGTCACTAAGCTTGACTATCCCTTCACTCTTTTTGGGTTAGGGATGTGGTATGAGTTTGTATCACCGGGATCATACTCATCGTAGAACCACCCCCTAAACTCTTTCATCCTTATCTCCTCAAAAGGGATCTTCCTTGGATCATGAAAGCTCAATGGTGTGGTAGAGACTATACCAAGAATCTTGTGAAAGGTTTGAGCCATTGGAGATCCATATTCTTCATCCTCCTTGAAGGATTCTTTATTGGGACCATCTTGTTTCTCCATAAGATTTCCTCCAATTAGCTCTTGCTTGGGATTAGGTTGCTTTGGTTCCTCTTCCATGATTGAGAGCTCATCTTGTGTGCTCTCTTCCTTTACCTCCTTGCACTCAACAACCAATCCATCTTCATAAGGCTCTTCCTCATCTCTCACAACATCTCTTACTCCTTCATTGTTGTTATTGGTTGAATTACCCATGAATGTCTCTTCATCATCCTCTTCTTCATAACTAATCACAAGGTCTTCACCAACTGTGCAACCAAGAAGCATTTCGAATTCCTTGATAGTCTCTTCAGCTTCTTTCAAGAACTCATCATGTACTTGAGCATTCTCCTCATTTGTTGGCTCAACAATACTTGCATCTGGAGGTAAATGGGCAAAATCATTGTTGATCATTCTTAAGCTCTCGTTGTACCTCTCTTGTCCTTCCAATGCCAACTTTGCCAAGTTTAGAAGCTCTTCATCACATGATTGGGAAGAGTAAGCTTCTTTCAAGAATTCATCTTGGACTTGAGCATTCTCCTCATGTGTTGGCTCAACAATGCTTGCATCTTGAGGCAAATGAGCAAAATCATTGTTTATCATCCTTAAGCTCTCATTGTACCTCTCTTGTCCTTCCAATGCCAATTTTGTCATGTTGATAAGTTCTTCATCATAAGAGATTTGAGAAGAGTGAGTTGATTCATGCTCATGCTCCATGTTCCAAGATTGGTATCCATCACCATATCCATATTGGTACTCATGAGAAGAGTACTCATTTGGAAGATCACCTTGATAGGTGGATGTGCTTTCAAAACCATGATGACTTGTAGGGTCCCAAGCCATCTCTCTTTCTTGAGCTTCTAGCATAGCCCTCAACATTGAAGCTATCTCCGAAGCCATGCTCTCTTCCTTATGATTGTACCTTGCAAAAAGAACAAACACTTGAAAGAGAGTTAGTAACCACACAAGTAAAAACAAAATAAAAGCTTAGTCTAAAGTAGAATCTAAATCCTAATGGCTATTGCTACACCTCCCCGGCAACGGCGCCAAATTGATGATAGACTTTTTGTAGATTCTAGCTCAATTCCTCAAGTCTACTCATGTCATTATAGTACTTAAGGTATCAATCCAGGGAGGCAAGAAGAACAACCAATCAAGAATGCAAGAAACTACTCAAGCTAAGCAAATCAAATAAAAGGGGTTTATCTAACAACCTAAACAATCTAAAAAGGAAATAAAGCAAGAAAGAAACAAGGCAAAACACTAAACAAGAAGCAAATAAGATAAAAGAGGGTCCTAGGATGAGGCTATGGAGACTAGATGGTTTAGAGACAATCAATGATGCTTCAATCAATCAAACATTGCTAAACAAGGCTAATGATCATAATTAAGCTAATCACATTCTCATGTTCATAACTCCTATGCTAATCAAGCAATCATTCAATTCTCATTTTCAAATTACAAGTCAAGCATGCAATAATATCCATCAAACACCTTTTAGCAAAGCTAATCCTTAGGCTAAGAACATTAATCATTAGACTAATCCAATCTCTTGGCACTAATCCCTTTGACTAATCCCTAATCAAGATCAAATTATCATTTGTGATTAAGAATCAAGCAAGCATTAATTTCAAGTTCTCATTACCAATAATCACCTTAGACAACTAATCTCTTAGGCTAAGATATGAAAATCCTCTAAAAAGTTCATTCAAGCATTTTATCGAACACCTTTCGGGCATGAAAAAGCCTAGCATCTAGATTCAACAATTCCTTGCAACCTAGCATAGAGATCAACTAATTAGAGAAGGATCATTCATAAATAAGTCCTAAACATCACTAATCATCACATAAACCATCTAAATCAACCTCATCCACAAAACCCAAAAGCTCTACTCTCTAATCTTCATTGTTCCCACAAAACCCATAAAGATAGTATGAGATAACAAGATTAAAGAGAGATTAAGAGAAGAAATTAAAAAGATATAAAGAAGTACTTAAATTAAACTCAAGATCAAAGATTACAAGATCCAAATCCTAAAACAAAACTATGCTTAGGTAGCTTAGGGTTCTAAAGACCCATAAAAGAGTATTTATACAAGGGAGTCTCGCAATGGCATTTTGGTAATTTTGGTCAAGGAAGCTTCGTCCGGTTGCGGTTTGAGTATAGCCCGCAAGCTAAACCGCAAGGCCAACCGGCTCGATTTCATCTCTTTCTCGCGGTCCGGCGTGCGACCGCAACACCAACCGCAACAGGAGCTCGCGGTCTGTCTCTCGCCGCTGGGTGAGACCGCTGGCTGGTAAAACGGCCATAACTTCTCGACTACGGATCCAAACGACTTGAAACCAACTCCATTGGAAAGCTAACTCAATTTACTATAACTTTTATTAGATGCTCCAGAAGCTAAATATGCACGGAAAGGCTTCATTTTGCTCCATCTTTCAAGCTCATCAGTTTGGTCCTTCATCACCATTTCACTTGCAATCACTCATTTGGACTCCAAAATCTTCCAAACCTCCTTAGCAACTCCAAGAACCTACAAAGCATAAGAAAACACTCCCAATAACAACAAATTATGCAAATCCTAACTCTAAATGCACTTAGACTCTAAATGCAACAAAGAACATGAATGAATGCAAAATGAGACTAAAACAAGAATTTAACATATGACTAAATGCATGAAAATGCATGAATATCAATGGTTTGTGCTAGAAGAAGCTTGCTATATGAGGGTTCCTTTATCGGATGCAACTAGCAATGCTGAAATGTATTCCACATATCAAAACTCGTGTCACTTTTACGCCCAGAGCAAAGGAAGAAAGAAGCTTCCTCGGACGAAAATGTTGATGATAGTCTGAAGTATAACCATATCAATGACACACATATAATCTAAAATTTAGGTATGCATTCTAACACGGTAACACATTTATTCACACTAAATAGTTTTCTAAACTGATCTTTATTTCACTTTTAGATTAACTAAATATTCTACGATAAAGATGAAAAAGAGGAAAATTTGATGGTAGATGATGATGCTAGTTTCTAACAATTTAACTATTGTTGTGAGCACATATTAAACAAATAACAGTATGTTATGTAGAATATTACCGTACTAACAATGTACGATATAATGTTGTTAACAAATTATAAATAACGATATTGTTGTTAGAATACTATAAATTATTATTGTAGATAATTAATGTGTTACAACATTTGTTATTATTATTAGCATGTTACAAATATGTAATATTATTTTTAGAATGATCTAAATGTCATATATTATTGTTAGCATGTTAATGCAAAATAACATATTTATAATATTTTTTAGTATCTGATATCATTGTTAGCACGTTACAATTGTTTGATAATCATGTTAATACAATGATAAATAATGATTATTAGTTTTATATGAACAAGTAGTGTTAGCAGATAGCAATTAGATCTCTACCAAATACTCTCACCCAACCATCATTGATTCCATCATTATGTCTTCAAAAATACTCTTAGCTACCCTATCTTCAAAGCTTTTGGTGAAAAAACCAACAGTCGTCTTCTTCTCAAACTCTTTGGATAGTTATTTTTCTTTCTCATCGGTGTCGGTGTCGGGGAGAACTTTAGAAACTAAACCATAAACTCTCTCAACACATAGACGGCGAAGAGAATAAAGACCATAATGAGTTTACCGAGCTCTTTGATCGAGTCTTCATCGCATAGGAGATACAAATCATTTTCTTTTCCTAACAATAATTTTTGATGGTGCGGATTCGCTCACCTAGTGTGATGTTACCTCTTTTTCCATATAGTACGAGGAATCTTACTACCAATTGGTAAATAAATTTGTCCTTATTTTCTTCGGGTTTAGTGACTTTCTTGAGGTCATCAACCTCTTTAAAATCCTTCCAACATCCATGAAAAGTGAATTTTTTTTTGTCAGCGTAATTTTAATTTATCTATGTCATCAATTATAGTTTCTCTAAAATTTAACGGATCTGAATGGTACCAGATATTACCTTTTTTTGTTTGGGCCAAGCTTACATGCTATTTGGAAAATATGTTAATAATTAGTTTTTTCTCGAGCAATAAGACTCCAATATGAGTTCATTTCGGACGGGGAAAAAACTCCAACCTGAGATTTTAAGACACACATCCTTTAAATGATCTCTTAGTACATCAATAGGAGTAGAATTACTGATACTAGGTTAATTTTTGAACATTAGTTCATGATTTTTTTCTTTCCGAAATCTGGTTTGGATTCGGTTTTATGATTTATGATTATGAGTTGTAAAAATACCCAACATAAATTATTGTTTGATTTAATTTTACTATAGGGAGATCTGCATAGAATTATTAATTTGGTTTTTAAGTCAAAGTGATCTAAAAATTTATTGTAAGAGTATTTGCCAGTAGATGTGAGAGGTGATCAATCCGACGTCCCAAGTTATATAAGTTTTGTACTAACAAACGGTATGGGTCCTATTGAGTAACACAGTTTTTAATATCCTTCTCCTAGGTTCCGTCCTTCCGAGGCAAATCAATGGGGGAAAAAGGAGTAATATCATCGTGATGTCAAGAATTTTTTCGATTATCTGTGAGAAAGAGAGACATTCTCACTGACCATTGAAAATATTAAAACAAAAGGGGCTGAGGGCTTGTGCCAAAAGACGCTTGCTATACAAGGGTTCCTTCATGGAATGCAACTAGAAATGCTCTAATGTATTTCACATATCAAAATTTGTGCCACTTTTACGACCAGAATAAAAAAGAAAAAAATAAGTTTTCTCAGACAAGGAGGTTGATGATAACACCGGTCTAAAACCATTAACCATATCAATGTCACACATGTAATCTAAAAATTAGGTGTACATTCTAACACCGTAACACATTTATTCACAATAAATAATTTCTTAAATTGCTCTTTTATTTTACTTTTACATTAATTAAACATTCTATGATAAAGATGAAGGAGGGAAATGTAGATGATGATGTTAGTTTAATTATTTTTGTTAACACATATTAAACATATAACGTATGTTATGTAGAATATTATCATACTAACAATGTATGATATATTGCTAACACGTTATAAATAACAATATTATTGTTAGTATGCTATAAAATAATTATATTAAACAATTAATGTGCTACAATATCTATTATTATTGTTAATATATTATAAATATATAATATCATTTTTAGCATAATACAAATGTCAGAGATTATTGTTAGCATGTTAATGCAAAATAATACATATACATGTTGTATAAAATAATAATGTATTAACAATGATTTTATTATCTAATATCATTTTTAGAATTTTGTATGGCTTTGACAACAAATTGTTTAAGAGACTATATATGTGGGAGCATATACTTCAGCAGCTCTCAAGGCTCAGGTTTGTAATTAGGCCACACTCCTTTCTTTCCAAATAATATGTGCTTCAGTCTGAATCGCAGTTGTTCTTTACAAAATTTCTTTGTTATGAGACATCGAGACCTAATGTTTACCTTTTCACGATTCAGACCGACCAAATGAGTAGAGTTGTCAATGAACTCGATTCTATTCATTTCTCACTCAAAAAGGCGTCCAAGCTGGTTAAGGAAATTGGTAGGCAGGTCAGTCCCCAAAATCTTCTATTTTATTCTTTATACGGTTCCTATTTATCTGTTCGGCCCAATAACGAAGTGGTCCAGAAGAGATCCGGTCCAGAAGACATAATGGAGGTCCGGTGGCGACGAGGAAGCAAACGACGAGGTACCGCGACGACCTACTTGACAAAAGAATAAAAAATCTCGGTTTAACATTTTTTATTCAAAAAGATAAGTAAGATTTTTTTTGGAAATAAAATCTAAGTTGTCCGGATTTTGTAAATAATATCAGAGAGAATCTAGGAAAAATTATAGATCCTCTGATATAAATATCTTTCTCCTGCGTGGAAAAAGACTAGGCCGAAACACATACACTTTGTACTCAAAAACCCTAAGAGTTAGCGATTATTCAATCGATTTCGGCCTGTATTCTTAATAAAGACTAGATTTTCCGGTCTGAATTGTTCTTGCTTTTCAATCCTAATTTAATCTCATATCTAAGTCCCTAAATTTCTAATCGGTTTCATAAACTGATTATTGTTTGATTTTCGAAATCAACAGTAATAAACACTAGGTACAAACACTAGGTACCCCATATTGTAAACACCTCTAGATGATGATGTTAGTTTCTAACAACTTAATTATTGTTTTAAGCACATATTAAACAAATAATAGTATGTTATGTATAATATTACCCTACTAACAATGCAGGATATAATGTTGTTAACACTATAAATAACGATATTATTGTTAGAATGTTATAAAATAATTATAGTAGATAATTAATGTGTTACAATATTTGTTATTATTATTAACATGCTACAAGTATGTAGTATTATTGTTAGAATAGTCTAAATGTCATATATTATTGTTAGCATGTTAATGGAAAATAACATATTTACATGTTGTATAAAATAATAAGGTGTTAATAATGGTTTTTAGTATCTGATACCATTGTTACAATTGTATGATAATACTTTTAATACAATGATAAATAATGTTGACAAATAATACTATCTCTGTTCGTTTTTGCAATTCAATAATACAGAAGCTCCCAAGTACGCGTATCGAGAAAGCCGCCTCCCTTTTGGATCTCGCTTTCTCCCCGGCTGGTGGCCTCTGCCATTGCCGGGGAGGGTCTCGCCGTGGATTAGTAACTCGCCCCGTCCCAGCCAGCCGACCTCTACGACGGTTTGCCGCCCTTTTCCTTCCTCCGGTCCTCGCCTCATCCTCTGCTCGCCGCCGTTCATGTCTGCCTCCACCTGTTTGTTGAGTGCGTTGCCGTAGTGTTGTTGACGCCGAATCTTCTGCATGCGCCGGAGTCCTTGCTCGCCGGTGTGGTGAGCCTGTGTTATTCTTTTTTTTTTATCTAAGCTTCTCTGGGTTTGTAGATGGCGTTTGGTCAGGTTTTGATGTCGGTGAGTTTGGTTTGGTTTATGGGTTCGGTATTAAATTCAGATCTGGGATTTGCTGTTTCCGGTTCAGGTTTTGATTTTGGGATGTGGGTACTTCGATTCTATAAGCTTTTGTCTAGTTACCTCTATAATCCAGGTCATCGTTGGTCCTTAAACCTGTTTTGACATTTGAGCTTGCTTTACGTTCAATTTTTGGTGGGAGTTTGTTAGGAGTGCTTTCTTATCTGTTTTATTTTCGGGTTTTGTTTGGATTCAGGGTAGATTGGGTAGGTTTGGCTTTGGTTGATTCAAATCTGGTGAGATTTGAGTGTTTAGGCTTCTATCTAGGTGTTCATGGTCGTATAGAGTTGCATCTCAGCCGTATCCGAAAGAGTCTTAGTGGTCTTTGTAAGGGGATTCCTTCTTGTCGGATTATGGAGTCTTGGTTCCTTGAGTCTGAAGAGGGTCTTTCAGCGTATATTTGTGTAGATGATGTTACCGTTGGTGTGCCGTGGGCAACAACGGTAAATCTCGCTCCTGCTCCTCCGCTTTGGTCAAGATTTGTAAGTCCGGCTCGTTCTTTATTTGGTTTTGGACTGTATCGATTGTTTTCTGGTTATTTGTAGGTTTTGTTTCCTTTCTTTATGACTTGTTTCTGGGGATATCCCCGTAATCCGCCGGTTGAGTTTCTCCTGCGTGAGATTTGGTATCGGAGATTGTACTTTTGTCTGCCGATTTATGTATTATACTCTTGTAAAATACAAGTTTATCAATATAATTTTGACGACAAAAAAACAATGATAAAATAATGATTATCGATTTTATATAAATAAGTAGTGTTAGGCTGTTAGCCGTTAGTAATGATGAGAAAATTGTAATTAATTCGGAAAATAAAACTATTTGTGGTACAAATATTTTTTCTATTGAAATTTTAAATTGGCAAGAATCTTTTCAAAAAAAAAAAAAAAAAAAGGTAGAAACAAACAAAAAGAAAATGGAATTTTTTTTTTTAATTTCTGTCTCTTAGTTATTGATTTTGAACATCTCTCAGAACCACCAGTATGAACATGGTTGAATGATAGATAGCTTCTGCTTTTATCTTGTTGTCATAAAAAAAAAACATCCACATTGGTAAATTCTATTAAATCCCACGGATTTGCGCGTCTTGTTCTGTGATTTTGACATCGAGATTCGATTGTTTTGTTTGAGGTCACGACGAACAAGTGATTCCATCTGGACCTCCTGCTGTTTCGCATTCCAGATCTCATCTGGGCGAGTCTGACATTTTGAAATTGTTTGGTGGATCTGAAAGACGAGCCATTGTTGTCTTTGTTTATAAGCGATGGATCCAATATCGGCGGTTAGCGAAGAGCTGGCTGAGATCGAGGGACAAATCAATGACATTTTCCGTGCTTTGTCGTGAGAATCTCTTTAGATTTTTCCAGTTTCTGATCTGTAAATTTGGATTTGTGTTCATAATGATTCATATAATGTCACTAGAAATGGATTCCAGAAGCTCGAGAAGATCAAAGATGCTAATCGGCAGAGTAGACAGCTGGAAGAACTCACTGACAAAATGCGTGACTGTAAGAGGTATCACAATTTCTTTCAAACTTGACTTTGTTTTTATATCATATTTGGGGTTTGATGATGATGATACCTTCTTCTCTTGCAGCCTTATTAAAGACTTCGATAAGGAAGTCAAGAGCTTGGAAAGCGGAAATGATGCCAACACTAACCGGATGTTGAATGATAGACGACAATCTATGGTAAAATTACCTGGAGTTATTGACATTAGTGAGGTCTATTCAGAGTTTTCTAATGTCAAGTGATGTTGTGTTTGTGCAGGTTAAGGAACTAAACTCATATGTTGCTCTCAAGAAGAAGTACGTGACACTTTGCTTATTTTATTGATGTCTTAAAGATTATGTAGAATTACATTTCTTGTCTTTTGTTGGAGTATTTGCTTCTTGTCATGTCTATGGTGATTGATGATTATGAGGCTTGTTTGTACAGATATTCATCCAATCTAGCAAGCAATAATAAGCGCGTAGATCTTTTTGATGGACCTGCAGAAGAACACACGGAAGATAATGTCTTACTAGCTTCAAGTAAGGCTTTTGAATCTCGTCTTTGATGGATCTTGCAACCAACAATGAGATGTTTATGCACATTTCATCTAGTCCTTTGTTATATGAATATACCTACCTAAGGTATTTATTGGGAACTTAATCACTTTCAGACATGTCCAATCAAGAACTTATGAATAAAGGAAACTCGATGATGGATGACACTGATCAAGCCATTGAAAGGGGGAAAAAGGTCACTACTTTTTTTTGTCCGTTTACATATCATCTGAATATCATTGCCTCCCGAAATTTCGCCTACTATACATGGAGCTTTGCCATTTGATAAGTTCTACCATTTTCCTATCTTAACAAAAGCAAAATCTCACTGCATTTTTGTGTGGCTTTGACAACAGATTGTTCAAGAGACTATAAATGTCGGAACAGATACTTCAGCAGCTCTCAAGGCTCAGGTTTGTAATTAGGCCACACTCCTTTGTTTCAAAACTATACTTGTTATGAGACCTAAGGATAGTTTTGCCTTTTCACTGTTTAGACCGACCAAATGAGTAGGGTTGTCAATGAACTTGATTCTATTCATTTCTCACTCAAGAAGGCCTCCAAGCTGGTCAAGGAAATTGGTAGACAGGTCAGTCCCCACAATCTCTTTTCTTCTTCTTTATTCAGTTCCCATTTATCTGCAGGTTCCTCTTGTCCCTTTTACTTACTCTCTGCTCTTCTTCTCTCAGGTTGCCACGGACAAATGTATTATGGCATTTCTTTTCCTTATTGTCATTGGTGTCATAGCAATCATCATCGTCAAGGTACCTCGCAACCCCTTTCTTCTTTATATAAAGGCATACACTTTTCTTCTTGTTATCATGCTCGTAACTTCTTCTTCTTCTTCTCTTTTGGATAGATCGTGAATCCAAACAACAAAGACATCCGCGACATACCAGGCCTAGCTCCACCAGCCATGAACAGACGTTTACTCTGGAACCATTACTGAAGAAAGATTCTCATTTCATGCATTCAAAATACTGGTACGTTGCGCACAATTCTTGGTCGGTCCTTCCCCTAAGTCCATGTTGCTGTAGATGAAACCGCCTTACTTGAGGAAATTAACCAGTTTGTATTCCCATGGCTCTTGGCTGCCTGAGCATTTGAGAAGTCGCAGGAATCATATTCACTTTTTCATTACAATCCCAGATTAAAAACCATATTTTTTTGTTCATGTGCTTGTATAACGACGACTCTCTATGTGTTATATCATATGTGTATTTTTTTAAGAAACGTGGTCTCTGTTTCATGATCTTGCTCTATTGTTGTTGCTCTATATTGAGGGGTGTTATTGATAATTGATATTATGTGTGGGCCTGTGTGTTAATAAGCGAAATAAAGAGGGGTTAGTTCGTTAAAAGCAAACGTTTCGATAACCAAGGCATATAATTCGGCGCTGCTTAACCAACTAAACCAAGGTTAAAGGTTAATTAAGCAGAGTGGGGCTTAGTGGCTTAACCATAATCAACTAATAATTCACTTTATAATCTCCTACTCTCTCTGTGTTTCGGAGACAGCAAGCAACAGTGTTTCAGAGACGATAATGGATTTGCGTTTCCACGAAGGAGGAGGCAGCGTTTGGCAGAAATGCTCAAGACACGACCTTTCGAATCGCCGTTTCGTTTGCGGTGGCGGCGTTTGTCCTTACTGCCTCCACGAACGTCTCTCCTCACTCTGCCTCGATTGTGCCCGCGATCTCCCATGTTCGTGTACCCTACGCGCCTCCGTCTCTTCCGGAAGTGATGTTCTTCTTTCCAATTCCCGTATTGGATCGGTTGGCCGCGTTTCCAACCTGATCGAATGCGAGTCGGCGTTTCGGGGATCGAAATCGATGGCGGTTCCGTTTCTCCGGTCTACTAAATCGGAACTGATTTCAGAAACCGGGTCGGATCTCGAAATGGGTCGTGGACGTTCACTCTGGAGACTGCTGTTCAGAGGAAACAGGGGAGAGACGAAAACCAAGGCTGGTACGATTATGAGGAAGTCGAGATCGGTCGCAGTTTCCGACGCCGGAGAACTGTTAATTTCGCCGGCGCCGGTGACGAACAAGGGAAATGGTTGGTACTTTCCAAGTCCGATAAAGGTTTTCCGACAATCAAGTCTATCCAAGATGATGTTTCAACAAAGATCTCCTTTGTACAGATTTTAGCGTTTATAGGTTGTGTTTTTTGTTGTTAAATGCTTTTTATTTTGCTGATTAATATTTTTCTTCTTTCTTTTTGCTGATTAATATTTTTCTTCATCAACGTTGATTAATATTTAGACCCAAAAAAAACGTTGATTAATATTGAAAATGTTGATTTTTTTTCAGCCATATAAATCCCCAATTTTGCATGAATGGCCAATTTAGACACCGACTTTTTGTGTGGCCACGAAAACACCAAAAAATTTATTGATTTTCGTTAAAAACCTGAATTTTAGGTTGATTTTTCAAATTAATACGTCGTTTACCGATTTAACAGAACTTTAACGCAATTAAAAACAGGCGTTAAAAAATTCTGTTAAATCGGTAAACGGCGTGTTAATTTGGCAAGTCAACCTAAAGTTTGAGTTTTTAACGAAAGTCAATGAATTGCCTTGTGTTTTCGTGGCCACACAAAAAGTTGGTGTTTAAATTGGCAATTCATGCAAAGTTGGGGATTTATATGGCCGAATTCCCGTTTTTTTTTTAATTGTAAAACAAAGTATATAAAATGTTTCTCGGTGCCCTTTCTATATTACGCTTCACTCTCACATGTACTTTTTTAGTAAATACCCAGACACGGGACACCGTCAAATCGACTCATCTTTTCTCTTGCTCTTTTTTTTTCATACATTGACCTCCTCTCTTCAGTGTCTTTGGGCTCTCCTTGACCGCTTTGTTTCAAAGCTAAGTATGCAAAAATGTCCACGTCCATATTCAAGAACTATACGCTTACATGAGAGAGAAATCCTTAGAAGGAAAAACTCTGAAGAACATAGAAACACAAGCCGATCCGTTCAACTCGAGCGGGCTTCGGAACCAACGGCTTTATGAGCGCACGGTGAAGCGGGTAACAGATAGAAGAGGAATCGGGGGTGGATGGCCGTGTAGCACCGTGGAATATATCGGGAAACCCAGAACCCTCTTGGAACAAGACCGAAAAAGATCGGGATAATAGCCTAACAAATATTTGGATTATTACAAACCTACCACGATTCCATTTAATATGGTCCAAAAAGAAAACGGAAATCGTGAAGACTAGAGAACAAGGCTAACAAAAGTAACCCGACCAAAGGAACCGACAAGATCCCCGGAACCGTTGGCCGGAAACGAGAATCAGTGAAAACGCGACTTTTGGGTAGAGAGAAAAGAGAGCGTCGAGGAGAGATTTAGGATCCTAATATGTAGTAGTTGATAAATTTAAAATGGAGAATTAATATTAAAAAATCTCGCCTTATTGGTTAAACCGCATTCATCAATTGGTTTCTTTTTAATATTCGGCCATATAAAACCTCAACTTTGCTTTTTGTGTGGCCACGAAAACACCAAACAATTCATTGACTTTCGTTAAAAACCCAAACTTTAGGTCGACTTGCCAAATTAACACGCCGTTTACCGATTTAACAGAATTTTTAACGCATGTTTTTAATTGCGTTAAAGTTCTGTTAAATCGGTAAACGGCGTGTTAATTTGGAAAGTCAACCTAAAGTTCGGGTTTTTAACGAAAGTCAATGAATTTTCTGATGTTTTCGTGGCCACACAAAAAGTTGGTGTATAAATTGGCCATTCATGCAAAGTTGGGGATTTAAATGGCTGAATTCCCATTTTATAAATGAAACTTTGGCCAATCTTGTGTCACCAACCAACCAATTAAGTACTTGAAAATATATTTTGTTGTCGACGTTCTTACAAACATATGGGTTTTCGGTCCTCCGGAGGTTGGAAAGGTAGACGAGGTCGGCTCCCTTTTATGCTCGGAAGACCATCGGATGTGGCCGTGATTCTCGATGGATCGTGTCGTCAACGACGAACGAAAATATCCCACCGATCATATCTAGTTGCCAGCGTTCTTCTTTTCACGCAAAATATGTTTTGGTTAGGTTCATCCTAGTTTAATAGGTTTTAATAGGTTTGGTTTTATTTCTGGTTATTTGTTGTTAATTCGGTTGACTCCCGGTTTGGATCGATTTATAAATATAAATATTATATTAAAAAAACTCCTACAAACATAACCGGATAAATTGAAGATAAAATTCAGAAGTTTTACAAGAGATATAATCCGGAAATTTTACTTTACGAGAGACAAATCTGACCAAGATAAAACTTTTCAATAACCAAAGTCCAAACCTTTTCCTTAAGAAATCCCTCAAAAACTTTTATTTTTTTTAAATTAAACCCATTCAACTTGTCTATTTTCTTTTCTGAAATATATTTACATTGAGCATTAAAACAAAACAATTCCTACAAACATAGATAAATTGGAGATATAATTCAAAAGTTTTACGAGAGATACAACCCGAAAATTTTACGAGAGACAAAGCCGGCAAAGATAAAACCTTTCCGAAACCAAAGTCCAAACCCTTTTCCTTAAGAAATCCCTCAAAACCTTTTTATTTTCTTAAAATGAAACCCGCCGATTAAAAACAAAATGAAACCCAATATAATATTTCAGTCGTTCTTGATTCCCATGGTTTCTCCTTTTATGACTACAAGTTATTGACATGTAATAAGGACACCTAGAAATTTAAGCAGTTTTTTTTCCGGCAAAATATGATTTTATTGATTAATAAAGGAGTTTACATAGTCATTATACAAAGAAGTAGATAACCATATAGGTGGATACAATTTTGAAAAGTAAAAAATCTTGTTGGGAGGTCCTTCTTTGGCGATTAAATGTGCTGAAACATTAGCTTCTCTTGATGTATATTGGAATAGACATTGATTAAATTTCTGTTTCCAAAAGAAAATATCATGGCAGATGTTTTCTATGTTTGTATTCATGGATTTGCCAAGAATATTGTCAAGTAGAACTTTGCAATCTCCTTCCAAGATTATATTTGTTGATCCTAATGCCCATGCTTGTTGCATTGTCATAAGAAGAGCTTTGGCTTCTGCTTCCAAAGGAGAGTATGAGCAACCTTGTGCCGATGCTCCCCAGCCTATTAAGGATCCGTCATGTCTTCTGCTTAACCAACCTGTTGTTGAGGCTTTGGTGAGGGAGTTATGTGATGCGTCATAGTTGTATTTATCAAAAGAGGTTGATGGTCACTGCCAAAAGTTGTGAGTCTGTCTCGTTAATGGTGTCATATTGGAAGAACAACACATGTGATCACTTGAGGAATCAGTTGATGACGCATCAATCCATTCTCAAACATCTCCATAAGCTTCCTGTATTATTCGATCTGGCCAGATATATTGTTTTTTAAATATCAAATTACAGCGAGATTTCCATATTCGCCATAGGATGTAAAATGGTAGCCATTTATGTTGTAGTGAGGGATTATCGTTTGTTTGGATATCAATAAGGGAAGCGATTTGATCATCAACAAAATCAGTCGAGGATGAAGGATATATCCACGCTATACCAGATAGTCTCCAAATTTGGATTGAAATTGGACAAGTAAAGAAAGTATGACTAATTGTTTCTGGCTCCAGTCCACATCGTTGACAGAGATTATCAATATGCATTCCACGCTTGTTCAATCTTGTTGCAGTACCTAGAGCTCTAGATACTAATCTCCAAAGAAATTTTTTTAATTTTGGGATGATAGGTAAGTTCCATATTTTTGCCTTCACTTCTTGATCTCCCGGTGGTAGTGGAATATTATAATCTATATGTCTTGAATAGTGAAAAGTCTGCCAATATCCACTTTTGACGGAGTATTCACCATGGGTTGTGTGTTCCCAAATAATGCGGTCTGGTTTTTGAGACTGAGGTAAGTAAATGCTTTTTTTTTTATATAAAAAGTGCACTAATCTTAATTGTACCATCGTATCTTCTGTGTCTCTTGGTTAATAATATTTATACACACTTTTTATTTTGTTCAGTCTCTAACCAACTCTGGAATTTTCTGTTTCTTGTTGACTTGTTATGGATTGGGCCATATCATCCGATCACCGCACCTATATCTTGGATCCAACACTCCATCATCATCGACAAAAGACGTATCAATTCGTCTTAAGCACCCTTTCCAAACAACGTAGTTGGTAGAAGCGAAGCCATGCATCTTTATTATTGAGAAAAAGCTTTTCGTAATTACCCTTTTCCATTTCCAAATCATTTATTCTTTTACTAGGGAGAAATTATACTGTAAACTCTGTTTTGTTTTTATTGAAAAATATCAATAGTTTGTATATAAATGAGATTATGTTTGTAAAATTGTCATCAAATAAGTATATGTGGTGTGCATGAACAAAACTCTTACAAGATTGATGAAACTCAACGTGCTTGACGTTTTACTTTCTTAGATTTATCGAACTTATTCAGTAATGAATCTTTATTACTCATGTTCAGTACAATGATAAGCTCTAACTAACATTCCTTGACCTCTTCGGCTCTTCCCATGAGTTCTGACGCCTTGCGCACTAGACTCTTTACCACGGCTCAAGTCACTTTTAGGCTTAAAGTGTGGCTTAAAGGTTGAAAAGGTTCGAAAGCTTCGATATCATCAGTTTGCTAAAAGATTTGTGCTTGATGATTTATGTATTGACCGGTAAGTTTGAATTGTAAAACATAATGAAAAATGAGGAGGTTGAAACTACAGACTAACAAACTATAGACCATATTTTGTTCTCAACAAAATTGGACGTAACACTCAGTTATCTAAATCGAGAATCCTACACACCAACATGAACAAAATTGGATGGTTGAATGCGATTACTCCGCACTAGCTTTTCTGCTTTTGTTATTAGTGTTAAAAATTACTTCAAGATTGATTCTCATTAAATTCTACGAAAAGTATGAGAATCAATTGGTGATAAGTTTGATTCATTACTTCTGTTAAGTTTTCTGGGCTTCCAACCTAAAACCAATTGGTGATAAGTTGACAAGTCTCTTATATATTAGTCATTATCATTATCAACTTCCAATGTGGGACAATTACCACACACTCTCTAGAAACCATCAATCCTAGGGTCCGAAGGCACGGGCCACTTTCGGGTCGGGTTACGAGAGTGTATGGGTCAAGCTCTGATATGTTAAGTTTCCTGGGCTTCCAACCTAAAACTAATTGGTGATAAGTGGATTGGCCCAAGTCCCTTATATATTAGTCATTATCATTCCCAACTTCCAATGTGAGACAATTACCACAAACTCTCTAGAGATTAAGGCCTCATGGCCCATTAATCCATACAATATCTCAATAAAGTCTTTAAGTGAATAAGAAGATTTTTCAACGAAAAAGAGCCATAAAGATATTTGGAAATATGATAAGATATGAAACATTTAACATTAGATTTTAAGAAGTAACAACTCATAATGCAATTATTTTTTTTTTTTGTTATTTTTTCTTTTGAATGACTTGAAGGTTGAGACACGTTGGTTCATACGCCCCCTAGTTATCTTTTCAAAGGAACAGAGTAACAAATCTTCATAACATAAAATGAGAAGTCATGAGAGATAAAATATTCAAATGCTGTCAACAAATAAACATTTAGATGATTTTTAAGAAAAAACAAACAAAAACATGCCAGTGTGTCGCTTTCATAGTGATTATAGGAATCTTTTTGTTCACGGAATAGAAAATCTAGGGTTAACGTTAAAGCTGTAAGATAAAAATAGAATCACCATTTAAAGCATCCACCCATAAAACTCATTTCTTCTCCACCAGACGATTAAACACTAAAAATAAGCAAACCTCGACCCAATAAGGTCACATTTGTTTTTATTCCTCAACAACAAAAACAATCAAACCCATTAAAAAGGATTTTATTTGGAACTCAATTCTGATTTCTTGTCAATCAAACAACCAGAAAACCCTAGAAGGAACATCCCCCCAAAAGTTGTCATTTGAGATTTCCCCCCTTTTCTTATCAATATACAAGCAAATCAAAAACCAGAAGATAACACCTTTCAAAGGATCTCTCATTGTCGATTCGATTTCAAAAAGAAAAAAAGAAGCATGAGCCTGAACTGCCTTGCGTGCCACATCCTGCAAAGATCAGACTCTGACATAGACATAGGAAGCCGTAAAAGTTCAAACGTTACCGAAAACTTCGTAACTTCAGGATACGATAAGATGGTAAGGAACAGAACAATGTTGCCGGCAGTGAGACGGGTCAAAAAGGGACATCGCAGGCTCTACAGCGCGGAGGTCATTGTCTATAGGGATCTTGACGAGCCGAAGCTGGTCAGAAGCAGTGGGATTAGAAGGGATTGGAGCTTTGAGGATCTAAAGAAACATAGAGATCAGATCAGAATTGGAGAGACAATAAAGGAATAAGACAGAGATCATTTCCTATAAGTTTCTTATAATTAATGTTCTTGTTGTTGTTAACTTGTTCTGTTCCTTCCAAATTATAATGTAAGGTTTTGTAACCTTCTTTGATTTTTCTCGATCCGACATAAAAAATCTGTGATGCGTGGTATATAAAAAAATCGGTGATATATAAAAGGTGGAGTTTGTTGTTGTTCTTTTCTTTTTTTTTGGTCAAGGTGAGTTTGTTGTTCTAAGTGACTTAAAATCTAAAGGTATTGGCAATAAAAATTTTCTTGAGTGAGATGATGAGAAGAAGGAACGAATCATTCGCCTTCTTCAGACAGAGTTTTGAAGAAGAACTCACTGCTGAGATGTTTTCTTTGTGCTTTCACATTCTTATGCAATACAGCCTAAGAAGCTAAATTTAACCCTTGCAAGATCCTTTGTATTCCGCAGTTTATGAAAGTTTCTTGCAAAAAATATAATTATTCATCTTTCTAGCTTTTTCTTTTCTCTGAATGACTAGAAGATTTGGGGCCGTAAGCTTGTACGTCTCTAGGGCGAGGCTCAAATCATGTTAAATTTACTTTTTTGTACGTCCCCCTGGCTTATGCTTTACATCTCTGCGAGAGTTAGTTATGTTCATCAAATAAACACTCGTAGCGTCTTGTTTCCAATCTCTGGCACGCCAGTAAACACTCTGTGCAAAGTTCTTAACATGATCATTTAAATGATTCAATACTACCGCCTCTCTGGCTCCGGTTCATTTGTCAACCGTTTCCTCTCCCTATACTTTGTGTGGTCTTTCATGGTTCTTCATACTACAGATCATGGGGTCACTGATGCCTCTTGAATCTTTGTTGTTCTCATCCATTCTCAAAAGTATATAGACGTTTTATTGCAAACACTCAGCAAATATACATATGTTTCTAAAAGGCTTATTGTATACGTTTAGCTTCTTCCTCAGTTTCAACACCAAAAAGGAAAATGAAAACCTAAAACACACAAGATTTTTCCTCAGTTTCAATACTATAGACACTGCCAATCAGCAACAGAAAATGGAAATTCTGAAAGGAGACCAAGAAAAAAAATTGTGCAAGTGAGATTATTAGCTCAAAATATGGAGAAAAACATTTATACTGAATCCAAGTAACATCAAATGGGGTGGTGGCGCAGTTGGCTAGCGCGTAGGTCTCATAGCTACTGAGTGATCCTGAGGTCGAGAGTTCGAGCCTCTCTCACCCCATTTCTTTTACAGTGTCACTGTGTCAGCGCTTAATATAGTGTGTTTACTATACAAACTAAAGCCGTCTTTTGTTGTTTCGTGATTTTATAGTTATAGACCAAATCATTATTTTAAACCAAAACGTCAATTTCTATTGCAATAAATTAGATCATCTATTATTTGATCCAAAAAACCCATCTATTAAATAAGATAAAGTAAGATTGAGAATACCTATACTCCCTCCGTATAAAATTAAACTAAGTTTAAAAGATTTTATTTTGTCTAAATATAAATCATCTTTTCAATTTTCAATGTAAAATTAATGATATGTTTTAGTTTCTTGACCATTTATATTCTGCAGATTAGTTTATGATTGGTTAATTATTTTTCAAACTAGTAATAAATGATAGTTTAGTTTAGAAAAACTATAAAATTTAATGATTTCTTAATATGTGTGTAAAAACCTTAAACTTAGTTTATTTTTATACAGAGGGAGTATAAAACTACCGAGAAAGAAGTATAATATCAATTTAATTATTTTGATTGTCCTATTTTTACATATCATTAACTTTTCAACTAAATGTTATCACATCTTTTCAAATTAATATTTTGTTCCAATTTCTGTTGAGATTAAATTTAATTTTCTATTATTAATCATTCAAATATAATTTTTTTTTCAAAATGCTGACGAATGAATCTCATGTTTCCATTAAGTTAAATTTTTATTTACAATATTTGAATTATTTATATTTTCTAAATAGACATTAGTTTTTAATATCAACACTTAGAGATTTTATATAATTTTAAAAATATTAAAATTATAATTTTACTCTAAATAGAGAGGGAGTATAAATTTGTGTGAAATCACTGATAAATTGACACTCTAATTATTTTATTTATTTTAACTCTCATTTTTTCTTCTTCTATTATTTGGCTTTCAATTATATCAAATATTCTCAAATATTTTGTTTCTTATTCATATATGAATTAAATTATATTTTATTGTTTAGTTATTAAGTTATCTATTTTTTTCAAAATCTTGAGGAATTAATTCTCCTATAACAAAGCATATATATATATTTTCTTTTCAAAACTTTGAGGAATGAAAAAACCAATGAAAACAATGCATGATAATTCGTTAATATTTATTACATTTTAATTTTAATTGGTTTTATAATATTATTTTCTATAAATATATAAAATTATTCTGACATATGGAAAATTTTGATTGGAATAAGTTTTTTAACAATGTCAAAATCTTATCGAGAGACTAATACCTGTCAGATCGTGTTAATTACAAAGTTTGAATTAAAGATTTATATAATAAGATTGCACATCAAAATATTATACATAAATTTTAATAATTTTATGACAAAAAAATAAATAAAAGTTTTGAATATAAAAGTACCATAAGATATGGTTTTTGTCAACCCATTAGATATGGTTTGCTTATTACTTTCGCTTCTTAAATTTGACTCGGATATTAATTTTACAAAGGGAATATATATTTTTTCTAGATGATGAGAATGCTCTATTTGCATATAAAACAACCTTTCTACGTTTGATATGTATCAAGCTTTTTTTTCCTTCCTATAATATCTTTCGATTTTTATTGACTTTTTTTGTATCTGGACACGTCAGCTTTAGTCTGACAAACCACGAATACAAAATAAATACGACACACAACCAAAAAAATGGGGAATCAAAAAATTTCATCTCATTTCTTCGTTGACAGTATTTAGGGTTCATTATAATTCTCCTTGTCTCTCTGCTCTCAGGGAAAATTCTAAGATCTGACTGAAATCAGACTCCGAGATCTTCTGGGTGTTCTCGGATCCGAATGCTAAGGTGAAAGACCTGAACTTTTTTGCTCCATCTTACTGTTATCACTTTTTTCTTCGGCCAGGCTGGTGGGATAATATAGAGGATTGATAGTATCAGTTCTTGGAGTGTTATGCTTTAGTGTTTGATCGAGTTTCTGAGCTTAGAATCGTGGGCTTTTGATTTAAGGGAAGATAAAGTAGGAAGAACTGAGGATCTACTTTCTTAGGCTAGGCACTTTTTGCTGAATTTTGGATTCGATTCTGGACTCATTAGTTTAATTCTTTGGGTTAGATAACCAATAGATAGACGTTGGATTAGCTGCGAAAAGTTTGGATTTTTAGCTGATTTGAAGATAATTCTTCGATCATATTTGGTACGGAGATGGATAGGCCTAGACAAAATGATCATTTGGGTGTGAATAAGATTGGGAAGAATATCAGAAAGAGTCCTCTGCACCAACCCAACTTCGCTGCCAATGCTAATGCCGCCGCGGCTGCAAGGCCTCAAGCGCAGCCTCAGGTTTATAACATTAACAAGAACGACTTTAGAAGTATTGTTCAGCAGTTAACTGGCTCTCCATCACGTGAAAGCCTTCCTCGGCCTCCTCAGAACAACTCACCAAAGCCACAGAATACCCGGTTGCAGAGGATTAGACCAGCACCCTTAACGGAAATCAACCGGCCTGCGGTTCCTCTCCCTAACATGGCTCCTCTACAGCATCATCCTCAGAGCTTCCTTAGACCGCCTCCACCCCAACCGCCTTTGCCACAAGGCACACAACAACAACAACAACAACAACAACAACAACAACAACAACCAATGATGGGTCACGGGGACCAGTTTTGGTCTAATACAGCTGAGTCTCCCATCTCAGAATATATGCGTTATCTTCAAAGTTCACTTGGAGATGCAGGTCTCAGTGGTAACCAAATGCAGTCAGGTCACGAACATCAGCCTTATATGCCAGCTCAGCCTCAACCGCAGTCTCGGCCTCAATCTCAACCTCAGCCTTATATGCCAGCTCAGACTCAGCCTCAGCCTCTGCCCCAAACTCAGCCACAGCCACATATGATGTCTGGACCCCAACCTCGAATGAATATGCAGGGTCCACTACAATCTAGTCAACATCTACCACCACCCGGGTTAGTTCCTAGCCCACTGCCCCGTAATCTTCCTCCCCCTCAGTTCAATGGTCCTGTACCTGTCACGCCCACTCTGCCCTCTCCAAGGTTCAGTCAGATGTATGGTGGTTTTCCTTCTCCTCGATATACTGGTGGTTTTCCTTCTCCTCGGTATAACGGTTTTGGACCGCTACACTCACCTATGTCCCAGTTTGTTCCACCATCTCCTACCGGTTACCCAAATATGTTCTCTCCTAGATCACCTTACCCGTTGCTATCACCAGGAGTCCAGTATCCTCAACCACTTACCCCAAACTTCTCGTTTTCACAACTAGCTCAATCAGGAGGAAGTCACAGACCCGGTGAAGGTCCAGGACCAGGACCTCCTCAGCCACCTCCATCTCCAGGTCTCATGTTCCCTCTATCGCCATCCGGATTCTTCCCAATCCCAAGTCCAAGATGGGGTGGTTACTAGGTGCTCTTTATTGAGTTAAGTCGCATCATGTTTTCTCAAGTCTCCCTAGGTTAGTCTGTACTATGAAAGAAGCTTAAACTTCAGAGCCGACAGTAGAATAGACGCAGCAACATAGATGTGTAGAACGCAATTTTATAGAGATTTTGTTCTTTCTGTTTTTGGGGTTCTTATAGTTAAAAGGTAAATGCTTTAATTGGGAATCTTGGGATGATGATTACTTTTTTTTTCTTTTGTTTGTCACAGAATTTGCTGTATTTTGCTTAATTTGTACACAGATTCTAGACAAAACTGTCAGTTTATATGATTTGTGGGTGTTTTTAAAGCAAGTTATTTGTATTTTCACTTAAAATAATCATGATTAATAAATATAATTAATATTTCGTTCTTTAAAAGAATACGTAACTAGTGACAAATGGAATTGCGTTCAAATTTAATGAAGATAATTATTTGGATATAAAATCATCACCATGAACACAATTTACATTATTCGTACAGAGTGGAGCAAACAAATAACATAAACCAAGAAAGTCAATACGATCGAAGTTCAAAGGGAAATGACGTTTAGCAATAGACTGAGAATTGGAGTCTAACGCATGTTCTCTCTCCGTCGGACATTTCTGGTTCTGTCATTGTACCTCGGTTTATCAGAGCTTCTTTGAGTTGTTAACTCCACTATCTTCCTCTGTCTCTCTGGCGGACGCGGAACTACTTCTCCGTTCACAAACAACTCGGCTGCAATTGCATACACATTCACCAATGACTTGATCAGCTAAATTCGAAAGAATCAGGGACAAAAAAAGCCTACATTGGCAAGATAAGCTCTTAACAAGTTCAATCATTCATACACATGAACAATGCATCATTGAAGTACAATGTTTTGCGTGAAAATATAGTCTCTATGTGATCCGATAAATCCCTGATGGATTATGACACGGGACATGAAAGAAATGATCAATTGATACGCAAACTTTTGAAAGATGCAGGAACAAGTGTTGATGAGAACTTACCTCCGTAGTCTTTGTACTCTGGATCAACATAAGAATCCGGAAGCACGAAGAGAACACCAGGAATTCCTGAACACATCAATTACACAATCAGATCAATCTCGCTCTACAGATTCTAAAGGACTGACCATAACTCACACATCCAGTGACCAATTTGTGTGAGACATACCTTCCAGTTTGTTTGATGTCTCCTCATCGATCTCACAGCCAAACCCAAAATACCTCTCGCACGAAACGTTGTAGATCTTCTTCTTAGCTTCTTCCTCACTGATAAACGAAACCAAAACACACAGTGCGTATGTTACTTGTAGTGAAGTAGCAGATGAAAATGGAGAGAGTGAATTCTAACTAACATGGATTGTCGGAAGAAAAGCATACCTGCCGACAATTTTGGCGAGAGTTTGAACATAGCAATCGATCATTTGCTGTCTACTCGCGTTTTCTCCGCCGGGCTTGTCCATGACGATGAGCCAATGCTCGTAGTCGCAGCCAGGAAATAGCGGCGCCATCTCAGTAGGTGGTCGGTCGCTGAAATTGGATCCGGATTTGAGCGGCGAATACGATCCGCCGGACCTATCCATACGGGTTCGGATCGACGTCAAACGGGTCAAAGCAGGGATGAATCCCACGGCGTGGAACAGCGTCGGTGAAGATCGACGGGAGATGAGGTTAGAGTGAGAAGGACGCGGAGAAGGAGCGGCAGCTCTGGAGGTGGAAAATAAACGGTTAGCGACGCGCGAGGCGGTGGAGCGGGAGAGGGTTTTCGCCATTGACACTGGTGACTTCTCGGCGACGGTCGAGACTAGGGTTTAAGCCTTTGACGTTTTTTTTTTTGTTTCGGTACACTTTCTGATCGTCTGATAAAAAACAGGAATGGGATAAAACAAACTGGGCTTGGAATTTTGTTAATGGGCCGTATCATATCTAAATATGAGGCACATTTGAGGCCGTACCATCAAAGTTTTGTTCTCTTTGTTATTTGGTTAGTAATAATGTTCTTTGTCACGAGACTTTTGGACACTAACTCGCTTACCTTCATTGGATTGGATGCACAACCCCTCGACTAGCTTCTCCATCCCTCACTATGACTGAAAAATTGTTATCCTTTTGGGTCCTTTGGCACATTTGGACATCTCCCAACGTTTTTATTTTCCAAGACAAAATAATTAGGCCAGATCTGGAGATTGGATACTGTTTGGCACAAAATCAACAGGGCCGGCCCGGGGCTAAAGCTGCTAAAATCCAGGTTTTAGGCGCCAAAAATATATTATATATTTAAAGACATTATATAACAAAATATTCATTGTGGTCTAGTGTTTGGGTTTTAGGCGTCTAATAGTAACGGGCCGGTCCTGAAAATCAAGAATAGACCAAGATCTCCCTCACCACGACAATGCCTTCAACCCTCCCGGTTCATGTTATCCATTGGACACCTCCTTTACCTGATTAACTCAAATGCAATTTTGACGCTTCTTTCAATTAGGATAACGGTAATGCGTACAGTGGTTGGTTTTTTCGTAATACCCACAATACTATTACAGAGTGGGGTCGAGCTTATATTGGTAGTCTTGCCTCTGCACTTGAAGCTGAAGGAATATCACTACTACACGCTATCAGGGCTTGTTCACGACATGGCTTTCATGGCGTAATTTATGAAGGAGATTGTTTCCTCCTTATTAAAGCTCTACAACAACATGAAACAATTTGGACGATTAAAGGACTTATTCATGATATCTTGGCGACTTTAACAGATTCTACAAGGAACAATTTCACATACATTCAACGATCAGGAAAGCGTCTGGCTCACTTTATTGCTACAGCTCACTCTTTTGATCTATTTTCTGTTGATTTTCAGACTACTTTGAATAATATTCTACATTCTGATTCTGTATATTTACAATCTCATTAATTAAGGCTTTTTTTTCATCTACCTTTCTATTTAAAAAGAATAGAATCCAAAGTATGGAAACAAATACTAAGTTTGGAAGAAAATCGGGAGTCCAACGTTCAACTGTACTAAGCCGGCTATTGATATTATCCTAGATATGGAAACAAATACTAAGTTTGGAAGAAAATCGGGAGTCCAACGTTCAACTGTTTTTGAGGGAAACTGAATCTCCATGTTTATAATTAATCGATTTTTTCAAGAAACCAAAATTATTTTAGATGACTATTATTTATATTTTTATAAAGTTTGGTTGGTACATATACAGAAATCATCAAAGACCACAATTTCCACCTGGTCCTCCAAAAGAGAAACTCCCACCACTAGACTCCCAATATGTAACCCTAAAGCAGCGATAGATGTCAGCATAACGTTTTAGCTTTTTATCTTCAATATAAACTCTTTTATAGTTGGAGTCTATGATCAAAACGTTATCAAAATGTGCTGTCTTTGTAATATCTGGAACTGGAAAATGCCCATTTCCCATTGGAGGACTAATTCCATCGGGTGATATAAATGTATTTCCTCCATATCTCACCAGAGAAGCTCCTTTGTTTAACTCTGTAAATAGCTCTTTAGGCCAATATCCAATTAATTCATCACCTATTTTAAGTACCCAGTTTCCATTGAAGCGATCCTATTATTACATATGAAACAAAAACAAATATGTTTTAATAAATAAATTATTTCAAAAGTATCCTAAAAATCTAAACAATTGTTTAAGATATTATATTCCATAAAGTAATACATCCGTAAATTAATACTATGTCTCAAATTAAGTTTTTCATCCAATTAATTTTTCGATAAATTAATAAATAGTTAAATTAGTAAAATATAAAAGTTCCGACGTTACTAATTTATATAATTTTTATTATAATGGGTTCATACTTACCTGAAATATTTGTAGTTTAAACAAAATGCTCGTTTTACCATAGACCGACGAGCCCCAAAATTGTTTTCCAATTGTGGGATCTCGACTTACAACAACAAAACCAGGGCATTGTGTGTTGTAGCACCCTGTTTTATGATAGCCATCTCCCTAAATAAGATTAAAAAGCAGTTTACATATATACACTAATATTTATTACCTAAATAAAATAGTAAAACGTATATTCATAGATGAATAATAATAACTCAATTACTCACAGTCCAAAATATTGTAAATCGTGTGACACTGTCACCATAAATCCTTGGATGCACCTAAGTAAGAGTAAACATATAATTAGATATGCATGAAATGAAAAATAGTAAGTCATTTATATGTTTATATGAATTATATGTTTAAGGTAACATAATAATTTATGAAATGTAAAAATAGTAAGTAATTGATTGTATTAACTTACCGCCCAACCAGCTTGTATACTATTGAGTTGACCAGGAGGTCCATTCTCTAACCAGATTTGACTTTTACTATATTGGTTCATTGCCAAATTTAAAGAATGAATACTTATTTCAGCTTCAGCTCCTCGATAGATAGTTCCATCTAACATTGTCTCAATTGTTGCAAACTGTACAAAAGATTTAATACTTTAGTCCAGTATTTATAAAGGCTTATAATTTGTGGATAGATAACAATAGAATATGTTTTCTTACAAAAAAACAATAGAATATAGTCATTTTGTTTTTCTTTTAGTTTACACATATAACAAATATATAATTAGAATGACTTAACAACTAAATAAGACTTTTTGAAGAAAAAAATGTACATAAAACTTTGTAACTCCTTTTCAGAAACAATTAAGAAGTGGAAGACTTACATGTTGACCGGAATGCTCAGGTGTGTTCAAATGAAAGCTCTCGGATCCATTTTTCTGTCTTAAGATTGGGACTGTTCCTTTTGGACATTGCTCTTCCGTTTCATATTTGTCACTTCTTTCAGGATTTTCATTTGAGCTGAATGTTTCCTATATATATATAGTATCACAAATAACAAAATATAAGTAATATTCGTTGATCAAAATATTCGTAAGATTTAAGAAGATGCAACCACGGATTCAAAAGCTCTTAGTAATACAAAAATTACTATCTCACCTGAATCTTGTGGTTTTTCAACAATGGATGTTGGAAAGCCGGTTGTTTGTATATCTCAACACAATCAAACTCCTGTGAAATTTGTTCAAAACATACATTAGTGATAAATTCTCAAATTAAAATGAGATAGAACAAACAGAAAGATGTTGGAGACTCACATCAATACTTCCTTCTGCGCCTTGTGTAAATAGCAGATAAACACAGAGAGCTAAAGCTAGATGTAATGCCATTGATAAATTATTCATGATTTCTCTCAAATTATGTCTACATACTTCTCAGTATATATAAGCCAACTCAGGTCAACGACTATTCAAATTACTTCCTTTTCTGTCTTTATAAATCTTACCAAAAGTATTATATGCGTTTCATTTTTTGGTCAATATCTTTAATTACCAGAAAAGACTAGTAAAGACCAATATTGCTGATATGTTAATTGATTATTCAAAAATATTATTCAAAAATAGTCAACACACGTAAATTGGTGAATAAAATAAAATATATATTGGTACTTAAAAAAAATATGTTAGCGATTTAAATAAAACAAAAAATACATTTAATTTGCTGTTTATGTATATGCAATTAATTTTCATGATATGAGATTATTTTTAAAAGGAATTTTGTTATATACAAAATGAAAATAATAAAAATAAAAATCTCCCTTTTATCTTCTGCCCATGTGGTTTTTTTCTCTCTCGTTTTTGTCACGAAACTTTCATTCATACTCTAAAAAACTTAAATACAAGGGATAGAGAGAATGTTACATCCTCTTTGATTACAACAACTAAACTCTAAACTAAAAGTAGAAAATAGATTCTCTAAAGAGAGTGACAACGAAAATGAGAGACCGCTCAAATGCGTCAAGATGAATCTAAGGTAAAACCAGATTCGATAGAAATAGTCAACATGATTTGTGACTTTTGAATACAATCCTTCTCTTTTAGACTCGCCACTAAGACCAGCCCGATTACTTCTTCTGTTCCGGTACAAACCGGTACACAAGAAAGCAAACTAGAGAAGGGATTGAAGAGTGTTTCCGGTGTTGCAACCGGAAAAATAGTTCTCTATTGGATAAGAGACATGGTGGATAAGGACTCTCCCTATAGAGGGAGGAAGATGGAAGCAATCTTTTCCAAAAAAGAAAGTTTGAAATGATCTCTCCCAACAAAAAGCGGAAGGTGAGAGTGATCTCTCCCATGCAGAGGAGGAATATGATAACGCATCGTGGTTACTGAAACAACCCTTGAAGGTTCAGATAAAATCGTTGCAGAAGCATAGTCCTGGGCCTGAATTGAAGATAAGTCCCAATGGAGAAAAATTTCATGTCTGGCCCAACTTGATGAAGTGACTGGGATTGGAGACTTTGACCGCGAGGGGATGGGTCAGCCCGGACGAGTCGCCGGAGAATGGGACTGACTGAAAACCGGATGTACCGTCAACAGGGTTAAATGGTTTTGGGATGTGGTTCACCAGGAAGGAGGAGGGCTAGAAGCTTATGTAGACAGAGACTTCGACATATGTTTGGAGCGATTCCGGTGGAGTTGAAGCTCTAAGATGCAAATCTTAGGTCGATGAGGCGGAGGAGGCATAAGCGCCACCCAATAGGTGGTGATAAAGATCTTCGGGAGAAACCCCAGAGGAGGTCCGATAAGAATTTATCTCGACAGCAGATTAACGGCGGAGGTCGCACGGGTCGAGCGATAAAGGCCGCGATCTGAAACAAGGCTGGTGAGGTGCGTGGATCTGGCGGGTCAGGAGGCTCAGGTGGTAACTGATGAGGACATCGGATCCTCCAGACCCGATCCGGACGAGCAGTACGTACCAGCCTCGACCACGAGGCTGACCGAGCTATTTTCGACCCCGCGGAACGTACCTGAAGAGGTTCAGAAGGCCACTGCAAGTTATGCCAGACCATATGACGTGATATCAGGAATTCATAAGCCAACAGCATGCTTAAGGAGTGATGATCGTTCCAGAACCCAATTGGAACGATCCCATTTGGAGACGGTCGCCAACCGACCTCCCGGAGCCCTAAAAGTGTCCTGGAAGATGTCCATAGGAGAGTTGGTTCAAGCCAATCATGCCAGACTTGATATTCATCATAAAGTATGCTATTTAGAAGAGTTTGGTCAGAAGGAATCATCTTGGATTCGAGATCAACTAGGAGGATGTCTAGAAGCTGTCTAGTTAGCCCTGTCCGCGGATATAGGTGCATTCAAGAGAGGATTGCGAATGGACCAAGAGGAATCTAGCTGCAACTCAACCTGTTCTGGAAACCTGACTCATAAAGGAATCTGTAAGAAGTTGAATCACATCAAGACCATTTTCTATGAAGAAGTTATGACCGTTTCAAGACAGGTGATTTTCAGGGAACGCGATAAAGACTGACTTGCACATTTTGGAGTGCCCAGAACGAACCAGGATGAATCAAGGGGTAAAGGAACTTGTTCTGGATTCCTGTTTCATCAGGAAATGCATGAGAGTTGGAATCATACCAATACCATCTCGGACCAAGAAGATATGCAAGATCAAATCCGAAGGTTGCTGGACCTGCCTTATTTGGAAGCTCACAGACTTAGTGGGCTTCAGACTTACGTATGACAACCAGGAGTACGAGCGACATCTCCTTGGGAATTGGTTTATACTCTTTTTCCCTTAAGTGTGGTTTTATGCCAATTGGGTTTTTCCACTAAGGTTTTTAATGAGGTAAACCAAGGCCCGCTTCAAGAGAAGGAGAATATGGCCCGTCCAACCTTTCTTTCTTGTTTTCTATTTTTGTAGTTTCGACCAGGCCTCTTTATGGCCCTTTTCTAAGACTTGTAACCCTAGTACTTTGGCTATTTAAAGCCACTCTTTGTTTTCAATAAAGTTAAGCAAGTTTAAACCAAGAAAAAGAAACCCTAAAGGCTTTCTCGATCTCTCTCTCTCTTCGTGTGGCTGCCCCTTAGACGAGCGGATCTCTTGGTTTTTGCTTGCTGCCTCAGTTATCTCTAGCGTTCTTACAGATCAGTAGTTCATCAATCATCATCCGATCATCCCTTGACGAGAAGAGAGTGCCATCGGCCAGCTTCTCGTTCCATTCGATCATCACTCATCACGCCTCCATAGCATCTCACATCAGTAACGGAGGTGACAGCCATAACTTGACCATCGACGTCAAAACAAGTTAGGCAAGGAAATCAGCGATGGGTCTGTCGGCTCCATAAGCTGCGAGCGCATCTCTAGTTTGACGGAGAGAGGAGACGGAGGCGGTGGTGTGTCTTGAGGCACCGGATGGGGAGAAAAGGATGAGCACCGCCTCCTTTGAAATTGTAAGGATTCAGCACCTGTCGGTGCGAGATATATTCGGCTGAACCCCGGAGGAGTGCCGAGAGTGAGAAGCATGCCTTCTCATATAACAGGACCGGCGGCGGAAGCTTGGCGTGGTGGATCCATGGCTCTGGAGAGTTGAAGCTGAGAGGCGCCTGAGACGCCAGAAAGAACTCGTTGCTAGGGCGAACTCCCTTCAGCCCATGTGGTTAAGTCACATTTTGTCCACATAGGTAAAAATAACATTCTTTTTAACACGAAAAAGATAATTTTTTTTTATTTTTTCTTGTATATATTCTAAATTGAAATTATAAAATCCATTATATATATATATATATTCAAAATCCCTGATTATTATTTTACTATCCAACTACTCAAATTCCTCTATTTTCTCCATCTCGGTTAAGTGGAAGAAAAGATTTCATAAGTCGTGAATATAGTATTTTGATATTTAATTTTGAATCATATAAATTTTAATTATGAATTATATTATATTTTTATACTAGTATTCTACCCGTGCGTTGCACGGGCTAATGTTTATGTATTTGATATCTGTTATTATTTGATAACCAAATACATATTCAAGAAGTTAAGCTATACACAATATGGTATGTCTATATATGTTGATAACGAAATATATTATGGTAGAAAAAAAATTCATTAGATTAAAAGATATCGTTTTGTTGAACGGTCTAACGGTCCAAAACACCTTCCATTACCGTCTGTCAAGTTGTTATTTTGTTTGAGTTTATACCTCTTTAGTTTTAAGTCTATGACAATTTCGGTTTTTCTAGAGTGAGTTTTGTAGATTGGTTCCATGAATTATTTTTATTTTGCCAAAGATATTTTGTAATAAATTTGAAACTTTATAGAGTTAGAAGTAAAGAGGAGGTGAAAAAAGATTTCATAATTTTTTATAGTGAAAGTTGAATAGAAGTAAAGGAAAAATGCTAAAACATTCATATGGATTTGACAAAAAGTTTATATTTTCTGTAAAACTGTCGTGTTTCTTATATGGATAAAACAAAGTAACAAATTTGCAAACAAAAAAATATATTTAAAAAAAAATTGAATTAACTGATTTAGTGGTGTAGAAAGTGGCGAACTGGTATATTTTTCTACAGTTATAAGAGAAAGTGGAGGTCAAGAGTAGGAGTGTAGTTCAAATGAGTTGATAAAATGTGGAGACGTAGACATTCATGTTTAATAGTTTGTTGACATTTACAACTTTTGGCATCTACTAATATCTTTTATCTAGTACTTATTGATGGTAATCTACTAAACTTTTATATATTAGTTATCGATGGTCATCTATTATTTTTAATCTATTACTCTTTTGTCAACTTCCACTATTATTTTAGGCTTACAATTTTGACATGAAATCAAATTAAGCTTGCTTTACCTCATTTTTTATAAAAATTAAAAGATAAATTTTTTGAAGATTGGATATAATTGAAAACTTAAGATAATATTCAAAGGTTCTACAAATTAAAATAAGAAAATATTCAAAGGTTTTAAGCAAATTCAAGTTTACAAAACTAAAGCTGATTTAATTCCAAACATGAGGGCATTTTTTTTTTTACTATATTTGCCCCCTCCTAACGTGTTTCCTTTGGTGCTTTCTTTCTTTATATCTCCTGCTTTTTGACTTTCTCATTTGCCTACTTTTGATTCAACCTTGAGATTAGTTGATGATTCTTGAACTTCTTCATCTTCAATTATATCATTTCTTTGTCGTTTTGTAGTTGGAGTAATAGGAGAACAAAATGAAAACTCAGTGTCATTTGCTTCTGAAGATGTATTTCCCATCTACAATATATGTACAATATAGTTTGTAAATGCATTTATAATATAAGGGATTGTAGAGAAATGTATTTGAATAAGCTGAATTGCAGTAGTTGTATTTGAAATTAAAGTCATTTCTGAATTTCCAGCTTCCTAAAATTTTCAAAAAACAATAATTTATAAATATATTAAATCAAGTTCCATAAATCTCAGCGTTTAAGAAATTTACCTTCAAGAACACATTAGCTTGAAATTCTGGATTGTTCAAGACTTCAGTGAGTTTAACAACTTTAAAACTTGATTGGTGGTAATTTTTCTCTGTACCATTAACACGAATGATCCAAGCAATGTTTCTTCCTTCCAAATCCAAGAATTCTTGAGGAATTTCACCCTCACGGTTAAACTACAACAACAACAATAAAAAAAAAGACAAAGAAAAATACATGAGACATCTTTTATATATTCACATCATGTACCATATAAGACGACTTTAAAATTCAATTAAAGTTTATGTACATATAAGACAATGTTAGAAAGTTTTGAGGGCATACCCATTTTCAGAACCTGATTTAATTTCAGCCCTAAGAAGATCTCCAGCATTCAGATGTGTGTAACCAAAATGTTCAACAATGTAGGCACATTGTGTACCTTTCCCACTGCCAGGACCACTTGTTCAATATATACAGGAAATACGCTCAGAAGATGTATAATAACCTAAGAGAACATCTAATGGATCATAAGGACATTGCAAGTTATTGACAATATCACGTTATGAAGACCACAAGCATGAATAACGGTTTTAACAACACAAATAAGAGACATGAGCTTACCCATGACAAAAATAACTGTGGGTTTCTTTGCACTTGCGGTTCCATTTACATCTTGGATAAAATAGACCAAAGATAACTTCAAATGGGTTTAACAATGTATCCTTCAAGCAGAACAGGCACTGTAGGTAATTGGAACACAACAATGGTTTATAATCCATCAAAGTGTCAAATCATTACCTTGTTTGCAGCATCAAAACAGATCCCATGGTATTAAGCAATTCGTTTAATTAATGCCTGTGAAGAAGAATCCAAATCATTTTCAAGACACTTCATAAAAATCTCAATAAAAGGATCTAAAGGTACATATTTAAGTGCTTTGTACATAGACGAACATGAAAAGCTATGTCCAAGGGGAAAAAGTTGAAGATTTTGACAACATCTTTATTGCTTTATCAATTTCTACAACACAGACAGATCAAGTGATGTAAGCACATATAATTGCTGATGTATATAAATCAACATAAATAGAAACCAGATCCGACAGAACAAAAAGATGAGTACTTTGATCAATTCAATCGTAAAAAGTGTGCTCTTTCCCCAATTTTTATATCAAGAAAAAGAGGATTGATCAACCCTCTCTGATTCAATCTAGAAGAATCCGAAACCAAGTGATTGATGCACATATCTACATGGTTAAAATGTAGATCGAAAGCGTCAATCAAACCCAATGCAGAAAAAAACAATGGACCCAAGACAAATTGAAACCCAGAATTAGAATCAAACAGCTGGATTAGCGCAAGAAAATAGCACACACCCAACCACCTGAAATACTCAAATGAAACGAATTGCTTAATACGGATTCTTAACGAATTGCTTAATACGAACAAGAAAATAGAGTCTCTGTGTAACAGATTCTTGTGGGCAGGCGCAAGAGAGGGAAACTATATGACTAAAGTGTCATGGGCTAAAGTCTGCCTACCTAAGAAGGAGGGTGGTCTTGGTCTCAGACGGATCTCAACGTGGAACATTGCGCTAATCTTGCGGTCATATAGTTTATAATGCCCATTATCACCGAGGCAATCAACTGCAGTCTGCCGACATAAGATAGAGCCCGTACTGACCAGGAGTTAAAGCAGGCAGTGACTCTATCCAGCAGTGGAGCGTACTCAGCGACCCGCAACTTTCTCGACATAAGTGGAAGACCAAGATACTTGATCGGAAGTGTACCAACCGTGAATCCATAGCTAGCAATAGCTGTGGATTCACTCGGGTTCAGTCCCGCGTGAAAAAGCTGAGTCTTATCCTGGTTCAGCCTTAGTCCGGACTAGCTAGCAAAATCCTCCAACGTCTCACTAATCCCATGAAGAGACCAACAACTCCCATCGAAGAATATCATGATATCATCCGCAAACATCAGGTGAGTGATCTTTAGAAATTCAGTGTGCGGGTGGTAACGGACATCACCTGAGGTAAATCTCGACTGGAGAAGTTTTGATAGTACCTCCATGGTAAGCACAAAAAGGTACGGGGATAGCGGATCGCCCTGTCTCAGCCCTTTTGTGCTTTTAAAGAATCCTCCTGATTTCCCATTTACGCAGACAGAGAAGGTTGGAGTAGTTATGCATTCTGATATCCATTTCACGTACCGTTCAGGAATGTTTAGGCCTCTTAACGTTGCTAGGACGAACTCCCATTTGACAGAGTCAAAAGCTTTACGCAAGTCAACTTTCAGCATTGCTCTTGGGTCCAAGTTCTTGCGATTATACCCGTTAACTAGCTCCGACGCTAATAGAACATTCTCCGCTAACAATCTGCCGGGCATGAAAGCAGATTGGGTGAAGGAGACGACTGACTCAAATAGGTCCTTTAGGCGATTAACAAGCAGCTTAGATATCACCTTGTATAGCGTATTAAGGCATGATATAGGCCTGAACTCCGAGGTACGACTAGCATTTGGGATTTTCGGTATGAGGACTAAAGTAGTTGCGTTCCACTGCTTGAGTATCCTACCAGAACGGAAGAACTCTGCCACAGCTTCTACCACTTCCGGACCAATGATGCACCAACAACCCATAAAAAATTCCGCTGAGTATCCATCCGGACCCGACGTTTTGTTCCTCGGGAGCTCAAAGAAAGCATTTCTTATTTCCTGCACAGTAAAATCCTTTTCAAGGCCAGCTCTCTGCTCAACCGTACACTGAAAATCAAGCAGAAGCAAGATATCATCTTGTTGGAATAAATTAGGCCCTACTTCACCTCCCATAACGCCACTAAAGTAATCCACGCAGTGGTCCAAAATGCCTAACTGTGAATCCACCTTTGACCCGTCCTCCAGCTCTAGGAAATGAATGAAGTTTGCTGCACGCCTTGTGGACATGAGTCGGTGGAAGTAAGCTGACCCACAGTCTCCTTCTTTTGCCTAGGTTACTCGAGATTTCTGAAGGAGATAGGCCTCCTCTGCCCTTACAAGAATTTGCCATTTACTGTGGGCCTCAGCTTCCTGATCTGCTAACAGAAGCGAAGGTGACTCTAGCAGCAAAGTCTGAAAATTTAGAACAGTTTCGTGAGCCTCTTCAATCCGCTTCTCAAGGTCCGAGTAGTTTGCTTTAGCAAAGGTTGATCTTTGTTGCAGAGATCAATTGCAAATTTTCACAAAACTCCATAATTTTGCTGAAGAAACTCAAGCATATTGCAAATTAGGTTTAACAATGTATCCTTCAAGCAGAACAGGCACTGTAGGTAATTGGAACACAACAATGGTTTATAATCCATCAAAGTGTCAAATCATTACCTTGTTTGCAGCATCAAAACAGATCCCATGGTATTAAGCAATTCGTTTAATTAATGCCTGTGAAGAAGAATCCAAATCATTTTCAAGACACTTCATAAAAATCTCAATAAAAAGATCTAAAGGTACATATTTAAGTGCTTTGTACATAGACGAACATGAAAAGCTATGTCCAAGGGGAAAAAGTTGAAGATTTTGACAACATCTTTATTGCTTTATCAATTTCTACAACACAGACAGATCAAGTGATGTAAGCACATATAATTGCTGATGTATATAAATCAACATAAATAGAAACCAGATCCGACAGAACAAAAAGATGAGTACTTTGATCAATTCAATCGTAAAAAGTGTGCTCTTTCCCCAATTTTTATATCAAGAAAAAGAGGATTGATCAACCCTCTCTGATTCAATCTAGAAGAATCCGAAACCAAGTGATTGATGCACATATCTACATGGTTAAAATGTAGATCGAAAGCGTCAATCAAACCCAATGCAGAAAAAAACAATGGACCCAAGACAAATCGAAACCCAGAATTAGAATCAAACAGCTGGATTAGCGCAAGAAAATAGCACACACCCAACCACCTGAAATACTCAAATGAAACGAATTGCTTAATACGGATTCTTAACGAATTGCTTAATACGTACAAGAAAATAGAGTCTCTGTGTAACAGATTCTTGTGGGCAGGCGCAAGAGAGGGAAACTATATGACTAAAGTGTCATGGGCTAAAGTCTGCCTACCTAAGAAGGAGGGTGGTCTTGGTCTCAGACGGATCTCAACGTGGAACATTGCGCTAATCTTGCGGTCATATAGTTTATAATGCCCATTATCACCGAGGCAATCAACTGCAGTCTGCCGACATAAGATAGAGCCCGTACTGACCAGGAGTTAAAGCAGGCAGTGACTCTATCCAGCAGTGGAGCGTACTCAGCGACCCGCAACTTTCTCGACATAAGTGGAAGACCAAGATACTTGATCGGAAGTGTACCAACCGTGAATCCATAGCTAGCAATAGCTGTGGATTCACTCGGGTTCAGTCCCGCGTGAAAAAGCTGAGTCTTATCCTGGTTCAGCCTTAGTCCGGACTAGCTAGCAAAATCCTCCAACGTCTCACTAATCCCATGAAGAGACCAACAACTCCCATCGAAGAATATCATGATATCATCCGCAAACATCAGGTGAGTGATCTTTAGAAATTCAGTGTGCGGGTGGTAACGGACATCACCTGAGGTAAATCTCGACTGGAGAAGTTTTGATAGTACCTCCATGGTAAGCACAAAAAGGTACGGGGATAGCGGATCGCCCTGTCTCAGCCCTTTTGTGCTTTTAAAGAATCCTCCTGATTTCCCATTTACGCAGACAGAGAAGGTTGGAGTAGTTATGCATTCTGATATCCATTTCACGTACCGTTCAGGAATGTTTAGGCCTCTTAACGTTGCTAGGACGAACTCCCATTTGACAGAGTCAAAAGCTTTACGCAAGTCAACTTTCAGCATTGCTCTTGGGTCCAAGTTCTTGCGATTATACCCGTTAACTAGCTCCGACGCTAATAGAACATTCTCCGCTAACAATATGCCGGGCATGAAAGCAGATTGGGTGAAGGAGACGACTGACTCAAATAGGTCCTTTAGGCGATTAACAAGCAGCTTAGATATCACCTTGTATAGCGTATTAAGGCATGATATAGGCCTGAACTCCGAGGTACGACTAGCATTTGGGATTTTCGGTATGAGGACTAAAGTAGTTGCGTTCCACTGCTTGAGTATCCTACCAGAACGGAAGAACTCTGCCACAGCTTCTACCACTTCCGGACCAATGATGCACCAACAACCCATAAAAAATTCCGCTGAGTATCCATCCGGACCCGACGTTTTGTTCCTCGGGAGCTCAAAGAAAGCATTTCTTATTTCCTGCACAGTAAAATCCTTTTCAAAGCCAGCTCTCTGCTCAACCGTACACTGAAAATCAAGCAGAAGCAAGATATCATCTTGTTGGAATAAATTAGGCCCTACTTCACCTCCCATAACGCCACTAAAGTAATCCACGCAGTGGTCCAAAATGCCTAACTGTGAATCCACCTTTGACCCGTCCTCCAGCTCTAGGAAATGAATGAAGTTTGCTGCACGCCTTGTGGACATGAGTCGATGGAAGTAAGCTGACCCACAGTCTCCTTCTTTTGCCTAGGTTACTCGAGATTTCTGAAGGAGATAGGCCTCCTCTGCCCTTACAAGAATTTGCCATTTACTGTGGGCCTCAACTTTCTGATCTGCTAACAGAAGCGAAGGTGACTCTAGCAGCAAAGTCTGAAAATTTAGAACAGTTTCGTGAGCCTCTTCAATCCGCTTCTCAAGGTCCGAGTAGTTTGCTTTAGCAAAGGTTGATCTTTGTTGCAGAGATCAATTGCAAATTTTCACAAAACTCCATAATTTTGCTGAAGAAACTCAAGCATATTGCAAATTAGGTTTAACAATGTATCCTTCAAGCAGAACAGGCACTGTAGGTAATTGGAACACAACAATGGTTTATAATCCATCAAAGTGTCAAATCATTACCTTGTTTGCAGCATCAAAACAGATCCCATGGTATTAAGCAATTCGTTTAATTAATGCCTGTGAAGAAGAATCCAAATCATTTTCAAGACACTTCATAAAAATCTCAATAAAAGGATCTAAAGGTACATATTTAAGTGCTTTGTACATAGACGAACATGAAAAGCTATGTCCAAGGGGAAAAAGTTGAAGATTTTGACAACATCTTTATTGCTTTATCAATTTCTACAACACAGACAGATCAAGTGATGTAAGCACATATAATTGCTGATGTATATAAATCAACATAAATAGAAACCAGATCCGACAGAACAAAAAGATGAGTACTTTGATCAATTCAATCGTAAAAAGTGTGCTCTTTCCCCAATTTTTATATCAAGAAAAAGAGGATTGATCAACCCTCTCTGATTCAATCTAGAAGAATCCGAAACCAAGTGATTGATGCACATATCTACATGGTTAAAATGTAGATCGAAAGCGTCAATCAAACCCAATGCAGAAAAAAACAATGGACCCAAGACAAATCGAAACCCAGAATTAGAATCAAACAGCTGGAAAACGAATCGATGATCTAATTAAGATGAAAACTTTGGACGAAATGTGAGATCGAGCATTGGTCGTAAATGACATGAACGAAAGACATGAAACCATTACACAATATTTTTTTAGATTCACAGGAAATTTTCAGACAATAACATAAGAAACTGTGAAAGAGACATTCTATAAGACGTTAGAAAGATCTGAGAACAAAACGAACCTGAAGCAAAAGGAACACAGAGAGAATATAATAGAGGAATCACGATTAAACTTACCGCTAATTGAAGAATCTTCGAACATCCAGCCCTAGATGAGAGTCGCCATTTTCAAACACAACAATTAAACTCTGTTAACAAATATTGAATCACGATTGAAGGAATCGAAAATCGATGAAGAAAGCTTGAAATTCACCTTGGATATGAGAGAGTTGCAGAGATTGATAATGGTGAGAAACCAACTCTGAAACGGTTGATGGCGAGGAGAAGTTTTCATTTCGATAAAAATGCAGAGAGAGATAAAAAAATTTCAAGGGAGAGTCACCAAATTTTTTTTGAGAATAGTCACCAAAAATTGTGACACGCTAGCATAATCCTTTGTTCTGATTGGAGGATTGCTGACTTTTTCTCTCTCATTACTTGTCTTTTATATATATTAGATATTTGTTTTGTACCCATTTCTTATATATTTTTAAAAAATCGCTTATGCACTTCTATACGATTTCGGTTCCAAATATCCGTTTCTGATTTTATGTAAAGTAGGTAGAAACCCATCAAAGTAATGTATTGTGAAGTTCAAAAAAAAAAAAAGTAATGTATTGTGTTTCACTTTTTTCCAGTGATGATATTTTTTTTGTCAGCTTCCTGTGATGATATTGTTTTGTTATTTGGTTAGTAATAATGTTCAATGTTTTTTCCGTCTACCTTTCTATTAAAATAAATATAATCCAAGTGACCAAAAAAACAATCACATACACAAAGTATTAAACCAGCTATTAATTAGTGATGAGAATTTAATTCAAAGTCTGCCGATGCATGTAAAAATATTTATTTTTAAATTTGTAGAGTGAGTTATAATTTGTTTTGGTGGGGGAAATTATGGGTTAGAAGATTTTAAAATGCTGATATGTGGATATTCCTAAATTTTATTTTTTAATTTAAATTTAATGTTTATTAATATTTATAAATTTTAGTGTTTAAATTTAAAATAAAATAAAATATATAAACATTTATTTAAAATATTTAGTTTTTAAATATAATTTATAAATTTACGTTTTTAATATTAAAAATTTATTAATAAATTTTCATTATTAATAAACTTTATTTTTAATTAAAATATATATAATTAAAATTAATATTTTTAATATTTGTGGGTTACTTGTGGGTATCCGCAAAACCAAACGAAACGACTTTAGATCAAATGTTTTTGTTTTGTAGATTTGATAGGTCGGATTTCAACGGATCAAAATTTTACTTAATCTCTTGCGGAGCGGATTGCGGATCATGGATAAACACAATTCTCAACTCTACTATTAATACAATATCGGAGATATGAAAACAAAACTAGATCCAGAAAAAAAATTCAAGAATCCAACGCTCTTTTATTAAAAAAGAAACTTGATTTCATTGTTTATAGTTACACAATTGTCGTTAAAAAAATAGAAATATTTAGATGACTTTATTACTTTATATTTTAAAAAGTTTGGTTGGTACATATATAGAACTTATCAAAGACCACAGTTTCCACCTGGTCCTCCAAAAGAGAAAGACACACCACTAGATTTGGTATAACCCCAATATGTCACCCTAAAGCAACTAAACATATCAGCATAACGTCTTAATTTTTTATCTTCAACATAAACTCTTTTATAGTCGGAGTCTATGATCAATACATTTTTAAAATGTGCTGTCTTTGTATAATCTGAAACTGGAAAATGCCCATTTCCCATTGGAGGACTAATTCCATCGGGTGAAATAAATGTGTTCCCTCCATATCTCACCAGAGAAGCTCCTTTGTTTAACTCTGTAAATAGTTCTTTAGGCCAATATCCAATTACTTCATTACCTAATTTAATTGCCCAGTTTCCACTGAAGGCATCCTATTATTACATATGAAACAAAACAATAATAGTTCTGGCGTTACTAATTTACAGAATTTTTACTGTAATATGTTCATCGGAATTATGTACAAAAATCTAAACTTATTAAAAAAATTAATTAAACATCCTTAAAAGGAATGAATAAAAACTTACCTGAAATATTTGTAGTTTAAACAAAATGCTCGTTTTACCATAGACTGACGAGCCAAAAAATTGTTTTCCAATTCTGGGATTTCTACTTACAACAACAAAGCCAGGGCATTGTGTGTTGTAGCACCCTGTTTTATGATAGCCATCTCCCTAAACAAGATTAAAAAAGTAGTTTACATATATACTAATATATATTACCTAAATAAAACGTTTACATACTATGCAACTTAGATTCATAGATGAATAATAATAACTAAATTACTCACAGTCCAATATATTGTAAATCGTGTGACACTGTCACCATAAATTCTTGGATGCACCTAAATAAGAGTATGAAATGAAAGAAAATAGTAAGTCATTATATGTTTATATGAATTATATGTTTAAGGTCACATAATTATTTATGAAATGAAAATAGTAAGTAGTTGATTGTATTAACTTACCGCCCAACCAGCTTGTACACTATTGAGTTGACCTGGAGGTCCATTCTCTAACCAGATTTGACTTTTACTATATTGGTTAACTGGCAAATTTAAAGAATGTATACTTATTTCAGCTTCAGCTCCTCGATAGATAGTTCCATCTAACATTGTCTCAATTGTTGCAAACTGTACAAAAGATTTAATAATTTAGTCCTGTTTTTTTCTTGCATATATTCATTTTGTTTTTCTTTTAGTTTACATATATAACAAATATATTACTAGAATGACTTACAACTAAATAAGACTTTTTGAAGAAAAGAATGTACATGAAACTGTGTAACTCCTTTTCAAAAACAATTAAGAAGTGGAAGACTTACATGTTGACCGGAATGCTCAGGTGTGTTCAAATGAAAGCTCTCGGATCCATTTTTATGTCTTAAGATTGGGACTGTTCCTTTTGGACATTGCTCTTCCGTTTCATATTTGTCGCTTCTTTCACGATCTTCATATGAGCTGAATGTTTCCTATATATATAGTATCACAAATGACAAAATATAAATATATAAGTAAGATTTGATGTTTCTCAATGTTCTCCTCCAAATCAAAGTATTTTATATAAATACCTTAAAACTATCTAAAATTTTTGTTCTAATTAAAAAAGGAGCTAGCCAAGCTTAGGGACGAATTTAGAATATGTCTATCCGGAGCAATAGAATAAAAAACAATAACCAAGAGAAGCATCATCAAAAATCCTTCAAATTACACTGATTTTGAAAGAAGAAAAAAGTCATGGGAGATTGCTATCCTTTCCAAAACTTATGTATATTCGCCCTTGGTAAGCTCTTAGTAATTAAAAAAAAAAAATTATATGATTTTGCCGATTTAAGAAGATTTATGGACCATGGATGTGAAACTTCTTGTAATAAAATAAAAAAAAACTATCTCACCTGAATCTTGTGGTTTTTCAACAATGGATGTTGGAAAGCAGGTTGTTTGTATATCTCAACACAATCAAACTCCTGTAAAATATTGTTCAAAACATACATCACTGAAAGTTCTCAAATTAAAATGAGATAGAACAAACAAAAAGATGTTGGAGTCTCACATCAATACTTCCTTCTGCGCCTTGTGTAAATATCAGATAAACAAAGAGAGCTAAAGCTAAATGTAATGCCATTGATAAATTATTCATAATTTCTCTCAATGTATATCTATAATACTTCTCACTTCTCAGTATATATAAGCCAACTCAGGTCAACGACTATTCAAATTACTTCCTTTTGTGTCTTTATAATCTTATCAAATGTATTATATACGTTTCATTTTTTGGTCAATATCTTTAATTACCAACAAAGAATAGTAAGACAAATCTTGCTGATATGTTAATTGACTATTAAAAAATAGTCAACACACCTAAACTGGGGAATAAAATAAAATATATATTGGCACATCAAATAAAAAATATGTTACCGATTATTTTTGTCAAATACATTGGCTGTTTAAATAAAAGACATCTATATGCAATTATTTTCAAAAGGAATTTAGTTATATACAAAATTTAATATATATAGTAAAATAAAATTCTTCTTTTAATCTTCTGCCCATGTGGTTAAGCCACATTTTATCTACATGGGCAGAAATAAAAATCTTCTTAACACGAAAAAATTAATATGTTATTTTCTTTCTATTTTATATATTATAAATTAAAATTATAAAATACATTACATAAATTTATATAAATACTCAAAATCCCTTATTATTATTTTACTATTCAACTACTCAAATTCCTCTATTTTTCTCCATCTCGGTTAAGTGGAAGAAAAAACTTAATAAAACTCTTATATCTAGCTGCTCTTGTTGAAATAGTGTGAATTAAAAATAACTCTGATCGCCATAATAACTTAAAACTTGTACTATTGTTTACTGGATATATATATATATATATATATATATATATATATATATATATATATATATCTAATAGCATAGTTTTTTCGACCTAGAAAATGATATTAAAAATGTACTTTTTTAATCTTATGACACTACAAGGCACTTTATTAATGGTTTGTCTTTCTAGAAATCTTATATAATATTTTAAGGGTTTATAATTGAAATTAAATTCTTCTAAAATAAGAGAAAAACTTATATAACACAATCTAAATCGCTTTAAAATTCCATAGATAAAAAATACAAGATATTATTCTATTAAAATGTTTTTATTAATAATAAATGTATATCTGCTTTTAAATTAAATTAAAATAACAGTAAATTAACTTTGTAAACTGAAAATAGACAATTGGAAAAAACATGTAAACTCCATTTATTTACTAGTGCTACAATATGTGTTCTTGAATATGTTTGATTTAAATTACAAATAATGCAATGATATAAGCATTGATATAAGAGCATGATTATCCATGATACTCAACATGAGTATCATGGCAATTTTTAATTATTTGTTGTTGTACTATTGAATAGTTAAGATATAAGCTTATTTAATCCCTTCCATTGGTGATATTGCATTTGTGTATCTTAGCTATTTTTATAATTTATTTGTTATTAATGTAGTAATGAATAGTTTGTGTGATTGAGAACAAAATTAAGTATTCATAATTCTTATTTGTAGTTTTTATTGAAATTAAAAAGTTTACATTAAACCATACTAAAATTATCGAAGTAGATGACTAAATTTTTGCCATATATTCTCAATCAAATCAGTTTTCAGTCGTTGATGTATCTGCTGATCCCGAATTTGATTCCGCATGCCAAGCATGTTACCGAGGTTCGAAGGCATGTCTGTAGAATACGAGAAATCCACATCTGAACTTCTGTTAGTTTCTCCTTGTACGAAGTCTGATATATCATACTGCGTGTATCCATCTCGTTCGTCTTCTACTATCATATTATGTAGTATGATACACGCCCTCATTATCTTTCCGACTTTTGCCTTGTCCCATAGAAGAGCCGGTTTTTTAACTATCGCAAATCTAGCTTGCAACACTCCAAAAGCACGTTCGACATCTTTTCGTGCTGCTTCTTGACGTTGAGCAAATAACTCTGCTTTAGGACCTTGAGGAAGAGGGATAGATTGGATAAACGTTGCCCATTTTGGATAAATACCGTCTGTGAGGTAGTACGCCATGTGATAGTTGTGTCCGTTGACCTTGAAATTCACTTTTGGAGCTCGACCTTGTAAAATGTCATCAAAAACAGGTGACCGATCAAGCACATTAATATCGTTTAAGGTACCTGGAGGTCCAAAAAACGCATGCCATATACAAAGATCTTGAGAAGCTACAGCCTCTAACACGATTGTCGGGTTTCCTGAACCACGAGTATATTGGCCTTTCCAAGCTGTTGGACAATTTTTCCACTCCCAATGCATACAATCGATACTTCCTATCATCCCAGGAAACCCACGTACCTCGCCAATGTCGAGAAGTCTTTGAAGATCTTCGGGTGTGGGTCTTCTTAGGTACTCATCTTGAAAACACTGAATTATTCCTTCAGTAAAATTTTCCAAACATAAATGTGCAGTAGTTGCACCAAGTCGAAGATATTCGTCTGTCGCGTCAGCCGCATTACCATAAGCCAACATACGAATTGCTGCTGTACACTTTTGAAGCGCAGACAGACCGTACCTTCCAGCTCCATCTCTTCTTTGTTGAAAGTAAGGGATTTCTTGTGAGAGGCAATTAACAATACGCAAGAACAAAGGCTTGTTCATTCGAAAACGGCGTCTGAAAATTTGAACGGTATATGTAGGCTGCTCGCTGAAATAGTCGTGCCATAAGCGTTCCTGGCCCTCCTCACGTTGCCTCTCAAAATGTACTCGTTTCTTCCGCTGTTTGGGTTGACTCTCTTCTATTGACTCGAACATTTGCTCGAATCGTTGCTCAAACCAATCTTCAAAAGCCTCGTTCACTATTTCATCATTTTCATTGGATGAAGATGACGACATGTTTATTCTCTCTAGCGAACGGTTGCTCAAACTAATTGTCTAACAACAATAACCTACAAAGGGATGGTTTGAGATAGATCAGAGGCGTATACACAAACCATTCGTCAATTTCCATGCCAATACCATACGAATAAATTTCCAATAGTTAATATAATTCGTTAATAACTCCATTAAGTAAGAGTACTTGGAAACTAGTAAAGAAAATGATGCAGCATATAAATACCTAAGCCTTGACATTTTCGATAGAGAAACTAGCAAATAAAATGATGCAGCATATAAATACCGGGCGATTGAACAAGTTCTTGCTGCTGGTGAGGAACTAGTCGATAGAGAAGCCGAGTTTAAAATAGAGTACAACCCATACAAATGAGAGCGAGTTTAAGTGTGCGTTTACAGAACTAGAGTAGCAGGTTTTATAGAGAAGACTAGTAGAATACATCCGAAACGAAAATATCTCTCGTGATGAGAGAGAGAGTCATAAAGCCGAGACAACAAAATAGACAAACCACCCGTGATACAGCTACTGACTTGATCCTTTACTGCATCCTGAAAAAGACAAAACAAATGCGTACAAACAAGTTAAGTTCCACCAAAAACACACGTAATACCAAAAACAAATACAGCTAGCCCCACAAATTCAATGTCATTGTATTTAACAAAGTAAAGTTAGCAACAGACAAAGTCATTGTATTTAACAAAGTAAAGTTAGCAACTGCAATGGAAACACGAAGACTCACAACTTCATAACATCTCCTGCAACAGTTTGTCGAGAACAGCCACTTCTGTCTCAGACAGTGGCTGTTTTTTCCCAAGAAGACGCTCAACAATTTTCTGTTTATTAAGCCTCTCTTTCAGCTCTAGCATGCTCTTGATCTGATCATTCTCCTCGTCTTTAGCACTTCTCTTACGTTTAGCAGCCTTGGCAGCCTTTACACCCGGAGGTCTAGCTCCAAAAACCTCCTCCGATCCCTCATCCTCCCCAACGGTTTTACTTTTTTCCTTTCCACCTTCTTTTCCCATAAAAGTTGAGCTCCATTTCTGATCATGTCTCAGCTCTCTCCATGCATGGTCTAGCGTGAACTTGATGTTGTAATCATTGTAGAAGATATCGTGCGCTACCTTCATCACATCGTTTTCGTTCTGCCCGCTTGATTGCTCTTTAAGAGCTGCCTCATAACAACCGACGAACTTACAAACTTGATCATTGATACGTCCCCACCTCAGTTTAATGGGAGTAATCTCTCTTGGAGCCATTCCAGCGAGTACAGGACTTGCGTTGTAGTATTCACGGATTCTACTCCAGAAAGTCCCCGCCTTTTGCTCATTCCCCACCACTGGATCTTTGCTGGTGTTCAACCAAGCGGAGATGAGTACAACATCCTCCTTTGGCGTCCACTTCCTCCTTTCTTTAGTGGCTGGATCATCTGAACCATGACTGCTTAGCCGAGTCATCTCTGAACAGTCAAGGTCTATAGATTGACTAGACTGACTGTTTAAGAGGCTCATAAACCCGGGTGAATCCAATGAAAATGTTTCCATTTGTTAGCGTTAAATGTTTTTCAAGTTTTTCTGAGATTTTTAGAGCTTGTATGAGATGTTTAAAAGTTTTGTTAGATAGTTTTTAACAAATCATTGGTGTTAAAAATGTTTAAATAGACTATTACTGCAACCACATTTGATAAATTTTACACCTACCCTAACAACCAAACATTTATAACACAGAAAAGTCCTAAACTAGCATTAACTACAAGTCAAATCTCATTTACCAAACAGAAAGCAAAGAGATTTAATCATAACCAGAAGCTAACCAGTTACACATCTAGTCATAACAAACACATCACTAATAAACAGACAACAAGCCAACCAGATAAACAAGGCAACGAATCAAAACAAAATGCATTAAATTGCTAATATTCTCCCTAACAACCAACAAGTAGTCTGTTCAATAAATCATTAAGCCCTTTTGTCAATTCAATGCGTACAGTAACTAGATGTCGCCATTTTAGAATTAAAGAGTGAGATAACTAATTACCTTCAGGAATGTCATGATGACAAGGTGGTGATGGGATGAGAATTGGAGGTATTTCAGCTCCTTCTCTTGGATTGAAGTTCAACTGAGTTTCATCATCTTCTTCGATATCAAATTTGAGATGTCATTTAGAAAGCAGAAAAAGAAAACGCAGAACATAAATGAACAAATAATCACTCTTTCTTCTGAAAGAAATACAGAAACAGTGGAGGGCTACAAACTTCTAACTTCAACAGATTATGGAATTGGTTTAGATCTGGGAATTAAAGGCCAAAGGTAGACAGTGGGATTGAAAACTAACCTTTTAAAACGATCGTACGTCTCAGTGTTGGTCTGGTATGAAGCATGATACTCAAAGAGTGTGATATTTTCAGCAGCAGCTGAGAACGTTACAGACAATGACAAGCGAATTCACTTAATAAGTTAACACCATGTCGTATGATCATGAAAGCTATGTCTCAGGATAGAAACCTTGATGGAGATGCTGTCCAAGATCTTCTTCTTCAGGGATAACGTTAACATTGGGTTCATCTAACCGCTGAAAAGAGATAAAGCCACACAATGAATTAGTTAAACTGAAGATGCACATGAATACTTATTGGTTTACAAAAAGATGAACACTATGATCAATTCATATTAACAGTTACATTTTGGTAAATTACAAGGAACAATGATAAATTTACCCCAAAACAGATTACGACCCAAATTCCCATTTGAAAACATTGACCGAATCCCTTGAACGGAACACCAACCATCTAACAAAACCCTAATTCGAAATTGCATAGAAAACCCATAATTTTCACGAAAACCCAACTCGAAATCATACTCTAGCCGGTTGAAACGTAAATTCATAACCTCAATCGAAACCCTAAATACTCCTAACTCAAGAGGGTTCACGAAATCTACCTCAATCTCGACCACCAAGCCTTCCCAAGTCGATTTCACCTCACTCACTTTCGCCCAAAATATCGCCAACCCTAGCTCCAAGATTGTTCTCCGACTTCGAATGGCAAAGAAAAAAAGAATATTGCCCTGTCTGAGAAAGCCTCCCACGGAAGAAGAGGGTTTCAACAAAAATCACCCTAAAAAATTAGCCAATCCACATGCGACACCTAGATGATACAAGTATCTTAAGTATTGTATTTAAGATCCGGATCTTAAACTATGGACAATTTTTTTTTTTTTTTTCCCTTCTCCACCTAGGATTTGGTGTTAAGATACAAGCAAGATCCAAGGATAATCATGCTCTAAGACTTGGTAACATAAGAGATTGGTTTATTTGTCTTCCAGGTTTAAATTGAATTATCTAAAGAATAATTCGGGGTTTGTGTGAGATTATGAGCTCAAATTTTCCGTATAAAAAATAATTTATTATTTTAAGTTATTATAATAAATAATAGTTATGACACGGCAGTTAGCTCCGTTGGGAACAGATTCTGATCCCGCCCAATGTTATCTCTACGTGTCATATACTTGTTGGTTGTAGAGATATGCTTCATCTACATCAGAACTCCTCCCAACCGTACGATAAAAATCTGACGGACCAGGAAAACCTTATCTCTCCAGCTTTAGATCCTCTATAAATTCAAGGAAACAACAATTAAGCAAAGACACGCGCACAGAAGAACTGAAAGGGCAAATGAAGAAGACGAAGTACGGAGCGATTTCACCAGCCGGATATCACAATTGAGTTTTATTAGTTTCGGAACAGAACGACGAAGCTAACATGGAGCTTCCATTACTCTCTTACACCAACTCAGCCTCGTTTTCTCGGACAGGCATATGTTCCTCGTCTTCTTCCTCCTCAACTAGTATCAGTGACTTGCCGGAGAGAAGAAGGAGCTTGAGAATGAGATTCAATGGTGGAGACAATTCCCGAAGCGTTATAACTTCCGCTGGACGAAGCAGTGAGGGGATCGAAAAGACAGAAGGCGGCGGAACAAGACAATTCGCCGGTCCTGTCATGGAGGTCACTACACTTGATCGTGGGTTTGCTAACTCCACCACCGTTGACTTCCCGGTCTGGGACAAAATCGGCGCCGTCGTTCGACTTACTTACGGAATCGGTGGGTAGATTTACAAATCAAAGTTATTTACAAAATTTCTTCAGTTATAAATGTGTAACTAGAAATTTTAACCATATGTATTTATTCATTAGGAATTTTGGTTTAATTTCAAAGTTTTAAATGTGTGTTTGGATGATTAGGAATATATGGAGCAATGGCTGTAGCAGGAAGATTCATATGTTCAGTGACTGGAATAGACTCATCTGGTGGGTTTGATCCATCTCTTGATGCACTTCTTGCCGGACTTGGCTATGCAACACCACCAATCATGGCTCTTCTCTTTATACTTGATGTGAGCTTTAATTAAACCTCTTTTAATTCCTCTCTCGTTGTTGTTAAGAATTACTTTTAATGAATTATCTATATGTGACTACAGGATGAAGTTGTGAAACTATCACCGCACGCACGGGCCATTCGAGATGTGGAGGATGAGGAACTAAGAAGCTTTTTCTTCGGAATGTCACCTTGGCAGGTGAAAAGTTTGAGCTTTTCTTGGTTTTCTTGATTTTCGAATCTTCAGAGTCTTGGTTTTGAGTTTTTCAATTTCTGGTTTATGTGCTCCAGTTTATACTCATTGTTGCGGCCAGTTCGATAGGAGAAGAGCTCTTTTACCGTGTTGCTGTACAGGTTTGGTTACATTAAACTTAGCCAAGTATGATCATTAACCACTTGGTTGAATTATTTTGCTGATTAATTCTCTGATTCTTACAGGGTGCTCTGTCCGATATGTTCTTGAGAGGAACACAGTTAATGACAGATTCTATAGGCATGGCCTCCCTGGTAAATTAAATATATCCTTCACATTTTTTCTACACGTTGTTCTCTCATATAATACGTCTTCATGGATTTCATATATTGTTGTTGTTGTTAACTTGTAGACTGGAGTCTTGCCTCCATTTGTCCCATTTGCTCAAGCCTTTGCAGCTGTGATCACTGCTACTCTCACAGGCTCCCTCTACTTTCTTGCTGCTTCTCCCAAAGGTTAGGATTCAATCTCTTAATGTTCTAGTTTCTTAGTTGGTTCTGTCCTTTCTCACTCTCGTTTTCATTTTCAGACCCTACATACATTGTTGCCCCGGTTTTAAGGTCACGCCGCGATGATTTTAAGAAGCTATTGTCTGGTACTAGCTCGTTCTCCCTTTTCTTTATCTACTTTTAATATTGTTTCTTCGAGAAAAGAGTTGAAAGGATTAGCTCATAGCTTGGATAAGAAGAAAATGTTAACCGGTTTGGTACAAGAGAAGATCCGGCTTGGTTTTCATACTATTTGAACTGCTGGTTTTGATATCTTTCTTTTGTCATTGCTTTGTGCATAGCTTGGTACGAGAAGAGACAAATGAAGAAAATTTACTCTCCCCTCCTCGAAGGACTCTTAGCCCTCTACCTCGGTATTGAATGGGTTCAGGTAAAATCTCTGGTTCGGTTTGGTTTGGTATGCAATGATTCTGGTTCCAGATGGTGGCGACTTTGATAAATTTAAAAATGTTACCTGCCTGACTAGTTTCTTGTTTTTCTTTTTAAAAATTTCCAGACGGATAACATTTTGGCACCAATGTTGACGCATGGTATATACTCGGCGGTAATATTAGGACATGGGCTGTGGAGAATACACGACACCGGAGAAGGTTACGTCGGAGAATCGAACGACTTAGATCGGAGGCCACTGATGAACAGTTTTAAACCATCTCTAGACTATAATTGGTTGGGGGTGGATTTGTGTGTATATTTTTTTGGGTATTAATTAGAGAAATTAGGAAGGGCCTCTTCCCTAAAATTTGGGCAGCTGCTAAATTATACAGTAGAGAACTTGCATATACATAAAGTTTGTAATTGTTCTTCCTAGTTGTGAGGTTTAAGAACAATAAACCTTGAGTCTCTCTGACTCTCTCAGTACCGGTCCTGTCCTGAATTTACATCACTCTTATAAGACCATAAGCTATAGAAGAAAAATGAGTGTTTTACATTATTTTTTTTAAACAGATGTTTTGCCTCAATTTTTTTTAATATAAAAATAAGGGGAAGTCCATGGTTATATTGCTTATGCTCAGGACATGGCTTGGTCTCTTTCAAAACTCTAATTCTTTTGAATCATGTTTGTTTAAATGGAAAAAGCATGAAATCAGACAAGAAAATGAAGAACATAACAAGAATGTGAGAACACTTGCAATGACTTTTAACAATTTCAGTTTCGAACTTTCGATTTGGAGGCCTAGTGTCGCCGGAATATATATGACGATGTTCATGATTCACTATAGAGCTTTCTTTATAAGTGGCTGGGACGTGACGCCTTCGTGCTTCTCTTATTTTGGAGCTGGGCTTCATACTCCACTTGGACGAAACCATGAAAACCCTCTTGCTCCCTTAGAGTGTTAGAATGCCGTTTTACTCACGGAATATTTAGGGCTTGAGATAGATGTATATATAGTCTACCCGCTCATATATACAAATATTATTCTTTTCTCGAATATCTTTCCATGTTCATTAATCTCCTATCAGCAGATTGCGAATAACTTTAACAAAATAAATAGCTTTTCGAATTAAAAAAGTTACATGAGAATATCAGGACGTAAATTATGAATACGACGGAATTAATCAATAATTTTGGTATCTGAAGAATGCTCCAAGTCTCCAATGAATGATTATAAACCACAAATGGAAGGGAAAAGGATAAACTTAAATAATGACTTAAACTGCTTGGACATGTCTTTTTTTTTCTTTGTCAACTAGAACTGGTTATGTCTTCTTAATACTTTCAAAACCTAAATTAGTTTATAGAACACGACAAAAGAAGGCGATGTAGTGGGTAGAATCATGTGGTGGAGCAAACCTTATTATATTAGTAAGAAAATTAATATTAATATTATTTTATTTTATTAATTGACGTCCAGATGTATCATTATTCTAAACACCTACTTTAAAATTTTACAATTTTTATATGATATACTAACAAAATAAATCTTTCTTTCAAATATCATCAAGCTTTTTTTTCATAATACAATATGTGTTGTTTGTTTCACATTAATTAGATGCATTGGTTTATCTTATAGGTTGATCTTTGTTGCAGAGATCAATTGCAAATTTTCACAAAACTCCATAATTTTGCTGAAGAAACTCAAGCATATTGCAAATTAGGGCCTCCATCATGGTCTTATTTATCGCGGAGTATAACAGATAAAATTTCCTTATCTTAAAACAAAAGAAATTTAATATGTTTGTCTCATTTTAAATACTATTAAGTTTATAGTTCAAGGTTTGTTAATCTGTGTCATGTTTATATATTCATAATTAGCATAGTTACATCAAAGAACAACAATAACGGGACGGTCTGGTTATATACTCAGGCCTGTATATACTTATAATTTTTTTGGTTGAAAAATATAGTTTGAGCTCTAAGAATACACATCGTTTTTGTACTAACAGTATGTTTGGTTTAACATAAAATAAGAGACGATTCCAAAAATTGTTGGTAGTAAGATGCTTGCGTCCATGGATTTTATTAAACTAATAACTATTCACATTTACGGTCTTATTCTTAATTTCTCTTATCATCAAACCAATATATCTTTATATTTTTGTAAGACAAAGTACTACACTATCAGTTTTTCAATCCATGATGTATATTGTTTTATTGGTTGAGATGATCAGCTTCTTCTTCTTCATGACACACTTAAGAGTCGATACTTTGTTTTGTTTGATAATTAGTCTCAAATTTCGCAATAATTTTAAATTTCGATCCAAAACACAAACAAGCAAATACAAACAGTTTTGGTCAGATGACACACTTGCAGTTGAACTTTGCTTTAAGTTCGGTGGCCATCTGTATACGGGCATATTTTAACACTATTATATTGCTAATACATGATAGGCACGTAAATATTAATTATATTCTGTCGTAAAAGCCAACACAAACCACTTACTTCAATAATAAATGATGATATTAATAAATTAAATATAAAGTCCAATGTAATAATTAATTAATTCGGGTAATGGATTAACGATTGGTGGAATCATATATGATTATAAAACTAGTTGATCATTGTTTATAAAATTGGATAGAGCAGTATCTATAATTAACAATGCTAACTGATAATTAATGGACGGCTTTTATTTTTTTTATTAAATGAATTCATCGCCACATTAGCACGAGAAGCAGTCACACGTTGTCCGCCGTTGCTAAGAACATGTGAAATGGAGGCTCTTACCAAGTTTTTAGGGAGAGTCCTTAACCAAAAAAAATATAAAATATTGTGTAGATTCCACATGGACTCCACATAAAATTAAGAACCAACATGCTAAATCTCTTAAATAAGAACTGTCTTTTAACTGTTCATGCCACATGTCGCCGTGTGATTGGTCCGTTTATTTTTTTAATAATTTTTTTTTATGGATCCGAAAAAAAAAAATATTTAACCCCTTTCACCATTGGAGATGCTCTAAATCTATCCCTTTCTATTTAATCCGATTTTTCTTAAATATAGTTTCTTCATATATAACTAGCATTGATTCATCAGCAAATATACGGATATAAAATTTCAAATATTAATATATTTAATTTTTTATCTAACATTTTATATAAAAAACAATTTATATTATATATTTTCAAATTAATATTAGCAAAATAGGATACTTCATCATATAAATAAAATTATCTAAAAATGAATTTATTAATATTTGAAAGTTAAATAACAAATATATTATAGTAAACAACTATCTAAACTCTATTTAACTCAATATAACACATAACAAATTTTTAATCTAAAATAAAATTAACATAGTAAAAACCTAATTTCATATGTTCAAAAAAACCTAATTTTATTGAAGATAAATCAATAATTAACCAATTTAAAATCTAGTGAGAGTTCAAATCATTTTCTATTTAATATAAAGAAAATAGAATGATTAAGTTTAATATTAACAAAATACTCAATCAATTCTTAGCTATGGACTTCGATGATTGAGTCGTCTAAAGTTTTTTAAATTCATATTATTGTGAAAAAAAATCAGCTTAGTAAATTTTTAACAAATGTTATTGATTTACGATTTAAAATAAAAGGATAATTTTAAACTATAAATATATTTTAATTTAACTAAATTATATGTTATTCTCCTGAAACATTGTTTATATCCGACAATATTGCTTTATGCCTTTCATTTTTTTTTGGGGTGAAATATGCCTTTCATTTTTGTAGTTACTAAACCCTCCTATTATTCAGAAACATATATAGTTCGAATTTTTTTAAAATGCTTAATCTATACGTACACCAGCCTTTGCCATCTAATGATGGCTGCAACTGGAAGTCTGGAACCCTGAGTCTCAGGTATCCATAGGTGTTGGGTTAATAGATAATAAAAACATATCTGCTTTGTTTATAATTAAAAAAAAATCAAGTGTGCCTAAAAATGGAGCAATTAAATGATATCCTTAATATTGTAGGTGAAAATAACCAATTTAGTTTATGTGATTTATTTTTTTGATTTTTTAAAATTATATTCGATTAATTATGTAAATTGTTTGCTAAGTTTAAGTGAGTATTTATTTTGAGAAGAAGTTATAATCAAACTAGATATAAAATTTGTATAAGCCACTTCTGTCTAGTGGTTGACCAAAATATTGATTAATGCTTTTACATCAGGAATTCTGAGGTTTGATTTCTAAAAGATGCAATTTCTGTAAATGAATGGGGAAAATAAAGAAAATATCTAGTATGGTGCAAGTAAAACTGTTTGTCATGATGGTGTAATGAATGTACAACCTAGTTTTTTTTTTCATAGATAGAATTATCCATTAAGATTGTTTAAAATTTTGTAGTTGTAATATTTTCGACAAAAACTATACCAAAACAAAACAAAACAAACCAAACTAGATTAAATCTCAGTTTTTTTCTTCCCCTTCTAGTTTTAACAATTGTTTAACCAAAAAGGGCAAGCAAGCAAACCTCATTAGAGCGTGGAAGCACCCGCCGCAGCGCATCCGTCACTTGACCGCGTGGATCTCCGCGTTGCTTCCCGTTTGTTTAATGTTTCTCCTCTTTATAATAATCAAAATACAATTAAGAACTTCAAGATGTTAACCATAGTTAATCGTTGACAAAGACAAAAAAAACACAGTTAATTGGTCAACTTTATTAACTAACTATAGTTTACAATTGAACTAACCTCATCTACTTCGTATTCGATGCTCCAAATAATACTATATTACAATATACTAAGTTTTCCTAAGCGTTACAATGGGGACATACAATTTTAATGATAAACATAGCTAACAAACGTTTAAAATTTTAAAATTTAAACCTATTAATTTGTATCATATGTGGATGCTATATGTTTTTAAAGAAGATGTCTAGATCAGAATTTATTGGACGTTATACTATAGTATATGGAACATTGAATATACGTCATGGTAATAACAAATAGTGATATACAGCCAATGCTTTTGACATTGTGAAAATACAGTGTCATTAATCGATTTATAAAAACACATGTGTTGGGATTAAAACAAACAAAGTCCCACATTAGAAGTTTAGACAAAGAGTGTCTAATATATAAGTGATGTCCATTAGTATGAGGCCTTTTGGGAGGAGTCCAAAAACAAATCCGTGCGGGCTTTGCCACTTGAGCCCAAAACGAACAATATCATACTAATAAGAGAGTTGGACATGGACTTAGAAAAAGCCCAACAATTGGTATCAGAGCTCATGTTCAAACGTGGACCGAGAGAAGTGGGTTGGGCTGCAAGTTCCTCGTAGGAAGGAGTCCTCAAACTGACCTGGCGAATAAGGGGTGCCATGGCCTTGTGTCGAAAGTCTTCCTGGCGGTATAGAAGGTCAGGCGGCGGGTTCCGTTGGTGATTACGGCGGTACAAGAAAGGTACAAAAGATTCGCAGGAGAGAAGGATAATGGTTTATGTGGTCCTTGGTTTGAGAAGAGGTTTGTTGGGATTAAAGCAAACAAAGTCCCACATTAAAAGTTTAGACAAAGAGTGTCTAATATATAAGTGATGTCCAACTCTGATTAGTATGAGGCCTTTTGGGAGGAGCCCAAAAACAAATCCGTGCGGGCTTTGCCACTTGAGCCCAAAACGAACAATATCATACTAATAAGAGAGTTGGACATGGGCTTAGAAAAAAGCCCAACAACATGAAACAAGATCAAACAAATTATATATTTTCCACATTCTTGGGATCTCAATATTGTGTCCAGTGCTTTATTATTATGCGAGAAGACACATACTAGTACAATTGTAGATTCTTCAATAACATATAACATTTAACCAAATCTTGAACCGCATTAACGCCTTTGTACATACTCGACAATATAATAAGAGACTTATGAGCAGCTTATGAGTAACATCGACTCGAATTCGATTAATTTAAACATAGAATAAAACATTATAATAATAATAATTGTCTCTTGGCCAATTAGCTAGGTCTTGAGAGAAGACTTGGTCTTCCCCTTAATTTCTCTACTTCATAAATATTTCATTTCTCAGGTTTCTATATGTATTTTCTTCTCTACTTTATAGTATAAACCGATTTTCTGCTATCTCTTGCATTAAATCTAAACCTAAATCATTAGAAATATATTTTGCTTTTTTTTCTCTTTTATATTGGCATGGCTGGTCTCGATCTAGGCACAACCTCTCGCTACGTCCACAACGTCGACGGCAGCAGTGCTGGCCAGTTCTCCACCGACAACCACCACGAAGATGACGGTGGCGCTGGAGGAAACCACCATCATCACCATCATAACCATAACCATCATCAAGGTTTAGATTTAATAGTTTCTAACGACAACTCAGGACTAGGCGGCGGAGGAAGCGGTGAACTCGTTATGCGACGGCCACGTGGCCGTCCAGCTGGATCGAAGAACAAACCGAAACCTCCGGTGATCGTCACGCGCGAGAGCGCAAACACTCTTAGGGCTCACATTCTCGAAGTCGGAAGTGGCTGCGACGTCTTCGAGTGCATCTCCACTTACGCACGGAGGAGACAGCGTGGTATTTGCGTTTTGTCCGGAACCGGAACCGTCACTAACGTCAGTATCCGTCAGCCGACGACGGCCGGATCTGTTGTGACATTGCGAGGCACTTTCGAGATTCTTTCCCTCTCTGGATCTTTTCTTCCTCCGCCTGCTCCTCCAGGAGCGACGAGCTTGACGATATTCCTCGCAGGTGCTCAGGGACAGGTCGTCGGAGGTAACGTTGTTGGAGAATTGGCGGCGGCGGGTCCAGTAATGGTCATGGCGGCATCTTTTACTAACGTGGCTTACGAAAGGTTGCCTCTGGACGAGCATGAGGAGCAGTTACAGGTCCAAAGCATCGGTGGAGGCGGAGGGAATATGTACTCGGAAGCCACCGGCGGTGGAGGAGGCTTGCCTTTCTTAAATTTGCCGATGAGTTTGCCTCATATGGGAGTTGAAAACTGGTCAGGAAATTCCGCCGGTGTCGGTAGGGCTCCGTTTTAGCTATTGTTTTAAAAAACTTCAATCTGTTTTCCCTATTTTCCTTTCTTTCATGGAGTTTATGAAATTGTGATTTTTATTTCTCAAACATTTGTTCATGATTGACCCCTCAGTCCATGGTTGTTAGTTTTTTCTTAGGTCATTGATTTATCTTTTAAAGTTTCGAAAATCATATTGGACTTATTAATGAGTTGCTCATAGACATAATCGTTTTATATATGTTGTTGTTTAATTTCTTTTGTAGCACTCACACTCAACAGGATTAACGTTTAAAACTTTTAATAGAATACATATCCATTGTTACATGTTGACTAACAGACTATTTTTTTCTTATAATGTCGTTGTGTTTCTTAGTACATTTTTATAACCAAAATCAGGAACACAGGAGGAAACATTAGAAATTTAACCAAAACAATAATCTTAAGCACTTTATTGTAGGGGTTATTTGTAACCCTCCAAGACACATACCCACGTTACTGGATTGATATCTTCCAATGTTTTAAATTTAAGTATTGCGAAATCGAAAGGAAACGTTAAAAAAAAAAAAAAAATCAAAAGGAAAATATTAACAATCATTTAGGTCGCTAGGGTTTTTTTAAACACATGACTTCCGCTTTTTTCAAAGTTTAAGGTCACCAACATGTTACATGTATGAAAAAGTAATAAATGACGGGAAATAGTAAACGACAAAGAAGATTATAAAGTACAAAGGAAAGTGCAAGTGGAGTGCTAATTAAGAAATTAAATTATTAATCTGACCAATTCAATTCCTTGCCCTTAATTGCTCAACCCATTTGATGCTAAGCTGTCACACACACGCAATTATCTAAAGCAAAGTAGCCGGAAAGTTTCGTGACAAAACATTTATTATTAATTAACAATCATTACATTATTTTTTTATATTTTTTTTTGAATGAATGTAAAATCTATTCATCAAAAAACCTGAGTTACATCTGGTGCTTCAATGTTGATTCTAATTGTTCAATGCCTAGAAAGAAAAGCCTATATGGCATTTACAAATGAAAGAGACGGGTCAAAACTTTAAGAGGTAGAGCCTCTAGTCTCAAACCAGATTTGAACACCATCATCAAACCTGCCACTCCTTTCGTCTTTGATTGTTGAAAGCCTGTTTCGGACTGTTTTATCAATGAACCGGATGACTCTTTGACTCTTAAATCATTACATTATTTAAGAATTAATAACACTAGTTGACTTACTGCCCCCGCGCACGCGCGGTGATCATGGGCATTTTTGTATTCATTTAATTAGTTTAATATAATTTGAATCTTTTATCGAAGTTTCAGTACTCTACACGAATATTCATTAATTTAGTTCAATATAATTTGAGTGAAAGGCAGTCTCATTAACTCTAATTAACCTAGAGTAGCCGCATTGTATCAGTATATATATCCGTCTTCTACTCACAATAAAACTCATGTTTCATCTCTAAGATTCTGTCGCAACATGAGAACAAAACTCAGCAATATACGGTACGTATCAAGGAGTGTGTATAGAAGTGTAGTTCTTTAATCACCTCTAGAGCTATAAGTGTGGAATCAACACCTTGAACATGCTTTAAGACTCCTGTCAAGTTCTGGATGCCAAAACTGAAGAGATAAGCTGATAACAGAAAACACACACTTTCCAAAGCGTAAACACTGAGAGCCAAATCAAAAGCTGACTTGAGTTCTGGGAGAAAGAATCACTCAAGGAGTGAGCAGGATCAGTTGAAACCACGATGGTCGGATGACCGTGGCTAGCAAACTTTACCGCAAGAGAAGCAGCACAGCTTGTTTATCCGACACCTCCTTTACCTCCCAGAAGGTAATACTTTCGCTGATTCACCGATACCATCTCATCAAAATCCTTCAGCAAGAGTAGCCAATGAGTACACACACATGAGATTCAAATTCAACCTTCTCTCGTAGGACCTCACAGATAATATACATGTCATGCATAAAACCCTTTACACCGTTCTGCAATAATAAACATCAAAACCACACAAAAAGATTAACACTTTCCAGGAAATCTTTGAAAGGGTTTACCAAAGTTTGAAACTTTGTAGTGAATTTGGAGGGAAGAATCTTACAGTGAGTTGGCTTGTGATTGAACCATGAGTTGTGAGTTGTTAACCATGAGTACTTGTTGAAAGGCAAAATAAGACGTCAAGGAAAAGGTTGAACATAGATTTAATTAATTCCTCCATAGCTGAGAGTGATAAATTAAATCTAATGGTGTTAATGAAGCTAGGCAAGTTTCCTTGAGATCCTGTCAACACAGTAGCCAAGCAGTTGAACAAAGTTACCACGCTTCAGCCTCGAGACCATGGAAACCTGGAAGCAGTCAGATTTCCAAGTTTAACTGCAAAGTTGAGTCATAATTCTGAAAACATTAGTATTGTAGAAAAGTAGCAAACCTTGGAAAGGAATTCATTTTCAGACTGTTTGTTAGAATCCAGCTTTTTAAGTGTTCCAGGCTGATGGTTAGTTAGGACACCGTAGTAAACTCTTCCATATGGGCCTTCACCGATGAGAGAACTGGATTCAAAATCATATGTTGCTTCCTTGAGTTCAGCAACAGGGATAGTAGGTACTTCAATAGGTTGCATCTTCACAGTTGGAGCGCCCTTGTGTACAGTTTCAGAGGCATTGTGTGTCCCATAATTTCCTGGATCAGAATCAATACTTTAATATAAGGAAGCAAAAACTAATAATTTAAATTTGCCAAAGCCTTGATTTTTGCTTCGTAAAAGTCATGAGTCCTATGATATGGAATAATAAACCCAAATTTTGTTCAAATATACCTCCAAAGTCTTTGGCTAGTTTCAAGCTTCTGTAATTAGCAGTGTCATGCATATCATATTCCTCGCCACAGCCGAAACAACTCATTTCTTTTATTTATCTATCTGCAAGAGAGGTGGCAAAGCTATTCATATGGCAGTGTGAATTTCAAAATCAAAATTCACCTTTCAAAAGAATTAAGTATTCAAAAACTCAACATCTTAAAACGGAAACATAAGCCACGCAATTGTATCAAGATCCAGATGGTTTGTAGGCAAATCTGACACACACACGCACACACCACACACACACCACATACACCACACACACACGACACACACGACACACACCACACACACATTAGCTTCTACTTGGAATCCACTCAATGTTATGATCTGTTTAATCAAATTTAAAAGATAAAGCCTAAGAATGAAGCATTTATACCGGAAGGAAAATCTTTCCAAGTCAAATTCTCATTTGCCACCAACCGCTAAACGAAGCCACAAGCCTATATGCATCCTCTGGAGCAAACCCCAATTCTAGCATCAGCTTACTGATCTTAGCATCGTCGGTATCTAAACTCAAGGCTTGAACTCGTCTCTCTTACAAATCAAATCCGTCCAATAGCTTGCCCATAAGGTCTAAATCATCGACATATCCTTCAATCGCATTCTGCACTTTCTCAAGCTTCCCGGTTATCTCCATCCTTCCTCGAAGGCACTCATGAACTCTTCCTTCACCTTCCTGCTCATGGAAACCTCGAATTCCGGGATGAAGAAGGCTAAACATGACTTTTTCGATAGGTCTACGATGAAACGATGAAATCAGGGAATAAGACCACATGCCTTCTCATTCCAGTACCTCAGGATTCGGCCCACAACTTGTTTTAACGATCGGCCTAATTGTAGGTCACCGAAGATGGCGTAATCGGCTGTGGCTGGAAGGGCGAAAACGTCGAGGTCATACATTTTTGGAGCAGGGAATGTCTGGACAGAGAGAACAATAAGATTAGCCTGTTTAGATTGGAGAAATGAGCGAAGAGGATTACCTTTGTGTGTTTGGGGGTATATGTAGGACATAAGGCGGACTCTGAAGAGACGTTGCGATGACGATGCCGCCGTTACAGGATTGAAAGCACCATGAATAGATCATTTAAGTGCAGTGATGGTGGCAGTGGTGAGAAAGAGTTATGGTGGGAGAAGACTATGATGGTTCGGCTTCCACAGAGAGTAAAGGAGAATAAAGGAGTTAAACGTATAACACTTTTCTACATTTTGGGCAAAAACGTTTGGGCTTTTCGGGCTTAAGTATGAATCAGATGTGTCTTCCACAAAAATGAACGAAGGCCCATTTGTTAAAAGAGTGACGTGGTCTCTCTTGTGGAGAGAAGAACCTCTAATTATATAATAGATTGCTTACAGCTTGTAGCACCTGGACGTTCCGATATCGGTTCGTGTTCGGTTCGGATATTTTGAGTTTTCGAATTTTCGGGTCTAAACATATAAGATCCATTCGGGTATTTTACAATTTCAGTTCGGATTTGATTCGGATCCAAATACCCATAAAATTATAAAACAAAATAAAAAAATTTGAACAAAATTTTGTTGAATTGAAACAAATATAGCAAAAAAATCGTTTATTTTGTAATTTCAAAAAATTTAGCTATTTTGGTCTAAAACTAACCAATATATTTAGGTTTGTAATTATAATTTTAGATAATTTTATTATATTAAATCTAAATATAATTAATATTTTGGATATAAAGTTGTAGTTTTGATATTTCAAGTACCCATTCGATTCTTGATTCAGATCGGATTCGATTCCTTTTTTTTTTGATTCGGGTTTGGTTCGGTATTTTAGTTCCAGGTTTTTTGTCCAAGCGCTTTATAGTAAACAAAATATCAATAAAATACTGTTTCTTTTTTGAAAAAAAGCTTTCGTATTTAATTGCAAATGAGCTTTTAAGAGGATTTGAACCTAGGTTTGGGGTGTTAGTCACTCATTTTTTTACCAAATGAGCCAAAGAAGATTAATAAAAATAAAATACTGTTTCATCGATTAAAACCAACACGGTTATAGATGATAAACATAATATGGTGCTCATTTGCTGTGAGATTGTGAACTAAAACAATAATATGTAGGTGGTTTTTTACTTTGGTGTTTCTATATCCAAACCTCTCTTTTGTAATTGGTTGAACTAATAATTTGGATATACAATTGTTAGAACTTAGAACTATACATTGAAATTATCTTGTCCGGACATAAACTTGCCTATCGTGGTAACTAAGTAATAATAGTAATGATCCATAACCACGCATATACAATATTAGAGATATATACACTTGTTGGTTTCGTGAAGATGAGATATATGGTTTTCAGTGATAACAGCCGTTGAAAAACTTGAAATGGGTTATTCCATGAGTAATTAATTTTTTTTACCATTGGGAATATTTGGTCCACAATAAGGCCGATAAAAATAATAATAAAAAATTAAATCAAATACATATCATTTTTATAAATAAATAAATTTGATATCAACTATAATATATTATCTACTAAAAATAGAATGATTTACTACACACCTAAATTACTTTACATAACCGATATCATCAATTCAACATTATATAGTAGTATAATATTTCAAAATAATATATTATAGTTATCTTTTATCGATAATATATTTAAATTCAAAATAGTAATAATGAATTAAACGGTGCAGATTAAATATTTTAAATTGTGTAATACCATTCAAACGTAATTTTATGATAAAAACACATATATTATAATATAGGGTAAAACTAAAAATAGCACAAAATATGGTATTTGATAAAAATAATAAGGAAAAAAATTGATTAAAATAAAATTTATTAAAGAGATAAAAATTAAATTAATCATAATTTCAAATCTTAAATACTAAATCCTAAATCATAAATACTAAACTTTAATTCTAAACTCTAAATAATAAATTCTAAACCTTAAATATTAAACTTTAAACTTTAAATATTTAAACATAAACTCTAAATGTTATAAGGTATAAAAATATTTATAATTCAAAATAACGTTAAAAATATCAAATTTTAATATTATATTTGTAATAATGTATATTTTATGTTATTTTATGTACTTTTTCTATAATACATGTTGGATGGTAATATAAAATTAACCCACCCTACAAACATTCGTACCCTTTCTTATCTATATATGAAAGTGTTGATATATATATATATATATATATATATATATATATATATATATGTGGGTAAAGAAGAGACAGCCATGATTTTACCAAGCACCACGTATCATTGCTCTTTCTTCATTGGATTTTGTATCTAACTAACTTTACAAAATATTGGTATTAGAGATTAATAACATAAGCGTTCTAAATCAAGCTAATAATATTTCTTTATATAAAGTCCATAAAGTTGCAAAATATTACTACTTAGTTTCACATGCATAATAATTATTAGTAAACCGTTGTTCAAACTATCAAGTCCGGATGTTTGACCGCTAATATTTCTTTGGTCATTTAAATAACGTAATGCGTACTTGTTAATACTATTATCTTATCAAGCTAGATCACATTGACACAGTACTGCTTACCAGTTAAAAAAGACAAACTGTCTTGCAATTTATTTTAAACATTTTGAGGACTAAAAACAAAACTGTATAAAATAATTCCCATCTTTTTTTTTAAATTATGTTTTTTTCTCCACGAGTTGAATACTAGTTGAAACAAAACTTAAAAGCATTTCTAATTGAGTTTCTAATGTTGAGTCTCTTAAAATGTAACATCAAATTATATCAATATTTAGTTGGTGAGTATTTTAAAATTTTGAGAAACCCACGTCAAATCTACCAATGTTATTTATTTAAAACACTTTGGTGTAACTTTCTTGAGATTTTAAGATACCCATCAATTAAGAATTAGTATATATTTTGATTTAATATTTTAAGAATCTCAACATGAAAAACTCCCATGAATCATGCTTTTAGAATGTCAAAGAGAACATTTTTGTTGGTTCATTGATCGTTTATCTAATTTCAAACTAATAATGGGCTACCTTTAAGGTCAACGTCTGTAGCAAATATTCAATGGACCTTCCCGTTATAGCACAAAATTGAATCTAGCCGTCTATTGCTCGCAAAAATATTTCCATTTAAACAAATCAAACCATGCAATCTGATCCAAACTTAACAACAAAATCTAATTAACTCAAAGACCGAATCTCTCTTAAATTTTGGATAGAAGAGTAGTTGTATCTCTCAGAGAACTAAAATACCTAATCCAAAACTAAGCAATAGTTATGTATTTCACATTTAACATATATCTTTCTGATATGAAATATTTATGGAATTTATATAAGATATATATGTTTATATATCTTGAGAGAGAAAATGATCTTAAGAGATTAAGAGAGATAAAATGAGAGAGAGATTCTTATTGATTTTTGGAGTGAGTTTTACAATGAAGAACATCACATATTTATAGTAAAACAATAATAGTAAAATATTGTGATGGTGGTAAGATTTGGTAAAGAGAGTGGAGAGAGTTGGTAAAATGGAGTGGAGGAAGTTGGTAATTGAAGTGGAGGAAGTTTGGTAAATGGATGGGTAATTATCCATAATTTAACACTCCCCCTTAATTATCCATTTTGAATTATGTACTGCCTCGTTAAAAACCTTATCATGGAAAAACCCAATGGGATAAAAACCATGAAAAAGGGAAAAAGAGTACAGTAACATAATCTCCCCCTGGAAATGATAAGTCTTCATAAATCATGTAGATGACGCATTCCGATATTATTAACATGTTTCTTGAACATTGAGGTAGGAAGCGCCTTTGTGAAAAGGTCTGCTGCATTGTCACATGAACGGACGTACTCGATGTTGACTTCTTGATTTTTCACGAGTTCTTGAATGTATGAGAAATATCTTGGAGGGATATGCTTGGTTCGGTCGCTCTTGATATATCCTTCCTTCAGTTGGGTGACACATGCAGAATTATCTTCGAACAAAATTGTTGGTTCTTTCTTTGTAGCTATTCCGCTTGATTCTTGAATGTGATGAGTTATGGATCTCAACCATACACATTCTCTACATGCTTCGTGGAGCGCAATAGTTTCTGCGTGATTTGATGAAGTTGCAACCAAAGTCTGTTTTTGGGAACGCCAAGAGATTGCAGTTCCGCCAATTGTGAAAACGTATCCAGTTTGCGATCGAGCTTTATGAGGGTCTGATAAGTAACCTGCATCTGCAAAACCAACAAGACCAACCTCGGATTTTCTTGGATAAAATAAACCTAAATCAATCGTACCTTGGAGGTAACGAAGAATATGTTTTATTCCGTTCCAATGTTTACGAGTGGGAGATGAGCTGTGTCTTGCGAGTAAATTAGTAGCAAATGAAATATCTGGTCGAGTACAATTTGCAAGGTACATGAGTCCACCAATAGCACTCATATAAGGTACGTCAGGACCTAATACATCTTCGTCATTTTCGCAAGGTCTAAATGGATCCTTATCAACGTCAAGTGATCTATTTACCATTGAAGTACTCAAAGGATTTGCTTTATCCATATAAAAACGTTTTAAGAGCTTCTTGGTATAATTTGATTGATGCACAAATATTCCATCTCGGAGGTGCTCTATCTGTAGTCCAAGACAAAGTTTTGTCTCTCCGAGATCTTTCATTTCGAACTCTTCTTTCATATGATTTCTTGCATCAATAATTTCCTTTTGAGTTCCAATCATGTTCAAGTCATCAACATATACAGCAATGATCACAAATCCCGACGAGGATTTCTTAATAAACACACAAGGACATATCGCATTATTGATGTAACCTTTATTCAACAAGTATTCACTTAATCGATTATACCACATGCGTCCGGATTGTTTTAATCCATAAAGAGATCGCTGTAATTTGATCGAACATATTTCTTTAGATTTGGAATTTAATGCTTCAGGCATTTTCATTCCTTCTGGAATTTTCATGTATATATCATTATCAAGTGATCCATATAGATATGCTGTCACAACATCCATTAAGTACATTTCAAGATTTCTAGATGCCGTTAGGCTCATTAAGTACCTGAATGTGATTGCATCCATAACCGGAGAGTACGTTTCTTCGTAATCAATTCCCGGTCTTTGAGAAAAACCTTGAGCAACTAGTCGGGCTTTGTATCTTGTGATTTCATTTTTCTCATTTCTCTTTCTCACAAATACCCACTTGTATCCAACTGGTTTTACACCTTTAGGAGTTGTGACAATAGGTCCAAAGACATTTCTTTTATTGAGGGAGAGTAATTCAGTTTCTATGGCCATCTTCCATTTTTCCCAGTCATGTCTTTTCTGACATTCTATTATAGACGTTGGATCCAAATCATCATTTTCATGTTCAAATTCCTTAGATACAGAAAAGGAGAATACTCCATCCAAATCATCAATTTCATGTCTTACCCATACTTTTCCATCTTGGGCATAGTTAATGGACACTTCACATTTTTCTGTATCATGCTCGACTTCGAGGTTTTCATCTTTATCTGGTTTTTCGAGATACTTTTCACAAATTTCTTCTGGACATTTTTCCAAATGTGGTTCAACATGAACCTTTTCATTTTGTTCTCCCAACTTCTTTTTCTTTCGGGGATTTTTATCTTTTGAACCCATTGGCCTCCCCCTTTTCAATTGGATCTTAGGTTCATTAGCAATGCTCCCATCAGTTCGTTCTTTTGGAATTTCAACTCTAGAAGGAGCATTCGCAGCAGGTATATATGACTTCGTCACTCTCTTTGTATTTGTAAATGCATCTGGTAGCTGGTTTGCTATGTTTTGTAAATGCACAATTTTCTGAACTTCCATATCGCGTTGATTTGTAGGAGGGTCAAGATAAGCCAAAGATTGTGTACACCATGTGATATCTTTTGGTGATTCTCTTAATCCTCCCCCTAACGCGGGGAATTCATCTTCATTAAAATGACAATCGGCAAAACGTGCCGTAAACATATCACCAGTTCGTGGTTCAAGGTACCTAATTATACTTGGTGACGTATAGCCAATATATATTCCCAATCTCCTTTGTGGACCCATTTTTGTTCTCTGCGGTGGAGCTATTGGAACATAAACCGCACATCCAAAAACACGGAGATGAGATATATTTGGCTCTCTGCCAAATGCTAATTGTAACGGAGAATGGTTATGATACGCACTTGGTCTTATCTGAAGTAGTGCTGCTGCATGCAAAATAGCATGACCCCATACTGAAATTGGGAGTTTTGTTCTCAATATTAATGGTCTCGCAATGAGTTGCAACCGTTTTATCAAGGACTCAGCCATGCCGTTTTGTGTATGAACGTGTGGAACCGGATGTTCAACATCAATTCCCAATGACATACAATAGTCATTAAAAGTCGCTGAAGTGAATTCTCCAGCGTTGTCAAGCCTTACTTTCTTTATTGTATAATCAGGAAATTGTGCTCTTAACCTGAGTATTTGAGAAATAAATTTTGCAAGAGCTGTGTTTCTTGTGGTCAAAAGACACACATGTGACCATCTACTGGATGCGTCAATTAACACCATAAAATATCGAAACGGTCCGCAAGGTGGGTGAATCGGCCCACATATATCACCATGTATGCGTTCCAAAAATATTGGTGATTCATTCCCAACTTTAGTTGGTGATGGCCGAGTTATAAGTTTTCCTTGAGAACATGCATCACATAAAAGCTCATTCGATTGCAAAATTTTCTCGTTTTTTAACGGATGGCCATTAGAATTTTGCACTATTTTTCTCATCATGACTGAACCAGGATGCCCTAGCCTTTCATGCCAAACTTTGAATGTATTTGCAAGCTTCGGGTTTATTGTAACATATGATTCAGTTGTATTTATTTTTGTGCAATATAATCCAGAGGATAACATTTCCAATTCTTCTAATACATGATTCCTCTCCGATGTAATGCAAAGATATTCAATACCGTTTTTACTCATAGTCTTAACATGATATCCATTTCTGCGGATATCTCGAAAACTTAATAAATTTCGTTGAGATTTTGGAGAATATAATGCATCATGTATTTCAAACTTTGTTCCCCTTGGCATTGAAAAATTCACTTTTCCGGAGCCCATTATAATTTTTGCATTACCAGAGATCGTACTCACGCTTCCAGCGGAGTCGTTTATTTTGAGACTGGAGAAATACTTTTTATCACTGATTATTGTATGAGTTGTAGCACTGTCTGCCAGACATATATCTCCATCATGAATTCTGATTTGTGACATTCTGTTTCATAATATTCATATAGATGTATTAATAAAGTAAGATAAATATATAAAAGTTATTTTTTATTTTTATTACAGTGAAAAACACACATTCACACAGGCACACAAGACAAACATAATATACAAATGCAAACATTTATTTTAAGCCTCCTTGGCAGTTTGTTTGGTCTCATTTGTCATAGCCATTCTAGTTTTCGGAATTCACAAGGAAATCCGCGATATCAAGAGAGGCATCATCATTTAGGCCACTGAAGGAAGGCCCAGCTTCATTGTTGTTGAAATTGGTTTCGACATGATTAACTATGGCCTTTTGAGACGCTTGATATAGATTGACAAAGTGTTTTGGTGTGCGACATGTTCGTTCCCAATGTCCTTTCATGCCACATCTTTGACAAGCGCTCTCGGTCGGTTTCTTTATTTCGCGACCACCTTCATTAATCTGGAAGTAATTGTTCCTTCTGGGGTTGAAACCACCTTCATTACTTCGGAAATTATTGTTTCGCCTGGCGTTGAAACCACCTTCATTGGCTCGGAAGTTATTATTTCTTCCGGTGTTAAAGTTCCTTCCACGTCCATGATATCGTCCATAATTTCGACCACGGCTTCTGCCGCGTCCACGACCTCGCCCACGATAGTTATTGTTGGTGTTGGATGCTACGACATTCGCTTCAGGGAATGGAGCCGATCCAGCTGGACGACCTTGATGGTTCATCATCACGAGCTCATTGTTTTGCTCTGCAACAAGAAGCACTTGCATTAAATCAGAGTAGCGAGTGTACTCTTTGGCTCGATATTGTTGCGATAAGACCACATTTCCAGAGTGAAATGTCGTAAGCGTCTTTTCAATCATGTCATAGTCGCTTATCGTTTCGCCACACAATGCCATTCTGGCAGTAATTCCGAACAACGCCGAATTATAATCTTCGACGCTTTTGTAGTCCATGAAACGAATGTGGACCCAATCATATCTCGCTTTTGGTAAGATTAAATATTTCTGATGATCAAAACGATCTTTAAGCGATTGCCAAAGATCTGCTGGATCCTTTTTAGCAATGTATTCATTTTTTAAATTTACGTGGATATGGTGGCGTAGAAACACCATGGCCTTAGCCTTGCTCTCTTCTGACGTCTTTTCCGACGGATCGATGGTCTTAACAAGACCATTTGAGCTTAAGTGCCAAACTGCATCTGATGCCCACGACATGTAATTGCTTCCACCGGCATCAAGGGCAATGATATCGAGACTTGTTAATTTTGCCATGATAACTGTATCATAATATAACTGATTATTAATTTCATAATTAGCAAAATTTCAATTCATAGTTGAAATTATTATAAAACGGTAAATAACCGTTAAACTTTAATTTGATGATAATATATTATGATGAACCATTAACATAAATGATAACAGAAATTAAAAGAAAAATCGAAGCATAGAAGATTAATGCAACCACTATTATGAATTCTTCGGGAGTAAATTCTCCAACAAAAATACCATAAATAGAAGCAAAAATTGAAACCGTACATAAACTTAACAACAAGAGAATCATTTTTTAAAAAAAATTATTTGGGAGATTTTATGAGATGAAATATTTGAGTGAAAAAATGAGTGAAAGATAAGTGTATTTATAGATTGAAAATACTGTTCATAGCCGTTTGAAAATATAAAAAGTTTTGAAAATTTTGAATTTTCATTTTGAATTTTTCTTTTTCTTTTTATGACCGTTGGAGATAAAGAAAAAAATTGATTGCTATTATTTATTTTTTCACTAATATTAACATTCATAATATAATTAATATTAATATTATAATAAAAATATTCATATCAGAACATTAAATAAATAATAGTCATTTAAAATTTTTTATTTTTAAACTTAAATAAATTGTGGTGACTTATATCATTTTTAGTATAACAAGAATGAGAATTTAGCATGAATAAAACATGAAATTTAAAAGCATAAATTGAGATAGTTGAGAAAGCATCACTTACCTTTTGATAAAATTTAAAAATAATTTTAACGTTAATTTAAAAATAATTTCACCTTCTCTGATAGTGAATAGTAAAATTAAAACGTAAGTCGGTGGTTGATCGGACGGTAAGACGGTGGTTGATCGGACGGTAAGTCGGTGGTTGATCGGATCGGTAGAGCGTCGTGCTGATAACGTGATATGAAATATTTATGGAATTTATATAAGATATATATGTTTATATATCTTGAGAGAGAAAATGATCTTAAGAGATTAAGAGAGATAAAATGAGAGAGAGATTCTTATTGATTTTTGGAGTGAGTTTTACAATGAAGAACATCACATATTTATAGTAAAACAATAATAGTAAAATATTGTGATGGTGGTAAGATTTGGTAAAGAGAGTGGAGAGAGTTGGTAAAATGGAGTGGAGGAAGTTGGTAATTGAAGTGGAGGAAGTTTGGTAAATGGATGGGTAATTATCCATAATTTAACACTTTCTTCTTTTTTTTTTTTCACATTTAACATATCTACATAAAACCGAACCAAACTAAACCACAATCGTATAAACCGAACCACGACCCAGAACGAAGTCATCTCCAGATCAACCGTTAAGCATTAAAAGTTGTATTGGACCTTTAGCAAGTTGGTATCGGTACGTACTAGATCTTACGCATAACAAAATACACGTATTTTTGAAGAAACAACACTATATTATTCCACGTAAATCAACAATCTTGAGCATAGAACTCAATGATCTCGACGACATCTATATCCGAAAATGTAGCGGCATCGTTACGAAGAAGCCACAACAAGTGCTCGAACAAGATTGAGTCGACATGATCAAGCCACACCACTCTACCGATCCGGTTTAACCGATTCTTGGTACGATCCTTAACGGAACCAATCAAGATTCTAAACGGTGTCTCTTCGAGTACGTATGGTTCGACCATGAACTCCTTCTTCTCCTTCCCTACCACCACTCTCATGACCGAATCATCCATATCCTCGTCGGTCAGATTCCGGTATGCAAACCTCCGCGAATCAGTCGAGGATAGACGACGGAGTTTCATTACAGGAGGAATCAAGCAACCCATCTGAGATAAGGAAGAATCAGAGTTGGATCAAGAGATAAATCAACAAGAACAGAAAAGAGATCGGTTTATAAAACAAATATGAACACAAACTCATGGTTTAGAATTTAAACGCGGTTTCATTTATAACGAAATCTTACAAAGACGAGTTTTGGACGGTAAGCTTGATAGGTGGCGAACTATGTTTGGTTGGTATTGCTGCTGCGATGTTATATGTCAAGAGTTCGACGGCCCACCAACATGCTACTCAACTTTCTTTTTTTTTTTTTTTTTTTTTTTTTCCTCATCTTCTTATTTATGAAACAAGGCTGAAATACAGCTTTCGGATACAGGGACGGATACAAGGATGAGATACAAAGCTGGGAAGGAGCACACTCCTTCTAGAGACAAAGCCGGCGAGTTCACAAATCGAACATCCCGGATAGGCCTGGGCGTTCGGGTACCCGTTCGGGTTCGGTTCGGGTCTTTCGGGTTTTCGGGTTTTCGGATCTGAGATATAAAACCCATTCGGGTATTTTAGAATTTCGGTTCGGGTTCGGTTCGGTTCCATTCGGGTTCGGTTCGGGTACCCGAAAAACATAAAACAAAAATAAAAATTAGTTATATTTAAATAAAAATTCGTTAAATTTTGATAAATATAACAAAACCCTTCATATATTTTGTTTATTTTTGATAATTTAGTTATTTTAGACTAAAAACAACTAATATATTTAAGTTTATAATTATAATTTTGGATAATTTTGTTATATTAGGTCTAAATATAATTAATATTTTAGGTATATAATTGTAATTCGGATATTTCGGGTACCCATTCGGTTCTCGGTTCGGGTCGGATTCGGGTTCGGTTCTTCGGATATAGGAGTTTAGGACCCGTTCGGGTATTTTATCGTTTCGGGTTCGGGTTCGGTTCTACTTTTTCGGTTCGGGTTCGGTTCGGTATTTCGGGTCCGGATATTATGCCCAGCCCTAATCCCGGAGACAGAAGCCCACAAAAGAAAAACATATCAAATACTAAAAAACTGAAAATACAACAAATCGAAGACGAAACAAAGACGAATCAATAGACAAAGGAACATCGGAAGCTATTCAAATAGCACAAATAACTTCATGGCATGACTTTAAACAAGTGCCTCATTATAGTGCTTTCCTGAAGCAACAAGGACACATAAAACCAGACCTCTCGGAATCTGCTATAACCCAGAAATGGGATTCTGATTCCGCCTGCTAGACTCCCAATTCCCCAAAGCCATAGATTCTGAGAACTACCTAAAACGAGAGCTAAGATCATGAAAGCACCTAAGCCGGTTAGCCAAAAAGACCAAACCGTTGCTAGACATACTAACATAAGCTAAAACCCTCTACGAGATCAAACAAGGACTAAAACAAGAACGACTACCAAAACACAAATGTACATAGACAAAAACAAGAAGATGGGCTAAACCCATTTAAAAGGGCAACAAAAAAGGCTAATAAACGGCCCAAAAGAGCAGAAGCCGGCATAGCAATCGACGGATACAGACGAGTCAGCTCATCGTGGGACCCAGAAACCACGTGTCAACCATCAAGGGAAGAGACCCATGCATACCGCCGATCCAAATTCCGAAGGCGTTGCGACGTCCCGCCGTTCAAAACTCCAGCCCGGATCAAAACACCATAACACCGCTTCATAAGGAAATCTTTAGCAATCTTCAACGAAATCATCGCTTAAAACTAAGCGCTTGGAGATAGCGTTAAGAAGGGAAGAGGGCATCGGCTGAGGAGAGGATGAAGAACCGTGGAGTAGAACGGATAAGCGGACGAAGACCGGAAAGAACTACGCCGAGAGAAAAGTCAGACGGACCGCCAACATATAGAGCATAGAAACAAAGAAGGATCCGCCGAGAACGAAGGAGGTCGAAACCGCATCTAACTGTACACAAAAGTAACCTACCACCAGCGAGGCATAACCAGCACCGGCGGCGAACGCCAACATCATCAAGTTATCAAAGATTTTTTTTGTTCTTTTAATTATTCAAGTCGGCTGATCCTACTCAACTTTTCTTTCTCCATCCACATATTTTTAGGAAGATAACGATTACTCGTATATATGAATTTTTTTTTTTTTTTGGGCAAACTCGTATATATGAATATATGATAAGTTTGTAGCTAACGTTCCAAGAAAATGATATTTTCTAACAAATTCTTCACATCTACCCAAACTTAACATATACACAACCTAACCGAAAAGTATTCAACTTGAACGAAAATGATACATCGTTACAGTTTTTTTACGACTTATTTTGATTTTTTGAATTCACAATCGCTTTTTTTTTTTTTTTTTTTTTTCTATATCTACACAAAATTGCACTAAACATAACTCATTGCATTTTGACATCTTTCACGAACATGATAATACTTCGTCGATTTTGGCAACAAAAACTTATATCGTTAAGATTTTGTTATATAACTTGTGAATATCGATGTTCTGAATTCACAATCGAGTTTTACATCTACAGAAAGTTCACTAAACTAACATAACATAAACACGCATCTGAGTACTAAATCTCGTAAACATGTTTTTTTGCATAAGCAAGTTTATTTCCAAGGTAATACATTATATGAAATATGCATACAATACGATATAAAAAGAAATCTTAAATACTTAGAAAAGGATATTAACCAAGAAAATCCAAGTTCTTTATACTAGAAACGACACAAAGCATATACATATTATACAGGTAAACTAAACCGCTAATCTTAGTATATATGGCTAGTTTTAGATCTGGCCCGGCGGGTAAGCAGTACCGGTGATTCGGCTAGGGTAGGTGGAGTGTCCAGGAAGATGGTGGCCGTGAACCTGAGCGTCCGCCGCATGCTCAGCCTTGGATTGGTGAAGCTCAGCCTTGGCCTGCGCCTCCTTAGACTTCTCTCGCTCGTTAGCCATCTTCTTCTCTTGTGAAGTCCTCGCCATCGTCTTCTCCGCATGACCTTGGGCCTTTGCTCCGCTGATGTTGAGCTTCTCCTTGGCCGTGCTGGCCATGTCGCTGACCTTTTCCTTCGCCGAATGCATCTTCTGCTTCTTCAACTAAACTTTTTTTTCCTTTGCTTACCTTTATGCGCTTCGGACTCCGATCTAATTTAACGACTAGTTGAGAGTATGGGTTATCGCCACGTCTATTACGCATATACGTGTCACGAGTTACACATACGTACGTGGACTACGTGCGTGCGTAAGCACATGCAAAAGCTTTAAGATAACAACAAGAGGAGCTGCTTGGTTTATAAATACAAAATGGTGAGTTATCGCAGCTTAATCATGTATAAACAATGGTGGGTTTGCATGTGAAACGACATGGATTTTGTTGATGACTTGCATATTTTACAAAGGGAAAAACTTTCCGGTACTTACTCTTTGTTGGTATCAGCATCAGAGTTCTCATATACAGCAGCAAAGTAGTAGCTCACAGTCTTAGGCGTTAATCCAGGGAATCTGTAGGAACTATCCGGTTGCAAATCAATCTTAACGAACGGCCATTGCAATGCCTGCGCGGCTGCACCCTCTTCCCATCCGTCCCCAATCGCACAGAATCTGTAATTTGGATGGTTGAAACGCTCGTTGATCCATTTGAAACATTGGAGCTTCCCCACATCTATTGAACTGTACACTGAGGAAAGACAAGATAGTTTATGATGCAGTTCGCTTCTAGAGTTTCCAGAGTGCGAGTTTCCAGAGTGCGAACATCTGTGTGAATATGAAGCTAAGCTATCCCATTGAACATCTGTGTGAATATGAAGCTAAGCTATCCCATTGAAGAAGGAGGTGTCTCCGAGCTTACCATTTTCATGTCTTATGAATGTATCTAGCCGGAAAAGCAGGCACTTCACAAGGCTTGGTATGAGTGCCCCGTTAGTCACTAGAATATGTATATCCTGAGAGCTTTGATCCATGGCACTTGTTCCATCACCAGACGATTCTTTCACACATGAACACTGCTCCAAGAAGGCCCTTGCTGCAATAAAGACAAAACCATACTGAGCACTATACGCGTAACGCGCTTAAAGAATTGAACAACAAGAAGGCAGACAATTCTATATTTACCCGAAGAAAGCCACCGGTCTGTGTATCCATCTGTTACGTTATACAACTCATCCAATACACTCATTGTTTCACTGTCCACTAAATGACGTAAACCCTGCAATGATAAAGAGAAGAGATTCATACTCGAGTCATATAACATCAGCAACAAATAACAAAATGAAATGTATCAGTACCTTTTCGTATCTTTGCGCTCCGGCTCGATGCCTATATGCGAGTTTCCTCTTGTTCAAGTCATCAGTAGGAGTAGTAAAGTCGTCTTGTTTAAAGTCATACCGAGAAAGATCCTTTCCATCATCAAATTGCTTCAAGGAATCAATAAATGGCTCATTGCAATCCTCAATCTGCAAAAAAAAAAAACACAAGACTTATGTTTTGTAATTGGCAGAATTTAAGAAGGCATCTCATACTCTCGGTTCTGAACTTACTTGCTCGTAGAAGAAACAATCGTCACAGAGCTTGAGTATTTGTTTCTCCCACATCTCCCCAATCTCTACACCTCTTTTAACATCTTTAGATCCATTGAAAGATTCAGCATAGGTCCCATTTAACAGAGATCGAAGTAGGATAAGAGTCTCGTCCATGTCCCATATATATACGTTCACTGGTCCACTATCAGAAGCCAAAGTTCCGAGATTTTGTGATGTATTGTCATTCATAATGTGCCCTCGTCCCTGACTATAACAAGGTAAAACCTGAGATCACTCCTTAATCAAATACAAGATTCAAAAGATGAGACAAAATTCAGAATCGATGAGAAACTAATTCACCGCGCATACATTGGCTACGAATGTTTGGGTCAATAGTAGTTCACCAATGAAACAATCAGGACTTAGTGATTGAAAGAAAAATCCGATAAATTTCCCAAAAGAGCAAATATTTCAACAAACCTAATAAACTTCGACTAACGACTTTAGGTTAAGTTAAAAAAAAAAAATAAAAAAAGAGTTTTCAGATCAAATGAGAATCGATTACAGATAACATGAAGATCAAATTAAAGAAAAACCGCTAGGATTAGAATACCTGCAAATAGGAAGAGCACGATCGAGCCCGGGAGCTGACTGATGAACGATGCTGGGTGTGTTTTCGATTACAGACGAAGTGAAGCAGGAAACGGTTTCGTTTCTATCTCATTTAGAGCTTGGCCCATTTAAAGGCCCATTTAGATACAGTTTAGCCCACACTGTTCTTCACCATTCAATGATCTTCAGTTCTTCACTCTTTCAATCTCTGTGGAACTTCTTTTTCTTCAGATTTTCGTAAATACATAGAAAGACAAAGGGATTCTCTGATGGGTTGTACTGTGAGGGAGAAGCATGTTAGGCCGAACCGGAAGACCCGATCCGTGTTGTTTGCTCGACAGGACGGCTCTATCGAGATCAACTGTCGAATCGAGTCTCAAACATCTTGCTAGTGGCAATTTCGAGGACATTGGTTGGGGTTACTCTACGGAGGAGAAATTAGAGGATATATTGCTCAAACATCTGGAGTATCTATACAACGAAGCGATGTCGAAGCTTGTGGCATTGGGTTAGGATGATGTGGCCTTGAGAGCCATTCTGAGCAATGGGTACTGTTATGGTGGGATGGATGTTTTGACGAACATTCTGCATAATTCATTGGCTTATCTAAACAGCAGCGCAGGTTAAGGTACTAATGGGAACAATGAGGATTAGTCAGAGACTGTGTTCTCAATATTATGTTGACAGAATCAGTGCTGAATTGTTGAGTCTGTTCCAAGGAATTATTTCACCTCTTTACACGTTTCACAGGCCAGCCTCTTTCTCTCTATGCTGCTAGATGGATCATATTTCCTTAGAAAGTTGGTCTATTTTCATAGCAAGCGTTGGCTTGATACAGGAATCGAAGGTCAACGGTTTACCTTAACCAACGGTCCACGTCAGCTCGTCTATTATTATGTTTTGGTGTTAGGATATACGCAATCTGCGATATATTCTGTTTTGGTGTTTTAGTTTCATAGTTATCTTTATCTTCACGTCTCTATTATAAAAGAGATTGTAACTCTTATGAATTAAGCAATCTAAGAATTATTCTATCAAAGAAACCCTTCTCTCAATCTCTCTTTCTCTTGTGGTGTGTGCTAGCTCTAAGTTAAGTGAATCCTTGCGATTCTCTGCTAGGGAACAGAGTCTCTGTTTTACGAACAAGAGATTCTTGGTTGTGTTGGCGTTTGACAAAGTAACGTAACTTTTACGTTATCAAAGGTATCAGAGCTCTCGTCGTTTCTCGGATTCCAATGACGGAAACACGGGCGCATATGGCATTAAAAGAAAAGGAAGCAATCGTTAAGGAGGTAGAGGGAGTTGTCGACTTACGAATGTCAGGGATGCAGGACTTCGTCGCGACACAAATGGCTTCTCAAAACGAAAGATTAGAGAAGAGTATAGCGGAGATGTTTGAATCTATACGCTTACTTCAGCTTCAAGGTGAAAACCCTAAAAGCGGTAATAAGCAAGGTAAATCCTCTTCTAAAGGATCGCAGGAAGAAAGCTTTGGTCAATCTCGCAACAAGGAGGGACCGACACCCCATTATTCAGCCGTGACTCGGTTAGCTAAGATTGAATTCCCACGTTTTGACGGGGATGGGACCAAGGAATGGTTATTCAAGGTGGAGCAGTTTTTTAAAATTGATAACACTCCGGATGATTTAAAGATTGGAATCGCTTCGATTCACTTTGATGGTGACGCAGCCGCTTGGCATCGTTCACTCGTGGAATCAGAAGAAGATGCAGGTGTGTTACAAGACTGGAAGGAATATAAGTTGATTCTCCATGAGCGATTCGATGATCTACTTGATGATCCTATTGCAGAATTAAAGCAGTTACAAGAAACAGATGGGATTGTAGACTATCATGCGCGTTTTGAGCTGATCCGGGCTCGGGTTAAATTGTCGGAAGAATACCTCGTGAGTGCATATCTTGCAGGCTTACGAACAGATACGCAAATGCATATCCGAATGTTCCAGCCGCAAAACGTTCGTCAGTGCTTAATGTTGGGACGTTTGTACGAGAAGGCTCATCCTAAAAAGCCATTCTCACCAGCTTGGGCGAACCCTCGCACCCCTAATAACCAAAAAGGATTGTTACCAGTGAAGAAAGGACCCGATCAACAAATGGGGATGTTGGCTTCGAAGGATAAAGCTAAGGAGGCTCAACCTCGCAAGTTTTTATCGAAAGAAGAGATGAGCAGGAGGAGGGCGGAAGGCTTATGTTACTTCTGTGACGAGAAGTACACACCATGTCACTATCTGACTCATAAGAAAACGCAGTTATTCATGCTAGAAACCGAAGAGGATGATGATGAGTAGGGAGATCTGAATCACGGGGTAGAACCAGAAGAAGACTGCGATGTAGCCCAAATATCAGTGCAGGCTATGACCGGTACGACAGGTTACAGGACAATGAGGGTCAAGGGCATACATGGTAAACGCATCTTGTTTATCCTTATTGATTCGGGATCAACACACAATTTCATCGACCCCCGAATCGCAGAGAAACTGGGATGCGAGTTATCGCCTGCGGGTATTAAGAAGGTCGCAGTGGCAGATGGTCGTAAACTGGAATTATCTTCGAAGGTAGAGCAGTTTCAGTGGCAGTTTGGTGGTACGGACTTCACAGATGAGGTAATGGTCTTGCCATTGGGGAACTGTGACATGGTGTTAGGTGTACAATGGTTAGCTACCTTGGGTCCAATCAGGCCCGGCCCGTTACATTATGACACCTAAAGCAGAAAAAAAAAATTTATGCCCTACAAAATATCCAATTTGATGCTCGAACACTGCACGTACACTACTGTAAGAACCAACCACTACACCACATGCACTTTTATTGATTTGATGCCCTATAAATTTATCATATATTTGGCGCCTGAAGCACCAGCTTCATGGGCTTTAGCCCATGGCCGGCCCTGGGTCCAATTACTTGGGATTTCCAAAAACTGGTAATGCAATTCTGATGGGCTCATAAGAAGGTGGTACTTCACGGTATCAAAGAGGGCTCGGTTAAGGAATTAAAAGCTAGCAAGTTCAATAAACTTCGTGAAGAAGAAGGACAACTTTCCATGCTTTACATTCTTGACACTACAAATGAAGAGTACTCGGTAATAAACTCTGTCGAAGACAACTCTTTTCAACCGAGTGATACAACACAATTGGAGGGAGTTTTAAGTGAGTTCCATGACGTGTTTGAGACCCCTAACTCACTGCCACCGTCACGACCCCAACACGATCATCGCATTCCTTTACTGGACGGGTCTAACCCGGTAAATCAACGCCCTTACCATTATGCACTGCATCAAAAGAATGAAATAGATAAGATCGTGCAGGAGTTGTTAGAAGCAGGAACAATCCAAGACAGTTCCAGTCCGTTTGCATCCCCGGTAGTGTTGGTCAAAAAGAAGGACGGGTCTTGGAGACTTTGTGTGGATTATCGTGGGCTGAATAGTATGACAGTTAAAGATCGGTTCCCGATACCCTTGATTGAAGACCTCATGGACGAACTGGGAGGGTCGATGGTTTATTCAAAGATCGACTTGCGGGCAGGATATCATCAGGTTCGAATGGCTTCTAGTGATGTGTACAAAACAGCTTTTAAAACACATAGTGGGCATTATGAGTACTTAGTCATGCCTTTCGGCTTGACAAACGCACCTGCAACCTTTCAAGGTTTGATGAACTCGGTCTTTAAACAGTTTCTGCGCAAGTTCGTATTGATTTTCTTTGATGATATCTTAGTGTACAACCCTACCTTGGAGTTACATTTTGATCATTTAAAGAAAGTCTTTACACATATGAGAATCAACAACCTCTACGCCAAACGCAGCAAATGTGTTTTTGCTACAAAGAAGGTAGAGTATTTGGGACATTATATCGAAGCTGAAGGAATCTCGACTGACCCTAACAAGGTTAAAGCCATTCGGGAATGGCCCAGACCGCTAACACTCAAGCAGTTAAGGGGTTTTTTGGGTTTAGCTGGCTATTACAGAAGATTTGTGCGAAACTTTGGTGTCATTGCAAGGCCTTTGACGACACTCACGAAGAAAGACGCGTTCGTTTGGACCACTGATGCTACTGTCGCTTTCAACGAGCTCAAACAAGCTCTCTCCGAAACACCGGTTCTCGCTTTGCCAAGATTTGATAAACCCTTCGTCGTTGAAACTGATGCGTGCGGCCAAGGCATTGGTGCGGTACTGATGCAGGAGGGGCACCCGCTTGCCTACATAAGCCGTCATCTAAAGGGTAAACAACTAAATTACTCTATCTATGAAAAGAACTCCTGGTTGTTGTATTTGCAGTACAAAAGTGGTGTCATTATCTGCTTACCGGACACTTTATCATTAAGACTGATCAAAGAAGCTTGAAGTATTTACTCGAGCAGAGACTTAATACTCCGATCCAGCAGCAGTGGCTCCCTAAATTACTGGAATTTGATTTCGAAATTCAGTACATGCAGGGCAAAGAAAACGTTGTCGCGGATGCTTTATCGCGCGTAGATGGATCAGAAGTACTTCACATGGCGTTGACTGTTCTAGAATGCGATCTCCTGCAACGTATACAATCTTGTTATGATACGGATACAACATTGAGGGATCTGATCTCTGAACTTAAGGTGAATGGGGCGGCTCATAAGCATTACTCGTGGTCTCAAGATATCCTTCGGCGTAAGAGCAAAATCGTTGTCCCAAACGATGCTGCGATAAAGGATAAGATCTTGGAATGGTTACATTGCTCTGGAAGTAGCGGTCATTCGGGGAGAGACGTAACTCACCAGAGGGTTAAGGGGTTATTCTATTGGAAGGGAATGTCTAAAGACATTCAAACATACATTCGAAGCTGTCATGTTTGTCAACAATGCAAGAGCGATACGGCTGCATATCCAGGTTTAATCCAACCCTTACCTATCCCGGAGACATTATGGACTGATATCTCGATGGATTTTATTGATGGATTACCACTCTCTTATGGGAAATCAGTGATCTTTGTGGTAGTCGACCGTCTAAGCAAGGCAACCCACTTTATGGCCCTTTCTCATCCATACTCGGCAGTGACTGTAGCACAGGCCTTCTTAGACAATGTTTTCAAGCTCCATGGATTACCAAGGTCAATAGTGAGCGACAGGGACGCAGTGTTTCTTAGTGAGTTTTGGAAAGAGCTGTTCAGCTTGCAAGGAGTCTCTTTAAACCTATCGAGTGCTTACCATCCACAAAGCGATGGCCAAACGGAGGTAGTCAATCGATGCTTGGAAACATATCTGCGTTGTATGAGCAGTGACAGACCTTATATGTGGAGTAAATGGCTTCCTCTTGCAGAGTATTGGTACAATACTAACTTCCATACGGCAATTCAAATGACTCCTTTTGAAGCAGTCTATGGACAACCACCTCCAGTACATCTACCATACTTACCGGGGGAGTCTAAGGTAGCAGTTGTCGCAAAGTCTCTACAAGAGAGGGAAAACATGATCTTGATTCTGAAATTCCACCTACTGCGAGCTCAACATCGAATGCGTTTGATGGCAGATCAACATCGTACCGATCGCAACGTGGAGATAGGTGATTATGTGTACGTTAAGCTCCAGCCATACCGCCAAAAATCAGTGGTAATGCGCTCTAATCAGAAGCTTGCTCCTAGATATTACGGTCCTTATAAGGTGATAGACAAGTGCGGAAAGGTGGCTTACAAACTGGAGCTTCCGGCGTTTGTCTCAAGTACACCCGGTTTTTCACATCTCTCAACTGAAACTAAGAGTGGGAAATGTTACAACTTCGACACATCTGCCTTCAGTGGTACAAGACGTACTGATCAAGGAGCCGGAGAGTGTGCTAGAACGCAAAATGGTAAACCGTCAGGGTCGGGCAGTAACCATGGTTCTGGTTAAGTGGGCAAACCAACCGGAGGAGGAAGCAACTTGGGAACTTTTGTTCGAGCTGACAAGAAAGTTTCCTTCATTCAAACCTTGAGGTCAAGGTTTCTTCAAGCAGGGGAGATTTGATACAGGAATCGAAGGTCAACGGTTTACCTTAACCAACGGTCCACGTCAGCTCGTCTATTATTATGTTTTGGTGTTAGGATATACGCAATCTGCGATATATTCTGTTTTGGTGTTTTAGTTTCATAGTTATCTTTATCTTCACGTCTCTATTATAAAAGAGATTGTAACTCTTATGAATTAAGCAATCTAAGAATTATTCTATCAAAGAAACCCTTCTCTCAATCTCTCTTTCTCTTGTGGTGTGTGCTAGCTCTAAGTTAAGTGAATCCTTGCGATTCTCTGCTAGGGAACAGAGTCTCTGTTTTACGAACAAGAGATTCTTGGTTGTGTTGGCGTTTGACAAAGTAACGTAACTTTTACGTTATCATGGCTCAAGTGGAAGAAGAACAGCGGTTCAAGGAAGCAACCGAGGCTAGCAACAAAAGAAAGGTGGAAAGTCTGCGGCTGAAGATCGAAATAGACTTTCAGAGACACAAAGACGATCTCCAGAGACTGGAACAAGGCAAGTCGAAGGGAGAAGCAATGTCTAAGCTGCTTGAAGAGCTGTATAGGCTTGATGGGTCATATGAGAACGAAGCAAACTATGACCGGGAATGTCTGATCTGCATGAAAGATGAGGTTTCGGTTGTGTTTCTCCCTTGTGCACACCAAGTTGTCTGTGGGAGCTGCAGCGATAGCTTCATGAGGGGTACTGTGTATGGTCCATTAAATTTCATCAAGTATATATGAATCAACCACATATTAAAAGGAGCCATAAAATTTACATCTATGAAAGGAATCCAAAAAAGTAATTGCAAGAGCTTCTGAGTAGTAGAGAAGGTTTGGGTCACACTTTTCATAGACACCATAGGCATAGGATGAGGCCTTCATTTTCTGCCTCATATCAATATAGATTATAGATAGAACACAACAAATAAAAAGAATATCTTTAAGATCTCGTCTTTATTTGGGGGAAGACAAAACACAAAGCCAAGGAAGAGTGAGAAACAAAAAGAAAATGGCTCTGAGAATGTGGGTTTCCTCGACAGCAAACGCTCTCAAGCTTTCTTCTTCCGTCTCCAAGTCTCAGCTCTCTCCTGCTTTCTCCATCTCTAGATGCTTTTCCTCAGGTGATTGTGATTGTCTGTGTAGTTATGTGTTACATAGCTTCTGTCGGAAATTGTTGATAGGTGTCTCTGTTTTTTTTCTTTAGTGTTGGAGGGATTGAAGTATGCAAAGTCACACGAGTGGGTTAAACATGAAGGCTCTGTTTCCACCATTGGCATCACTGACCATGCTCAGGTAACAAAGGCTACACCTTTAGGTGTTAAACCGTAAACCCGGGTTCTTGTTTTGTAATCGAACTGTAGAAATAGCTCAAAAACTGGCTAAGAGGAGACATGACATTGATGTTGCAGGGCCATTTAGGTGAAGTGGTGTTTGTGGAGCTGCCAGAGGAAAATGGTTCGGTGAGTAAAGAGAAAAACTTTGGAGCAGTAGAGAGTGTGAAGGCGACAAGTGAGATCTTATCACCGATATCAGGTGAAGTCATTGAGGTTAACAAGAAGCTCACAGAATCACCAGGCTTGGTACGGTTTATAAGTAGTAAGTTACCTCTCAGGTGACAACATATAAAGCAAACTGATTACCAATTTGTGTGTTGTTGTAGATCAACTCAAGCCCCTATGAAGACGGTTGGATGATCAAAGTGAAGCCGAACAACCCCTCGGAGTTAGAATCGTTGATGGGTCCAAAGGAATACACCAAGTTTTGTGAAGAGGAAGACGCCGCTCACTAGGAGGGTTTCTTTGTTGTGTCTTTATGTAGTAGTATCATTTATAATAAGGATTACAATCATGTATATGAATCTTATAAATATTAATATCTTCTTGTCATTTTATTCTTCAAAAAGTGATTTGTTCCACGTACTCTTTTTGACTCCTTCTATATTACTTTTGTAGCCCACAAGCCAAGTTAGGTCTCTGTTGGTTGTATCTACCTTTGACAAAACTTTAACATCCAATGTAATAGAAGTTAGGCATGAAGACATACATAACGACACAAGGTAATATACAAAAGAAAATCGAAACACGAAGCACACATATATATGCGCCCACACAGACAGAGATGCACTGAAACAGGACATAACTTTCCAATGGAGATCAAGATATGGGTCTCTTTAATCGTAGTTTGTGCGATTACGACCTCGGGTTTGGGGGAATTTGGAGGACCATTAGTGAAGGGTTTCTACAAAGAGAGTTGCCCATTAGCAGAAGAAATCGTGAAGCATAACGTTGAGGTTGCTGTTCTCAGAGATCCTCGTATGGCTGCTTCTCTTCTTCGGCTTCACTTCCACGACTGCTTTGTATTGGTTAGAAATCACTCCTTTCTTGCAGATTCTTGAGTTTTTGCCTCAGTTGTCTATGATTTCATTACGTTTACAAAAAGTTTTGAGGCTCTGTTTTTAGGGTTGTGATGCGTCTGTGCTCTTGGATACACATGGAGACATGTTGAGTGAGAAACAAGCAACTCCTAATGTGAACTCTTTGCGTGGGTTTGAAGTAATTGATTACATAAAGTACCTCCTTGAAGATGCTTGTCCTTTAACCGTCTCTTGTTCCGATATCATCGCCATGGCCGCTCGTGACTCCGTCTTCCTGGTAATTTCCCCCTCACTCTTCTTCATGGTGTTTCATAAAACAAAATTGATTGCTATATATTTTCAGAGAGGTGGACCATGGTGGGAAGTTTTCCTAGGGAGAAGAGACTCACTGGCGGCAAGCTTCTCCGGCGCAAACCAATATATTCCGGCACCAAACACTTCCCTCGAGGGCCTCATCATAAACTTCAAGCAACAAGGCCTTAACATTCAAGATCTCATCGCTCTTTCAGGAGCTCATACAATAGGTAAAGCGAGATGCTTGAGCTTCAAGCAACGTATTGTTCAACCAAACATGGAGCAAACATTCTACGTCGATGAGTTCAAGAGACACAGCACATTCCGGCGAATCTTACGGTCACAGTGCAGAGACTCTAGCCGCGACAACGAACTGTCACCGTTGGATCTAGAGACACCGGCTTACTTTGATAACCATTATTATATGAATCTTTTAAAGGGAAGAGGGTTGTTGATTTCGGATAACGTCTTGGTTACTGAAGATCATGAAGGAGAGATCTTCAAGAAGGTTTGGGAATATGCAGTGGATCAAGATCTTTTCTTTTTAGATTTTGTGGAATCTATGTTGAAAATGGGTAGTATAAATGTTCTTACAGGTATTGAAGGTGAAATTAGGGAGAATTGTAGATTTGTCAATATCTGAATAAAGGAATCTAACACTAAAATTGATTTTGGAGCTTATGTTGCCTTACAAATCCGCCAAATTTACTAGTTCGTTTTTTTTTTGTAATTATGTTAATATCATTAATGAAAAATGAATTGTTAGGTGTTAATAAATAAATAAATGAATTGTTAAGTGTTACAATTTGCTAACACAAATTGCTTGACCTAAAAGCAGTTTTCACGCCAAAAAAAAAGATTAAAACATGAGAAATATGTAGTGTTCAAAAAAGTGCTATGCGCTAGTCAGGCGGTAACCTAACGTCTAGTACGTAGAACTTTTAATCGGAAGCCTAGATTATAACTAAGCGGCCTAATCGTTTACAAGATTAAACAATATATTAAATATAGATAACAAAATATATGAAATATCATAATTTATAAATAATATAATTCACATTAATTTATTATTATAAAATTTTATAATATAATATATAAATTATGATGATTTATAAATAATAAATATTATATTAATTTATTATTATAATGTTATGATTTTTTAGACGGATTAAAAGTTAATCGCCACGGTTTATGGAGACTATCGCCTAGGTGGGGACTAAGCGGCCGCCTAAAACGCTTTTTAAAACACTGGAAATATGACATTCAACTATTTCCGTCTAAGCTCAAGAGCAAATGAAGCAAAAGTTGATAAACATCTCGAAGTTCTGGAATGGCGCAGTCGGTCTCGGAAAAAGCAACGGCCGAAGAAGACTAAAGAACCAGTGGAAAAAGTTGAGGAAGTTGTTTCATCCAATAACCTGTGAAACATAGGTCTATTCGACAGCAAAATCTAGAGCGCCGAACCAGATTGTCCTCCACATCTAATAATCAGTCTCATAAAACTCATGGATCCAGCCTTATACCACATAATTATACAAGCTAATAGGGCTTAATAGTCGAAGCATCACCATAACCGCAACCTTATTAGTTGACAATTTCTTTTTCTTTTTTCCCTAAAACCATAGACGAACTACTTTCGTGTTAGCACTTAGAAATACCTTGGACATTCGGATTCAGATAAAAGTGTTAGGACCAAATCAATTATTTTAGATTTTTGTATTCAGTTAAGTTCTATTCAAATTCAGATTCGGTTAAGTTAGGTTATCACAAATATAGTAAAAAAACTAAAAAAAATAAAATCAATTTGGTTAAATTTTGACAAATATGACTATATTTTAGGTATTTAGTTATTTTTTATCAAAAATAGATTAATTGTTGTAAATATGGTTAATAAAATTATATTAAATATAAATATAATTAATATTTTGGATATAAATTAATTTTTGTATGCATTTAGATATTCTATTGGTTTTGGATTTGGTTTGGTTTTTTTTATTACAGATCGAATATAGGTTTGGATATATGGTTAGCCCAAGCTTCCCCTCGGGGGGAAAACTGCTCGGTTGGCTTGATGAACACTCACGCATGATCGGCTGGAGCTGGGGACTTCGGGCCATAGCCCAGCGTCCACACATAGCCCTTTGACTCTCGTTCTTTCACGACAGGGAATCTAGTTACTCTTTGGGAGAGGTGATACAAGAAAATATTTGAAGGTATTCTAAATATCTTTATTATTTAGATAATTATGATTTATTTGTATTTTATTAATATTTATATTTGGTGTTTATTATAAATAAGCACTTAAAGAGCTTGTTTAAGCCTGTGAAAAAATCTAAAAATTCTAAGAGCTTTTGTTAAATCCCTGGGAGGAGGACTATCAAACCCAATGTTTTTAAAACCGGACCGATCCGACGGTCAGATCGGGTTGAACCGCGAACCAGAAGTATACTCGGGTTGGGTTGATCATAAAACATAACGATAGCTGGACCGGTTAAAAAACCGGATTGGACCGCCAAAAAACCGGAAACCATATCAAACCTGATTAAACCATATCAAACCTGATTTTATAAAAAAGGTTATTTTATATTTTGTTAATTAATTTTTCTTTCCTAAACAATAAAATATAGTTATATTAGTATTCAATATTTATTAAAAAGTAAGATTAAATATGTTATTATGTTGTTGATTTAACATTTAAACATTTAAAATATTTTTTTAATAATTATTACATATGTTTTTAAAATTTATGATTATTGTAAAATTTTATAAAATAGTTTTATTAATAAAATTTTAATAATTTTTTAATAATTTTATTAAATTATCATCAAACCCGGTCAAATCCGGTCGGACCATATTAACCTATAATCCAAGAGTTTTGCCGGTTCAGTCGCCGGTCCGGTTTTAAAAACATTGTTCAAACCCTCCCTTCCGCTAAGGTAATTTGATTAAAAGATTACTAATAAAAATATTCTGGTTTTCACAGAGTAGGTTAGCTTCCTTCAGGTCATATTATTCTGCGTTGTTGATTCAAAGAGTACAACATCATTCAACGATACTTTTATGGTGCGAATGCTAACAAGTATTACCCACCTCCGAATATTAGTAAATCGCTCGAGACAAGTAAAGATATTAATCTAAACAAAAAGATTTAGTAAAAGAATTTCATCTGGGCATCAGTTTATCATAAAGTTAGCATCAAGAAGATCAGACGCAAATTACCCATGAAATATAATTTCATCATATGCCCAGCTAGACTGATAGAACTTTTAGAAGAAAAAAACTCATAAAACCAACAACAAGAAATTCGAATATGTTCAAAATTATAAAGAGGAAGAAACTTCGAATCTGAGAAAATCAGTTCTCCAAGGTGAATAAAACATCAATATAACATCAGTCGCAAATTACCCATTTGTTTTATGAGATTCATCATATTCCCAGATTCATATCTTTTCTGATTAAACAAAAATAAATTAAACACGAAATTCAAAAAATTTAAAAGGTTTTTTCTGAGTCGATCAGAACCTGTCGAGATATCACAATAACATCACAGATTTCAGTGGATTGACAGACGTGTGAAATTTATATCATCACCTCGACTCAAAACCCATAAATTTCTAGATTTGAAAAACCCAAAGCAAACAAACAAGCTTATTTTCTCAACTGAAGAACAAAAATTTTATTAGGAAAAAAACACAGAACTTCTTAGAGAATGTGTTTAACCGACAAGGATGAAGAACATGAACTTTTTCATCACAGCCGATTGAATAAATTTGTAGGAACGAATCAAGAACAGAGTTAATTGACAACCGAAGAAGATGATTAACACAGAACACAATCGGCTTTTCTTACAATTGTGTTGCGATATAGGGTGTACATAAATATAAGATGAGGCGGGATTAGAAGAAGAAGCCCTAATTAATTCTTCTTGTTGGGCTTTTTGGGCTGTACAAATGAATAGATATATCTAACTTTTATGGGGTTCATCGCTAGTATGGGCTTTGTTGGTTACCTCTCATGTAGAGTAGAACCTGAGAATTAAGGATGGACCAAGTAAATTGTAAGTGCTAGGTGTTAGTGCTGTGGTGATCCAAGGTTTAGTGCATAAAATGTCTAATCAAAAATTTAAATTGTAACTAGACGATTTAAACGTTTACAAAATTAAACAATATATTAAATATAAATAATAATATATAAAAAATATCATGATTTATAAATAATAAATTTTATGTTAATTTATTATCATAAAATTTTATAACAATATATAAATTATCATAATTTATAAATATTAATTATAATTTACTTTATTATTATAATATTATGATTTTTATGAATTAAAGATAATCCACACAGTTTATTGGAGTCTAGCATTTTTATGCCGGGCGTAAGCGGTCTATCTAAAATGCTTTTTAGAAGACTGCCCTTGTTTAGTTCATTTTGGTACGTGCCGAAAACAAGCAAACATTTTCGATGGAATTATTGACACTTTTCAATTTATTTGGTCAAAGTAATCTAATAATACGTAATGACAGCCTATTTTCAACCTGTTAACAAGATTTTGAGTCAATTTGCGCCATATTAGATAATAGGTTAAGAGATGATAAATTAACTTAGAACCTTGTGTATACTACCATAAATCAAAATCGGCTCAAGATCCATTTGTACATCCACAATGATACGTGGACCAAATAAGAAAAAAAATAAGCTAAAAAAGACAAAAGCAAAAAAACTTGGTGACGCAAGGTTAGAACTTGGAACATAAACTGTGATCATCTTTAAAACCCGATTGTAGACCGACCCTTAAACCGACTAACAAAAGCAAAGAAAACGTTCAAATGATGCAATGAGACTGAGATGAGGAGGTCAAAGAAAAATGCTGCTGACAGAGCTATCATCATGGACACGCCAAATCGTCTCACCAAGAAGATTAGCCACCGATAAAATAGTCAACTGCGGGAAGTAATTCTTCTCTGCTACCGGTAATGTGTTTGTCACTATCACTTCTTGAAGCAAACCTCCTGATAATCTCTCTATCGCAGGCGGGCTAATTCCATTTGATTCATTAGAAACTATACAAATGCTTCATTGAAACAGTTCAAGAACAAGAATATCGGTTTAACAGATTACCTGAAAACTGCATGCGTGCAACAAGCATAGACCTCCCGAGCACCCTCCTGGTGTAACAAAGCTGCTCCTTTTACAATGGTTCCTGAAAAAAAGAACGGTTCTTTTAGTGATCTTGAACGGTTTCTCTGTAGCATGTTTCTTCAAAGAGTGTTGTTTTTACTAACCAGCAGTATCGATCATATCATCAACCATTACTGCCACCTTCCCTCTTACATCACCAATTAGGTTCATCACCTGAAAAGAATGTACATAACTCATGTGAACTTGTGGGGAAGCAACAGGTGTTGTTGAGCAAGCTCTGAGTTACCTCAGCAACATTGTGTCCGGAACGCCTTTTATCGACAATGGCAAGTGGTGCATCTGATAATTTCTTTGCAAAAGCGCGTGCTCTGGCTACTCCACCAACATCCGGAGAAACCACTACCAAATCTTCTGAGGAAATTGACTTGCTAGCTAGATAATCAAGTATCACCGGCTGGAAAAATATTAAACGCACAATGGATCTTAAGTATACAAGTGTGTATAGAGGAGATGTTGTAGCTATCAAGAACGTGGCTTTAGAGATGTACCTGGCAGTACACATGGTCCACTGGAATGTCAAAATAACCCATTGACTGTCCTGAATGAAGATCACATGCAAGAACTCGATCTGCACCAGCTTCTGTGATAAGGTTAGCAACCAATTTGGCAGCAATGGATTCACGCCCTTGTGTCTGCAAGCAGCAAAAAGACACATAAGATGAGCTTTATGATATTGTCAAGAACCCTCTTGTCAAAGCAGGTAATCTGTTCACCTTCCTGTCAGCTCTTGCGTATCCAAAATACGGAATGACAGCTGTTACTTTCTTGGCAGATGCTCTTCTACAAGCATCTATCATAATCAAAAGCTCCATGAGATTCTCATTTGTTGGAGTACAAGTAGGCTGCACCAGATAAACGTCACATCCCCTAACGCTTTCTTGCAACTGAACGTAGATCTCTCCATCAGCAAATCTCTTAATGTTGATCTTGCCGAGATCCAAGCCCATATACCAAGCGATTTCCTGTGAAAGTGCTGGATTTGCAGTACCAGAGAACAGCTTGAGTCTGCTGGTATTGGTTTTGTTGACTGATTTCTCCATCCGGGCAGATTCCAAGAACTTTAAAAGTGTCCTCTCGTTAATGATTGGGATACTTGGCTTCCCATTCCCCACATTCAATGACTCGGACAGATCACATTTCTAGCAACGAGAACAACAAAAACCAATCAGACAAATCTAAAACCAAAGCCAGAAATTTATATACTTGTTATTTTCAGATTCCATTGGCAAAAGAAACGACACCAACATACAAACACTGACGAAAGAGACAAACTTTGTATCAAAAATATCACAAATTCAAACTAGACAAGATGGGTGATAGGTTCTCCACTCAATCTATGAATCTCAACTCTGGAAAAGGTAATAGAGAGACTAAACAAAGAAGAAGGATCAAAAAGCAGAATCAACACCAGTCCAAATTCTATGAGAACGAAAATTATGAGCACTGCTTACAACACAAGCGAAGACAGAGTTCCGGGAGCGAGACTGAGAAGTCCTGAACGAGAGAGAAGAGCACGAGGAGAAGAAAGTCGAGGACGAAGAGGCTATATACGACGGCGTTTTAGCGGCGGGAGGAATCGACTTTGCTAGCGACGCCATCTCAGCAATACCTCACTTTAACAACCTCTGGCTCAAGCAGAGTATTAAACTCTCCCAGAACGAATTCGGGAGACTAGGGTTTAAAGATTGACGAGATTAGAGCGAGAAGGAAGAAGAAAAGAACAAGCTTGATGGCTCTCTTCTTCTCCTTCTCCGAGTTTGTGTGAGACTCTTGCTCGAATTTGGTTTTTATTTTTCTGGAAATGGTTTGGTTGGTGTGTAAGAGTTGTCAATAAAACGACATCGTTTGCTTTTGCAGGCATCCCATCCTATAATAATGGATTGAAGGCGTCTGGCTGGGACTAACTTGGAATATCTTTCTATCAAATCAATATGATATACTGTACTTATTATGTCACTAGATTTTGGATTGACCAGACCTTTTTAATAGAATGTTGTATATGCAAACAATTCAATCCAACCACTTTTGATTATTCAACTACAATGTGGGATTGAAATTTATTGGTACAACAAGCATAAATAATATGCGGTTAATTCCTCGTGCCATATCCCTTCGTAAACCGAAGTTGGTAGATCCGGTTCAGAGTTGGCTTTTCAAAGAAAAAACCAAACTGGTACAGAAAAACTATCTAATCCATTGCTCAAAAGGTAATAATGGCGGTTCTCGATCCCTTCCAACTATCGAAGTAGGACTTATATTCTCAATACGCCTCCTCAAAATAATGTTTTTTTGAACCTTAACCTCGGAATGTTCGGGGTTGGATCAACAACCACTTTGGACATAGGTTGTCGATGATTGAATCAACTTTTGGTCGGATCGGGTTGGACTACATGGATCGGGCTTTGATACCATGTTACGTTGTATGGGCTTCCAAACTAAAATCAATTGGTGATAAGTGGAATAGCTCGTATACCTTATACATTACTAATGATCCATTCTAACTACCGATGTGAGACTTATGTCCCTAATAGATAAAAGACAACAATACTTGGGAAGAGAAACCAGTAAAATGACACTTATTCTTTATTCGTCTCGAGATTCTATTCTGACTATAGATCTTTATTACATTGAATATCTATTGCTATAAAGAACACACACAAAATGGAATTTATTGGTAAACTAGACTTCAAATCCTCCTAATGTATGAAGAATCACCAAGCCATCATGTACCCTGCAGCTTCATGATACGGAGTAACTTCATCAAACGAGACACAATTTCCTGTTTGGTCATGTCTTCCTTTGAACTTCCCATTAACATCCGTCGTCTTACCCATGAAATATCCGGTAGAATATGACCTCGAGAATCTCCAAGTCGAGGATTCCAAAAGCCTTGTGCTTGAACTAGTGTTAGTAGGGTTATTATCCTCGAACATGACACCGTCTCCTGTTTGGTAATGTTTTCTTTTGATCTTCACATTGACATCCGTCGTCTTAACCATGAAATGCCCCGTAGAATGTGATCTCGTGAATCGCCAAGACGAGGGTTCCGGAAGCCTTTTGTTTGAACTAGTGGTAGGAAGATTTTCTTCTTCATGGTTTAAGTCTTGAATAGTAATTGTGACCGTGTTGTGCAAAGATTCATGGCTTCCAGATCCGACCAGTCCCGGGTCTAACTCACACCGACAAACAGGACAAGTCTTGTGTAACTCAAACCAAAGATCAATGCAACTTGAATGAAATCCATGACGACAAACCGTTATGAGTCTTACGGTGTCTTCATCAGAAAACTCTGATAAGCAGATAGCGCATTCCGTACCGTGGTTTTTCATTGTTGAAGATGAATATAGAAAGGCAGGAAAGGACTTGATGATAAATGGGTCGAGGCCGGTGTTCTCAGGAGGAGTGGTAACGTGGATTAGGTCACCGTAGGGTGTTCTCTGAAGGGTCCAAGCTGAGAACAACCGATTCAGAAGACATCGCCAGAAGAAGAGAGAGAAGAATCCGGCGACAATGAGAAAGAGAAGAACGCCGGTTAAAACTATGGTGACGGGCATGGTAAGGCTAGGGAAAACATTAGGATCTGGTATTGTTGTTGTTGACGCCATTTGGAGATTGATACGGCCGGATGAGGAACACTCCGGCTTAAACTAGTTTTGTAAATTGCTTGGGGGAGAAGAAAGGTTTTTGTTCTGTGAGAATTGGTTGCGAGAAAGAAAATATTGGTTTGAGTTGAGAGAAGTGAGGAGAAGTAAGTGGCTATGCAAGAGACACATCAGTGGCTTTGCTTGGCAATTTGAGCGAGTTTTGTGTGACAGTTCAAAAAAAAAACAATTGTAAAAATTACTAATATATTTAATAATTGATTTGAGGTTTTGTTGTTGGAATATTCCATTTAAATCCTTATTTTAAAGTTTAATTCCCTTAAGTTCATTGTTGGAGAAGCAATAACATTTATTTCCACATTTTCCTACTGTTCTATATTTTTAATACAAAAGTAGTTAGGGATTATAGACTTATAATCTTACACGAGCCAAAAAATCAACATTTAGGTCCTGAATGTAAAATGCGAAACCAAAAAAACGCACGGCGTATTAAAATCTTTGTCACCGTTCAAGCTACTTTTATGTCATTGATTTTTGTAAAAAAAAAGATAAATAAAATAAAATAAAAAATAGAGCCGGACAATTTGTGCTAAAACACACTTAAAGATAAAAGAAGTTTATGAGGTGTGGTTAGATTTGTACTGTTGCTGCTTTTTCCTATTTTTTTTCTTTCCAAAAAAAAATTGTATACTTCAAAATATCTTATGTGCACATAATAAAATACAGTATACATTAAAATTAATAGTTAAAAATTATAATATGAACACATTGTTTTCTTTATACAATTTTAAAAAGAAAATGCCAAAAAAACAAAATTGGTTATATTTTGATTTTTTTTGTTCTAAATAGATTATCTAGTTCGATTATACTGATAAAGTTAATAAAAATGTAACGAACTGTAACCGACCCGAACCATTATTTAGTTTTTATAACTAAAATTACTTTATACCGATTTTAAATTTGATATCGAATTATACAAAAAATAGAAAATAACTAAACCAAACCAAGCTGAATTATCTCAAAATAATCGAATTTACCTAAAATTAACTTAATTATTCAAATTTCTTTCTAAAAACTGAAAGTTTATTTATTATTACAAGATATGAAATAGCTAAAATAACCGAAACTCAAATCTAATTATACCAAAATAAAATTGTTTTCAATAAATTATTTTAATGTTTTATTTAAATATTTATTTAATTCATATCCCGCACCACTTATTGCCATTTTACCATACAAATGTTTATCTTGTACCGCATATAGATTTTTGTCACCATTCAAACATTTTTATGTACCGCTTGTTCCGCATAGTGCATTTCTTTCGTAAAAACCGCACTTTAACCATTCCGCATCGTCTAATCCGCTTATTATGCACCGCTTGATCAGCTGTCACCATTCGAACCTTAGATATTCTAATTTTAAAAATATTAAATTTGAACCTATGACAGAGAGGAAACATCCCTTATGGCATCTCCAACCTGTTGCTATATTTTTCATCTAAATGTTATAATAGAGGAAAATGAGCTCAAACCAATGTTTTTAAACCCGACCCGGACAACAAACCGGACTGTCTTCCGGATCACCGGGTCATCGGGTCAACCGCGGATCAACCTCGGTCCAAAAACTAATGAGATTTATATATATATATATATATATATATATATATATATATATATATATATATATATTGATGTGTAGTCTCTTTAATCATACAATACACCATTTTATTAAAATGTATAAACCATACGTTAAAAAAATCAATATAAGAATGTTTGTAATGAAGAATAAAAACACCACAATCCCATAAATTTGGAGAAAGAAAATAGAAAAAAGTTTTTTTTAACATAGTTATAACTAGTAAAGCACCAATAATAAAAATAAATTAAAAACATATCACATCAACCAATCTCGATTATCTTTATCCTTCTTATTCTTCAGGCGGCATAGTAAAGTCTTCATCAAATTCTAAAGAACCAAGATCACATAGTTTAGCCAATCTTACATACAACTAAGTAGATGAAATGTTTATTGTTTCAAGTTTTCAATTACTAAATCTAAAACCCTATATTTTATCACATTAAACGTTCTCACTGGTTTAAAAGGTTTAAAATTTTTCCATTATCTGGGTTGATCGGTTCGACCGATCCATCGGTCGCAAATAAACTGTGGATTTTACGGTTTTTCTGAATTTTTAACTAAGCGGTTTTTGCTCATAACCCGATCCGAAATATTTATCGGGTCATTGGGTTTACCGATTCGATCGCGGGTCCGGGTCGGGTTTCAAAACATTGGCTCCAACCCACCTCTATATGTTGCTCTAAAATAGAAATTACTATTTTTTCTATATATAAAAGAAGAAATAACATTCTTCTATAATATAGTCAAACTTTTTATTTGTATAATTGTCTTTTAATTTTTATATTTTATAATTATAACCAAAATGAATATAAAAAATTATTGCATTGTTGATCTTATACATATATGCAATTTCTTTGTTGCTTTTTAAATATTTATATTTTTATAAAAGTTTTGTAAAAGAAAAAAATAAAAGTTTAATTTGTAACTTTTAAAAACAAATTGTATTATTAGTAAAAAAAATTATTTTAGAGAATATTCATTTTAGAGGAAAATATAGAGGAATACATTGGAGTAAAACTTACCTCTGTTATTTTTTTATAATAGAGGCAAATATAGAAAAATACAGATGGTCTTATTAACACAATGCCACCACTCATTTACTATTTTCTACTTGTTACAGTTTGATTTATATTTATATTGATTTGTTTTTTGTTTAGGCAAGATATTTCAAACAATTTTGGGTTATATAGTAACTTAGTGATATATTTTTCAAGCAGTACTTCCATGATTTTATTGTTGTTGTTTTCCTTTCAATCCAAGATTGTGAGTTGTACTTGACATATTCACTAAAAGGTAAAAACATTGTCAGTAAATTATACACAATTGTATTTGAAAAATATCCTGAGACTTTCCAAACCATAATGCCATTGGCCCATTGGTTCTAGCCTGAGACCAAACTCCACAAAATCAACTTCAACCTTATTTTGCAGCAGATTGATGGGATATCCTAAATAAATCAATTACACATGATGCTTAGATATCTCTGAGAAAGCGAATCCAATGACAAAGTAGCTTCGGGTTCAAGTCATTAACATTAAGCCCACTTTCGAAGAACAACAAATAATAAGAGGAAACTGCGTCATCAAGATAAATAAAGGTAAACGTAATTAACCAAACGAGCCAATGATGAATCGCCACGTATACAGTGAAAGGGTCACGGACCACGGTGATGAATGATGGTGGGCTTAAGTGACAGTCGTCATTATGACAGATCGCGTGGCATCACTTTTCTTCTCATCACCAAATGCCTCAATTTCAATCAGATATTCATCAAGTGGGGTCCCTAATGATGGCGTTATACTTGGCATTAGGTTTCAGGTTCGACTCCTTCTTCGCTGTTTTTTGGACTTTAGTTCAATCGGTTTGGATAATATATGTGGCTGATTGTATAATTTAATAATATTGTTGTTGTTGTAAGACAATCATTCACCCTCAACTTCAGGACATCAAGAAGCTCCTTGTTCTTAACATGGGTATCTAAAATTAAAACAATAAAAAAAGAAAAGTAAGAGAGAGAGTGTTATGGGGTTCTCAATAAGAAACTTGGATATGAATCTTTGGTATCTTAACTAGATACCCATTTCACATGTGTCAACATATAATTTGTTGTATAATTTTTGAAAATTAAATTTTAATTATATAATAAACTAAATTAAAAATATTAATTTAATATTGCTAAGAACCCCATGTTAAGATACCAACCAATGCAGATGCTCTAAGCGCTCTAACTACGAGTAATTAAGTAAAAATTGGGTAATTGCGTACCGAGAGAGGGAGGACCAGGGAATATTAAACCGAAGCACGAGGCTCTGTAACGGTCCAAAAATTCCAGCTGGATAGCATCATAACTACTCCTAGAGGCGCACTCTAACCTACTCTACTTCAGTCAACGGTAACATACGCCTAACATACACAGCGTACTCTAGCATGGCGGTTATTCCATCGCCGGCCGGTTTTATTATTAACCGGCGAGGCTAAATTTCGAATTCATCTCTATCCATTACTCCATTAGTTATAACTTATAACAGAAACGCGACTTGCGATTTTTAAATTTGAACGAACAAATGGATAGGCAAGTTACGAAGAAAATTCTAGAGGACGATAAAGATGTGAACAAAAAAGCTAGAAGTTGGCTGTTTTCCGGTGAGAGGTTCGGCGACGGGGAAGTGATTTCGACGCGAAGCTTTCTGTTTCTTTTAAGTTCCTTATGCTACTACGGATAGCCAGAGCGTCGGCACTGATCATCAACCCAGAGATTTCGCCATTTTCGTCGGATTCTAATTGAGAAAAAAACAATCAATCAGGAACTCAGATTCAGATTCCAGAGTAGGGTAAAAGGTAGAATTCATTCAAGTGTGAGAGATTGAATCTAATCTGCATTTTACCTAGATGTTTTGATGGACGCATGAATCCATTAAACTGAGCCAAATCTGAGAAAATTCGAAACAAAAAAAAACGATAAGAAACAATAAATCAAAACCACTGAATCGTCGGATTTCGATTGGAGAACGAACCTGATTGCGACGGAGCATGAGAAGAGAGGTAGAGGATGACAAAACAGATAAGAGTGAGAACGGGAATGAGGTGGACGAGCTTCTCTCGCTTCGGATGCGTCGTCCCGAAAGACGATTGCCGCGATAACCTTCTGGGCTTCAAGTCCTTGAGCTCGTGATCGTCGTAATCTGCAGCGGACGACGGCGAAGAAGGCGGAGAGGAGACTGATTCTTTCCGTTTCAAGTCATTGAGATCACAGCTATGGAGCTTCGAAGGTGATGAGTCTACCGAAAGCCTCTGCATCGCCGACAGAGAGAGAAAGGAAAGGCTAGAGAGAGAAATCTCAGTGAAAGATTTCGTATCAAATAGATATTTAATGAGTGAGTTAACCACAACAAATAGATAAATAGGCACATGATTATCGTATTAAATAGGAAATAATTACTGTCTCTTTTTTTAACTAGGAAATAATTACTGTCATGAGACTATATGATTTCTTTCTAAATTCTAGTAACGCGTAGCTGTCGTATCTATCTGCTACTCATTTACTTTGAAAACTAAATATTCAAAAGATTTTTAAGTAATTTTACAAATTCTGATCATTTTGGATAAATTTGGAAATGAAGATAATTATCCGGCGAATATTTTAAAGGGAAACTTAATTTTTTTATGAAACAAATTAAACAGAAAATCTTAATTATCTTGATCCGAGAATTTTCGATAATTCGAACCGGGTACGGCCAAAAATGGACAAGGTTGGCTGTTAAGAAGATTCTATATAGGCGTTTTTCAGGGTTACATAAGCCCAAGCCCATTAACACTTCAAAAGTATTATCTTGTCAAACAAGTAAAATGGACGGTGAGGATTGCATCGCAGATCAAGCAACCCGGTACTATAACCCAGAAAGGCTACCTGTGATTGGAAAATTTCCGGCGGCTCTCGGAGGATTGTTATAGAGTATATTCGAATACGTTGAGGAAGAAGATAGGAAGGAGAAGCAATGGTGTTGTGGGAGTTAGCTCTGGGAACAGCGTACTTCTTGGGACTGAGACGGACTTACCGTCTCGCATTGAAGATCCAGCGTCGGATTGTTAGCCCTAATCATCCGAGGGTCCGAGAATTTCTGCATAGGTAATGTTTCTTACGAAATGATTCGTCTTTACTTCTGGGATTCCGCGTCGGTTTGCGATTTGGTTTGCTTCTGATGTTGGTTTGATAGTGCGTTTGAGCTACAGATTTTGAAAGTAGAATCAAGAGGTAGCTTAGTCTTATTTTGATGGTGTGGAATGCTGAACTAGCTTATCTTTCCAAGGAAACCATTGAATGGAGGTTATCAGATCTCGTAATACATTGCTTGAACCATTCGATGTGAGATTCAAGAATTGTGTGACACCATAGTCCTTTAAGTTTTGTTTCGAGGGGTAGGATTTAGAAAGTAAAATCAAGAAGGAGACTAGTATTCTTTAGATGATATGGATTTGTTGAACCATCTAATGGAGGTTAGTAGATCTTGTAACTACATACATTGCTTAAACCATTTGATGTGATAGTGTGACATCAAATTTTGATGCATTTCTTCGTAGAGATAATTAGATAGATCTCGGATGTTTGCTGGATTGATATGGAGGAATTGATTGAAATGTCTGCAGAGAAAATATTTGTTGATGCTAAGGTTATACCGTCAATAGATAAACGATATGGTTAATTTAGTAATGAGTTGTGAATACGATATATCCAATCATCGATTAATAAGATTGATGTCTTAACTTGCTCTCTCCTGCCTTCTTTATATGTAGGAGGACTCATCAAATCTTTGATATGGCACTAAGGGTCCACAAGAACATACAAGAGAGGGACATGGAAATTGGTCGGAACCTTGGAAACTGGATTCTCCGAGGGCTCGACCGGATGAAGCCATCAGCGCAAGTTCTACGGCCAAAACATATAGAGCCAAGCATAGGCAATGCGAAGAGACTTTTAGAATCAACCCGTATCAAACCGCATGCCAACACGCAGACACCTCAGAACCGTGAAGTTGGTAGGAACTTGTTCTTGTCCTTAAGGAACCTCCGGCCCAAGTTATTCCCGACTGTGTCAATGATAATGAGGCCGCCAAGACCCACTGGAAGTACCACTCAGTACAGGCCTTACAGTGAACTCAGTCTTATTAAACCGATCTATGCTAGAGGCGGGTTTGATGGTGTTATCAGGAAGGACATTTTGCAGTGGATGGGGCAGAGATGAAGCTGCCAAAATTAACTGTTCTTTAATAAGAGGTTGAATATTCGGAAATTCTCCAGGAGAATCCAAAAACTTAATACTAGTTTTACTTGACCGACACGATTATCTTTTCGACCAAATTACAACCAGACATGTCCTGTGAGAGATTCTGTGTTGTAGTGATCAAGACAACAAAATAAGATATAGTTTCTGGGTTTTTCAATCTTTGGTATGATCACTCTCAATTAATTCTTTGTTTCATAAGCTTCATGTTTACTAATTTTGTGACAAACATTTAAGGGAAACGATCTGGTACACTAATTTGCATTCAGGATTATTATGAAGATGTCTCTGTAGTGATTATTATTTTTACATGAAGCCTGCTATACACATTATGTTTCAGAGCTCAAGCAGAGAGCTACCTTCTCTCCCAAGCACGAAAAGTCCACCATCCCCTCTTGAAATCCTGAGATCCTTGTCGAGATAGGTGGTCAAGAGCCAAGAGCTGGCTCGGTTACCTGGAAACGGAAGCTTGAGAGGTGCCTGACCGGAGATTGCCCGTGAAATGTTTGCTGCCACATCTTGTAAAGGGTTCAAAGATTGCTTCAGCAACGAAAGGCTAATCTGCTGCCCAAAGACGGCCACACTCTCCGGGAGATCCACACTTGATTTGATCTCCGGAGGTTTTAGCGTACCTTCTTTGAAAGAAACCTAACATTCACCAAACATTAATAGAAACAGATGATGATACTACTACTACTTAACAAAGAAACCTTAATTGACTTAGTTTTGTTGCGTGTAAGTTTTGTGATTGACTGGTTGTACCTTAACGAATAAAAGTGTGAATTTTTGCAAGTTACCTCAATTCTAGAAGGGCTTCGAACTTCAAATGAAGCAGAAGCACTGAATGAGAAATCTGCAAATGGGCTGGAGAGTGTAGTGGAGTTGTCTATACAGAGATTCTTTGTGTCTATAGACTGGCTTATACTTTTCACTTTCAACAAAGGTGTCGAACCCGCAGCTAGAAGAGGCAGCAACTCAGAGAACGCAGTGTACCTGTTTCATAACCCAAAGAAACAAAAACCAACTGTAATGGTCGATTATAGTGAAAAATTCCTGGACCATTATGATCAATCAAAGTTTCAACAATGTCTCATTCTCATGTAGGAGGATCAGAAACTATCTCAAACGAGCAAATCTATTCAGTGTTGCAATTCTCAGTCGCAGTCTAATAAGGTTATTGAATTTATCCACCAAGGACAACGATCTAAGTAAGATTCGTTTCCAGTTAGAGTAAAGGGACTTACAGCAAAACCCAGTTGCCGTCGAGAAGGTCCGGATTCTCTACCGGAGCCGGAGTAGGATTCAGAGCTTCCAATTGATTCACGAGCTCCAATACTTCCGCCCGAACTTCTGACCCAGCCCGGAACCCTAATTCAGTTCCGTACACCGTATCCGCCAAACACCTTTTCAGCTCCCAAGCCTTGTCGGACACCGCATTTCCGTTTCCGGCGTCGACTTCAGCTTCTCCGCCATCTCTTTCCTCCCACTCGTCCTCGTTGGTTGGTGGATCCGAGTCCGCAAACCGGGTCCCGGACTCCTCAGGTTGGGGTTCGGATTTCTCGCCCCATTCGTCCGTAACCACAGGCGCATTATCCGGCTGAGATTCGGGTTGATTCTCAGCTCCTGTTTTCTTGCCCCATTCATCTGTAAACACATACACAGCTTCCGGCTCGGAGTCTGATTCCAAGGGCCGAGAAGAACGGATTTCGGAAAACCTGAGAGGCCTGGGACGATGACCAAATGAGAAAGAGAGAGAGTTAGGTTTTAGGGAGATAGAAGGAGAAAAGGGCTTGCTAGCGGAGGAAACAGAGAAGACTGAAGGACGGGAGGTGGTGAAGAGCGTAGCCATGGCTGATCTCTGTGTTCTTCTTCTCGCTTTGCGAGGAGTCTGGGAAAGAAGATTACTAAAATCTCAGAAAAATATCACACGAAATTTAGATGACCGACCACAAAAAAACCGAATCTAAAACTAAAAAAATAATCAAATAAACATACGGCCCTATAATGACGTAATATTTGGGCCTAAATTTGGACTAACTTTGTGGCCTAGGCCCATTATAACGATCGATACTTCGTCTCCCTCCCTTATCCGTGTAGTTGTTTGAAACCACACCATCAATGGCTACTTTTTCTTCTTCAACTGCCTCTGGTCTGGCTTCAATCTTCTACTCTCCTTCCCTAAACCCTATCACCGGTCAACGGATCCTCTCTTCTCCGACTCGGATTCGTTCTTCGCCTCACGTTCTCAGGGGATTTCATAGCCTTCGACACCGTGGATTCCGGCGTTTCTCTCAGAATGTTACCACCGGCCGGTTCAATAGCTTCTCGTGTACCTGCTTATCCGCCGTATCAACTAGCACTCTCGATTACGAGGTGAATTTTGATTCTTTACTTCTCGGTGTTACTTGATGATTGATATCTCTTCCTTTCCTGGTAAATCCAGTCAACAAATTGTTTTCGAACTGTATAGCATAAGGTTGAATGTATACATATGATGCAGTTCACGGATGGTGGCAGAGAGGTTGAATTAAGATTGAGGTTAAAGACAGGTGAGATACTTTCTCCAAAGGATATATCTGTAGACGCAGATGGAACATCTTTAGCTGTTAAAGAGAAGCGGAACGGGTTGCTGATTACACTTCTAGAGACTAACCAGCTTTTTGAGAAGATAATGCCCTCCGAAACAATATGGTTAGCTACGCATAAAACTTTTGTTTTTGACATTTCCTTTTAAGGGCTGAAGTTTGGTTTTTTAATCCAGAGCAGGTACATAGACGAAGATCAGTTGGTTGTAAACATGAAGAAGGTAGATGGGGAACTGAAGTGGCCTGATATTGTTGAGTCATGGGAGTCTTTGACTGCTGGAATGATGCAGCTTCTTAAAGGGGCATCAATCTACATTGTTGGAGATTCAACTGAGATTAACCAAAAGGTGTCTCGGGAGCTAGCGGTTGGCCTTGGGTATTCTGCTTTTCCGACTTTAATTCAAGAGGTCAATATGGATGTTGTTATGAAAACTTCTTTAAGAGTCTTATATAGTTGATATGATCTGTAGGTATAGTCCTCTAGACTCTAAGGAATTGCTGGAGAGCTTTTCTAAGCAAACAATCGATTCTTGTGAGTCTCTGCTTTTGGAGCATGATCATCTAACAAGAAACCTTCCTCACTTCTCAGGACCCTTTGTTTTTTATTTCTCCATTTTAGGGATTCTTGAAGAAGGGCCTGATTCTGTAGCTGAAGCAGAGAGCTCGGTGTTGGAAAGCTTGAGCAGGTAAAAAAAGGGTCATGTTCTGTGTTTCAATCCCTTATCAGTTAGCCTGTCAAGTTTGACCACCAATCTCCATGGCTTTTGCAGCCATGTCCGTACTGTTGTCTCAACTTTGGGAGGTAAACATGGAGCTGCGGGGAGAGCCGATAAGTGGAGACATCTGTACTCCGGATTTACCGTCTGGGTATCACAGACCGAAGCCACAGGTTCTTATATCCATTTAATCAACAAGAAGAAACAAGTATCATTTGCTTACACATCAAAGATTGCTTCTGGATGTAGATGAAGAATCAGCTAAAGAAGAAGCGAGGCGAAACAAGCAAGAGAGGGAGATTGGGTATTCAAACGCAGACGTGGTAGTGAAACTCCAAGGCTGGGACCCGACGCATGCCAAGAGCGTGGCGCAGGCGTCACTAAGTGCACTCAAGCAACTGATCATCTCAGACAAGGGACTTCCAGGTAAATAAAACGAAGACAATTTGGTGATTTATCTGATAAACAAACTTAGCGTTAAATGGGTGTCCTTTTTTGAAGGTAAGAAGAGTCTGTACATAAGGTTGGGTTGCCGTGGCGATTGGCCTAATATAAAACCGCCGGGATGGGATCCGTCGTCTGACACCGGAGCTCATCCACATTTCACATAACCAGTCTTAAAACAACGCTCTTTTGCTCTCTCCCTCTCCTATAAAACCAAGCCATAAGCGTTGCTGCTATTGAATCGTCGTTGATCTTGTGTAGAAGAAGTATAATGAAGAATTATTTCGACTCTTTGATTCAAATTGAGGAAATATCAGGACAATGAAGATTAGTTCCACAAAAGAGTAATAATTAAACTTAGAGCAATACAAGTACGTTCCTAAAACCGTTGTTTGTCCCAATCTCTTAACTATAAAGTTTCACGACAGCACAAAGAAGTCGACACATTTTTCTAGCCCCAACCATGAAAAACAAAAGAGAAGCTCGTTTTTCGTCATCAATATCATATTTAATAGCCACCTGTGATCGGTTTCATTTTCATGGCAGAGTGTGGCAAACGTTGAAGAGCTGTTATGGTGGTTCTCAGCAGATCATCATCTCCAACAATCACCCGCAGCTTCTTTGAGAATTCCTCTCTCGAAATCTTCTTCTCCTGCAACATCACACATAGATTCGTTAAAACGATAAGACATCTTGACATGAGTTAAAAAAAACAAGGATTTGAAATAGTTTACTACTATACCCTAAGTTGTTGGTAATAAGCAGTGATCAAGTCCATGTCTTTCTGAGCAATCTTGCTTGAGATTGCATTGAAGAGCAGAGGGAAAGGCATCCAAGCAGATCTGGGCTTCCTAGTGCTGGAACCAGCACTGTTGTTTTCGTTCCCATTTGTTACCCTTGCTGTCCCCTGCTTTAAGCAAACAAGCCATATTACTGTTTTCAAGTCCGGATCGAATATACAAATTGACCACTTGATAACGAGAAAGTGCCTCAGGTACAATAAAAACTCACATTCGAGAGAGAACCTTTGGGTCCTTCCAAGGTGAGCTCCGGCTTCTCATGCTTAATCTGAGTACTAGCAGAAAGAAAATTCCCTGCAAAAAGGTATATGTAATCTAGTTCCGACTACTGCAGTAAAAAAAGATGTGATGGTCAAAATATTCATATGCATTAATGAACATCTCACTGGACCTCCAGGAAGATGAAGTATGTTACTACTACCCCCAGAGGTCACAAGGTGACATATAAAGAAAGATTTCAGGGTCCAAATAGCTCATCTTCAGCAAGATCTATATGCTGTCTCCCATTCAATGCGTCATCAGTAGATTTTGATGGAAATGATTGTTTAGGATGAGAATAGGGAGAAATCACCTTCAGCATTGGGGATAGACAGCTTGAAGCTAACTACAAATTCTGGGTAAACGTGAGTGTTCATATTCATGTTCCAGACAACATAATGCTTCGGACTCAAGACATTATCAACTCCATTATCATACTCTTCTCCACCAGTAAAGAACTGCGCTCTATCACCACGAAGAGGCTCCATATTCCCCATTATTACACGGCACAAAACCATGTGACGTACACCGTTTTCATCAATATCACAATGTGTAGCACTGTAAACAATATCTTTCACATGTACTTAAAGAGAAACATAAAACACATGAACTAACTAAACCATGGAAGGCTAAATGAGAGAGCAACAAAGATAAAGAGAGAAAGAAAAACCTGAAGTAAGGGCAGTTTGCAGCTGATAAGTGAACCCCAACACCATACATAGACTTTTTGATGAACTCTCCACCAACTCCAAGTCCATGCATCATTACTGCAGATAACAATTCCTTCTTCGCAGGAACCCATGCATATCTAATGTTGGCATCTCCTCGGAGTAACTTAGTGATGTCAGCTTGTTTCTGGAAAAGAGATTGACGACCTTTGGCTATGCCACCTTTAAACCGATACACATCAAGCAACTCTACATGTCCTAGAGTGGCCATACCTAAAACAAACTTTTCTTTGACAGCTTCTATATCAACTTCTTCCTCAGAAGGCTTGACACTAGAGACCATATTAGTCCCTGTTTCGTCCCATCTCTCGACAGCATCATCAAGCTCATGGCTGCAGCTATCCCCTGAAGACTCGTCATATTGCCCATTCAAAGATCGCTGGACAACTTGGATATCATCCTTACTGTTCAACTTCAGCGTCGGTAATTTCCCACCACTGACATCAATTTCAAGGTGTAGCTTGATCTCACATTGATCATGTTGTTCCGGATCTTTCACACAGTCCCTTATCACGCTGTCATAAACTTCAGGGAAAAAGCATTTTCCAGCAATGTCAATCCAAGCAAGAGGGATTTTTACACCTGTTTCCAAGTCCAGTCGATGCATGTGTAAGAAATCCAAAACAAAATGGCAACCGGACCAAGTTACCTCAATTGCAGCTCTCTTTGCTTCAAGATCATTCTTGATGGCGCAAATAATATGGTCAGGCAAATCAGTCCATTCGCCGTTCTCATAGAACATTACACGCTTTGGTACTCCTGTCTTCTTAAAGTAAGAGTAGTATCTGACCAAAGACTTCCCAGAGAGATTCTCAGAGACATTAACTTTGTTTCCACCATCAAGTTTTCTACTTTTATCAAGCTTTTCAGTTGAACCGTTCGGTGAGAGCACACATTGTAGCTTCGCAAATGACCTTCCAGAATCATATGAAGTATAATACGCGGAATGCTTTCTCTTTTTTCCAAGTCCATCTTTAAAACTACTATCCAATACCTTGACGATGTTGGATTCCATTTCTATCTGCTAGCAACGCTAAACCTAAAACCTTGAAGAGAAACTCAGCTAACACATATAAATCTCTAGCAGTCCTAAAGATGGCAACTCAACAACATCATCGAAAAATACTGCAAGAAAAAAGGGTATGCGTCAGCTTTGAAATAAACTACAGTGACAGTATATAAGTTATAACATATGAAACGGAGGCTTCACAAGGAAAGAATCTCATAGTTCAATAAAGAAGCATAAAATCGAAAGACTACCATCATGTAACCCACATCACAAAAAACACTGCTACATAGTACATACACCATTACAAAGTAACTGTATGAACAGTGATTCATGAGTTTTCCAGCAAAAAAAATTATGCTCAGTAGAAACAACACTATCGATACAATTATACAAACAAGAGGAGAACAGATTCAGTATTCAATATTATATATATATAAATGGATAATTCTTGTTTCTACCAGCAAAATCCCCTTACAATATCAGGCCAATATATCCAACAACCATAGAGATTACAAGAAAGGAAAGAAGTTACAAAGAAATCAATAGGCAAGATCTGAAAGAAAACATTGAAGTACAAAACATACCAGCATATCTCCAGAAACAAAGAAAGTGCAAAATCGCACATACAAATCTAGAATAGATAGACCGGTAAACCCATCAGAAAAGCCTGAGACTAACCCGGTTGAATTGTCTTCATCTTTGGTACGTTGTCTCTTAGAAAAAATGAAAATAAACAGAAAAGAAATGTCACTGTCTTTCTCCAGTTTTCCACAAACGTGTCCCTGCACGACAAGCAAGACCATAAAATTTCAACCTTCAATGGCAGAAACAGACCAACAAATAACAGGCTTAAAGTCAAAATATTATCTTTTTAATCAAAACCTGCAGCTTAGACTAGTTTCTTTTGTTCATGTTGGCCAGTAACAACTTAACCAATAAGAATCATTGCAAAAGACTATCCTATATCTCGAACACATATTCAAAAGCACTGTAGAAAATTATGCATAGCACCTTAACAATATTTTGTTTATAACACAATAAAACCATCAAAACATCTCAGAATTCAAACCACTATTTCCAGAAGCCAATCAAAAGCAAATTTTCCAATCTAGAAAAAAAACATCGACTAAAAGGAACACCAGTTCACAGAATCAAAGATGAACAACAAAGGTAAAATAAAGAAAATTTTAGTCAGGAAAAAAAACTAACCTTTATGAATTCTTCAATTAGATGGATCGCAAGGTAAGGGTTCTCTGCTATAGCAAACAACGAGAAACAGTAGAGGGAGATTAGTAGCCGCAGAAGAAAGCTAGAGCAACGAAAACCCTAAATCGGCAACGAGGAAAAACAAAGTGGTTCGAAGAAGACGAGCCATTTATATATAAGGCCATTCCGGCGAAGAATCTATAAGTCGGCTGTACATTAGAATTTGCGTGGACAATAGGTTAATCTAATTCTTTTAGGAAATAAACATATTTAATTTTTTTGTTTATTAAATGTGTCAACTATGCTTAAAATTGCAATCCAATGATATAACATTATACTATAGCTCATAAGCTCATAAAACAAGACTTTTAAGTTCATGACATAACCCGAATTTGAACAAGACTTTTGGTTGTTGACCAAATGATATATGACTTTGTAGAAACAAGATCCTTCAGGAAATGAGACAAGGGGCTTCCCCTAAACAATCACGTGTTTTTAATCAGCCCATCCTTAAAACAAACAAACATAGTTATGAAAAAAAAACATGAGAAAAAGGGGTTGTTGTTGTGTTGCACTTGGAAGAAATGGCTGAGATCGACTAATAAGGATGCCCAGAAAAACAAAATAAGATGTCTTATCAACTACTTTGAAAGAATATAGTTAAACACTGCAATGCAGTAGTCACAAAAGTTCTTGTGCAATAGAAAAATTATCTCCAGATAAAGCTACTTGCGATCCCTCCGTCACCCCAGAATGAAAGGGGTCCTTCTATCCAAAGGATAGAGGGGCGGAGGCCTTGGAAATTTTATCAGGATTTCATTGTTAAGTTTCCAAAATTTAGATTCTTGAGGACAAAGGTGTTGCTAAAAAAAGGAGTATTGTGACAAGATTATTCAATCATGGTTCAATTGAGTTGGTTTTTAAATTTCGGTTTAGCAATTTCAGTTTAATAATTCTTATCTTATCCGATCAAATTATATGATCTTATCTTTAATATTTGGCTAATTTTCAGTTAATGTGGTCGCTTGTGACCGTTGCTGAGTTTGCCTTTATATATTGTATAATCTTTATTTGAAATAGTACCAAAATCTCTTATCTCTTTTATTCTTTTTCACCATTGATATCATCATCATTTCATCATATAATAAAGCTCTTAAATGTGATTGTTCTTATCCATAATCATCCTCTACTCTTGATTTATCCTTTCTTCGAGCTCATGGAGAGTTCCCAGATTGGGTTTTTATCTATGATACTCACAAACGTTTACACATTTCCTTCTATTTTTGTCTTAAATTTTATGGATTTTTCAATTTGTTCGAAACTGGAATCTCCTTTGTTTTTCGAAAATTTTCTTGCATATCATCGACATGTATGTTTGTTTTACGGTATTGCAGCTCTGATCCAGGTACTCTAAGCTCTCTTTTCTTGCTTCAATTGTGCTCTAGATCCATCCTTTATCGAATTCGTTGACTGTGAGAATTTTAATCAAACCTTTGAATCATTAGGTTATTTGTTTTCTAGCTCGAAGATTTATTGTATAAAATATTTGATTTGTAGATCTTTAATATTTGGTCAATCTTCAGTCAACGTGTCGTTTGTGACCATTGCTGAGCTTCCCTTTATATACTGCACAATCTTTACATGAAATGGTATTAACATATTTATCAAAATCTCTTCTTTCTCTCATTCTCTCTCACCATTAATATCATCATCATTTTATCGAAATCTAGCTCTTATAGGTGAACTTCTTATCCATAATCATCTTCTAGTCTTGATTTCTCCTTTTTAGAGCTCTCATGAGTTCTTATATTGGGGTTTTATTTATCCTACTCACAAACGTTTACACATTTCCTTCTGATTTTTTTTTTACACTTATGGATTTTCCGATTTGTTTCGAAACTGAAATCTCATTCTTCGCTTTTCGAACTCTTTCTTGCAGATCACCGACATATATGTTTGTTTTTCAGTATTCACAGCTCTGATCCAAGTACTATAATCTCTCCTTTCCTGCTTCAACTATGCTCTAGTCTAGTTCCATCCTTATCAAGTTCTTTATGTATGTTCATGGCTACAAGAATTTTAATGAAAACCCCAAATCCTTGGATTATAAGTTTTTCGACTCGGAGATTTATTGTATTAGATATTTGATATGTAGATCCAATGATGTATCTACAAACTCACACTATAAATTGGTTTCATTTGTATAAAATTCATCAGTTTGATGTTGAGTGTTTGTTATAAGTTTTTCCTAGATTATATCAACAAATGAAACATCTCTTTGTCTTATAATTGTTGACTCACGTAAGTTCTACAAAATTTCTTGATAACCGATTTTAATTCTCTCTTGTTTAAAAAACCTATTTACATTATTTGGTGTTATAATGATTATATATTCTATTATGACAAGATTATAGAGATTTACATTATTTGGTATTATCAATAACATCAAATAAAATAAATCTTCATAATCCTGATCACAATAGAATATCTAATTTTTATCAGAATAGTATTGGATCTTTATCATAACATGATATGTAAGAATATTATTCTGTTGAGATTCATGGTCTTCACTTCATAATGCTTTTATTTCCTAAATTATGTGATACACATGATACACATCAAGCTTCCTAATATATCTCTAATAATATCAAACTTGTAATTTCAGATATCTATGATTTTATCAGAGCAGTGACTTAGTCCTAATACATGTTGTTTTTCTTTTGTTAATGTGACATTCTCTAGTGATAGTGCTAACTCCACAGCGTTGACACTTAAATTCAATCCCAATAACACATTCGTCAAGTGAAGATTCAAAAAAAAAACTGACAAACTACAAATAAGGGTACATTTTATACAGAAAGTACATTGCCTTAATCATGCCTCTACTTCTCCAAGACGAGAACTATTGTCTTCCAGTTGCTACTTTAGTACTTACACAATACACAAACAGGACCGACCATCCTCAAGAAGGGCTAAAGAACTATTCTAAACCATTGATCTTTAATACCTAAAATCCTAAAAACCACATGTCAGCAAAGAACCGCCTAGTGTTGTTGCTGCTGTTTTTTATAAATGTGTTAGGAATTATATAAGGCCATTCCGGCGAAGAAGCAAAATAAGTCAGCACTGAAAGGTTAATCTAATCCTTTTAGGAAATAAACATATTATTATTTTTGTTTATTAAATGTGTCAACTATGTTGGTTTGACCCACAAAATATTTGGTTTAAATTTGTAATACCATAGCCCATAAGATTATTATAAAATAACCATTGTAATCTAATCTTTAAGTTCATGACATAACCCGAATTTGAACAAGACTTTTGGTTGTTGACCAAATAATATATGACTTTGTAGAAACGTCATTTAGACATTCAGACATGTAAGGGGTTCGGCCCAAGCAATCACATATTTTTAATCAGCCCATCTGATGTTTGCGTTTTACACACCAATTAACCTAATGTGTATGCTACCACAATCGATTGTATGTCGATGTAGCACTTTAGGATCGAATCCACAGGGAGATAGTGACCTATAACACCTAGAATAGACAAAGTTCCTTAATCTAAGCTAATACAAGGGATTTGGTTTTATACTAACAACCTAAGTGAGATGAAAGCAAGAAACTAGTATGCAAATGATATAGATAACAAAAGTGCAACAAAACTAATAATGTACTAAACACAAGATACTAAGATTCAAACAAAAACAGAGTAAAAACAGAGATGTGATGAGTTTGAACAAAAGATAAAAGACTAAGTTCTTGGGTTGATATTTCGGTTTGGGTGATCAACAATTAATCTAGAAGTGTTTAACAACAATAGAACGATTTCTTAGGCTAAGAACAACGATTCAAGCTACTCCACTCTCGTGATAATAACCCTATACCTATCAAGCATTAACATCAACTCTCATTGGCAATTTCAAGATAGACATGCTTTAAGTACAAGTTCCTATTACCACTAAACACCTTAAACATCAACTCTCATTGGTTAAGTATGCAAAGCGCTTGATAGAGTTTCAAACATTAACTACACCTCTCGGTGCTAGCAACATTTAAGATCAAGGATTTGATTAGCTACTTCAATCCTAGCATTAAGAACTTCTAACAAGCAAGAAACCAATATTTCCAAGTTTTAAACATCCTAAACCATCACTAAATCACCCTCACCTTACTCAAACCCAAAAACTTATAAAGAACTAATCACTAACATTCATAGAAACACAAAAAGACATGGTTGAGATGATATAAGATGAGAGAAATAGATGAATCAACAAGAACAACACAAGAAGATCAAACCAAACTTCAAAACAAAAATAAATTTATGATCTAGATCCATAAATGGATCAAGAAGTAGATCATGCCTCTTCACATACACCAAAAGGTCCTAAATAATAGAAAACAAAGTGTCTTGGTCGACCTCAGAACATGGGAGGGTCTACAAGCCAAAAGAAAAAGAGAAAAAGTAGCATGTGGGCAAAATTTAGTCTCACCATGATATAATTAATATGTGTCCAGTAAATCGGTCATAACTCTTTGTGTATAGCTGAAAATGACTTCAAACCACCTCCATTGGAAAGCTAACTCAATTGCCTACAACTTTAGTTTGAAGCTCCAAAGCTAAATATGAACGCAAGCTCTTCAAATGACTCGATCTTTCAAGGTCAAATCTCACAGCGACTTGTGGAGGTCGCTGTGAGAGGCCACTGTGGAGATTCTTGATCCACAGATACGTCAGGACCCAGCTGTGACGTCGCTGTGGCTCCCGCATATTAAGTCACATTTGTACAGCGACGTGCAGACCCAGCTGTACGATGTCGCTGTGCATCTCCTGCGTCCACAGCTACGTTGGGACCCCGCTGTAGCACCCAGCTGTAGCTTCCTAGTCCCATTCTTAGCTGTTTTTCCACTTTGTTTGAGTGTTCTTTTGGTCCCTTTCTCCTCATTTGTCCCTTGGTGCATCATCATGTCATCCACCACCTACAAAAGAGAAAAACAATGCATATGCACTCCTAATAATGCCTAAATGTTTTTCCTAAAGCTAAAACACACTCTAAAACATGATTAAATCCACTCAAATTTACAACACATCAACTCCCCCAAACTTGTTTCTTGCTTGTCCTCAAGCAATCAACAATGAGAACAAAGGGGAGAGGTTTGAAGTTGGAGACTCTTAACCAAAGAAATTTAGCAAGCCCTCAACATGATGTCCTTAGAAAATGATAGTATGTTGCATGAACAAACAATCTAATCCACTCTAATTTCTCTAGGCTTATCAACACACCAAATCTTATTCTCTTAAGCACATTGTCAAGAATATACCAACTCAACATTTAACCAACTCTTAAATTCATTCATTCATCAAAGTGCAGTCTCACAAATGGGGGTTTGATTTTGATCAATTGGCTTGGCATAAAAAGGCTTCAAATAGTGTTTAGAGGAAGGTCATAAATTCATATTTGGTGGCTAACTCTCAAGGAAAAGGAATGCTAGACATATTGCAAAATGTAGCAAGACAAGAACAATTTATGCATACAACTTTTAACTCTCATTGCCTTACCTAAATGTGTTTCCAAATCCCATCCCAAGTGTAACCAATCTACCTTCTTTCCCAAACTTTAACCATTTGACTTTTTCATATTTGGGTCTTGAGAAGTTATTCTTTTCATTTACTAAGACTCTTTTTCTTTTGATTTCTTCTCATTTCAAACTTAGAGTTTTACCAATTTATCTCAACTTCCCAAATGTTTCCCTTCACAAGCCCCTTGGTTCTTTATTTTTCTTTTACTTCCTATTCACTCTTTCTTTCCTTTCACTCTCATTCCCAATTTCAAGTGCTTATACCCCAAATGTCAATCAACAAAATGAACTCCTAGACTAGCCTATGAGAGCTAATCATTGTCGTTCTTATACTTTTAACCTTTTACACATGTTAGCATTATCAAAAAGAGGCCTCACTCAGTCAATCAAATGAAGGTTTAAAAGGAAAGGGAAGGGTTCTATGGTGTGGTAACCATCCTAAGAGTGAGAATGGCCACTTGGATTAACAAAGGGTGGTAGAAAAGTGGTAAAAGATAATCCAAGTGTGTATATAGTGACCATGATCAAGCATCAAAATCCCATAAGTGAGAAGATTAAGTTCATTTAAGTCCATATAGATGAGTAGGTTTCAAAGTTGAGAGTATCAAACTTGACAAATAGATTGGAGTGGTGTGATCAAAACTCGAAATGTGCAAGTGTTTCAAGAGTTGTTTAAGCAACATAGTATGATTATCAAGGGCATCATGTTAAGTTCTAAGTCTAAATTTCTTACAAGGCGTCTCCTATGCAAATGTAAATTGAATTTATAATGCTACTAGACTCAATCTTAAAAGAGAAACAAATATGAAGCTACAAGTTCTTTTTTTTTTTATGTTTCAAATTCTTCAATTTTTTTTTTGTTTTTTCGAAAACCTATCTATTTACAATGCAAGACTCATGAAAGATGGTAAAAAAAATAAAAGAACTAAAAATATATGTACAAGGTGGTGGTGGTGTTACCTGAAGCGGAAGGTAATAGTGTAATCCCCCAAACTTAGCTCTTGTTCGCTCATGTTTGCTCTTCGGTGGAATCCTCCAAACTTAGCTCTTGATCTCTTGTCCACATGCTGAAAACACACAAAAAACTAAACACACGTAAAATGCACACAAACACATAAAGCAAAACAAGTAATATATACAAAGGATACCATGGAACTTCCTCCCAAGTGAGCTTGTTTAAAGTCTTTAGCTTGACTATCCCTTCACTTTTTCTGGTTGGGGATGTGGCATGACTTTGGATCACCAGGATCATATTCATCATAGAACCATCCCCTAAACTCATTCATCCTAATCTCCTCAAAAGAGATCTTCCTTGGACCATCAATGCTCATTCTTGTGGTGGAAGTTGTACCAAGATGCTTATCAAAAAGTAGTGCCATTTGAAATTCTCCTTCTTCACCATCCATGGAGATTTCTTCAATGAGACTCTCTTGTTTCTCCCTAGGCATTTCACCCTTTGTCTCTTGCTTGGAGTTGGGTTGTATATGCATTTCTTCCTTGGTTGAGAATTCATCATCCATTGAGCTTTCCTTTATGCTCTCTATGGATCCAAAAACCAAGCCATCTTCATGATAGTATCCAATAGTTCTTACCACCATGTCTACTTCTTCCTTTGTGCTTCTTGTTGGATGACTCACGAGTGTTCCAACATAAACATATCTTATCTCAAGAGCTTCATCAATGGTTTCCTTCTCAGATTCAAAGTCCATCTCCCCACCTTGTGTGGAGTGCTGTTTGAGAGTTGCAAGCTCCGATACTAGGCTGTCCAATTTTGCATTCAATTTGTTCATCATCTTTTTGGTACTCTCCATAAACTGTTTCAGAAGTTGTTGCATTGTGTCCTCCTTGGATTGTTGGTTTGAAAAACTCCCTTGACCTTGGAATTGTTGGTTTGAAAAACTCCCTTGACCTTGGAATTGTTGGTCTCCTTGGTTTTGATAAAAACCTTGATTGTTGAGAATCTCTTCTTCATTTGGGGAGTAATAATCCATTCCATGCTCGTACTCCATATCCCAAGATTGATAGACCTCATCATGTCCATATTGATGCTCTTGAGAATAATTTCCATATGAGATGTCTTCTTGATAGGCGGGTGAGCTTTCAAAACCATTGTGGCTTGTAGGATCCCAAGATTGACATCCTTTACCATATCCATAGTGGTACTCGTGAACAAAGTTTTCATATGGAGGATCTTCTTGATAAGTGGGTGAGCCTTCAAAGCTTTGGTAGCTTGTGGGGTCCTAAGAATAGTATCTCTCAGCATCTTCATATTGGTATTCTTGAGCAAAATTTCCATATGAAAGATCTTCTTGATAAGTGGATGGGCATTCAAAACTTTGGTAGCTTGTAGGGTTTCAAGCCATCCCTCTCTCTTGAACTTTCTCCCTTGTTATTATACCCTGCAAAAAGAGCAAACACTTGAAAGAAAATCAGTAACAAAACAAACAAAAACAAAAAAAGAGCTTAGTCTCAAGAAAATTTGAAATCCTAATGATAAATCGCCTAGCTCCCCGGCAGCGGCGCCAAATTGATGTTTGCGTTTTACACACCAATTAACCTAATGTGTACGCTACCACAATCGAATGGTATGTCGATGTAGCACTTTAGGATCGAATCCACAGGGAGATAGTGAACTATAACACCAAGAGTTGACAAAGTTCCTTAATCTAAGCTAATACAAGAGATTTGGTTTTATACTAACAACCTAAGTGAGATGAAAGCAAGAAACTAGTATGCAAATGATATAGATAACAAAAGTGCAACAAAACTAATAATGTACTAAACACAAGATATTAAGATTCACACAAAAACAGATTAAAAACAGAGATGTGATGAGTTTGAACAAAAGATAAAAGACTAAGTTCTTGGGTTGAGATTTCGGTTTGGGTGATCAACAATTAATCTAGAAGTGTTTAACAACAATAGAACGATTTCTTAGGCTAAGAACAACGATTCAAGCTACTCCACTCTCGTGATAATAACCATATACCTATCAAGCATTAACATCAACTCTCGTTGGCAATTTCAAGATAGACATGCTTTAAGAACAAGTTTCTATTACCACTAAACACCTTAAACATCAACTCTCATTGGTTAAGTATGCAAAGTGCTTGATAGAGTTTCAAACATTAACTACACCTCTCGGTTCTAGCAACATTTAAGATCAAGGATTTGATTAGCTACTTCAATCCTGGCATTAAGAACTTCTAACAAGCAAGAAACCAATATTTCCAAGTTTTAAACATCCTAAACCATCACTAAATCACCCTCACCTTACTCAAACCCAAAAACTTATAAAGAACTACTCACTAACATTCATAGAAACACAAAAAGACATGGTTGAGATGATATAAGATGAGAGAAATAGATGAATCAACAAGAACAACACAAAAAGATCAAACCAAACTTCAAAACAAAAATAAATTTATGATCTAGATCCATAAATGGATCAAGAAGTAGATCATGCCTCTTCACATACACCAAGAGGTCTTAAATAATATAAAACAAAGTGTCTTGGTCGACCTCAGAACATGGGAGGGTCTACAAGCCAAAAGAAAAAGAGAAAAAGTAGCATGTGGGCAAAAGTTGGTCTCACCACGACATAATTGATATGTGTCCAGTAAATCGGTCATAACTCTTTGTGTATAGCTGCAAATGTCTTCAAACCATCTCCATTGGAAAGCTAACTCAATTGCAGACAACTTTGGTTTGAAGCTCCAAAGCTAAATATGAACGCAAGCTCTTCAAATGACTCGATCTTTCAAGGTCAAATCTCACAGCGACTTGTGGAGGTCGCTGTGAGAGGCCGCTGTGGAGATTCTTGATCCACAGCTACGTCAGGACCCAGCTGTGGGACGTCGCTGTGGCTCCCGCATATTAAGTCACATTTGTACAGCGACGTGTAGACCCAGCTGTACGATGTCGCTGTGCATCTCCTGCGTCCACAGCTACGTTGGGACCCCGCTGTAGCACCCAGCTGTAGCTTCCTGATCCCATCCTTAGCTGTTTTTCCACTTTGTTTGAGTGTTCTTTTGGTCCTTTTCTCCTCCTTTGTCCCTTGGTGCATCATCATGTCATCCACCACCTACAAAAGAGAAAACAATGCATATGCACTCCTAATAATGCCTAAATATTTTTCCTAAAGCTAAAACACACTCTAAAACATGATTAAATCCACTCAAATTTACAACACATCACCATCCCAACAAACATAGTCGTGAAGAAGAAGAATAATAAGCAGGAGAAAGGGTTTGTGTTGCTCTTGGAACAATTGGCGAGATCAACTAGTAAGGATGCTCATTATTTATTCCATTCTCTTAGTTCTGCTTATGTCGCCACACCAACATATCTGAAGGTTCACCATTTTCATTTTGTGACATGATTATTCAATCATGGTCCAATTGAGTTGGTATTTAGATTTCGGTTTAGCGATTTCAGTTTAATAATTTTTATTTTATCCGATCCGATTATATGTGTCCTAACCCTCCGTCTTCTGATCTAGTTTTACGGCAGTACTGCCTTGACCTTGGCAACACCAAAGAACCAAAATGCATTTTTTAGAAGAAGAAGATCAAACACCGCAAGGCAGCAGTCACAAAAGTGCTAGTGCAATGGAAATGTTACCCATCACATCAAGGTACATGGTAGTTTTATCAAGATTTCATTGTCAAGTTTCCAAATTTAGATCTTTGAGGACAAGGATATTGCGGAAAAAGAAGTATTGTGACAGAATTATCCAATCTAATCCTGGTCCAACTGAGTTGGTTTTAAGAATTCGATTTAGCAATTTTGGTTTAATAACACTTATCTTATCCGATAAGATTATCTGATTTTATCTTTAATATTTGGCTAATCTTCAGTCAACGTGGTCGCTCGTGATTGTCCGATCAGATTATCTTATCTTATCTTATCTTATCTTTAATGTTTGGCCAATCTTCGGTCAACGTGGTCGCTTGTGACCATTGCTGAGCTTCCCTTTATATACTGCACAATCTTTACCTGTAATGGTATCAGCATATTTATCAAAATCTCTTCTTTCTCTCATTCTCTTACACCATTAATATCATCATCATTTTATCGAAATCTAGCTCTTAAAGGTGATCTTCTTATCCATAATCATCTTCTAGTCTTGATTTCTCCTTTTTAGAGCTTTTGGTGAGTCCTTATATTGGGTTTTTATTTATCCTACTCACAAACATTTAAACATTTACTTCTGGTTTTTTTTTACATTTATGGACTTTCCGATTTGTTTCGAAACTGAAATCTCATTCTTCGCTTTTCGAACTCTTTCTTGCAGATCATCGACATGCATGTTTCAAATGATCCATTTGTTATTCTTGTCGGAAAATTGAGTGCACCCATCACTTCTCTCCATTCTGATCCTTACCCACCTAGAATAACAAAAAAAAACAAAAAACAAAGAAAAGTTATATACTCAAATTAAATGGAACAAAAAATCTCTTAACAATACAACTTTTTTTTTTTGGGTTAATCCAGTAATTAGTTCTGATTAACGACATCATTAACTCCTACCTTTGCCATTCCACCGTAGTTCAGACATACTCTAGGAAAAGCTGCTGGGATTGTCCGGAAAACCATTGAAGTGAGATTTATTTGCCTTTTCTCGTATTTGTTTCTTTTGTTTGTGGGATTTTGTTAAAACTCCCTTCAATGTTTTTCCCGACAATCCTAGCAGCTTTTCCCAAATTATGTCCTAACTACGGTGGAATAGCAAACATAGGAGTTATGCTCTCGTGAATCAGAATTACCACTCGTCTAACCAAAAAAAAAGTTTATTGTTAGGAGATTTTTGTTCCATTTAATTTGAGTATAGAATATTTTTTGTTTTTTGTTTTTTTCGTTATTCTAGGTGAGTAAGGATTGGAAAAGGAGAGAAGTGATGGGTGCACTCAACTTTCCAACAAGAATAACAAATGGATCACTTGTGTTGAGGAAGTACTACCTCTAAGTTCCTTTATCAACTGGAACATGTGTATTACCTGCAGAAACCAGCTTCTTCAATCCAATCAACATGTCTTTTATAACACTACTAAGTTTTTTTGTTTTCTTTTTTGCCTTTTTATTTTATTACTTTTATAACATATGCTGAGAAACCATAACTCTATGATTTTCAGAAGAATCAATGACGAGCCTTTCGCCAAACCTGGTGGATAGTATTAAAAAAAATCTCTAACTCTGTGGATTTGTTTTTCTTCATCCATATCCTTATAATTAATATCTTCTCTATAAGTTTCATGTCTACTGGTCCTTTCATTCAACATTCATGTTCATTAGTTTCCACACGGGTTTTTGAGTTAAGTTGTTACAATAGCTTCTTTATATATAAGTCTCGTCTGCTGGTCCTTTCATTCGACTCGACATTCAGGTTCATTAGTTTCCCTTAGCACCGGAGCGAGCTTTGGCTGATTTTGTCCTCTGCAACGTGGTCATGCACCTGGTGATCACTAACTTCCTCGGATAAGTCCTCTCGCCTTGCACACTACATCCTCTTCTGGACTTCAATCTCATGAGATGTTAGACAAAAATTACTACAGCGTGCTTTCATACATATATATCAAACCTGTAATTTCAGATACTTATGATTTCATCATAGCAGTAACTTAGTCCTAAGTAGACACATTGTTTTTCTTTTGGCAATGAGACTTTCTCAAGTGATAGAGCGAACCTCAAAGCGTTGACACTTGAATTCAATCGCAACAACACGTTCTTCAAGTGAAGATTCCCAAAAAAAAAAAAAAAAAAACTGACAAGCTACAAATAAGGTTACATGTGATACAGAAAAGTCCATTGCCTTAATCGTGCCTCTGCTTCTGCAAGAAAATAAATATTTTTTCCTACTTGCTACTTTAGTACTCACACAGTATACAGACAGGACCGAACCATCCTCAAGAAAGGGCTAGAGAACTATTCCGAACCAGTTGATCTTTGATACCTAAAATCCTACAACCATCTGTTAGCAAAGAACCACCGAGTGTTGTTGTTGCCTGCTACTTTTGTAACTGTGTTAGGAATTGGTGTCCCTGTATGTTTTTTTTTTTTTCAAGTTGAGTTTTTGTAGGAATCAACCTTTGTCTCTGCGATGCTTGTTTGATTGGTGGCTGGTTCTTGGTCGTCCTTGTCCATCATGTTAATGCCTTCAAGTGGAGGGAATGATAAAAGTTGGTCCTGCAATAACAAAGCGAAACAACTTAGTTACTTCTGTTTGGTTGGCTCTAAAACTAAATTTGGAAGTTTTCTACCTTGAGAGAGGTATTCTCAGAGGTGAGCTCTTCACACTGGCTTTTGAGCTTGTTGATTTCTGCTCTGAGACTTGCGTTTTCTTCATTCAACACCTCAGCGCGTTGTGCCAGTTCATCACATTCGGCCTGAAACACAAAAAAAACTTCTTCCATGTCTATAATTTGCAAACATGGAGTGATTTTAAAATTTGAAAACGATGTTTAGTACCTGTTTACGCAACCTGGATCTTCGAGCAGACTCCCTATTGGACTGCTTTCGTTTCTGTCGCTTAAGTTCTCTATCGTCCTGATGATTGCAAGACAAGCAATGATGAGTTTGGGGACGGAAATATTTGAAATTTGAGTATTTATGAGGAGGAATAGGGTAGTAAGGCGCACGCACACACCTGTAACCAGGGTTGTGAATGGCCAACATCTCGCGAGACTGGAGCACCGACTCCTGGAACTGGTGTAAATGCTTTCCCATGCATTCCAGGTATAGCGGCTGAAGCAGGAGCACCCCAATAATCCATCCCAATATTTAAATTTGTTGGTGGGCCGGGAACACCTGCAGCTGTCATTGGCATGATTGGCACGGTCTGGCTCACCGGTAGAAGAGGTGTACCACCACTTCCATTTCGGAGACCATAAGCAGCACCACCATTCTCTGATGCTGCTTCAGGTGAATTGCAAAACAGAAAAGCACTCTTCAGTTACCAGGTTTCAGTGTGTTAGTGACATGATAGAATTGAAAAAAAGAAGGGATCATAAACCAACCATCCTTCCCGTCTTGTCCAGATCCCGAGTCCTACAAGGATTGCAAAGCAAATCATAATTATCAACCTCAAAGGCAGAGTGAATATATTAAAAAAAATTCAACCGCAATGATCCAACATAAACAATTTATGAGGCAAGTTATACAAGTGAACGGTTTTGTGTGCCAATGAGCACAATTCAAGTATGTTAGCAACCTTCAAGGAATTTACATGAGAAAATCTAACAGATTTACAGATATGAATAGGTCAATCTAGTGATTGGATAGAGAGCATAAATTCAGATTCATGCTAGCTTTTAGCACGTAATTTGTTGAATTACTCGAATGAAGAATTTGAGAGCCGACCAACAAAGTAATCCCATGACACAGAGCCCCATCACAACATAGAGGGTTGCCAGAATCAAAGCATCACCGACAAAAACATGAGTAAAATGAAAAGGCTGATGATAGCTTTCCAAAACTTACATTTTGAGAGTTTGCATCACTACCTTCAGTTGAACCATCAGAAGCACTCTCCCCACTGTAACAAAAAAATTTCCGACAATCTCAGAGAAGTAAAAGAATGAACATTTTCTAATGATGCAATAATAAGTCCAGAAGAGGTCCAAATTCAGAAATAATAAATATCCTACGATAATAGCCACACATACAGTCTGCCATATCCCTTAGATTGAATAAAGTCAAGCAAGTTACATGCCTTTTAGAGTAAGCTCCATTGGCTGATGCCCCTGAGTTTTTCCCAGGCTCATTATTCTTTCCTGTAATCATGTTCAAACTTCCCAAGCTTCCTCTTGATCTTTTGATAGGCAATTTTTCCTTCACTTCAGATTGTTTAGCATCACCCTCAGTGCCGCCAGTAGTATTCCCCTGCATAAAAGAAACTCCCAGTTATGATACCATTTGAGAAAGAAAATTTTTAAATGATGAGACGCAAACTCACAGAAGCTTCGGTCATTCCATTCGGAGAAGGCATAGCATAGGGGCTATATGGATAAGAACCCTGATACAGATCGGTATATGTTAAAGAAAATGATTAACAGCCACACCATTTCAATACATGCCCATAGCAATCAAATATCGTACCGGAGGCATTGAAGGATGCCCATACATGCCACCTGGGGGATACATTGTAACATAGGGATGAGGTGGGGTTCCATAAGGAGGCAACATATGCTGCAAAAGTTCACATTCAGCAATCAATCAAAGCTATGAAGATAAAGAGCTTAACGAAATCAATACTAATAGTAGGAGTTAATCTTGACTCAGAACAAGACCAGTTCCCAAAGCATGCAAATATCAAATCAAACGCTAGAACTCATGTAAAATAAACCTCAAACCTCCAAGAAGTCCAAAAATAAAAGTCAACAAGCCATTTTCAACTTCCCAGCAATCTGACCACTTATATATACATCAAGCTAAAAGGCAATGAATCTAAAATCAGTCAGTTTACCTGAACCCCCCACATATAAGGGTGAGGTTGGGGACTTGACGCCACAAAACCATGAGGCGGCATAGGAGAATATGCCTATCAAAGGAGAAAAAAATAGAAACCCATAACGATCAGATGAAACAAGAAAACGGACCACAGATTCACAGACGGAGGAATCTGTCTTCTACCTGAAAACCAGACCAATCTGGAGTAGTCATGCCAGCACTCACAGCCGATGAAGGTTCCTACAAACACAGAATATTCCAACTAAAATATAGGTTTTGAAAATATTTCTTTTTCCCTTCTAGCATCTTACGTTTAGTCGCTAAAGCTTCCATTCTTATACAAGGGTTCTCTTAAAACTGATGGTAGAGAAGGGCAAAAACACAAACCTGTGAAGAGGGAGGGGCAGAAGAAGAAGAAGGCGGCGTCTTAGGTTCCTTCTCCTTACTCGATTTTTCCATCTCATTGCTAGCCATTATCACACTCTACCAATTACTAAACAACCAGTGAAAGCTACCTGCAAGACTAACTCAGCTAATTCACTACGAGATCTACTTTATCCATAAACCCCACCACATCCAGCAATTCAACATTCCAGCTAATTACAATGTAACAGCTAAAAGGTATCTGCTTTCTTTCTCCGGATGCAGAAAAACCAACCTGGCGTGTATGTAACAATGTCGGAGCTGATAAAAACGAAATCCAGCAGTATAAATAGAAACCCCCGAAAAGCCCTAGAAAACTCAATCGAATTCAGAACAGAAACGCAGAATCTAACCCAAAGATACAAACTGGAGATGCGACAGAAGTACCTAACGACCGTTAATGTTTGAAAACTCTGAGCACAAATTGGGGATGTGGTATGAACCTATGAGATTTAAATTTGCAGAGATTTAGAGAATCAATATCTTGACCAAAAATATTGGCTGATTGTTTGTGTTTCTAACGGAGAAGAAGAAGGGGGCGTGAAGTTCACAAATCACGAGGAATAAAAATTGCTTCTGTGGCCATATTAAGTGTTTTTATAAAAACCCCTTTTTAAAACATATTTATGAAATTCACCCATGTAAGTTATAGACTATCAACAACATACCCTTATTCTCGTAATTCAAAAAATGAGTAATGTTGTTTCACCCAGTTGAAAACAAAGTTTTGGTTCAAACCAAAATTGATAGTCCCCGAATTGTTTTTCATGAATAAATGGAAAATAATAGCTTGAATTGCTATTATCAATAAGTTAATATTTAGAAACTACAGCATAATCATTATAAATTAATATTAAATAAATTAATAAAAAAATTGTTTTAAAATAATTTTTGTCTTAGTTATTTTTTCGATAAATTAACATTTCGCTAAACTAATAAAACATTATAGTCCCGACTATATTAGTTTATAAAATTTGAATGTATATTAATAAAATGATAGCCACAGTACAGACTCACTTGGAGCAAATATTTTATAGTCCCGACTATCTTGAATGTACAGACTCACTTGAATGTACAATCATATCCCACAAAACCCTGTGATAAAAAATGATAGCTTGAATGTTATTTTTTATCACAGAGTTTTGGATATATTGAAGCTAAGATATGATTGTACATAAACTATAGATTGTCTATGCCCAATTAGTTAGAAATTCTATCTTATGTAAGTGAATGTATACTTGTAGTAATCTAAATTTCCTTTTCTTAGGTCATAAAAACTTGACTATACACAACAATGGCAGCTTCAGAATCAGACCCAGATTCTGGAAATGAAGCAATACTCCAAAAAAACCTAGCGGAATTGATTCCGGTGACTTGATGTCAGCCCTGAATCACGCCCGGAAAGCCCTCATCTTATCTCCAAACACGGAAGGTGTATCCGTCGACGTTTTCGACTGTTTGTTTGGATTTCGGGTCTGTGCCTAAGTTTGATGTTTAAGGTATGGATCAGCTGGTTAGATTTTGATAACGAGAAACTGATCTTGTTAGAATTTCAGAGTATGAAAGAACAATTAAGTGAGAATGGAAGATTAGAAGAGTTTTGAGAGAACAAGAACAAAAGAGATTACGCTTTAGGGAAGAATAAAATCCCAAAGTTAAAATATCATAAGTGTTTACAAGAGTATATATATATGTTATACAACTAGGGCAACAAAGTTCAGAAATTTCTTTTTACAGAAACCATGTCGCCGACACCATCAGTGACACATGAAGTTCAGAATCTTCTTTTGACAGAAACCATGTCGCCGACACCATCAGTGACACATGAAGTTCAGAATCTTCTTAAGCGTCTATGTCGCCGACACCGTCGGTGACACATCAAGTTCAGACTCAATATTTATCTCATGATCAATAGATCTCTTGGAAGAAGATTAGTTCATCTCATATGCCTTGTGGGAGGTTTCGGGTTTCAGAGAAAGCTTTGATCGAACAAGTGAAACCATTCTCTCATATTGTCAACTGTGAAAGGGCTGCACGAGAAGTATACCAAATATATCCCAGGAAAGGCTCGGTTTGGGCTGTCTACTCAGAGACAAATCATGGTCTTCAGAGAATAAAGACCAGACGCTATGACTATGAGATTGTTGTGTGTTTGAGTGTGTCGTATTTGGAGAAAGTTAACGACGACTGTAGCAACTTGTTCAAGAGAGAGGATTATGGGTATAATGCGGTCAGGTGGGTCGAGAAAGACGATGTTAAGACCTTGCTTTCTCATCAGATTCCGGCTAAGAAGCTGTCGGAAGTTCAGTCTGGAGCTGAATTGTCCAGTCTTGAATTTCGCATAAAAAACACTATAACACTAAAACCAGTCTAGCTATTAAGAAAGAAATTAACATTAGCCTGTTCTGATCTTTGATCTGAGGGAGTTCACAGCTGGTTTAAGAACCTCTTTATTTAAAAAAAAAAAAAAAATCATGTGGTGTTTTGGGTTTCCAAGCAATGATTCGACTTGTTTTAGGTGATCACAATGGAGACATTGTTGTCGCGAGAGAGCGTCGGAACTCTCCGAAGCAACTCTTCAAAACCTCTTCCTTCAAGACAACCTTCCAATCTTAAGACCAACTTCTCTAATGTCTTTGCTTCGTTCAGCACAAGTTCTAGGAACGAAGCCACCTCCTTTGCTTTAAGTACACGGATTTTAGAATAAACTTCAACGATCATGCTTCGAAAAGGATTCATCAAGACACCCCAACTCATGAAGCAGTCGTCAAGAATCTCCTCCCAATATCTCAGTTTCTACAATCTCAAAGTGAAAGGACATTTTCAAGCTCGGAAATAGGTCAAGAACAAAAAGTAAAAGAGGCATATGAAAAAATATACCGGTTTGGAGCAGTCAAGCCTTTTGTGTATTAGGGTTAGCTTCTTTAGTTCAGGTAAGTTTTCTAGCACCATTAGTATCCCAATAATTACATACGGAGAGATCGTTATCTCAAGCGTCAAAACTTTGGCCTTGAACATGGGTAAACGAGCAAGGCGTTCAAGGGGGTGATGGGCAAGAGGTATAATCTGCAAAATGATTAACGGAAACTAATCAATATGTAAGAATGACCATATCACATTGACGTAGACAAAACATATACCTTAAGAACCTTTTCCCCAAGAGTAAGCTTATCTACATTCTGCAACTTCTCTAGTTGCTTGAGGACCACGGCTTGAAGAGAATAATTAACCTTGAATACGTCAAAACGAATGTCTAGGCTACATTCAGTTAAAGACGAGACATCAACTAGTGTACATCCTAAGTGAGAGTTTACCAATCTGAGATAATGTATATGTGGTGCCACAATTTGAGTTGAATGAGTTAAAACATTGTAACACTTGATATCTAATACTCTCAGACGGGGTGATTTGCTGAGATCAAGAACCATCAGATGTCTATCGCAATCTTCCAATGTTAAACTTTCAAGAATCGGACAGCCAGATAGGATCTCGGCAAGTGATTCATCAGAGAGAGTGCAAGCACTCAAAGACAGCTTCTTCAGGGATGTCCAAGACACATAGCATCTTGGGATCAGATCAGCAAATTGTAGGTGAAGGCTGAGTTGCTTGACAGATGAATTGGTGTAGAACAAATCAGGAATACTATAATTATCATAACCTTCTAACGTCAGATTCTCCGCGTTTCTGGACATGGCTAACTCTATCCACTTGTCAAAGTGTGTGAGATTGCTTAGTATGTTGGTTTTGATGTGGAAACTCATCATCTTGCGAGGCGTGTAGCGAGTTAGGGTTTTGTCTATTGAATCAGCATCCAGGTTACGGTGGATAGGCCAGTAAAAGTAGAGGGAAGGTGTATCGGACCATACATGCCTCCATCGCTTGGATAACACGGAAGTTCTGATGGCTTCTTCGGTCTCAATAGAGGAGAGGATATTAGACTAGATGATTGGTTTAGTATATAACCGGTTCACTTGTATAGTTTACACCCGGTTTAGATCAATGTATACATGTATATAATGCTCTTGTACATGGTTTAATTGACTTAATGAGAATAAGATTTATTTCATAATATGGTATCAGAGCAAATAATCTTCATCTCATCTAACGACTTTTTTTGTTGAAATTTTGATCGGAATTCCTTTCCGATCATCTTCCTTCTTCAATTCCGAGCTGATTTCAGCTTCGATTCTTGTTCATTGTGCTCTCTTCTTCCGGATTCTATCTCGATTCAGCTCATTTCTGTTGATTTTGAGCTTCGATGGGAAAACGAAAAGGAGCGATGAAGACTCGAAGTTCTGGTTATGAATCGCCGGTGATTACTTCTCCGAAGGATCGACAGTCAGTTCATAACACTACTCCACCGCGTGACCGCCGCTCATTCTCGATTCATGAAGAACAGCGAAGATCAGGATCCAAACTTCATTTTCTCGAAGATTCGGATTCCTTGAATAGTGTTCATAGTCCGTATCACATTCAGAGCTCCGATCATACAGATCTTGTTCTAGTCCCTGAACTATTAGACGGAACAAATTATGGAATCTGGAGTATTGCGATGGTAACTAGTCTTACGGCTAAGAACAAATTTGGATTTCTAGATGGATCGATAGTGAAACCTCCGGATAATGATCCTTATAGCAAAATTTGGATTCGTTGTAATATGCTGATCAAATCTTGGTTGTTGAATAGCGTCTCTAAGAAGATTTACACTAGCATCCTTTATTTTCCTACCGCTGCGGATATATGGAATGATCTTCATGTGCGCTTTCATAAATCTAGTCTTCCTCGTATTTACAAGCTTCGTCAACAAATTCATTCACTTCGACAAGGCAATCTCGATCTTTCTTCTTATCACACTCAAGTCCAGAGTCTATGGGAAGAACTAACTAGTCTTCAAGCTCCTCCTCGTACGATGGACGATTTGTTAGTTGAAAGAGAAACAAATCGTGTGATTGACTTTCTTATGGGATTGAATGAAATCTATGATAATGTCAGAAGCCAGATATTGATGTTGAAGACTCTGCCTACACTCTCTGAAGTCTATAACATGATAGACCGTGATGAATCTCAACGTTCTGCTAGAACATTTTACTCTGTCAGCTCAGATTCTGCTGCTTTTAATGTGCATCATCAATCTGACAATCTTGACTCTCAGATGTATACATTCAAGAAAGACATTGCTCTGGAAGGATCTCATACTCTTGCGACTCAGGGGGGCTTTAAGAAGCCAAAATGCTCTCATTGTCTTAAGCTTGGACAAATGTTACAAACTTCACGGATTTCCTCCAGGACATCCTAAGTATCAGTCAGGGTCCACAACAGCTAAAGTCAATCTTGCCAATGTTTCCTCCCAGGCAGAGCAACAATTAGACAGTGGATTTGCAAACATGTCTAATGATCAAATCCAAGGGTTTATTTCTTACCTTAGCAACAAGCTTCATACCTCAAGCGTGTCTCAAGTATCTGGAAATTCATCTGCCTCAACTTCGACTTCCGTACCTGTAATCTCCTCGGTTTCAGGTACATTTCTGGATCTTTTCAATCATTCCTATTATGACATGCTTATCTCTTCTGTATCTCAAGAGCCTTGTGTGTCTCGTAGAGCTTGGGTTATAGATTCAGGAGCCACTCACCATGTTACACATTGTAGAGACCTTTTTAGCACATATACCCCTTTAGAAAGTACCTTTGTTACTTTACCAAATGGTTATACAGTTAAAATCATGGGCATAGGATTCATCCAATTAACTGATGCTATCTCTCTACACAGTGTGCTTTACATACCTGATTTCAAATTCAATTTGTTAAGTGTGAGTGTCTTGACTAAAACTTTGAATTCTAAAGTTAGCTTTACTGCTGATGCATGTTTTATTCAGGCAATTACACGGGAATTGATGATTGGTCAAGGTAGTCAAGTTGGGAGTCTTTATATCTTACATGAAAATGATATGGATCATTCTCTTTCTTTATCAAATATCTCAGGTAATTTTCCTTCTTGTTCTAGCATTAAGGTTGATTCTGTTACTTGGCATAAGAGATTGGGTCATCCATCTCAGACCAAGATAGATTTCTTATCTCCTTTGCTAGACATGTCTAAGATCAAGAATAATAAAGATACTTCTGTTTGTCATGTTTGTCATCTTTCAAAACAGAAACGTCTTGCTTTCTCTAGTCATCACAATATATGCTCAGAACCTTTTGAACTCATTCATATAGATACATGGGGACCCTTTTCAAGTCCAACTATTGATGGTTTTCGATATTTTCTGACTATTGTTGATGATTTTAGTAGAGCTACATGGATATTCTTAATGCGTGCTAAATCAGATGTTCTTCATATCTTTCCTGCTTTCTTACAGATGATTGAGAATCAATATGCTAGGAAAGTTAAAGCAGTTAGATCTGATAATGCTAATGAATTAAAATTCACTGAATTGTTTGCTCTAAAAGGAATTGTTTCTTTTCATTCATGTCCAGAAACTCCTCAACAGAACTCTGTTGTAGAGAGAAAGCATCAGCATATCCTTAATGTAGCTAGAGCCCTTCTATTCCAATCCCATTTACCTATAGAGTACTGGGGAGATTGCATTCTCACTGCGTTTTTTCTCATAAATAGATTACCATCTTCAGTTCTAGACAACAAAACTCCTTATGAGAAGTTGACGGGTAAAACTCCTGATTATCAATCTTTGCGTAATTTTGGATGTTTATGCTATAGTTCCACATCTTTAAAAGGGAGAAATAAGTTTGATCCAAGGTCTAGAGCTTGTGTCTTTTTAGGGTATCCTAGTGGTTATAAAGGTTATAAGCTACTAGATATCGAGACACACAAGGTATCTATTTCTCGGCATGTTCTTTTTCATGAGGAAATCTTTCCTTTTGCATCATCTAATCTCACAGATGATGTCAAACACTTCTTTCCTCTACCAGAAACACCTGCTTCCCATGATGGTCATCAGCCCTTTGTGCAACCATCTTCTGATGAACATCAATCTCACGATGTCTCATCTTCTGAGTTTTTGGTTCCTTCTGAATCTAAGACTCGTAGACCCCATAAACCACCTAAACACTTGCAGGATTTTCATTGTTATAATAATAATCTTACTACAATAACCACCCCATATCCTATTTCCAATTATATTTCTTACTCTAATATCTTTGTCTCCTTTTGTGCCTTTCTTAATGTGCTCACTAAAACACCAATTCCTGAGAAATATTCCGAGGCTAAGGATTTACAGGTATATAGAGAAGCTATGGGTGTGGAGATGGATGCGATGGAAAGAACTCAAACCTGGAAGATTTGTGAACTTCCACCTGACAAGACTGCAATAGGTTGTAAATGGGTTTATACAGTGAAATATCATGCAGATGGAAGTATTGAGCGTTACAAGGCTCGTTTAGTGGCCAAAGGCTACACACAACAAGAAGGTATTGATTTTCTTGATACCTTCTCTCCTGTAGAAAAGTTAGCCACTGTGAAGTTGATTCTTGCACTAGCTCCAAAGATGCAATGGTCCCTTACACAACTTGACGTATCTAATGCCTTTCTCAATGGTGAATTGGATGAAGAGATCTACATGAAGTTACCTCCTGGTTACTCAGATCTCAAAGGCATAGACGTCTCACCGAATGCTGTCTGTCGCCTTTTAAAGTCTATCTATGGCTTGAAACAGGCATCACGACAATGGTTTCTTAAGTTCTCATCCACTTTGACTCAATTGGGTTTTCAGAAGTGTGTTGGTGATCATACATTGTTTGTGAAATTATCAGAGACGAGTCTTTTGGTGGTACTCGTGTCTGTGGATGACATTTTGATAGCTAGTACCAATGATGATGCAGTCAATGAGCTCAAGCTTCAGTTGCATTCTTTCTTTAAGCTGCGTGATCTAGGTCCTCCAAAGTTCTTCCTTGGTCTGGAAATTGCTAGATCAGCTGCAGGAATCTCAGTCAATCAACGGAAGTATGTTATTGACTTGTTAGAGTCCAGTGGATTCTCTGGTTGCAAACCTGCATCTGTGCCGATGGAACCTAATCAGAAACTTTGCAAAACGGATGGTGTTCCTATTGAAGATCCTAAACGCTATCGAAGACTTGTGGGAAAGCTTCAATATTTAACTATTACACGTCCTGATATAAGCTTTGCAGTCTCCAAGCTGGCACAATATAGTTCTGATCCGAGAGAACCTCATCTCATGGCTGTTCATAAAGTTCTGAGATATCTCAAAGGTTCTATTGGTCAGGGACTTCACTATTCAGTTGATACTGATTTTGCTCTTAGTGGTTACTCTGATTCTGATTGGGGATCTTGTTTGGATACTCGAAGATCAGTAACAGGGTATGCTATGTTTCTTGGTCAATCATTGATCTCTTGGAGATCGAAGAAACAGGATACTGTTTCCTGTAGCTCTGCTGAGGCAGAGTACCGTGCCATGAATATGGCATCTAAGGAGTTGATATGGCTATCTAATCTCCTCAAAGATCTTCATATACCATTCACTCCACCAGCCTTCTTGTATTGTGATAATACATCGGCTTTACACATCTCTACCAATCCAGTCTTTCATGAGAGGACGAAATATATTGAGTTGGATTGTCATAAAGTCCGGGAGTTCATTGAGAATGGACAGATTAAACCAATGTATGTGCGTACGACCCAACAGTTGGCTGATGTTCTTACCAAGCCTTTGTTTCCAGCACCATTTCGGGAAAACATACGCAAGATGGGTCTTCACAACTTGTTCTTACCTCCATCTTGAGGGGGGCTATTAGACTAGATGATTGGTTTAGTATATAACCGGTTCACTTGTATAGTTTACACCCGGTTTAGATCAATGTATACATGTATATAATGCTCTTGTACATGGTTTAATTGACTTAATGAGAATAAGATTTATTTCATAATAGAGGATTTGCTGGAGGATCACATCAGGCATATAGCTTATGGAGTCTAAATCTTCGCTTGAATCTCTAACTTCGTCGTTTTCACGGTGGAGATGAGCGTAGCAGTGGCTAGGGTTTCTCTCAGCGGTGGTGGTGCCGTCTCCGTTTCCGCACTCGTCCTCCATTGCGTTGCTATCCGGTTTTTTTTTGTTAAGGAATATATATCCCCCAGATATTAGTGGGTTTCTAAAAAGCCCATTAAAATAACCCAAAACAGGCTTAGGCCTATGTAATTCATGGGTTTTAAAAATAGTTGATCCTTTTTTCTCCGTCGTGTGGGGAAAATAAGAAGCGGATTATTTTGAAATTCGGTGAACCCTAGAATTCTCAAGGCCAATGCATAATTAATTCGTCACGCTTCAGAGAGAGAGAGAGAGAGAGAGAGAGAGAGAGTGGCCGGAGTGGAGCGAGCATAGCGGCGGAAGTATCGCCATTGGTAACTCGTGACGATTTCTCTTGTTTGCGTCTGCCTAAACATCACTTGCTCGTGGATTTGACTCTGTTTCGAGGTATGATTCCTTTGAAACCCTAGCACAAGTTTTGATTTTGCATGGTTACGAGTTCATATTTTCAGCTCAAGACTCTTGGTTCTTCTTTCGTAAACTTTTTGGGGTTTGCACACTTTAGATGTGTAAATCTGTGTGTAATGTGGTCTGATTATCTATTGCGTCAAGATTGGAGCATTGAGGTTAAGTTCTCAGTTAGAGTTAGTCCGGTTATTTCTTGAAGATATAGCTGTTTGTGTGTATTTTGAGGCATATTCATGTCTGATTGATTGTCTCTTTGGATCTATGTGTTGCTTCATAATATTAGTGTTAGTTTTTTTGCTTAAAAATGTTGGCTAATCTTCTTGTCTGATCTTGAAATTAATGTAGAAAGCTGCTACGTGAGGGTGCGATCTTACCACTGAAGCTAGTTATTGAGATGAATTCATATCCATCACGGAACAAGATGCAATCTGCTACAAGCGCAAGCAAGGACACATGCTTGCCTACGTCTAATCATCATTGTTTCCATTCCTATTTCCCCGTGGAACGGACCACAGGGATTGATCTTTCTCGAGTCCCTCAAGAAAATCCTGCTGAAATCGTCATGGTGCCTCAACTTCGTTTGTTTCCTCCTACTCGAGAATCCAGAAACGATTTGGAAACCGTGAAGCAGAAGTCCACTAACCTGTCTCCTTCGAAAGCGTTGAAGCCAAAACCACAAAGTAAGAAACGCTCTGCACCCAAAAATCCAAAGAAAACACTGAGCATCCCCGAAACAAAGCGGGAAAAAAAGAATCCTGACATCAACGTTGACATCACAAGCTTCGATGTTTCCGGGGTTCCTCCTCCTGTCTGTTCATGTACAGGAGTTCAAAAGATTTGCTACAAATGGGGAATGGGCGGTTGGCAATCCTCTTGTTGCACCATTAGGATATCGACATACCCACTACCCATGAGCACGACAAGACCTGGAGCTCGTCTTGCTGGAAGAAAAATGAGCAATGGTGCTTATGTCAAGCTCCTTATGAGGCTTGCTGGTGAAGGCTATGACCTCACTCGCCCGGTTGACCTCAAGAACCATTGGGCCAGGCACGGTACTAACAAGTTTGTGACCATCAAGTAGCCGTTTCATCAATTAGGTTCAGTTTTAGGCTTTAGCTTTGATGATTTGGTTGTATCTCCGTTTTAGTATTTACCTTCTCGTACATATGTTTCGTTGTGGCTTTAAAATCACAAAGGAGATTCAGTGTCTATGATCAATTAGGACAAAACGTTTTGGTTTTGTTTCTGGTAGTGTTTATTATTTTTGCAACAATTGGTATCAACAATATTCTGTGAAATGTTTTTATTTGGCCATTTCTTTATTTTGTGTTTGTGTATAAAGCCTTGTTTGAATTTCGATAATCTTTACTCATTTTCTTAGCGCCAAAAATTTAATTATGAACTTAATAACGGTTGAATAATGAAAAGCTGTTAGTGAAATTTGTTAACGAAAACGGTAATAAAAAGCTGAAAATAATCGTTTTAGTGTGGTTTTTAGTAATGTTTTCATGATTAATAACAAAGAAAAACTATATATCTCTATGTTTTTAGTGTAACTTTTTTCTCTAGTGATTTTATCAAGGATTTATTAATATTTTCATAATTTACATATAATAATAAATTGATGTTAAAATAATAATAAAAAAGGAGAGAGTATTGCTAATGTATTGTATGTTTGACAAAGCTTTCTCTTCCCGAACAAATTTGACAAAGACAAACAAAAAAGGCAAACAAATCTATTTTATCTTGTGATTTGTTTCCGGATTATATGTTAGAAAGCATTTAGGTTGATGATGGAGCAAAATGTCTGTGGAAGACACTGGCACAATTGGCCTTGCTGCCACAGGAACCCTTCCAGCGCCACCACATACACAGAGCCTGTGAGAAACTTCAACAGAGTCGTTGATACACATGGTCAATGGAATCCACACAAAAATTAAAGAAATAAGAGAGAAAAATGGATCTGACCACGTAACCGGCAGAAGATTCCTTATACTTTTTTTCTGAATTAATTATTCTAAGTGTTATCAAGAAAAAGAAAACAACAAAATAGATACGTTAAATAACCCAACTTGTATCTTTCTTGATGTGAATTTAATGAATACTTTATTCTGTCGAGTTTAATATAGTTGAACTAGAAAACATGGCATTTTGTATAAGCCAATAAGGGGATTAATTATTTCATTTTTATAAACCCAATATATCATCAAATAATATGAATTTTCGAACCCAAGAAAAGTTGAAAGAAGCCATAACCGAGAATCTGTTGAGAAGCCAAGCAAAGCTTAAAGCTTTAAAGAGCATTTAACATTAGTGCACTTCAATATTCTGGAGACTTTAAAGAAGCCATCTTTGTGGCTGCTTTTGTTATTCTGCTTTGGTGCTTTGTAGAATCTATACTCTTCGGACAAGTTTCTTTACTATACTGTTTCTTTTTCAGTAGGGAATAAACCAAGTCCAAAGACTCAAGATCAATAAGGATTCGTCTTTTCGACGAAACTGAATAACCATGGTTGGTATTTTCTCCAGATTTACTGTTGGTAGAAGCGGCCATAGAAGAACACAGAGTGCCATCGTAAGCTCTCTCTCCTCTATTTGCTTGTCTTATTCCAGTAGAGGTTTCATGTAGCTCCTTGGTTCAAAGAAAATGTAAAGCTTTTTTGTCATCTATTGTGTTCTTGACGGTTAAGTTATATGGAACATGAGGTTCTTGTTCTGTTAATATGTGCTTGAGCTTTATGTTCAAAATGATTCCTTCTTAGTATGATGATGCTTCTCCAGTATATTTTTGTTTCTTTTGGTTAAGCTCTCTTTCACATTTTTCTGCCATTTTTGGTTCTGATCTTCTTGAGATGCTAGCAAGTTAGGCTCAAAATCAATGGGAAAATTGAAGAGTTCAAGTTTAGATGCTTAGAGTTGCTTGTTTTCTATAATTCATATTGAATCTTCTGAGCTCCCATCATTAGATTTAGCCAAAACATTCTCTCTGTTTGCTTCTTTCAAATACAGTTGACAATAATCTTGTCTTATGATCAGGACGAGAGGGCAGCATTGCCTCCAAGTACTACTGATCTCGTTGCTTCACTTAATACCCCAGCCGGTTCAACTCATGGAATTGAAGTGGCAACAGAGTTTAAACCAGTGGAACACCCGATCGAGCCCTTGGACAATGATCAACCTATCCAATGTCCACTCCCGGAGCCATCCATTCTCAATGTATGATCTTTTATATCATAGGTTTCTTGAAGTTCCAAGAAAAGAAAATGGTTACGGTTTATTTATTATGAAAATGCAAATATAAGAGTGTTATGGAGAGCTTTACTCTATTTTTTGTGATCGTTTTATGCGCACAGGACGGGAGAATCTGGAAAGATAGAGTGACGGCTTCCATGAGGAGACGAGGCGACTTGGCCATTGCTCAAGATGGAACGGATGTAGAATCTGATGGCTCTGTGACAAAACCATCGCCGACTAGCCAATGCAATCCCAAACGTCGGTTCTCGCCTTCGTTCAGTGCGCCAGAACACCACATGCTTAATATTCTAGAAGAATGTAAAGCATCCGGTAGTATCTAAGAACCACCAATGCTGGTCTACGCTCTTTTTTATAAGAACAAAACCAAATCATATTGAATGTTATATACTCTGTATAACTAAAAATCACATAGCACATGCTCTGTGAATCATAAAAGATACATCAATAGGCTGATGACCAAGTTCCCACAGTACCTTGCATCACAAACCACACATGTTTGATGTTTCCTTCAACTCCAAGTTACTTTAACTGCATCGATTACATTTCGATCTCCCAATTGGTTTATCAAGACTAAGAACAGAACCTTAGTTGAAGACTTAAAGCAGACAATGATATATGAGGGCTCTGCAACAAAGCCACTAGAGATTCAGAGCTGCTAAAACCCCTAGGGCTCGTCGGGATCAGTCGCATGATATTTTTATGTAAACCAAGTTTTTTCCCTCTCCATTTGGAGATACTAGTGGAATATTAGACATCAGGAACCTATAAAATGAATCAATAAAATAAAGCTCATCTCATGGTCAGGAAAATTACATAGCTGTCAAAAGCCGAGAACTAACTACAAGTTCTAAAAAAGTTTCTCTTCAAATTTTGATTTTGATTTTGTGTTCATATCACATTCTGATCTTCTTCCTACGCTCCAAGAAGAAGAACGAACAAAATTCTGATTGTGTATACCTGTGTTGTGTTAAAGAAGATTAAACATTTGTCTTTGCTTTCCCTCCTTAGTTAGAGGTATTGTGTTTGTATCCTGTCTCTGTTCTGCTCCCACCATGTCTTGGCATGCACTTCTCCAAACATTTCGCGGCTGCAAACACCCGGTTCGATTTGGTTAACGTTTAGGATATAACTTGGTGATTAAGTAAGACAGATTGGCTTACTTGAATCTGACGCGGCGTAATTCTCTGGTCCCGTCAGGTAACTGTCTGATGGTAATATGAACCCCAGGCTCGTCCTCTTCGACCCACTCTGCTTGCATTTCACTAGCGTTACTGACTGAAGGCGGTTCGTCCCTAGATGCGGTAGTGGTACGTGCTGCGTCCATTGGAGGTCCATAAAAGTGATGTGGGATGCTGCTACCTCCTGGAGGTCTGTAGTTGTTTCTTGGTGTCCAATCTCTGCTTTCTCTTGCTGATTCTATTCTTGTGTAAGTTGAATCTCTCTGCGACTGAAGAAGAAACAAACACAAGTCCAAGTTGATGTTCTTGTCCGAAGAACAACTAATGGATCATTGCAAATCGTTATGCTTACCTGGTCTTCGGATCTACCAGGGGTTTGAAGGGCTTGGCGATTAAATCTCTGAACATTATAAAGCTCAACTATTTTGTCGTAGTTCTCTCCCCACCACCTCTGAGCTTGCCACTTATCGAAAACCTCCCGGCTTCAACAATGACAGAACTAAAGTGTTAGCTTCATTCTCATGTCCAATCATTGTATGTCATGAAGTGGAAATCCAAATACCTGAAACGTATCCGTTTAAGATCATTTCCACCACTAGGAAGTGAGACGAATGTAATGTGAACACCAGGCTCTACTTGAGCCATCCACTCTTTTGGCTCATCATCTTCTAGTACCACATCACAAGACTGAGCAGAGACGGATTCACGTTCGCCACCATACATTGATGTGAATCTTGAGTCAGCCCGTCCACCTTGATGGTGGGAGTCCCAAGCAGGAGTGGAACTCGTACTTCCACCACCCATATAAGGGTATGGAACACTATCTGATGCAGTATCGAAATCCGGATACTTTCTCAACTCTTTCCTCAAGTTGCTGCTTGAGGAGCCGGAAGGTGGCTTGGATTGTTTAGAAGTACCAGAGAGTTTAGACGCCATATCTTTGATCTGCATAGTACCCAAAAAGTTAACTAAAGTAAACACACAACATAGTACTAGGACCATTTGAACTGCCAACACCATATTATTGGACAGAACAGGTAAGAAACAGTAAGCAAGCAATAAAGTCTTCAATAGGTCAAGAAGATTTTTTTATTTCTTTATGCCAACTAAGGAAAAAGGAGTCTACTATCATCATTCATATAAAGCTAAGAGATCTGATAATAATTTGAAACATAAAATATAGTTCATCTTGTCTTCTACATGAATAGAACATAATCATAACAAACACTTTGGTTCTTTTGATTTATACTATATAGTTGCCCCACCACAAAATTCTTTCTTTTTTTCTGTCTAGATAGATATCCACTAGAGCTTATTCTAGGAAAGTATATTAGATCAATCTTCAATAACAAGCAAAAATCATGTTCAACTAGGCGTGACCTCCATTAACCTTTTTTCAGTCAATCTTAATACAATAGCATCCACACAAAATCATCAGCCGTAATTTTATTGTTCAGTGTGAAAACATAATTCTGAGATTTTGCTAGATTTGTTTTAATTATTGTACTAATTTTTGCTCCATTTTATGTCTAGTCACATAGGGGAGAAAAGGAAACACTGACACAACCTATTAAAGAGAGATTTGTAAGAGATTCCAGGGAAGTGATGTAGCATCAACATAAAATCTTGTCTAAAGATCCCAGTTTTGTCTGTAACCTGCAGCCTTAACAACAGTAACCTATAACTATCTTGTCTGTAACCTGCAGCCTTAACAACAGTAAACCTATAACTATCTTGTCAACTCAAAACGTATCTGTGCTTGATAGCCTAATATGAACACTCCTTAACATTAAAAAAAAAAAACAAAGATTTTTGAACCCCTTTTGTCACCACAAGTGTGAAACAGTTTAAGGTCCAAAGCAATTAGAAACAAAAGCAGCAAAATAAAGTGAAAAGAGCATAAAGGATAGATCTTTAGATAGAGATAGAGAGACCTGTGTAGTTAGGCTTTTAACGGCATCTTTAGTGTTGGGTGTGGAGCTGCCACGCGCTCCATCTTCGTCCTCGTCCTCCTCACCTCTATCTGTTGTTTTTGTACAGTTGATGCAAGTAAACATCTTTGCACTCTTCTTGATGCCCTCTGCCTTTTAAGCCCTATGTACCATATAAACAGAGTATTACAAAACATCACAACTAATCCACTATTTATAAAGTATAAACTTAACCCCCATCAAGATTAAGATATCATATTCTTGAAAATATTTCAAGAAATTAAGGAACTCAAAATAAAGTAGAGAGGGATACAAGTTTAAAATATATACTTTTATTTTAAAAATAAAGCCATGAAGGTTCATTATTAAGGGCAATAATCTCTGATAAAGACAAAAGTGTTTAAAGATTAACTTGGGGATCAGAGCAAATGACCTTAAAAGAAGAAAAAAACAAATTAGAAGGATTGTCCAAAGCACCTGAGTAGGCCAAAATATAGTTTTACAATAATAAAAACTAGTTAAAATATGAAACATGACAGAGACAAGCAATGGTATAAAAATAAAAATTATAATTTTTTTTAAAAAACATATACAGAAAGTGGTGTAAATAAAGAAGCCAAACTGAGTGTGTTGATGCTTTGTTGTGCAGCAATACCCAAATCAAAAGTTTCAAAGAATATATTTTTGTTTTTGCTACTGCAAGCCGAAGTTTCTGACATTTTAATATATACAAATTTTCTATAATAAGTAAGAAAATAACAAAATTAATATGTTTTCTCTCCTGATACCTAACCCTCATGTCCATCTAAAACTGAAAATATATTAGAAAGAGACAATCGAATTTCTTACAACCAGAAAATTTTAAATATTTGCAACATCAAAAATGGAATCTTCTTCTTTAATTTGTTTTCACTCAAGAACCCACTCAGATCAGATATTTATTATTGAATGGAATTAAATATTGGAAGCATGGGGTTATATATACAGTTACCTTTTGTATCAATGACTGCAGGTTAAGCGTGAAACGTTAGGATTTTATTTACTTTTATATTCCTATTGAGCTCTGTTCCTATAAATAGACCATCAAAGGCTACAGAGATTTTAGCAGCGTTACAGACAGAGTAGTAAATGTGGGAGGAGCAAAAGGACGACGTAATTGATGTATGATCATGATGATGAATGTCTTTTAATTTTTATTGGAAACAGAAAAAAATCGACATTTTTTTTTTCTTTTATTTGTGTCGAGTTAAAGCAAAAGTAAAGTATGAACAGTAGTCAAATCCCGAGGAAACTTTTGAATCGACTAGGTGGTAAATCTGAATCTTCAGGAGTGTTCTGGTCAGTAAAAATGGAGGATAAAGTTGATGGATTTTTAAGTTAATTTATTCGCCATTAATGGTGGAGAGGAAACAAAAAAAAACATGGATTAATGTAAAGAAAACGACGATTCATAATTAATGAGCAAATGAGAATGCAACTGTTAAAAAGCAGGGAAAGAAATTATTTAAATGATTTCCAGAATAATAAAAAAGTTGAAGGAGAGGTTCGAAGCAAGTTACAAGCTTTTCAATGGAGGAATTTTCTGACTCATACCTGATCGCAGCTCTTCTTGGAGACGATAACCCAAAATATTCGAAACTTCCGGGGCAAAATTCGGGTAAGCGGGCTACCCGGTAACTGTTACGAAGCTCCGGGTTTTTGTTTTAAGAAAACCGACGGAGAGACAGAGAAGAAGAAGAAGACATTTGGAGGGACCGTGGTTTATTATTTATATAAGTGGAGGAAAAAATAGGTATTTGACGGCGTTTACAAACGTTATGTGCTGCCGCCGTGAGTTGACGGAGATACCTTTTTGAGTAACGATGAAATTTGGTCTCGAGAAGAGACGGCAGCGAGGGCCCATGTGGTGTTTAGTTTAGGGAGAAAGGGGAGAGAGAGAGGATCTCTTACGTGTGCTGGAAGTAGATCTCTAACTAGCTGATGTTACCTCAATTAAACATGTTGTGCCAATATAAACTCCACTTATTTTTGAAACATAAAAACAATCCCAAAGCGAATATTTAAGTTAAAACCGAAATGTTGATAGATTTCATCCAAGAGAATCAGTGAACATTTTGCCTCTCGTTTTACAAAACCAAGCCCTTTCATATCGGTTTATAACCATAAGCTCGTATCCTAATGGTAAAAAAGCTGTAACATCCTCTCGCAATTGAGGTCGAATTCTCCTGACTAGCAGAGGATTAAACTGAGGCCATCACCGTTTCAAAAAAAAAAAACGTGTGGCCGCCACTTAAGATGAACGCGACACACTAGTCGGGACCCATCTTGGTGGGCCTAGATACCCTCGATTATATAAAAAAAAAAAGATTATAAATAATCTTAGGGCTTCATTATATTTCTGAAGTTTTTTTAATAAATAAAACAACGAAATAAACCATTTATTGGAATAAAATAGAGAAATTGTATGGGGAAAAAATTCTCTGTGTCCAAAGTCCAGACCTATTGCTATAATATTGATTACACATTGAGTAAGAGAAACAGATCATGTTTACAGTAGTAAAAGGCCGTGAGAACGAAGGAAACAGCTCACTAGGTCTCCTTGTGACCCAAGAAATCGAGTATAGCTTCTTCTGCTTCTTGAAGTCTTCTCCTGCGAGTAGTCACGGCATCAGAGAGGAGGATGATCTTCTTCTGGTGTCTGTGGAGGAACCGGTTTCCAACCAGGTTTCTCGTCCCAGTACATATCGTAGTATATATGTCCCGGAGTCTTGTTCTCCTCACAACACCATATTCCCACATATCTCTTTACCCGTCTTCTGAATCTCTCTTCTCGCCCCTGCGCGCAAACCAGGTTAGGTCAGATCAGATTTTACATGTTCTATCAACATGACTGAATGTTTCACGGTTCAAATATCTACTTGCCTTGTCGGAGAATCCAGTGAAAGCATCTTCAATTGAAGAGAACTTGATCACTTTGACATCGTTAAAGGAAGAGAAAATCGCCTTGAACTGATCAGGTGAGCAAGAAACAAAGCAATGAGGCTAAACCAGTCATCTTTATACTAAATAACAAAGAGCTAATAGACAGCTAAAGATATCTTAGTTACCGTATCTTCATTACTCCTCTTTGGGAATTTAAGAGCCCCAGAGGGGCTTGTGATATTCGATGCCTCGCATCCTTCTGTTCCTTCTTGACAAAGCTGAACATCAAGCCATGACTCTTTAACCTGGAAAATTAATTTCATTCCTGAGATGTTCTAATGAAATGATTAACTAAAACAAAAAAAATCTGGGAGGCTTATATTACTTGTTTTGGCAATGATGGGTTATCTAGAAAAGAATATTCTCTGATACCAATCCCAGGGCCAAACTCATCCTCCGGTAACTCCTTTAACATGATATTGACCTGTAAATCAAATTCTTCAGGGTGTTATGAAGCACTTGCAGAGAAAGAATCAGAAGGTATATTGACATTACCTCAAAGACATGATCAAGAGGGCAGATGAAAGGTTGCCGGGTCATAGATCCCACAAGAGTACCAGGATGTCCAAACCAAAGCCTATCTAACCTGCACCATATTGGTGGCATAACCTGAAAACATTGTAGAGAGACCAACCAGATATACGTAAGAATCAATTGATATGACCAGGAAATATGCATATAAGCTATTGACTAGACTCACCAGTGTACGATTTAGTAGAGACGCAATGGCTAGAGCTGATCTGATCTGTTTCATCTGTCAACGTAAATGTAAAATTAGAGGCTGGTCAAGTTCACATAATTTCCTAGGGACGATGTTAGTTTAATAGATGCGTACTTGGTGATTAACGAGTGCAAAGTGAGATTCAATGGTATGCTTCCCATCTAGTAGCAATCTCTTTGGAATAGATGGTTTAAAAGAAATGAAACCTCCTGTGTTGTGTTGGAGTTAGCTTCCCACATCAAACGGATTAATGCTGAAGAATGTTCACAAAATATGATAACTCTTATTACCTGGTGCATCGTAATATTCTGGTGGGTCAAAGAAAACCATTCCCTCTCGAAGCCTGTGGCGTTTTCCTTCGGTACCTGCGTATTGGAATGTTGTATGCAAGGCATATGGTTCTAGTCTGAGCTGTTGATACATAGCCTACCGTAGAAAAGACAAGTAACTATTAGAGTAGCTACAAAAGAAGAAGATAAAAACCCGAACAGGAAGCATGCAGAGAAAGGCACCTGAACAAAATAAGTGTGACCACTGCAAAATATGCTAGCCGGCAAAATCCCAACCTTGAGATTTCCATCATAAGCGTAAAATAGTCCACTATCACCATCAACAGATGGGCCTAGCTGTCTACGAACAATCTCATTGAACCCATTTTGATCCCAAACCTTATCGTCCGCTACGAGGATTTCTTTCCATTCTTTTGCCAACTTTTTGGCAGCTTCTGTTGGCCGCCAATGGAAGATCCCTATGTTGTAGGCGGCACTAACTTTCAAAGTCCAAGAAAAAAGAATGAACAGTTAGTGGCCGTGTGAGCAGTTTAAGAGGGCTGTGCATGTCTCTAGCTAATATCTACCTTGTTGCCATATATCCAAGCTGTCATCCACGACAGTAGGCACAACTTGATCGCTTGATGTCAAAACATCAGCATCCGGGTACCGAGCCAAATAAGGCAGAGGGTTCTGCCACATAAATAATCATCAGATGAAAGTCTATCAAGGAAGTGTTTAACTGTGTCTTGAATTAATACCTTAAGCCACACCATGTCAGTGTCACACATTAGAAGCTCATAACCAAAAGGCAAGACAGCATCTATGAGAATAACTTTTTCTCTTCCCATTTTGTGAAACGTAGGGGAACCCCACCCAACATCGACTGTGCTCATATGGCTTCCCATGTCAAAAACTGGAACACCTTTCCAGTACAAAGCCTCTAGTAACTTTGTATCCATCGCACCTACAAAGCCCCCATAACTTAAAAGTTACTAATTTTACAGGAAGACAGTGAAGATAGACAATAACACATAGGTATAAGAAGTGAAAACTCACCAACTAGAATATTGGAGAGATCTAAATCAGTCAAGTGTTTCACCCAAGTCAAGATGAAATCCATGAAAGCATAGTTCCCAAAAGTGACTATTATGACATTATCTTTCACTCTTTCCCCAAACAACTCTTTCGTCAGTTTAAAGGCTTCAAGCGGTGGCATCTTCTTGTCTCGAGGAGGAGACACCCAAATTTTACCCAAGGACTTTCCTTGAGCTTCTTCTGGAGCTGGTAGTGGCAGTGCCCGTGGTGGTGGTGCAACTGGTAACTGAGCCGTTGCATTTTCTTGTGGAAGTTTGTGAATTCGGCCAGCAGCTACAAATAAAACTCATGAATACGTCGTACATAATGAAGAACACAAAAATATAAGCTTTTGCTGCTAAGTGAGATTGATTTATACTCAAAATCAAGCTCATCTAGTCTGAACCCTTAAACGACGGTTGAAAACAGTCCATATGATTGAACTAGAACATAGTGTCTGAAAAAGGACAAAACTTTGGCAGACTACTAAATGCAGATCCAAGTACATGAGTTATAATCACTTGATCGGATACAAAAGCTGCAATGACAATCAACTAAAGTGATCAAAAGTCAGAGGCCATCTCAGATTATAGCACCCATTGTTTCAAATAATAAGAACTGAACATTGAGATTTTAGGTCAACGGTGAGCTCAAAATAGAGTGTAGAAGCAACAGATATAGAGAACCTAACCTTGAGAAATCTCACCTACTGATTAGACATCAATTTGATCACGGAATCAACCCAACAATCAAACTCATAACAAAGATCCCAACTTTGAATTAACCATTTGCCACCACAGTATATGCATAGAGAGAGAGGAGAGAGAGAGTGGTTACTGGAAAGAGGAGGAGAAGAGAGCCAGGAGGTAGAGCCATTGGTGGGAGAGTAAATGGCGGAGAAGACATAGAAGGAGGAGACGAGAACGCCGATGATCACCGTCGCGTAGATCGTCACGAACAGAGGCTTCGAATTCGTCGCATCCCTAAACCCATTTCGCCAACCCTCCACCATTATGTTCCTCTCAATCTCAAATTTTTCAATCTCTTCTTCCTCAAATCTCCATTACAGAAGCTTTATTCTCTTTTGTGGGTCTTCCTCTTCTTCGATCGATTTGATCGTTAGGTAGTCTGGTCAACTTCGTTTTCGGCGTCTTCTCCAGCTTCGCTCATAATCAATAATACTTTCAAAAGTTTTATTAATATGTTTATTTATAATAAACTTGATCATTGACCAAGTAATGCAACAGTAGTGGAGATGTTGTGTAGCTGGATCGATCATGACTCGTAGCAGCCGAACCAATTTTTTGATCTTATATGGAAAATGTCTATATTTACCAACTACAATTAAAAGCTTAATAGGACTGTTAACATTACCAACTCCAAAATGGATAATTATAAATAAAATAGGTAATAATGAGGATGCTTGTTGTTTATAAGTGAAGAAAATTTTTTATGTAGGTGTTAGGATTGAGGTTTTAGGTATTTTAGATATAGCTTTAGATTGTAGGTTTAAAGTTTAAAATTGAAACATTTTTTTTGGGATCTCGAAAATCATATAATTGTTTTGGTGGTCAAGTATTGTAAATGTGTGACCCAATATTTTTGTGGGAAGATCGATCCCTGGTTTTGATCAACACGACGACTCTCACCAATGAAAGAGAACCACCCCACCACAAATACTTGATTTTTAAAAATAGAGATCTACACTATATCTTAGTTTTGAAAGAGTGAACCTTAATTTTTGTTTTAGTACTTCAAACAAACGAGCACGGTATTACACAATATTGATATTAGAGCCGGCAAGTTAAATATCACTTTCGGAAAAACGAAAACTAACAGACAAAAATCATCCCTAAAACCAAAAGCCAACAGACAAAAAAATCCTCGAAGTCAAACAAAAGATAAAAGATTAGGTAGATCAAACTAACAACAACTAAGGCTATGTACAATGGAAAATTTATTCAACACCCCATTTTATACTACACACTACACATCATCTTCTCTTTCTTCCAACTCACTTTCTCTTTCTTCCACATCATAATTCAACAACCATTCAACTTTTACCATCTACAATGGTTTTGTTTAAAACAAAATTCAACACTCTACCCTACTTAATAAATAAAACATAGCAAAAAAATATTATAAGCAAAATTAATAAGTAAGAGTTAAATAAAATTATTGAAAACTGTAAAATTGATTTCTATGAACATATATATAGTTTTTATAAACGTATATATGATATATATGAACGTACGAAGTTCTATTAAAAATTTAAAAACCTTAAAAATGAGGTTTTAAGTTAAAAAATTTATTAAATAATTTCATTTTCGATTAAAATAATATTTTCTTTATTGTTTTATATTCAAAGTATTATTTTTTGTAAGTGAAAAATTATTTGAAAATTATACACAAATGTTTATTAGATGGTAATTGAAAAACTATAGTAAAATAAATGGATTTTTTAAAATGTCTGAATCAAATAAAATAAGTTTCTAATTGAAGAGTATAAAAAATGATGAATTTTGACATATATAACTTTATTTTAAAATGTAATATATTTTAAGATAATAGATATTAAATAATTACGATGAAAAAGAAATACAAAAAAATTTGTGTCCAATGAATAAATGCCACATATAAAGTAAACACCTTCTCTCCTCATTTCAACACCTTTGAATACATTCAACGGCAGTTGAATTCATGTCATTAATTTGCTTTTTTAACACCCATTGCAACCTATCAAATAAATTTTATGTCATGAATTTTTTTTTTTAACATGACACATAAGCCCCATTGTAAGTAGTCTAATAAATACAAATATCAGATTAAGGATAAAATACAAATACAAATATCAGACCACAAAGAAGCAATGACTATCAAACATCAAGAGATAAAATAAAAGTAACATCTGAACCCGAGGATAGTCTCAACTTTATTTCAGATTATAATTCCAATTTTGACGATACAGTAAATAAAAATCGTCCATAGAAGAAGAAGAAAAAGCGAGCGATCAGGCTTTAGGGTCGAGAGGGTGGGTCTGGACGATGGGCTAGCATCTACCGTAGTTGACTTACGGCCCATTTGCATTAAATGTCATAACTCAAGTCCAACAGTTTCTAATCCTGTTTATAATTTCCTATATCTGTGATTCTGTATTATGGGACCATGAAAGATTATACTAAGGAATGTAATTTTCAATTTTGAGACAAATGACTCTATCCTGAAGTTCGCAGTGGAACTTTGAAGGACGATCGCAAAATGATTATTACAGGTTGACAGCAAAAAATTATTACAGAAGAGTCATCCTTACCAAAAATTGATAAAATAGTGCATGGCAATAGCCAATAGGTAGGATTAGCGTGGTGTTAATTTAGGCTTAATTATGGGCTTCCAACTCAAAACTAACGCCCCCTCGAGATGATGGCTCTTATCAGCCCATCTCGAACCGAATCCCACTTTAGGACCGATAATAAACCTTTTTGGGGCCACCCTACTTGGGTTAAACGAGGCTCTGATACCATGTTAATTTGGGCTTAATTATGGGCTTTTAACTCAAAACCAATTGGCAATGAATGGATTGACCCTAACCCTTTATATATTAGTGTTGGTACCTTCATACTTTCGATGTGGGATCCTAACACGTGGCCCGATCCATCTAAAATCAACAAAACCTACATAACTTCTAGCCTTGATCAGTTTGACTCGGCTGTCCTCGGATTTACGTTGTAAAATCCTATATGAATGGTACATGGCTACATGGTAAGTATATTATACTAAGTCATTAAGCTGAGAACTCTTATAATAGTTTTAGTTATGATTTTTTAACACTTATATAGATTATGAGAACTATTATAAAAACAATTTTACAGATAATACTAATCATCCGCGACCAGTTTCTGAAAATTTTCTTATAAATTTGTTTTTTATTAATTTTGTAAAACTTACGCTTTCGAAATTCAAACCCAGTACCTACTACTAGGCCACGGTTGCTTCTACAATTTTAGTTATGATTTATGAACTGGATTTCGATATGATTTAATGGTGCATTTAGTATAAGGAAATATAAACACCTTGTGTGAGTATATTATAATACCAAAGAAATTAGTTACTATGCTTTCAACAGCTTAGACTGTTCCTTCTTCTCCTAAATTAAATTCATTGGATTATGAAGATGATTAAAGGATTGTCATTGGAGGTAATCAATTTTTCATTTTTGACTCGGAAGATTTTCAGGATATTAGATTGGAGACTTCTCCCTCAAATCACGAAGAGAAAGGCCGATTAAACCCACACAAAAATTCCAAGAAATGCAATGGACTTTAGCGGGAAAGCGAGATAAAAAGGGATGAGGTGGTCATGGTGGTCGAGGCGGCCACAATCCTCCATTTTAGAAGCTTTAAGAGCTCTCTCTTTCTTCTATTTCTATCTTATCTTTCTTGTAAATTTACTCAATCACTTATTTAGCTTTAAAAACTGTATGACTTAACGGTTATACTTATAGCATTGTACCTTTAATTTTTTGCAATTTCAACAGAATGCTTTTTTCAAAAAACAAAAATTAATTACTAAAAGAGGTAATCTCTAGACTATCAAAAATTAGGAATAGTTAGTTTTTAAACTCATTGAAAAATAAAACTATTTTAATCACGAAATGATATAACATAGAATAAAATGTTGATTAAAAAGTTTTAATTGTAGAATAAGATTTTTATATGACTGCTTTGATTGATAACAATTTAATAATCACGAAATGATATAACATAGAATAAAATGTTGTATAATTAAAAAGTTAATAAATAAAATTGTAGAATAAGATTTTTATATGACTGCATATTTTTTCGGGAATAACACAACATAAAAAGTCACAAAATAACTTATCTAAACTTTATTTTTTTCTTTAGTAAATTTTCACATGTATTTCTAAAATAAAAATGCAGATTTTGCGTTTTTGTTTTTATCCTTCTATTCCACAAATTTTATTATTGATATTTTTTTTTTACAGAATCCCGTGTTAGACCACATACATTGGTGTTACCCACTAGGGGTCCTTAAGAAAAAAAAAATTATTAATTTTTTAATTTTTTTTTTTCAGATCCGAAAAAAAAAAAAAAATTAATAAAAAAAAAATGGACCAATCGTTACGTGACACGTGACATGAACAGTGTAAGGATCGATCCTTATATAAGGATTTTAAGAAACTCTCCCTTAAAAACCTCCAATGTATGTGCTCTAAACGTAATTCCACTATTCTGTAACTTAGCAAACTAAATCATAGGGGATAGTCTCTTCCACTGAAAAGCTGAAAACACACACCCCGCATGTCTTTGCATATAATAAAGAACCTACGCACAAATCTTAAGTCGTAACGATCTTTATTACTTATTATATACACAACTCGTATATTAAAACTAAAAAGTTTGTCGGAATCTAATAATGTAATATAAAGATAATTGTTTTACTGTTAATTAAACTATAGTTGGCACCAACTTGTGATTAACCTAGTACAAGTTCCATTTATGTATCACATCATTACTAATCTTTTGCTAAATCCAACTTCAAAGAAAAAGTGTTAGGTCTAACGTCCACCTATCGATCCACGATAGTTAATCTAAAATATCTTCTTCCTTTTTGTGTTCAAACCTTGCTATATTATATTTCCATTTACTTCTATTGAACAGAAGGTACCTCAAATGGTGTATTAAGAAGTTGCCATTTTACAAAATAAGAAGTAAGCATTTTATATGTAACACCCGTCTCCCGGCAAACCGGAGACGCGACATTAGAGCACCCGCTGAACCCATTTCGGTCCAACCGGAACGTCTTCTCAACTTGTCCAAGGAACCCGACGCTTCCTTCGTATTCAAATTCACCAATGATGCCACACGACCGATCAATCCCGCATCCGGACCTGCAAGAAAACGGGGTCATGGAAAGGGAAGAGGATTGAGTAATTGTTTCAAAACACAATTACCCAGTGAGGGCGGATTTAAGGAACCCGCGATCCCGGCTTACGCCACACAATCACGACTCACAAGTCCTAAGCTAATATCATCTTACAAACATGACTGAGGCTTCATAATCACACAATCTATGTCCAGATCATATTTCGGCACCACACACCTCGTACTCTGGACACCTACCGCCCGAAGCGGAAACAAAATAGCCCCGAAGCCCGTCATTGGCCCCGGTGCTCAACTCCAACTCCAACTCCAACTTTGGGGGGCTAACCAAAACCCCCTTCCGACGATACAAGGGACACGTACCCAAACTCGTTATACGTGTGCCGCCAATAAACACCCTTTTGGGGGCCATACCACAGTTCTAATTCACCCAAGTCCATCAAGCACAATCAACGTTTTCGGTTTGAGCGATAACCTAGCAGTTCTACGTTCTCAAGCAATCACATTATGCACATTATTAGTCCTACACTACCTAGGAAAGACAATATTAACTAAGGACTATCGTCCGGAATTTAATGAAGCAAGCAAGGGTCAGAACCGATCCTCACCTTGGCAAAAGAAAGGCAATTTCGTAATTTAGGAACTTCATTAGCCCGAACAGACGTCAGATCTGGAAAGAGGACGAAAAGTAGATTAGGATTTCGTTTCACTCAAATCAGGCTTAGTATGAGCTAGTTATGACCATTTGAAAATGATCAGCCCAAACCAGCTACCGATCGAATTGAACTAGACCAGGATTGAAATTGGAAACCTGGTTAAACCGAACGAAATTGATTTGAACCAGAAATTAAAATTGATTGGGCAAACCGAATTAAACCGAAATCAAATTGGACCGAAACAAACCGGAAATTGAAATCGAATTGGAAGGAAAACCGAACCGGACCAGCCTAACCGAACCGAACCGGTCAACGGCGGCGGTCAACGGTCACGGCGATGGTCAACGGCGGCGGCACTCCGGCGGGTCTCCGGCGGCGCGTGATGGCGGTGGCAGCGGACTCCCGGCGACGCGTGGCCGCGCGTGGATCTCACGCGCCCGACTCCTCTCCGTCGTGTAGGGGCGCGTGCAGCGTTTCCTCGGCGAGCGGTCGGCGGTTCTGGCTTTGTCTCGTCGAGCTAGTCACGATGGTGGGCTCGGTTTCACGGGATTCGGGGTATTTCGAGATTATGATAAAAATCAAAACGTTTTTGGGTTTAAAATTTTAGATCTGATTCTCGGGAGTTACTTGGTGTGAGAAGAAAGAGGAAAAACGTGAATAGGGTCTCTTGTGGCTTCGAACGGCTCAAGACTTCAACAGGGCTCCGCCAGAAGAAAGAGAAAAATGACTGGTACTATAGGAAAATAACAAGAGAAGGCCAAGGATTTTGGAAAAGAAAAATATGTTTTGGGCTTTGGCTCGGACTTTCTCTCTTTTAATAAAAAAAAAAAATTTCATGGACCAGACCAGGACCATTATATTATAAACATCAAGGAACAAAAAAATTGAAAGGCAAAATAGTTTAATATAGCCGTGAAATCTTCCATGAATTTCTAGTGGTCTTTTGTAACTTTTTTAAATAGCTACGAAAAAATTATTGCTAGGTCTGTAGCTATATAAATAATGTTTACTAGCGTTAAATAGACTAATTAGAAACTTGTAAATTAAATTAACTAAAAGTAGAATTGTAAAACAGCCGAACAACACATGAACAACACATGAAGATAAAGTTTTATACAATCTAACTAAACATAAAACTTTTGAAATTAGTTTAAATATTAATATCAGTTTTACGTTTTATCATTTCAAACACTTATAAATGTTGATGATGAATGGTATACCATTTGTTTATGTTTTCACGTTTTGAAAACGTGATTCCACTATTTTTATCATTCGTAACATTCATTACTTTTTCATGTTTTTACATTGTTAAATAATGATTCCGTTATATACAATAATTAGCAGGTTAAAAATATAAATAGATCAAACAAAATAGGATGTTCATGATGTTGATTCCGTTATATTCTGTTATTATAAATGTTGATGATGAATAGTATACCACTTGTTCACATTTTCATATTTTGAAAACGTAATTCCGCTATTTTTACCATTCATAACATTCATTACTTTTCACGTTTTTGATTAGTGATTCTGTTATATACAACTAGCATATTAAAAATAAAATAAAACAGAATTAATCTATTAAAACTAGTTTTTCAGTACTGTTTTATATTTTTTTGACAAAATTTTGATCTAATTTAGTTTATCTTACCAACAATTATTCAGTTATTCTGTTATTGATCTATTCATCTGGCATATCAGTTGTATTTGGCGGAATCACTTTCTGAAAATTTAAAAGTGTAAAAATGGCAATATCATTTATGTTTTCTTATTAATTGAGCCACTAGTGTATTTTGTTCTTTTTAGTATTGATGGTACATTCGCATATATGTATCGATTATACATTTTTATATGTGCGTGTTGTATAACCACACTATTAATGTTTACACAGCTAGGTTTTGTCGAGAATATTACCTTTTCTAATAAAACATGTTCTGGTGAGAACTTTTTCTTAAGATAGCTATCTGTTAACCTAAACTTCGGTCGAATAATACTAAAGAGTCTCATCAAATTTAAATAATGAAACTATTTAGGATTATGATGACAAAAACCACGATTACCCTGGTTTAAAATTTATCTAATACATGAAAATATTTTTTTATTTTACTCGAACAGTTAAATAGAATCGTTGTATGTTGCAGTTTCTTTTTATTATTATCCAAAGATACTCATTGATTTATTCGTGAAACTGAAAGCTTCTTTGAACGTACGTCACATCAGTAACTAGTTTCATATAAAACTATTAGTAAAAATTATTCGTAGTTAATTATCTTAGGAATTTTTATTATTTGAAATAGACATGAATGATAGCTACACGAATAGTTTTTACTAGTGGAATTAAACCACTATCATAAAAATGCATAATAAACTATCAAATCTAGCCAGGAAAACTTATGGAGGAACTGTTTGGGAAGTAAGACATTTGATATCTCTTCATCTACAAAGAATTGTCGATGTGAATTATATATGATCGAATATATCTATATTTCATATTAATTTTTGTAGCTATAAATTTAAAATTCCTATGAAATTGAGTTAAAACAAATATATAACTGTTTGATAGCTAAGAAAAATTATGCCATCAATCATTAACTTTATTTTAAACCAAGAAAAAAACTACATCTAATTGACATCTCAAGTCTCAACGTAGAACAAAAAAAACACCCAAAAAATTACTATAAGCAACCCAAGAGATATCTTCATGGCCTTTCGTAAAGGACGAAGTATCACTTTGAAACAAACAAAAACATGAAATCATTTTCTTCGATTCACGTCCTCTCCACAAGAAACTGGTATGTAACTTCTTCTCTTCTTTTTTTTTTCTTTTTCTTTTCTTTTACCCAATGTAAAAAACGGCACACAAAATATCAGAAACAAACGCGAACTCTGAGGGGGCAAAGCTGTATTTTTGTTTTCCAAATACCAAATGGGTATTTTAAGAAGCACCAGGAGGGTTCTTGTGTCCGATACCTTGACTAGGACCTTGATGAGTTGGTCTGAACGCTTCTTGTTCTATGTTCTTGAAGCGGTTGATCTTGTGATTCCACACAAAATCATCTTTAGGCGGCTCAGGTGGTGACCAGGAAACAACCGGTGCATGTCGAGCTCCCGTTGTAGTCTCAAAGTGTAGTTGTATAACCAGAAGAATTATAAGAAAACCAGACAAAACCGTGATTAAACAACCACGATTCACCATCACTGAGAACTTTGGGTTTTGGTTATAGGATCTTAAACCTAAGAACCTTTTAAAGCGTACGCTTAAGTGGTTGCTTTCTTCTCACAAAAACAAGAGAGAGAAGTGTGCAATTTAAGAAGGATCGAAAGGTATGATCCTAGAAAACCGTATGACTCAACTCTCAAGACTAGTGTTAGAACATGGACATTTAAATAGCTAGTTCTTAAAGTAAGAATGTATTCTTAAAGGCCTCTTTTGAAGGTGCGCTAGAGGTCTACATGCACTTAAGACTTGACCTTTATATTTATTGTCATCATAGCCACATAGAGTCTCCAAACAAAATGTAAGATGCTTAAGCAAAAAAAAAAAAAAAAAAGCTGTTTCAATTTATAAGATGTTTTGAAAATTTCTATAGAAATTTTAATGTTATTTGATATTTTGACTCTTTAAATTCTACAGTAATTTTCATGATTGGCTGAACAATAGATTTAATTCATTGCTGAATGATAGTTTTAATAAAAACATATTTTCTTAATATGTGTATTTCTATCTAAAAAATCATATATAATAGAACATAGATTATATTTATTTATTTGTTGACAAAAAAAAAGATTATATTTATTTTTATTTTTATTGGATTTAGCACCGGTCTCCAAGTTTCAGTTAAACATCTAACTAAAACTCAAAGATGCAATTGTTCTGAGCATCTCTTGTACTAGTCAAGAAACACCTCAATAAGTGATACAATCGAGTATGGATAGAGGACGACAGAAACCTATTGGAATGGACTGAGCTGAGACTATTGGAATACACTAAGCTGAGACTTAGAGCTGACATGGATGAACTAAAATACCGAAGGCTGAGGCTGAGGTGCACACTCATCTTGGTAAAAAATCAAAGAAGATATTGAAGATTTGAGAAAAGTCTTGTTTTAAGGCTGAGGCTGAGGTGCACACACATCTTGGTAAAAAAATCAAAGAAGATATTGAAGATTTGAGAAAAGTCTTTGTTGGAAGATTCGACTAGGGTTAGACATGATTCCTATTGTGTATAAATAGGATGTGTAACCGTGTATAAACTTAACACAATTGAAAGAGAGATTTCCAATATAAGACAATTGTTTGAGATGTTAAAACTTCAAAGTTCACATATATATCTTTGAATAAGAGACACTAGATTACTTTAGTGTTACTGAAAATTAATCTAGCATGGAGTTTTAAGTAAAAGCTCTGAGTTACTGTATTTGTTTCCTGTTTTACTTAACTTCGCATTTTGTAAATTAGTTTGATTATTCATAATAAATTATAAAATTTACATGTATGCATTTACTTAGGAACAAGTTATATAATTTTTACGTTACTTTAAATTAAGACACATATAACCCGTCCGAATAATATAATTGAATTAAACTGATCCTCTGTAATGGTTAACACATGGAACATTAATTGTCCGCCGTATTATACTTTGCACGCTTTAGTTTTTGGCTTGAAATACAAAAGATAAAGAGTATTCGCCCTCAAATATTTTCCAAAAATGGAAGGTTCTATGCTCGCATCTTTTCTTAACCATTCATCAAACGAAACGCAGGCACTGTTCTTTATTTGTTTTTCCTTTTCTGTTTTAGCAGCACTGTTCTTGATAAGACAACCCTCTAATATATATAAAATATTAATTAGGTTCGTGCCGTATGCATATTTGTTTATATTTCTTTAAAGGCAAATAAAAAAACGACATAAAAACATACATTATCATAAATATAGTAATAAGAAGAAAAAATCATAAAATATTATTTATTAAAGGGATAAAGACTAAATTAACCTTAATCTTAAATTTTAAACCTTAAATCATAAATCATAAATATTAAATCTTAAACCTTAAATAATAAATCATAAACACTAAATATTAAACATTAAACCCTGAATAATAAACAATAAAACCTAAATAATATAATGTTATAAAAGTTTTCGTAATCCAAAAATGTTAAAAATGTCAATTATTTTATTTAATGCTATATTTTTAACAATAAATGTTTTGTGCTATTTTATGATGATTTTTCTCTTTTTTAATCAGTTAAATGATTTATTTCTCTGTTTTTGGGTGACGAATAAAACACTGACCGGAAGTTAATCATGGTGGTGAATATGTGCTGATCGGCGGCCCAAGTTATACATGCATGGTTTATGGAATTCAATAAATCGGAGACTAAAATCTTTTACTCACATAAATTATATCTAAAAATTTGCATAACGAATAAAAAATCTATTTTTTTAATTCTTTCATAATTTTATATAATATTACATTTAGATGTTTTATTCACTTCACATAATTATTAGTTACTATATATTTCCTAACAAAATTTATGTTTTGTCATATTAAGCATAACAAGAATATATATCTTTACATAATTATAATATAAAATATTTTTTATATAAATTTTGGGACTCTTATATAAAATAGACCTTATTAAAATATTTAATAATGTGGTCAAGCCTTGCTATCTGAAATTCCACTCATATTCCTTTTCATTATGTTGCCAAAACAAAACAACACGTCTGCATGCAAATATTTCTTAATTCAGCGTTGAAACTTATTGATGTAAAATAAACTCATCGTTGAAGAAAACATTGGATCAAATGCATGTTATAAAAATATATATATTTTCACCACAAATATTTGAACAGGTAATTTCCCGAGAATCACAGGTTTTTTGTCAAAGATGCACAGAGTTGTACATAGGCTAGACCCTAGACTTCACTTCGAGATTCGAAATGATTGGCTTTTGTAATATAAAAAGAAAAAGGCTACAGAAATAAATTAAAGGTGGATTCATTACATTATATATATGCATTTTGGGAGCATATATGTATAAATTAAAGAGCCACTAGAGATTTTGGGAGTTCCATTTAATTTAAAATATAGGTACAAAATTATAATTTTCAAACTATAAAATATTATTTATAACTAAATTATAATAATAATCCACATAATATTAATATTATTTTTGTCTACAAAACTTAATTTTTATGTAATAACTTTTAAAAAACTTAATTTTTATATGTATATAATTGTTTTCTTATAAATATGAAATCCTATAAAAATTGGAACCCCATTCAAGTGTTTCAAACAAATACCTTAAAACTGGTGTATATATGTATATATTAAAAGAAAACATCATGCGAACTTTGAATTTCAGCCACTCGGAATAAAAAAAGGAATTCAAAGCAGTCACCATCACTAAGTTTAATTCTTTTTCGGTTAAGGAAACCCTTACCTCAAATGGTCTATTCTAAGGAATCCTCACATAAAAGCTAATAGCTGAGGGGTTGACTGATTTACCATTGACAAAAAAAAAACAGAGCTTGTGCAGATGTGGGTATGAGAATTTGTGGAAATGTGCAATTGCGGTTTGTGTTTGAATGGTTGAAAGTAGATCAGACGGATCAAATGAGAATTAGGGGGGAAATCGGCCGATTCGTACCCGCACAATTACAACTGGTACCGATTGGTACTCGAATACTTTTCCTGTGCTAATCAAAGCACACACTAATGATAATTCGAATATCCACACATACACAAAAAACTTTTGGCCGATACATGCTTTGACCTCGTTCCCGTTAGTCAACCCCGTTAACATTCTAACGGTGGCCTAATCACATGCCACGTCGACGCCCCGTTGGAACGGGATTGTTAAGACGACGTCGTTTTAAGTGTGCAACAGAAAAAAAAGCTTTCTTCATCTCTGCTCTCTCTCCATCGCGTTCATTTGGGGAAAAATTAGGCTTAGCTTTCTTTATCTCTGCTCTCTCAATGTCGGACTCGACGATAGTGCACGCTTCTTCTGGGCATTCAGGTAAGTATTTATGTTTGTTCAATTCCATATTCTTTGTGTTAGTTCAGTGGGATTATGATATTTCGGGATTTCTCAATTGAGATCTTAAAACTTGAATTTGGCATGAATTTTACAGGGAGAAATGGCCGTGGTGGTCGTATAAGAGACAGAGGAATGCCCATTTCATGCAGGTGTGGAGAAGATGCAGTAATTAGGACCTCTGCGACAGTCAAGAATCCAAGTCGAATGTTTTACTGCTGTCCGAAAGGATCTGAGAAAGGGGTTGAGCATTTAAGTGGACGGATGAGGCATTGGTAGAAGAGGTTGAAGACACGAAGGAGACAATAAGGATCTTAGATGGCGATATTAACAGGTCTGAGAAGGAAATAGAACATTTGAAGGTGATAGTTGGTGGTTATGAGAAGGTAATTGAAGCTTTGAAAATCGAGATACATGGTTGTGAAGAAGAGATTAAGGATATTGGAGGAGAGGTACGATTCTTGAAGACCATGATCGTGTGTGGAGTAGCTGTTGTTGCTGGTTACTACTTCTTTATTGCATAATCAGTGTTGTTTCTTGATGAAAACAATATGTTGTTGTGGTGTCATTATTTTTTGACTAAATTTTATGTTTGGTGTTGCATAATCAAGGTTCAACTACTTGTTTGTTTGTTTAATTACATGTCCATGGAAACGAAACCGAAGATAATTCAAACATTCAAACAATTTAAACACCAAAATACGCTTAACATAAACCATCCGAGATTTACAGCCTGCAAACATCCATAAAATTTCAACACAACTTAAAGCAAACATCCAAAAACTTTGAACACCAAAATATCCAAAACAATACCAAGCCGAGACCTAAAACACAAAAACACAAAGGCCTTTCAAAATACCACACATCATTCTCCCAAAACAGAGGTTTGGGATGGTTGAGTAGGAGCAGGACCTTCTCCACCAAGGTCACACACATCAGCTTGGCCAGATTTTTTACTCTTCTTGATCTTTCTAGGCTTCCGAGGCTTCATAGGTACTCCGACATTAGGACACTTGCTCGCATAGTGGCCAGGAATACTACATCTTGTACAACGCATTGTTCGACCATGATTACTAACCTTTTTCCCCTTGGTTGGTGATTCATTCACTGCCTTCATCCGTTTCTCAGGCTTCCTTTTACGCCCTTTATGTGCCTCTCTTTCAGGTGCTTCAATTGTTGCCTCACCGCTTTTGCTCCAGAATTTCATCCCATTAACAGGCTCAATCGAGTCAATGTATTGGTCCTGCCACTTTGTAGTCAAGTACCAATCTGAAACCAGATCCTCGGTTTTGAATGTCTTCTTATTGTCAAAGACAACACGCAGTGCATGTCGACAGGGAATACCAGTAAGATCCCATCTCCTACACTTACATGTTCTTTCACGCATGTTAACTGTGTATGATTGTCCGCCCTCATCCACCTCAAACACACGATCACGACCTGGGATACTCCTACAATACTTGACATGCTTTTCTTTTTCTGCGATAACCAATCCCACCTTTAGACTGTGAACGCTCTTATGCTTCCCTGTTTTCACTCTCCTCAGCTTTATCCTCACCATGGTTTGTCTACGCAAAGTCTCTAAACTTTGAACAACGGGCATTGCTCGAGCCTTCTCTATGGCATTGTTGTAAGACTCTGAGAATTTATTAAGTGCGTCTTCGCAGCATGAAGTCGTCTTAAAGAAAGCGCGGCTATAGTTTTCCGGGTTCCGACTCATGAATGCTTGATAGACATCTTCATCATATTCTCGTAACTTCTTCAGGTTTGCTTCGAAGTCAGCCTTGTTAAAGCTCTCAACCACCTCCCAAAACAGGGCTTTCATCCGTGGCTTCTTAGGATGTTTACTCCGTATATTCCCATATATATATATGCCTTGCGCACATACGATGCTCTATCTTTGGGAGTTCCTCATTTACTGCATTAAGTAAGCCCTGAAACAATTACAACAATTAGTGACAAAATTCAGTGACAAAATTCAAACACATAATGCTGATAATAAGATTGTAAACATACCTTTTGTCTATCGGAAATAAGAGTGAAACCATCACCATTCCGGAGATCCAAGTCGGTTTTCAGATGCTTAACGAACCATAACCAATTATCGGTGTTCTCGACTTGCACCACTGCCCAAGCAAACAGATATATTTGGTTGTTCGCATCTCTCCCAACTGCTGCCAATAGTTGTCCCTTAGTATCAGATTTTAAAAAACACCCATCTATCCCAAATATTGGCCGACAATACTTCTTCCATGTATCGCGAAGTCCAGCAAAACACATATAGAAACTGCCGAATACTTCCTTCCCATCATCGTCTCTCACAGTCCTCACTTCAACGGTCGAATTCAGATTTGTCCTGCCATAAAGCCATAAAGAAAACTGGTTAGACATAAAATACATGTTTATAAGAACATAAGTTAAGGAAATAAACACTTACTCAAGTATTTCATCTCGGTAGTCTTTTATCCTAGTATATTGCTCATCAAATTCAGCTTCAATGATGTCCAAAGCTCTCTTCTTTGCCTTCCTACACTGGTCATGTGATGGAGCCACATCATACTTATCATATATTATGTCTTGCATCGCCTTTGGCTTGAGATCGGGATCATGCCTCAGCTCGTTTATAAACATGTCACAAATGACAGCTTCTGACAATAGCCTACATCGTTGGTCTTTGTAACATGTTGTTGGGAATGTCCTGAAATCTACCGTACTATCTCTAGAAAGTATGATAAGTGTCGAGATCAGACATAAGTCATAAATACTGGGTGATCATGATGGCTTGCTAGAGTCCGCTCATGATCTATAAGTTTAGGACTTATTGCCAGTATTATATGATCCCGAAGGGTCACACACCATAGCTAACGGGAAAGTTAAATGGAATTAATACGGTAAGATGCAATGGCATTTACTGTATTGGATCAGAGTTTTGGGCCAGACAAACACAGGCTTTTGTCTGATTTGTATTTTGGGCCCAAAAGATTAATGAGCCATTAGTCTAATGACTTGGACCCATTAATGAGATATAAGAGAATCAGAAAACCCTAAAGGAAGCAAGCTTCCCTGCGATTTTTCCTTGTGGCCGCGAGCCTCTCTCTCTCTAATCTCTCTTTCTGATCTGATCCATATCTTTGGTCTAGCAGCCGTCCCTTGCTTGTAAGAGTGTGGATACTCAAGGAGGAATAGGTGATTAATCTGTTCTAGCTGATCTTGTCATTACCATCAATCCGCTGTGCAATCCATAGGTAATGTTACAGGTTTGTTTTATGATTCGTTTTGCAAGAACCTAGATCTGTTTAAGGATTTGTGTTAGGTTGTAATACAAGAATTAAACCTTGGAAACACCTATAATCCTTCAGTGGTATCAGAGCCAGGTTATTAGATTCTTGTAACTTGGATCTTTGTATAATTCGATTTTGACTTAATAAACTTGATTGAATAAGTCGATTTTCATTAAGTGGATTCTTTGAATGAATCGATTTCAATTGGTAAAAAGTCAAGTTTAAAGAAATCGCTTGTTGTTTGTCTTCTTGTGTTGGCATGAAACGATTGTGATATTGACTTTGTTTTAATCATAGAGAAACGTGTTAGGTTTGATTTGATTTTGAAAAGTCGGTTGATTGATTAATTATCATTCCTTTGTTGAATTGGACAAAATCGTTATGCTCTTCATGTGATCGAGTTATTGGAATCGTTTTGTCTTGTAGTGTTGTGTTTGATAATTAATGTGAAGAGATCATGTGATCGTGTTCACAATCGAATGTTTCCAAATAATTTAGAGATCATGTGATCATGTTGAAATTATTTTGTTGTTAAGCAATCATAACAATCGATTTTTTTGCTTGTATTGTTAATAATTATTTAATTAATTATTTAATTATTATGGTTCAAGCGGTTAACCCAAATCGCGGTTTGCTGGAAATTATTTAATACAATTGGTATTATTTAATTTCTGGTTAAACCGGATTGAAATTCAAAATTGAATTTTAACCTAAACCGAAGGCTGGTCTAAGTTTGATTTGGTTGGACCAAATAATTTAGAGCTGGTCTGGTTTAGTAAATAACCGATGGTTTTGATAGTTAATTTGGTCTTGGACCAGAATTAATAAACCGGATCGGTTATGTCAAATTATTGGGCCAATTGGAATTCTATGGTCTTGGGCCAAGAATTGGGCCTATAATTTGTGACCCAACCCAAAATATTTAATGAAATATTAAATTAGAAATTTCTATTTTTAGTAAGTTACTAAATTTAGAAAGTTTCTAAAATAAGAAAGTTTCCCAAAATAGTAATCTTCTATTTTTGGAAATAAAATTTAAAAATCCTCAAAAGCAATATCAAGCTTGGATGTCTTTCCAATCTTGTCAGCTACTTAACGCTTATTTGATTACAGATATGGCTTACAGTGTGAGGTGTCTGTTTTCGCGTAAGTAAAGTAGTATATAGTCACTGATTTCATTGGGAGTCCCAGATTTTAGTGATTATTTGGCTGTAAGAGATTGGTTTCCTTGACTGGGCCATCGGGAGTCCCGGGCCTTGAGACATCTGGTGATATTGGGCCTTGGGTCCAATTCACAACCGAGAGTTATTGGTTATAACTAGTTGTGTGTATGCTTACCAAGTAAAGCTAATTCCGGGTGACGGCCAGTGGCCCACTTTGGTTTTGGTTGAACATGGGTCTCGGAATCATTGCATTCTTATGAGGTTAAACAAAGAAATTTTGAATGCAATGCGAGTTTTCTTATAAGTTGTTAAGATTACTCTTTTATGAACTAAATAACTAAAACTCTATTTATCTCTAAATTTCAGCTATGACGAGCGCAAACAATCAAAACACTTTCTCGATCCGGTATGTCCTTGAGATGGACAAACTGAACGGATCAAATTTCTTGACTTGGTCGCGGAACCTGAGACTAGTTCTCAGGCAGGAGAGAAAGGACTATGTCCTTGAAAGAGCTCTCCCCGTGAGGATCGGGTCCAATGCCTCTCATGCAGTATATAATGCTTGGAATAAGCATTATAATGATGCGGTAGATGTGCGTGGTCTGATATTGGCTACCATAGACTCAGATTTGCGGAAGCAATATGAGAACATGGAGTCGCCAATAGAGATGATCAGCAGCCTGAAATTGAAATTTCAGGGGCAGGTAAGAGTGGAGAGATACCAGTTGGTTAAATCTCTCACTAGCTGCAAGCTACCAAATGATCATCCAGTAAGTCCTCATGTCAGTAAAATGATGGGTTACATTGATAACCTGAGGAAACTGGATTATCCAGTTAGCCAGGAATTGGCAACTGAGATCATTCTGCAGTCACTGCCGTCAAGCTATGATAAGTTCGTAAGGAACTATATCAAGAAAGGCTTAACGAAGACGTTGACTGAACTGCATGATATGCTCAAGACAGTTGAGCCAAACGTGAAGAGTACCCTGTACAATCTCATAATTGAGAAGGGTAGGTTTACTAAACCTAATGCTGACAAGGGTGAAGACAAAGTTGTCCAGATTTTGAATCATGGCAAGCGTGTGTCTTCTGAGCCCGAGTCAGATACCTCTTACGTTGGTAAGTGCTGCTACTGTAAAGAGACTGGGCATTGGAAAAGAGATTGCATTAAATTCATGGAAGATTATGAGGAGTTAAAGTTGATGTATGAGACTACTTCCTCAGGTATTCATGTTATTACTTCAAGTTATACCTTGTAGGTATTGGATACTGATTGTGTCACTGATATTTGTTATAATATGCAGAGCCTGAACAACAGTAGAACGTTGAAGGAAGGGCAAGTGGAACTGCGTGTCTGGAAGGAGCTTGGGATGCTGCCTCAGCCGTAGGGTTTTCACTTGTAGATGCCTTTGAGGCTTGGTTTTGAATTAAGTAATTGCTACAATGTACCTGCTTTAAGCAGAGTTGTTTTTCATTTTCTTGTGAAGAATTTGAATGTTTTTCATTTTGATAAGGACAAGTTTTGCTCTTTTGATCTTAATGAAATGTTAATTGTAGCACCCTATTCAAGGAATGGGTTTTATATATTAAACCAAAGAGTGCCTAAATGTAACATAAATACCGAATTGGTTTAAATCTGATGAATTAAACCTGATTTTTCTTGGCATAAATGTTTTGGTCAAAGAGTAAGTCGGATTCAGAAACCCCATAGTTGTGGACTTTTGGGCTCATTTGAATGGATATCTTATGAGACTTGAATTCTGCTTACTAGACCAAAAGACAAAGGGCCCATCTTAGCCGAGCTAGAGAAAGGCCCAAAGGCTTATTGGAGATTGAACATACTCATGTATGTGGTCCGATGAGCAGTAATGCCAGAGAAAATTTCCTGTACTTCATTGTCTCTACTGATTACTTCAGTGAGTGTGACTGTGTTCATTTGATGAGACACAAGTCGGAATTCTTTGACATGGTCGAAAGAGTTCCAGAATGAAGTATAGAATCTAAATGACAGAAGTATTAAGACTCTGGATTAGATCACGAGTGAGAATACTTAAGTCATTGATGGTGTGATCATCTGAATGAGTGTGAAGTCGCTTCACAGCTCATTTCTCCTGAAAACCTGGAGGTGTTTTCTGTGAGAAAGAATCAGATCTTATTAGAAATGATTAAAGATGAGTCACACGAATCTTCCATGATATTCTTTAAGAATAACGCTCTAGTAATATCTAAGTTTACGCTGAAATAGTTCCACTAATATCAGTTGAAAGACACCACATAAATGTGGATTGAAAATGATCCAAATTCGTCTTTACTGAGTATTTGTAGTTGTGCTACTTCGCTGGTTGTCCTAGGGAAACCAAGGCTTGTTACTTTTACGTCCATTCTGTTTTCTAAGAAGGAAAGTTACTTTCCAAGAAGAACAGTGGGAGTAAAAGTATAACTCGAAGAAATTCGAGAATTACAGGAGGCTGCTCAACCTGTTGAGGGAGAGCAACGGATGGATTTACAGATTTCTGTAGAATCTACACATGTATAGCCTGAAGTTCGCAGATATGAATGAATCAGTCACTAATCCGAGAGTGATTTCTCTTCATTAGTTGAACCTGATGATCATTGAAAGTTAGCATGATCTGATGATCATTGAAAACGACGAATCTGCGAAATTCAAAGAAGCGAAAGTAAGCCAGGACTCCGAAAAATTACACTATGTGTAAGTTAGCTTCATTGATCCATTCATGGATGGAAGCAAACATATTGGAGTTGGAATCTTCGTTCTGTTAAAGTAGTCAATGTTTTGACTTGAACAGGAACGAAGTGGAACTGTGCGTTTACTAAAAGATAAGTGGGAGCAATATTGCATTTCTCATAGTGTATGTCGATGACATACTGATTCTCGAAAATAACGTTCCAATGCTGCAGTCGGTAAAGGACTGGCTTGGGAGTTGGTTTTATGATTGACATGGGTAAAGCCACGTAGTTCTTGGATTTTGGATCTAAAGATGAAGATCCAAAAGAGCTGGTAGGACAAAGTCAGGATTCTTAAATTGACAAAGTCCTACACGTAATCAGCAATCCAAGAAGGGCTTTATGCCAATGTCACATGGCAATTCATTAAGCAAGATGCAGTGTCCTGCGATATCTGCTGAGCTTGAATGCATGGATAGGATTCCATATGCGACGGCAATTGGATCTATCATGTATGCCATGATACATACTTGTTTTGATGTTGCTTTAATGCTAAGCAAGACAAGTAAAGACCAGTCAAATCCAGCAAAGAATCACTGGATTGCCGTAAAGAATATTCTGAAGTATTTGAGGAATACTTAGGATACGTTCTTGATTTACGGAGAAAGTGAGGTGCTACAAGTCGATAGAGTCTGAAAGGCAAGTTTCCAATAGACAAAGATAATTCCTGGTCACAGTCCGGCTATATCTTGTGTCTAACTGGCGGTGCAAGGCACTGTTGCTGACTCCATGACTTAAGCTGAACATTTCGCAGCTTGAGAAGCGGCAAAAGAGGATGTTTGGATAGAAGAGTTCATCACTGAACTTGATGTGAGTCACAGCATAGATGAGGCTAGCTGCACATCAACGAGTAGGTATAACCTATTCCGTGAGATAAATGACAGAGATGTTAAGTAGATAAGCAAGTTTCATCGAATGAGAACGTTGCTAATCTATTAACGAAGCCACTCCTTATGCCTAAGCACGAGTCGCGGACTGTAGCTGTAGGATGAGTGAAATTAAGATGTAGTCTTAATTTCAGTGGGAGTTTGTAAAGGGCTTTACTTAGTTGTTTTGAAAGGTTCATGTAAACATAATATTTTATGTTTATGAAATCTGATGATTTCTGGATTATTTCAACAGTGATATAAATAATCGTTCCAAAATGATTCATGTCATTATATATGGGCCATCGAAGTACATGAGTAGACTTGATCCTGAAACCCCATATTTAACGAAGTGACATAAATCATAGTGTCCATAGTCGAAGGTTATTGAAATTGGAACACCAACAACCTGTTGAGACTAGATTGTGTTGAGACTTATGACCAAGTTTCAAGGGGTCATAGATGCGCGGCATCAAAGTCGACACATAGGTATATGTAGGGGAGCATATGACCGGACATGGCCCGCAAGATGAGAACTCTGCAAGATATTAATATCTGTGTCATAAGAAGTTCTCATATACGACTATAGAGTATAGTCCTTAGACCTGAGTTCGCATGCATATGGCTGCACATGGAGTAATGCGCTTTGATCATTGTCTAACGCTGTTTCGTAACTGGGAGCTATACGGACCTTGGTTGGGTGTATTATGAATTGTGTAGTTCATAGTGATGGAACAAGATGGGATTTGTCCCTGCCGTTTAACGGAGGTAATATCTCTAGGCCAATCGGAGATTTGATAGCTGGTAAGAGAATGGCCATTCCCAAACGGACTTGCCCAAGTCGTTTGCATTGTCAGTATCAAATCTGGTCCGATAAACATGGTATGGCTATATAAGGATGACACGCATCTTGCCTTATGCCAGATCGAGATATTAAGACAAAAGGATTAGGGAATGTAGGATTCCAGTACAATTGGAAGATTGTTGGGAATGTCCTTTGTAGAATTCCAGTACAAGTGGGAGATTGTTGGGAATGTCCTGAAATCTACCGTACTATCTCTAGAAAGTATGATAAGTGTCGAGATCAGACATACGTCATAAATACTGGGTGATCATGATGGCTTTCTAGAGTCCGCTCATGATCTATAAGTTTAGGACTTATTGCCAGTATTATATGATCCCGAAGGGTCACACACCATAGCTAACGGGAAAGTTAAATGGAATTAATACGGTAAGATGCAATGGCATTTACTGTATTGGATCAGAGTTTTGGGCCAGACAAACACAGGCTTTTGTCTGATTTGTATTTTGGGCCCAAAAGATTAATGAGCCATTAGTCTAATGACTTGGGCCCATTAATGAGATATAAGAGAATCAGAAAACCCTAAAGGAAGCAAGCTTCCCTGCGATTTTTCCTTGTGGCCGCGAGCCTCTCTCTCTCTAATCTCTCTTTCTGATCTGATCCATATCTTTGGTCTAGCAGCCGTCCCTTGCTTGTAAGAGTGTGGATACTCAAGGAGGAATAGGTGATTAATCTGTTCTAGCTGATCTTGTCATTACCATCAATCCGCTGTGCAATCCATAGGTAATGTTACAGGTTTGTTTTATGATTCGTTTTGCAAGAACCTAGATCTGTTTAAGGATTTGTGTTAGGTTGTAATACAAGAATTAAACCTTGGAAACACCTATAATCCTTCACATGTATGCGCATCTTGAAATACCTTAACCATCCACTGAGATATAGAATCTTCCCATGAGCAGTAGATTCTCCATGAACAAGGCTTTATACTACATTTGGCCTCAAATTTCTTGGCTGCCCATCGACTGAATTTCACATTCCATCCTCCTAGCAATGCATACTCCAATACCGCCTCTCTAAATTCTTTAGCACTTTCAAACACTTGACGGATCTTCAGTTCCCCACTACCTCTTTTCCAACGATCATAGCTGATCCTTTCTTCTCCTTCACAGTCCGATGAAGGTGGTGTTATTCGGTAGTCATCGTTCTCATCATCATCGCCAAATGAAGCGACCAATTGCTCTAAATGCGTTTCTTGATCACACATTACAAGTTCATTTCTGCCTTCACTAGCATCTCGTACTTCGTCTCTATCTTCATGTATCGGCTGTGTTTCCTCTTCATCCATTTCATTATCTTCTCTGCCAACATCTCCTGCGTTTTCTTCCTCAATGTCATCATCAAGCTCCATGTAAACTTCGACAGCCTTAGTCCACGTCGCTGCTTCACACATTCTCGAGAAATTCGCAGTATCTTTACACAATACCTTCAACTCCGACAACTCTTCATACGGCAGTTTATACCAAACCCGCTGACCATACAGACTCACATGCAAAGATTGAAAGACAGCATGCGCCGGCGTTGCAAGCTCCGTCACAGAACCGCCGTTATAACAAACAGTGCCGTCGTGAAGCTTATCAAATCTTCCACCGTGATACACTTGGAAGAAACAATCCGAATCTTCACTGAAATAACAATAATATACTAACATTAGACACGAATTTTATAATCAAGTTGATTAAACAAATCGAAAACAATTAAAAATTGGGAAAATCAGAAACGAAATCGCAAAACCTAACCCTAAAATCGCAAATTAGACATCCCATTACCTCATCTTATTGTCGAATCAATTACTTCCTGAGGCCTTCGAAATCCTCCCAATCTGCTCGATTTCAACCGGAATTAGCTCCTTCGATCTCTTGATGAAGCCTTGTTGATATGCGAAATCACGATGGAGAATCGCCAATTGTACCCAGAAATCGCGAAGGAGGAGAATTAGAAGAGTTAATGGGTTTTGGTAAAACGACGACGTTTTACAAAACGTGGCAAAAAAAATTAACAATCCCGTTCCAACGGGGCATCGACGTGGCAAGTGATTAGGCCACCGTTAGAATGTTAACGGGGTTGACTAACGGGAACGAGGTCAAAGCATGTATCGGCCAAAAGTTTTTTTGTGTATGTGTGGATATTCGATTTATCATTAGTGTGTGCTTTGATTAGCACGGGAAAAGTATTCGGGTACCAATCGGTACCAGTTGCAATTGTGCGGGTACGAATCGGCCGATTTCCCGAGAATTAGGCGAACCAGACGGATCAAACGGTAAAAAAGTGGATCATGTGATTCAAAGTATAGGGTTGAGGTTTTGAATAAAAGAAACGGATCATGAAAAATTATTGTGGATCTAGTGGATCAAATGGTACAAAACTACTAATTTTCCAGATAACAAAATGTCTAGTCAAAAAGTTAGCAAAAAATACATATTGGCAAAACAATAACTAAAACTAGTGTTTCAAATTCGTTTTTTCCGGATTGGTTCTAGTTGGTTATCCTTGTTCCTCAGTTAGTTAGGCTATCCAATTTTTTTTTTTTTGAAATTAACCGAATAAACATTTGATTCAGTTTGGTTATCAATTATCAAATTCAAAACCAAAATCAACCATTTTTGGGTTTTTTCTGAAAATTCAGTTAATTCGGTTAAATTCAGATATTTTGGCTTATTCGGGTTGGTTTAGTTCAAAATTTTAATGTATTTTGGTTTAAATCGAATTTTTATATAAAAAATATATTTGGTTTACTGGTCTGTCAGGTCAAACCAAATTGAAAATTTTCCGAAGTAACCGGACTAGATGACAAACTAGAACCAAGAACCAAAAAGTCGGTTTGATTCAGTTCGGTTAGTTCCGTTTAGTTTTATATCCCAACACTAACACTATGTTTTGTATTTGGTCTAAAAAAACGATCCAAATAATGTAAAATTATAATATTTTAAAATAGATTTTACATTGCTCGGTTATTCTTATATAATTTAAAATTAATAATCTATAGATTGCAAAAAAATATGTATGTTACAAAAATATTGCATAAAATTTAGTTTATTGGAAAATTACTCTAACATTGTTTTATCAGCATTATATATTATTAAAATTGTCTAAAAGGTCTAGTAATAAAAGTGAAGAAATGTAAAATAAATTAAAATTGGAACAGTAATGTAAAAAGATCTGAAAAGTTATAAAATATAGGGTATGATTGGTGACACAAAAATAAAAGCGTTAGAAGCTTACCGCTTTGTTTGTTACCAATCACGAAAACGTTAGCAAAGTTACAGTAAAAGCGGTTACTCTCAGCTTTTTGTTACCGCTTTCTCTAACAGCTTTCACTTACAGCTTTCACTTACAGCTTTGCACTATTCAACCGCTTACCACTTCCGCTAACCGCTAATCTTACCGTTCCGCTTTTGTTCACCAATCGGACCCATAAAGAGAAGAATTTTAACCATTTAGTTAATTTAAAATAAAATATTAATATTTCATATATGAGAATATTCATGAGATAAGTCATAAAATAGCACAAAAACATATCTTGTCTTAAATATAGCACTAAAAAAATAATTGACATTTTTAGCATTATTTGGATTATAAAGACTTTTATAGGATTATATAATTTATAGTTTAGAATTTATTATTTAGGGTTTAGGGTTTATTATTTAGGGTTTTGGGTTTAATATTTAAAGTTTATGATTTATTATTTAGAGTTTAGAGTTTATTATTTAGTTTAGGATTATGGTTAGTTTAGTCTTTATTCTTTAATAAATATTATTTTGGTGATTTTTTTTTATTGTTGTTATATTTGCGACAATGCATATTTTTGTGTTATTTTTGAGATTTGTCCAATATTCACATGGGGATGAAACATTAAAACCACTACAAAAAATGAACAGTTTTTACTTTTCTTCACAAATTTATACCGGCAACCTTATAGTTCATGTTTTAATATTTTAAATTTAAAACTTTAGTGTATTAATTTTATTCATTGAATGGCAATTGGAAAGTGGATCTTACACTTTTCCTTTGAACCGTCTATTTCACCTGTTTTTCATTCAAAGCCTGAAAAATTCATATGAATGTCACAACAGTTAAAACATCTATATTTATGAGATATTTATTAAATGATTGAATTATATTAATAATTAAGTAATAATTAATAAATTAACAATATAAACGTATTATTTTATTATAAAAACAACAAAACTATATTATTTAAATAAAATATAAAATTATTAATTCAATATAAATAATAACAACAACCCATCTGTGTAATATTTATGTTTAGTTTTTTAGTTTATATAAATGTTATGATCTTAACTGATAAATTATTTCTTTAATAGAGATTAATGTTAGGTTTAAATTATATATATATATATATATATATATATATATTAGTTACTAAAAAGATCTTATAAATACAGATTATGATAGGTGGTTAGTGAATATTAAGTAGAAAATGTCAAATGTATTTATATATTTCGTAGTTATAATATTCAAATCTTAAACTTTTAACTTATTATTCACATCTTGATTTTGAATGTAGTTTTTATTTTTCTTTTAAAAATAAAAATAAAACTATATGACTAACAAAACCGATGTGTTTGCAAAAAACTTATGATTAATTGACTAACATGTACAATGACATTTAAATAATAAATTAACAACATAAATACATTATATACATAAAGAAACATCAAAATTATATTATTTTAATAAAGTATAGATATATGCACCAACACTCCAAACTATCTTGCCATAGGACCCACCGAAGAGTCCAAGCTAATGTTCATTTCATGAATTTCCAAGTCTTGATTGTTACTTACTCTCGAGTTTTCACACAAGATACACTCTTTTAGTTCGTAAATAACCTGAGACATGAATGGTCGTTTTGAGGAAGAAGGATCCGCGCATGACATTGCTAGTTCAAGTGCTCTCCATGCAGAATTAGAGTCATAATCCTTGAGAAGGTTTGGATCCATAATCTCAATAATATCACCTCGGTTAAGCTTAAAGCCAACCCATTGTGTTATGTGAGATGTTTGATTAATCACGGGTTGGTTTGTGATCATCTCCAACAACACGATCCCAAAACTATAGACATCACTCTTTTCACTCAATCGAGTTGAATGGTTATATCTGCAAGACAACATCATAGTACATACATTTTAACAATTGAAAATGAATATAAAGTTTCAGAACAAGTGTGTGTAGGAAAACAAATAATACTTACTTTGGATCAAGATATCCTGGGGTACCCGCGATCACCGTTGAATCCTGAGATTTTCCTCCACTTTGGAAAGATCTTGAGAGCCCAAAATCAGCAAGTTTGGCTTTGAATTTTTCGTCTAGCAATATGTTTGAAGTTTTGACATCTCTATGAACCATCGGTGGTGTACATCCAATATGTAAGTACTCCAATCCTATGCAATGGAGTTATCTATATCAACTGATTTAATGTAAACCCAATTGAATTTGTCTTAAGGTTTTTTACAAAGTACAAACCTAATGCTGCCTCCAAAGCTATTCGTAGTCTAGTACTCCAATTGATGATGGGTTTATCTCCTTTTCCTGTATGCTAGATGGTTAGATCCATTCGAGTTAGGACAAATGAATCACTAATAAATTTTACCTGACAAATGTTGTTTTAAGTCTCCATTGGGCAAAAACTCGTAGATGAGAGCCAAGTGATCTCCTTCATGGCAATACCCGACAAGGCTCGCCAAGTTTGTGTGGTGAACTCTCAGAAGAAGATCAACCTACATATGGTTATGACTCATGTCAAGAAAATATTGAAATCCTCAACATTTTCTTGAATGATTAGGAGGTTCAGCCCCGGAGCCCAAAATATATTAAATTCACTCTCCTTTGGAAAAGAGACCCTTCTAACAGGAATCGAATACAAATTGACGAAAAGCTACTAACTGACATTTACCAACTAAGCCACCTCTCGCTGGTTTTGTAATCCTTAACCTTTAAGAACTATGACTTAGTTGAGATATCAGAAAAACTGTGAATACCTCTGCTTTGAATTCTTTATAGCCTTGAATTGAAGACTGAGAGAGTACTTTAACAGCCACCTCCTCAGAACCATTCACAGAACCGTGATACACTACACCGAACCCACCTTTACCTAAAACTCTCTGGAAGTTATTTGTCATTTGGATGACTTCTGAATATGTGAATCTTCTGCTGTTCTTATTAGCAAATGTAACATCCACCGGTGGCATTCCCGGTGGCAAGTGTAAACCTAAATATTATAATAAAAACATTATCAAGGAGGAAAGACATTCAAAATATTTTATAGTTTTTTTTATGCCTATACCTTGTATAGTACTCGACTTTTTCTTTCTGAGTATAAGAAAAAGAACCAGTACAACAATGACGATGGCTGCACAAGCAACTGAGGCAACAATTGGCACAAGAATTTTCTTCTTAGTAGGTTTTCTACAAGGATCAGAGAGACAAAGCCTTGGGTTCCCTTCAACACTAAAATAAGACAAAGGTTGTTCAGGACATCAAATGCACAAGAGGGTTAATTAGAGATAATATCTCGTTTTTAAAATCTATGTGGAAAGTTTCTTACTATAGCTCTAGTCTTTTCCTTTGCAATGTTTGAGGAAGTGAACCTCTAAGATTGTTCCCGCTTAAGTTTCTGTTAGAAACGACCATGGTCTGAGTTGAATATTTGAAAAGCATTAGAATATATGTTGAGAGAAACTTACATGACCAACAATGATTTCATGTTGCCTAGAAACTCCGGCACTTCTCCAGTTAAGTTATTATTAGACAGATCCCTAATGTGAGCAAGAGAGAATAAATACATGAAGGTTTACCGATTTGTCGCCTTCAGTTAACCATCTTAATTAATACTTACAGTTTTTCTAGTTGCGTAAGATTTTGAATGGCAGCGGCTATGGTTCCAACTAAACCACTTGAAGACAAGTTTCTTGTGAAATATTCAAAATCACATTAAAAAGTGTTCATGGTCATAAATACTATCAGATTTTGAAGAGTGCGTGCTACAAAAACTCTGACTTACAAAGAAGTGATTCTTGGTGGCATGAACATTATTGTGTTCCGGCAGCTTAAAGCATCCCACGCAAGCTGTTGAGGGGCGCATGGATCGCCTTGCCAATCGATTCTACTCAACCCGTAGGTGGCTGCGATGTTTTTCATTGCAACCACTGACATATAAAAGGTTTTGATGTCTTGAGTGTTCAATTGTGGTTATGATATATTATTTCTTTACTAACATAAGAAAGCATAGACCATATATATTAACTTTTAAAAATTATTCGTATAACCACAAAGTAACTAGAATATTTTTTGTTGTTTTTTTTAATAGCCAAAAAATGCCTTGAAAAAACAACAAAAACTCATATAGTCATAAAAAACTCAAATAGCCATGAAAAAACTAATCATAATGTTTTGGCCACGAAAAGAAATTGTATATTTTTGGTGGCAATAACATCATGGCTTTTTTTTTTTGGTTTAACTCAGGTATTTGGATTCCGAGGGACCGCCGCCTCCGACCAGTGGGGATCCCGCATCATCTTTAACAAGGACTGGGATCTCCGACACTGAGGGACGAACGCATCATCCGAACATCATGGCTTTTTCCGTGGCTATTTAAATATTTCCGTGGCTATATAAGTTTTTCGTGATATTTTCGTGGCCATTTGAGAAAATTACAAAAAGTATGGTAGATATTTTGTGGTCCAAAAAAGTTTTACTTACCGTCGCTTTGATCTGTTTCAGACTGGGGGAAATGAATAACTGTGTAGACTTCAAAAGCATTAAACAGAGGTGGACGAGTTGATATGTTGGTTCTTATCAACTGAAAACTGCATTTCCCTCCTTTGCAAGTTTGCCCTGACGTGCTATATATAGTATTTACATCTAGCCTTTTTGAAATTTGAGAGTCATAGTATTCTGCTCCATTCCATATCACGTCGAAAACCCTGGTTTCATTTGCCTTCAAGTCTTCGATCTCAGCAAAGTGTGCATAGTAGTAATAACTGTCATCAGGATTTTCTGAAGTCCATTCAATCGTCAATGGGGAACTAGCATTAGTAGGCATGGCTGCAGTTGCAAGAGCGGCTTCCGGTGGATAATAATCGTTGGTGTTACTCACTTCCAAAGCAGTGGAAACCTGTGTCCATTCTTCGTTCTTGAAGAACGGAATCCATGTGCGATCATAGGCATCTTTCATGTACCTGAGGGTGGGAACAATACTGTTTTAGTAGGGATAGCCACGAAATAACCTGAAAAAAAAATAGAAAAATAGCCATGACCGATTCGTGGTTGGGTCGTGGCTATTTACAGTTTTTCTTGTAGTGCATTTTATTTCGTTCATATTATTACTCCTCTCTTTAATAATATAAATTGTTTTGAAAAATATAATTTTTTTTTCAAAACATATGTATTGACATTTTTTGCAATTTTGTTACATTTATCAAATACTGTATAATCAATTTTACTCTCCAATTTTTCTTTTTTATAATTGATTGAATTATATTTAGTTTATGTATCCAATAATCTTTATATTATTTGAGAATTGATTTGAACTCTCATTTATTTATTGGTTTATTACTTATTTATTTTTAGTAAAATTAAGTTTTTTATTATATTAACGTTACTTTAAATTGAACATATAGTTATTTATTATATTGATCTAAATAATTGTTTTTATTGAGATATAAATAATCCTATTAATAGTTAAAAAAACAGATATTTTTTACTATAAGTTTGATATTTGACTCAGATATTAATAAATATGTTTTCAATAAATAATATGATTTTATATAGTGAACTGAATTATTTTCATTAATATTAAATTTGAATATATATATATATATATATATTATATATATATATATATATATATATATATATAACATAAGTTGTTTTTTGTGAAAAAAAATAGAGAAAAAGTTTAAATATATTGATACTCGGAATTTAATACCCATAAAGCAAGTGAATCATGCTATTGTTTTTTAAAAGAGTAATTTTCTAAATATCCGCCATTTTACCTAAAACAACTTATATAATGGAACGTATACAATATTAGATATCTGGACTGTCTTAACGTTGACTTACCGTAGCGTAGATCCTGACTTGGTATGATATCTACGGATGAAATGGTTTAGGGAACCAGACTCAGTGATGTAAGTACCATTTCCCATAGGCCGTATTTCCAAGGCGGATATTAGGGGTGTAGTCGTCCCAGTCTTAACAAGACAGATCTGCAACGAGTTCAATCTTGGGACGTGTAACATCTCTTTCCGTGTACCATTCACTTGTTGTAAGTCTATCTTGGCCCATAGATTAGGTCCAAGATAAAGATCAAACACAGGCTTAATGCCACGACCATCATAATTTCCATACACAAAGGTAGCTCTGATCAGAAGTGTATGTCCTTTCTTCACACTCAGATTGTAGCAATTCCGTCTTCCCTCTGGAAAATATCTTAGCCGCTTCTCGTATGGCTTCGCGAATCCTTCAGGATTTTCTGCGATTTGACCAGCTTTTCCGCTCTTTATGAAGTATTCGTCGGAAGAGAACCACAGTCCAGTATCAGTATCTTTATAAGGAGACGGTTCATTCGCAGCTAGCCCGCAATCCAAACTGATGAACCCTGTTGACAGACCGACATGGTAAACATTAACCATTGACTAAAACCCATGCATGTCGCAGTTATTTACAGTTTTTCTTGTAGTGAGCGTTCATAAAAAAAAAGAATAGCAAAGGAATTCATGGAACAAGTAAGATGTTATGATACCTTGTTGGTCTTGAGCTTGAACAATATGAATGATGGCCAAAGTTGCAATTAGCACCAACCAAAACGCAAGAGAACTCTCCATATTTTCTTAACTCCCAAATTGGCTATGCTTAGAAAGATGAAGTGCGAATAAATAAGCAAGCCCAAATAATTCACTAAACAAAAGACTGACAAGTTAATGGTGGAAATAGAGGACACGAGTCACACGACCTGGTCGTAACGGCTGGTTCATAAATAGAGGACACGACCTGGTCCTAATCGGCGGGGTTCACTAAATATCCAAATTTTCTTATGTGTACATTTGATTTCTTGAACCAACAACCGTTTAACTCCACCTCATTTTTTTTTTCATGTAACCCATTAATTAACCATCATAATGAATGGATATTAAAAACAAAATCTAGCTCAATTCAATACTTGATTAGATTAGTTCACTTCCAATTTCCAAAGAACCTATATATGAAAATTTATTTGATTTTGATTGAAAATTATCAAGATGGTTTGGTGGTGTAGTTTCTAGTTTGTTGTCACGTCAGTCTCTAGACAAAAATGACCAGGGCCTTAGACAAACAAAAAACATATAGGAAAATTTCAAAAATCCCAAAGAGAGTATTAGGGCATCTCCAATGAGCTACTCCATTTTTTATTCCAAAATGGAGTCACTCCAAAATGGAGTTGAGTTTTACTCCAACCATACTCCATTTTGGAGTAAAAAATGCAGTCATAAACAAACAAAAATGAGATTACTCCATATTTGGAGTAATCCCATTTTTTACTCTATTTTGGAATGGAAAATGCAGTCCTATTGGAGAAGATTTACTCCAAAACTCCATTTTAGAGTGGAAAATGCAATCCTATTGGAGATGGTCTTAGGCTGATGAGAAGAAAGATACATTAGCATCGATTTCTACGAACAAGAGAGTAAGCAATTTTTAATCTTTCCATGTTTTTTTTACTTGAAAGTGAAGTATTGTTTTTACCTATTGAAATACCCGAAAAAGGTTTATTCATGGTCTCTACCTTCACTTGAGGATTAGTCTGGGTTCTTTCATAGGATATTCCGGGTTAATCAAAAGTAAAGATCCATTGTTCATATACGGAAATGGAAAATAATAGGGCAAATCGCATTAATAGCACAAAAAACATGACTTGTCAAAAATATAGCACCAAGGAAGAAAAATCATAAAAATAGCACAAAAACATGTTTTGTCACTAAATTAGCCATAACCCTAAATCTTAAATACTAAACCCTAAATACTAAACCCTAACCTTGAATAATAAACCCTAAACCCTAAATACTAAACCCTAAACCCTAAATAATAAACCCTAAACCCTAAATAATTAATCCTAAACCCTAAATTATATAATGCTATAAAAGTCTTTGTAATTAAAATAATGCTAAAAATGTGAATTATTTTTCTTGGTGCTATATTTATGATAAGGTATGTTTTTGTGCTATTTTATGACTTTTCTCAAAATAATATGACTTTCCATGTATAATAATTATTCATATAGTCCAATAAATAATATCCTAGTCTATATTACATGGAATTAGAAACGGGTACATTGAAACGGAATTGTATAGAAACACATAAACGATTAAAAAAAAAAATAGATATGTATTGAAAGATTATATATATTATATTTATTAAAAACCTAATATATTAATTTTATAACACCCATAATTAAAACTTATATGATTCAAAATAAAATGTTAAAATTGTTGTATTCATTTTTAATTAATTATATCAAATAGAACGACTTCAAAATATGTTGTGAAAATGACTAAAATTCAAGTTTTCAAAAAATAATATTATCCAACTAATTAAATTAATCACTTTCAATATCTCACAAATGATTAATACAGTCTATCTAAACAATATTTTGTAAACAAAAGACAAGATTTATAATAAACAAATATCAATTTTTACTATTAGTTTCAACATTTTATATATGATTTTATTCTTTCTTAGAATTTTTTTATAAAATAAGAAATATATAAAAGATAATTCTACATTTTCTGTTTATTTGCAACATTAAATTTTCAAAACCGAAGCGGAAGTTTCTAAAACGAAAGGATTCCTAAGTCACTTGACATTAATGTCTCAATCTAAATGTGATTTATTTTAAGAGGCATTTTTGTGATGCAATTGTCAAAACCAAATCAGTCATGTTTTCCTTTGAGGGCTAAGTGCTTAGACTTTTATGGAAGATATGATTTTTGAAGGCCGACTCTTATTACGATCTTTGATCCGTTTGTTTATTTCCTTTTTCTTTTAAAAATAAATAAAATAAAATAAATGACACTAAGATTGAAGCCGGGTTTGAACCTGGATGTAAAGGCACCAGCCACCCATGGTCTTAAGTCCACTACTAGTGTTTGATCCGCGTTTAACGCGGATTTATTCTTCTTTTTATTTAAATTTTTAGATTTAGTGGGACAATAATGTTAGAATATTTATCATTTTTTATTATATTACAATTTTTGTTGGCTGGGTTTAATTTTATTTTTTTATTGTCATGTTATGAATTAGTTTTTATTTTGGTTTTTATGGTTTTTAACACTTTTGTATCGTTTTGTCAGTTTTTAGTGTTGTATTTTAGTTATTGAATTTATACCCGCACGCTAGTACAATATTATATACTACTTTCTTATTTTAATAATAATTTATTAATTTTAATGATTATATAATTTATAAAATAATTATGTATTAAATTATATAATTATATATACCAATTGATTTAGTAACTTAATTATGCTTGATTTTATTTCTTTAAGTTAAATTTTAGTTAAGAATAATTTATAATATTTATTTTAATATTAATTTCGAAATTAATTATTATTTTATTAAATTTATGAAAAAGATTTTCGTTAGATATGATTAGGATAGAAAAAGGAAAACAAAATATATTATAAGATATTATGAATAAATCAAATATAAATTGTTTTACAGTTTTACCCTTAATGAAGAATACAATTCCTAATAAAATCAAGGGCAAATTTCGGAAACAACATTTATGTATCATGGTCAATATCCTATTTTAATAGTATTTATTTAACAACAGTATAGATTAGTTAAGAATAATTTATAAAATGTATTTGAATATTAATTTCGAAATTAATTATTATTTTTATTAATTTTTGAAAAAGATTTTTGTTAGATATGATTAAAATAGAAAAAGGAAAACAAAAGATATTATAAGATATTATGAATAAATCAAATATAAATTGTTTTACAGTTTTACCCTTAATGAAGGATACAATTCCTAATAAAATTAAGGGCAAATTTCGGAAACAATATTTATGTACCATGGTCAATATCCTGTTTTAATAGTATAGATGCCAAAGGTCCCCTGATTCACCATCAGTTTTGACTTTGGGCTGTGAGTTAAATATATTCATAAAAAGACGGATTGTTTGGTATAGTTTTGGGCATTAGAATACCCGTTCGGATCCAAGTCGAGTCTTTTGAATATCGAATCTTTCGGGTTTGAACTATAGAATTAATTCGGGCATTTTAAACTTTTGCGTCGGATTTGGTTCAGTTTTAACAGAATTCGGGTCGAGTGTGTAATTGTACACAAGATCCGATTAATACTCGAATTTGGATATTTGAGTACTTCGAATATATTAGACCCGCAGTTACTAAACTCTAACCAAAATATTTGATTGATTCGGATATTTTATATCTAAACTAACCATTCTAACTAAAGCATATCATCGGTTCGAATATTTTGTATTCGAAGTAATCAAACTCTAACTTAATTAAACGAATCTAATCTAATTTACTAGAAAAAATAATTCGAGTTACCACAAAAAAACTGATTTATCCAAAATAACTGATATATCCAAAATTTATCCAAAAATTGATTTACCCAAAATAATTGAACACTATATAACATACATATTGGATCTGATTATATATTGATATATACTTATATTTTGGGTACTTCAGTACTTATTTGATTTTCGGTTCGCGTCGGATTTGGTACCGATTCTCCGGGTACATCAGTCTAGAATTCATTCGGATATTTACGTGAGGTCCAGCTCGGTTATGTACCTTTATTTCGAATCTCGGTTTAGTCATTCGGGTATGGGTATTTTGCCAAGGTTTAGTTTGGTACTTAATCAATAAACAATGTCATATGTTCTGTGAAGATTTAAGAAAATGCTATATAGTAACACTTGATAAGTCTTTATGGTGGGTCCAACGAAGTGCCAGCACATGGAGGTGCTCTCACAATTTTTTTAAACATATCCTTTTGTGATATTTTGAGAAAGAAAGCATTTTAACCAAAACATTGCTTTATTTATGGGAAAGTTACAGATTCATGGAACACAGCGATTTTTGTAGGTTTCTATCATTGTTTTTTGTTTTGTTTTTTTTCTTCTTTTTGTTTTTATGGTAGCTACCTTAATCTGCATAAAAATCATTTTGTCAAGTCTGTTTCATTCATCCCCACTTGGTAAAAGAGACAAGAATAGAGGCTTGTGCGAGGTGGTGTTTCTTTATGGTCACAGTCTGAATGGGTCCTCCTCTCTCATGATAACATTATTCCCTAATGATATTTTTTTTCTTCTATTTTCTGGTCCACTTTCTCATTTTGCAAAAAAGGCTTTTAAGATACAATATACCAAAAGAAGAAGCTTGTATAATTTTCTGACATTTGTTCATATCTGCAATAAAAATTTAGTGGATCAAAATAGGTGTGAGTTTTAGTCATGATCATTAGTTCTTTATATGTTTGAATATTTAGCATACAGCTTACATGTTTAACAGTTCTGATTGAGGAAGCATGCTACCTTTGTAAATCTGTTCAAGTGATAATACTTTCAGGAATGATGATGACATATGAAGGCTTAGAAACTTGCAACATCAACAACAATCAATCTTTAGAAGAAGAAAGTGGAACAAGCCGCGGAGATGACTGCATGGCTGATTCTTTGGATGATGATGCATTTTCAAGCTGTTCATCAAGCAAAGATACATCTGAGTCATTTTCTTCGAAATGGTTACCTAAGAAGAATGGTAAACACAGTTCTGATGAGTGGGACTATGAGACAAGTAGTCCTAAACATTTCTATGCTAATGAAAAGAATAAACCTGGTTATACATATACCGACGTTGAAGCTATGAAGGAGAAGTTTTCAAAGCTATTACTCGGTGAAGATGTCACTGGAGGATGCAAGGGTGTGCAAACTTCTTTGGCTTTATCAAACGCCATAACACATCTTGCCAGTATGTTTTAATTATTTGATACAATTATGGTATCATTACTTCTTTGTTTAGCTACTGAATTTTACATGGATTTTCAGCCTCAGTATTCGGCGAGCTCTGGAAGTTGGAGCCTTTGTCTGAAGACAACAAGCAGAGATGGAGAAGAGAAATGGATTGGTTACTCTCTCCAACTAATCACATGATTGAGCTAGTCCCATCTAAGCTTGATGGCAAAAACGGTAGATCACTTGAGGTACATAGCTAAATTGTTTAAAAAAAACTGTTGTTCTAATTAAGGTGACTTAAATATCAAGATACTGATAATAGGGTTTTTCTTCATTGATATGAGGAATGTCACGGTATACTAAAGCAGTTTAAGTTTTTCTTTTATCGAGAGAATGAAAAGATCTCGTTAGGAGTTTATTTCTTTATTGTATCGGGTTTGGGGGAGTATATAAATGGGTCTAAGAGTTTATATATATTAACTCACAAATAATATAGAAATTCTAGAGCAAAAGATATATGCCTGTTTTCTCTATAAGTATTCCACAAAGTCGTTTTTTTCTTTTAGAGTTTTACTCGAATTATCTCAACAAAAACATATACACTTCCACATTCCAACAAAAGAACCTGAACTGGATGTCCTGTTTGATCAGATAATGACTCCGAAAGCTCGTTCAGACATTCATATGAATCTCCCAGCTCTCAGGAAACTGGACTCCATGCTAATTGTACGTTCTCCTTCTCTTTTATCAGAACTTCAACCTCTTTTTTATTTCTCCTAATCTGATGCATCCACAGGAAACATTGGACTCTATGGTCAACACAGAGTTTTGGTACTCAGAAGTAGGTCGTAGGGCAGAGGGAAAGAACAAGGTTTCAAGGGAGAGCAAAAGATGGTGGCTTCCATCGCCTAAAGTTCCCAAACTAGGGCTCTCTAGCTCAGGAAGAAAGATATTGCTTGAGAAAGGCAATGTTGTTTATCAAATCTTTAAAGCTGCAAAGTCAATAAACGAGAATGTGCTTCTTGAAATGCCAGTACCTACCTTTATCAAGAATGCGTTATCTAAGGTATAAGGTTTTCTTCGAATGTTATGCATTACGTGTTCCATACGCTATTATGTACTTTGGTGTTTTACAGTCTGGAAAGACAAGCCTTGGGGATGAACTGTACAGGATGTTGGCTTCAGAGTCTGCCTCGGTAGATGAAATCTTTGTGTCTCTTGGGCTTGTAACCGAACATGCAGCTTTAGAGACAGTTAATAGGTTAGAAGCAGCTATATATACATGGAAAGAGAGGATAACAGAACAAGCAAGCAGTGGTAGATCCCCTGTCCGATCATCATGGTTATTAGTTAGAGATTCATTGTCTGAGATTAGTCGCATTGAGTCACTCATAAACCGGGCAGAGAGGCTTAATGGTCAGATTAAATCCAAAGACTCTAATCTCCCTCAGTCATTTCTTGATGCCACAAAGATTCAATATGGCAAGGTGAGTTGAATATATCATAACCGGTAGTAGTGATACTACAACTTCATATCCATTGCTATAGAATTATATATGTTTCATTGAATGTTTTCAGGATATTGGCCATGCAATTCTTGAGGCATATTCCCGGATACTTGTGAATCTGGCGTCCCGCATTCTGTCCAGGATTCGAGAAATCTTGCAAGAAGATGCTCTGAGCAACCTCAATTCTCATGCAACACTAAGCTGCTTCTCTGGCCCTAATGACTTGTTCAGAACCCCAGAGAGGATTCTTGTCTCGTCCCGGTTAAGGCATTCCCTCATTCACGACATGAACAAGACTGATGATGGCACGAGGATCAGTCCTGACTTTCTGAGCACAGATTTCTCTTTGGTATAAGAGGGGTCCATAGTACGATGCGTGCCACCTGAAGCTTCTCCTTTGTTCAAAGGGTTTCCTCGTCGATCCTGCTATGTACATGTATTAACATAACACCATTTTGAAATCATTTAGAACATGTCCAATGGTGAACCCCCTATTGGAGTTCTTAAATTAAATTTTAATTTTTTTTCAGATTAAAAAAAATTTTTTTTAAAAAATAAAAAAATAAAGCGACCAATCAGAAGCCGCCACGTCATATGAACAGTGTAAAAAACGGGTTCTTAGATAGGGATTTTTGTATCCCGTTTCTTAACTATTTATGTGGGGCCCACATTATTTTATTAATTTTTTTCTTAAGAACCTCACCTAAGAACCTCCGACAAGCTCTTATAATTTTGAAGCTGGCAATACTTTTCATAATGTAATATTTATCATCATGATTACATAAAAAATCAGTCCTAAATTTAAAAAAATTGAGGGTTCGCCCTAAATTTAAAAAAATCCTCTCTAGAAAAGTAGCCGCAAAACCAGATTTGCGATCTTAAGAGGTTTCCCGGCCGCCGGATTATACCACCGGTGTGTTGAGGAAACCTCCCGTATAGGTAAGGTGACGGTCTTCATCGCCGGACAGCTTGCGTGAAGGTGGGAAGGGAAGCTCCTATGCCTTCTCCGTGGCGGCGAGGTAGGAATCTCCGTAGAGGTAGATTGCTGCGGAAGCTCCAGGGCTGAGAAACTCTGCAGCGGTGTCGACGGTGGAAGGCTCCATAAGAGGACGGTGGAGAATCTAGCCGGCGAGTCAAAGTTGGGTTTTTTGAGTCCTCGAGTTGCGGTCTACTTCCGCGGAGGGGTGGGTTTTTGTCGCCGTTTGTATTCGTCGTCCTCCTGCGGACGCCGGTGGCTTCCCGATGATGGCGGTTCGTCTGGTTGCATGTCTGGCGGAGGTGGGGTGGCGGTAAACCGGATCGAAGGTATGAGTTGAGCTCGGTGGCTAGAAGGCAGAACAACCTCGGTATCGGCTGGGGCCTAGTGACAGAGGATGCGGTGGTCGGCGGTTCTTTGCTGTCGACGTTCGTGGCCGCGGGATCTCTCCGGTAGTGGATCGAAAGTGGAAGCCCGGCGTTGCAGGGATCTGGACCGGTTACGGTCAAACCGGTTTCCGGTGAAAACGACTCGCGGTGGAAGCTCGAGATCTACTTTTGACCGCCGGAGTTGAAGCTCTTTGGCTTATTAGATCTCTTTCCCTCCTCCTTGTTTTTCTGTTCTAGGTCCCCTTCCATGTATAATGCTCGGTTTGTTGTTCTTTTAGCTAGCCGGATTTTTATCCCGGAAAACCTGTAACAACACTGTTCCGATCACCGGTTTTAATTCCGGTCAGATCTAATTAATATAATAGTATTATTAAAAAAAAAAAAAATCATGATTACATAATATGAGATTCTACGTACTAACAATATCTCCTTTGTGTTACATGTTTACAACACCAAATGATTAAACTAAAATAGTGTGTATCGAACTAAAAAAAAAATAAACTAAAAATATCTTAAAACTGTGACCAAGTCGCTGACCTTAAGACAAAACTAGCCTCGCTAGATTTATATAACAAAATGATTATAGCTTGTGCTATAGTGTGGTGCATAACATATAATCACACAAACACTCAAAAATGATATTAATTCTCTTACATCCCCACTAATCTCACGTTAAATTATCAGCCTTAATGAAGAAATTAAAAGCTAATCAAATTAAAAGCTTACAGTTTCCATCTCTTCGCTTTCCCAATTTCTTTGTGTATAAAAACTCTTTCTCCACTACACTCTTTCCATCACAATCTTTCCAACTTCAAAATGGCAACCCTAATTCTCCTCTTCGCTTTCTTCTTCTTCTTCTCGATGACTCTCTCTTCATCGACAGACCCAAAAAGCTTCACCGTCGAGCTTATCCACCGTGACTCTTCTCATTCCCCACTCTACAATCCACAAAACACCGACACTGATCGTCTCAACGCAGCTTTCCTCCGCTCCATCTCTCGTTCCCGCCGCTTCAACCACCAATCACAAACCGATCTCCAATCCGGTTTAATTGGAGCAGGCGGCGAGTTCTTCATGAGTATCACCATCGGTACTCCACCAACGAATGTCCTCGCAATAGCTGACACAGGAAGTGACTTAACTTGGGTCCAATGCAAACCCTGTCAACAGTGTTACAAAGAGAACGGTGCAATCTTCGACAAGAAGAAATCTTCTACTTACAAAAGTGAGACTTGCAACTCACGTAACTGTCACGCTTTGTCTACCAACGAACGTGGATGCGATGAATCTAAGGATGTTTGTAAGTATCGTTACTCGTACGGAGACCAATCGTTCACGAAAGGTGACGTTGCTACAGAAACCATCTCCATTGGTTCTGCGTCTGGCTCCCCTGTTTCTTTCCCTGGAACTGTGTTCGGTTGCGGCTACAACAATGGCGGTAACTTCGACGAGACTGGTTCCGGGATCATTGGTCTCGGTGGCGGTGAACTATCTCTGATCTCCCAGCTCGGTTCGTCGATTTCAAACAAATTCTCTTATTGCTTGTCACACAAGTCATCTACCATGAATGGTACAAGCGTCATAAACCTAGGAACCAGCTCGATTCCTTCCGGTCTTAATAAGGATTCCCACGTGGTATCGACTCCGTTGGTCGATAAAGAGCCTCAGACTTACTATTATTTGACACTGGAAGCTATCTCCGTCGGCAAAACAAAGATTCCGTACACCGGAAGCTTGGATTACCCTAACGACGACGGAATATTCTCGGCGACGAAGGGAAACATCATCATCGACTCAGGAACGACGCTGACGCTCCTTGAATCAGGTTTTTACGACAGATTTGGCTCGGCGGTGGAAGAAGCGGTGACTGGAGCTAAGCGTGTGAGTGATCCACAGGGGCTTTTGTCACACTGTTTCAAATCAGGGAATGCAGAGATCGGTTTGCCGGAGATAACCGTGCATTTCACCGGCGCTGACGTCAGACTGAGTCCTCTAAACGTGCTCGTGAAAGTGAGTGAAGATATGGTTTGCATGAGTATGATTCCGACCACCGACGTTGCTATCTACGGGAACTTTGCTCAGATGGATTTTCTCGTTGGGTATGACTTGGAGAAGAGAAGGGTGTCGTTTCAACGCATGGATTGCTCTGCCGGTGTGTGACTTTAAACGGCTGGGAACATAATTTTATATTATCCATAATTACTAATACCAATACCATGTGGTTTATGTTATGGAGATATAAAATCATAATCAAAGTTTAAATAAATGTGACACCATTCTCTATACTTTCTCTTTGATATTTTGCGATTGGAAATAGCTCCAAACTACAAACATGGAACATATACAAAACAACAAAATATTAGAAATTATTCAGATCCTTCTAATAAAAATATATTTTTTAGTATTCAGATCAAATGAAAGGGTTTAACCAATTCCAAAAATATTCTAACAAAACAATTCAATGCCACAAAGGTCAAAACAATCCATAATTACCAATACCAATACAATATGGGTTCTATGTTGTTATGGAGATATAAAATCATAATCAAAATTTAAATAAAATGCGACACCATTCTCTATACTCTCTTTGATATATTGTTTGCTGTCTTTGATATTTTATGCATGAAAATATACAAAACAACAAAATATACAAATTATTATTATTCAGATCCTTCTTATAAAAATATAAGAATGTTTCTACAATGGGATATGAAAAAAATAGAACAAATCAGTCCATCTATTCATAATCAAAATTGCAATGTTTTTCTTTGAAATTTTGTTTGATTTTGTGTGGAATACTATGGAATTGATGGAATCATCATTCCATTCCATGTAAATGGTAAAAAAAAAAATTGAAATTTATATGAATAAGTTATTCCACATAATTTTATCCCACAAATTGACAATCCAATTACAAGTAAAAAAAAAATACAAAAAGAGGGACCGAAATGAATTGCTCGAACCTTTTAGATGTAAAGCAAGAATCGAAATCGAATCGAGAAGAAGACTTTTATGAATGTTATCAATCGGAACTAGAATCATAGAATTCACTAGGACAAGGAGTCATAACTTCGAGTTCAAGTAACTGGACGACTCTATGCATTGTGGGCCGGTTGTCTGGACTTGAAGATACACACTTTGGTGCTATGGACAGAAGGGCATCAAGACTCTCTGTTTCTACTCCTTCACAACTTCTATCAACAATCTCCCGTGCACGGTTTTCGCTGATCAAGTAGTTTCGTTGATCAAGTAGTTTCGCTGCCAAGGTTTTATGAAAACAAATTAAAGCTTTTACTAGTCAAAATATTACTTATTACTAAAGCTGGACCTCATTATGCTTACCCAACCAACAACGTTATAGCCATTCTCGATGAAGGAAGTATCAGTGGGAAGTTTACCACTCAAGACTTCCAGAACCAAAACCCTGAAACTCTATACATCGGTTTTCTCTGTCGCTCTACCGCTTTGCATATACTCTGCAACCACCACTCATGATTTCACAGATTAAGCATATGACAGAGAGTAGGCGTTACAATTATTAATAGTGCAATTATGTACCTGGAGCCAAGTAACCGAATTTGCCTGCAACTATGGTTGTAATATGAGATTCTTCGTCCTCTAACAGCTTGGCAAGTCCAAAGTCCAATACTCGTGCCTCAAGATTTGCATCGAGTAAAATATTGCTCGACTTTATATCACGGTGTATAATCCTTGGAGAACAATCATGATTCAAGTATGTTATACCCTTTTGCTGCTCCTATTATAATATTTACTCGTGAATTCCAATCCAGTTGCTCGCTTCTCTCTGCACACTCAAAGATTTCACTCAATAGAACCATACTTCTTGGTTAGGGAAACCTGAGATTTACCGTGAAGAGCTTCATCAAGGCTACCACCAGGAAGGTAATCATACAACAGAAGCTTTGATGTGGGTGAATTGCAGTATCCACATAGATTCACGAGGTAACGATGTTTGATGCTTCCAAGAATCTCAAGCTTCCTTTCAAAAAACCTATCAAACCCTTCGTTTAACTTTACAATTCTTTTCAGCGCAAAAACATTGCCATCGTCCATGGCCAGCTTGTAAATTGTTCCAAAACCTCCACAGCCTATTATATGCTCTTCGTTAGGAGCTTCCAGTGTCAAGTTTATTGGTGATAAGTGGATTGGCCCAAGTCTCTTATATATTAGTCATTATCATTCCCAACTTCCAATGTGAGACAATTACCACACACTCTCTAGAGATTAAGGCTTCATGGCCCATTAATCCCTACAATATCTCAATACCCCCCCTCGAGATAATGACCCTTCTAGCCATTAATCTCGACAGACCATAAATCCTAGGGTCCGAAGGCACGAGCCACTTTCAGGCTAGGTTACGAGAGTGTGTGGGTAAGGCTCTGATACCATGTCAAGTTTCCTGGGCTTCCAACCTAAAACCAATTGGTGATAAGTAGATTGGCCCAAGTCCCTTATATATTAGTCATTATCATTCCCAACTTCCAATGTGGGACAATTACCATACACTTTCTAGAGATTAAGGCCTCATGGTCCATTAATCCCTACAATATCTCAATATCCAGTTTCTTGATAATGTCTTTAGAACCGGGATGCTTCAAGATGTGGAAATTGCATTGGGCTTGCCTGAAGGCTCTCTTCATAAACCAGTTTATACCAGTGGCGGAGCCAGGGAAAAAAATTATAGGGGGCAAAAATATCAAATCTTAAAACAACGATAATACTAAAAAAAATTTGTTCTCGTAAAAAAACAAAATATTTCGCAAATATTATAATAAACCTTACAAACATACTCTACGTTCAGCTATTGTTTGAAACTTTTTCACCACCGTTTCATTTGTAACTGATGCAAATATGTCCTTTTCAATGAAACAAACAAGACAATCACTTAAAAACTAATCTCCAATTCGGTTGCGCGAAGCTGTCTTCACAAACTTCATTGCAGAAAAGCATCTCTCAACAAGTCAATGCTAACTTCAAAAGACTGTAAACAAGAGGATGTGCAAGATGTTTCTTTGTTTCCACCATCAAACGAGAAAGATCTCCAAGAGTCTCCAAATTATTAAATCTTTCATCTTCTCGTATATTGTCAATGTAGATATCAAGTTGCTACTCAAGAGAATAACGCTCAAAAGAACTAAAATCATCAAGATAGAACTCAACCAACTTTACCAACTTATCCTTGTCAAATAGCTTGAAAGAACTTGTGATACTCAAAGAAGCCATACAAATAAGGAGTTGAGTTTTTGCCTCAGTAAAACGATCATTGAACTCTTGAAGCTGCAAATCCAGAACAACATTGAAACAACTGATCTTGTAATGATGTAAATTGGTTATGTTGGTTTTCTTTCTTGGCCTCCTTGGATCAACAAACTGGTCTTCCATCATGATCATTTCAATATCATGTTTCTTACAAAAGAAGAAACTTTAACCACAAGAGAGTCCCATCCATCATCTCTAAGCTTTTGCAATTCTCGCTTAGTAGATCCGACCAATGAAACAACATTCAAAATGTCTTGATCTTTTTGTTGCGAAGCCATGGATAAATTTTTAGTCATTCCCAAAATAAGCAACATCAACTGCATATAGAAGACACAATCAAATGTGCAAAAGTACCTCACAAGACCATATGATTACCGTTTCTTTGAGTCATCAATGCCTTCGTTTTAGATATACTCAAGCACCTCAACAACTATTGAAAATAACTCTACCAAACGCAACAATTTCTTATGATGGGAACCCCAACGAGTATTTGCTGGTCTTGGAAGAGAACACTCTTGATTATTCCCTTTTCCAGTGCTAATCTTACCATCACTAACTCCTTTTTCAATATCTCTTCGATATTTTTCTTGAAGCACATCTTGTCGTTTGCAAGAAGCTCCAACCACATTCAACAATGTAGAAATCATATAAAAATCACCAACTTCAAAATGTTTCTTCGCAACTGCCACTACAACCAACTGAAGTTGATGAGCAAAGCAATAGACATAATGGCTTGAATTGTTTTCCCATAGAATCAGAGACCATAGACCATTAAATTCACCATTCATATTACTTGCTCCATCATAACCTTGACCTCTTACACTCTTTAAGCTCAATCCATACTTAGAGAACAAATCATCAATAGCTAGCTTGAGTGTCAAAGAAGAAGTTTCTTTAACATGAACAACACCAATAAATCTTTCTTTGATTATCCCACTTTTATCAACAAATCGGAGAACAACTGCCATTGGTTCCTTGTGAGAAACATCAGCAGATTCATCCACCAATAGACCAAAACCCCATGATCAATTTCTTCAATAATTGATTTCACACCTTCTTATGCAAAAATGTACAATATCTTTCTGAATTGGTGGAGAAGTCATCTGGTTATTTTTTGGAGCATTCTCCAAAACAACCTTGTTTACCGCCTCGTTCTGATCTTCCGTGTATCTTACGAGTTCTAAAAAAAATCCCTTTATTACCAGACTCTTCTAACTCATCATGAGCACGAAAAGATATCATTTGTCGTAACAAATATCTAGAAGCATCAATTGAAGCTTTTAACCGAAGACGATATTCATTTTTCACCACATCATCATGCTTGTAAAAGGCTTGCGCAATAGAATGGTCTTGCTTCATCAAAGAATCACACTTCTTTACAGCAATATTGTGAAAGCTATTCATAGCACCCACATGAGAAACTAACCGCTCAGATTTATTCCAACTAGAAAAACCTTCAGTAACAAACACATCATTCACACCTTGTTTATGCATATCATCTCTAAACAAGTAGCAGCACAAACAGAAAGCTTTATCTTTCGATATGCTATACTCAAGCCAATTACCATACTGATCAAACCAAGTTGGATTAAATTGTCTCAATGATTTTCCAATCATCTTTTCGGAAAATTATGACCATACGGTTTACAAGGATCTCTTGCTAGATACTTACGTCTTACCTCATCTCTTTGATTTGAATGATATGTTAAAATCTTTTTTCTTTTAGCCAAATCTCATGGCAAATCATCCAAATTTTCTTCGGATGTTGATGTGAATGATCTTTTAAGATATTTCTCCATCGATTAATCTGACAAAAATAGTTATTTTATTATTTTATATCAAGAAAAAAACAATTATTTAGCTACTATTTCAGATTGAAAACTTACCAATAGAAAAGAAGAAGGCTTTGGAATTTTGCTCGCCACTGTCACAAACGAAAAAGGATCGATGGAGGTGGGAGATAGTATTTTTTAGGTTTGGTTAATTAACTAATTAATGGGCCAGAAGTTTTTAATATATTTGGGCTTAAGTTTAAAATATTTTTCTTTCTAAATAAATAATTAATTGGGCTATAATATATTTTTTTGGGTTTATAAGCTGGTGAATAAAATAATGGGGCATAATAAAGTTTTTGAATGGGGGCATAAAAATTTGGGCTTAATAACATACACTAAATAAAAAAAAAATTTATTGAGTTCACAGACTCCCAAGTTGGTAGACGTGGCTCCACTGCTTTATACGCGTCTCCAGTTATGATAAGTAAATAAAACAGTATTGACGGTGCAAAAATGTTTGAAGTTTGGTGGATTGATTCAGTTTTCTTGAATAAAGGAGCAATTCTTCCAAAAACACTCCTGCAATTCCATGTATATTTGATCCACAAGGCCGTGCTGGTATATGCGGTGACTAGCTTCTCGGTTCTAACTTAGAATCCGCAGCCTTAAGTGGTGAAGCCCTCGGAAACCATGTAAGAAGCTTCTTATAATTACTCTTTCTTAACAAGGATGTCTTCTTGGTGTCTTTATTTGCTGATGGCAGAAGAAAAAGAAAACAATTGTTTTTGTTATTTTGCTCTTATTGTTTTCCTTAGCAAATTTCGGATTTCCTACAGAACAATGAAGCTAATCTGGAAGAGTTTGCAATCGGTTTACATGATATGTTAAGCTCTCTTACTGGCCATGATATTGGACAGTTTCCTGGTTTAGCATCTGTGGGAGAGAAGCAAGAAGCTACAACATATCAACATCGGTGAATACATCAGTCTACTACTTCTACTTAATCAAAGATTCAAGAAGCAAAAGTCATGAATGCATATTAGGCGAAAATTCATTTAAAAACAAAATTTATAATAAATCCGCTGTTTAACGCGGGTATTTACCTAGTACGTGTAAGTGTATCATTGCAATAATATATATGTATTTATAAAAGTTAGTGCATAAAAAGAGGAAAATATTGTTTTGTTGCCTAAATTAGTTTGAAAATGCCGATCTATCCACGTGAAAAAAAAAAGAGAGAGAGAAAGAAAACGCTCGTAGTGAAGATTTGAAATAGTTGCGCGTGTGTTCACTTCCAATAACATGGCGCGTGAAATGTTTTAATAGTAAAATTACACCACTGATTTAAACGTAGAAACCAAAATTCCTCCACTCTCTCTATCTCTCCCTGTTTTTGTCCTTTGTCTTTCTCTCTCTTGCCGGCACTAACAACACGAGCAACACAAAATTTTGAAAAGAGAGAGAAAAAGCTGAAGAAGGCCGGTATACAGATTGATAGCATCGGAGAGATCGATTCATTTAGTGAAAAATGTCGGAGGAAGAGAAGTTATTGAAGGAGGCGAAGAAACTTCCATGGGAGGATCGCCTCGCGCACAAGAATTGGAAGGTTAGGAATGAGGCCAACGTCGACCTAGCTTCTGTCTGTGATTCTATTACCGATCCTAAGGATCCTCGCCTCCGCGATTTTGGTGAGTTTTTTTTCTCACCTCGTGTTTTTGATGTTAGGGTTTTAATTTTTTTTTAAGCTCAGATCTGACTGAGGCGGTCTATTTGGATTTGGATTTCGGAGCGGAATGTGACCTCTCTAGGGTTCTGTCTTGCTCTAATTTTGGTTCTGAATTTTGTTATTCGCAGGTCACTTGTTTAGAAAGACGGTGGCGGATTCCAATGCGCCGGTGCAAGAGAAGGCGCTCGATGCATTGGTTGCGTTTTTGAAGGCAGCCGACGCAGACGCTGGCAGGTATGGTTTCTGTTTATTTGCGTACTGCTATAGAAAAGGGGCAGAGCAAGTGGTTGTTTGCATGTGAATATTAAGCTTGTTTCTGCTTTTGAAGGTACGCAAAGGAAGTTTGTGATGCCATTGCGGCCAAATGTCTCACGGGTCGGCCCAAGACTGTGCAGAGGGCACAGGAAGCTCTCTTGCTTTGGGTAGAACTAGAAGCCGTTGATGTTTTTCTGGTATGCCACTCATTCTACCTTATTGCAACACTGGTCTATCTAGATACATAGGTTCACCATCTATTCATAGCATTGCTCGCGAGATTGCTGAGGCTGTGATTGGTAACTTGCGGAATGGTGCGACATAGAAATTGCTGTCTGGTGTATTAAAATTTAGATAGGTGAGCTGACATAGAAATGAAGGTGCTTCATAATCCAGAAAGCAAACACATACGGATTGATGTAGAATATAGCATGTAGCTCTGTTGCTTGCCCAGTTTTGTGTTATGCTAGGTGTCTACTGTGACGGAATAGGAAAGGAGCATTTCAAATAATATTGTCTTGAGCATTCTGTACTTAAGGTTAAGAAGCCGATTCTTCTGTGATCTGTTCCAGTAATCAACATTTCCAGTTTTGAGTTGCTGTTACCCTGTCTCGATCTGTTAGGGTCATTTTCCACATAAGTCATACTCTTTTCTGAAGGAGGAAAGAATCTGGATACCTTCTTCACTGTTGTTATGAAGACGTCTACTCTAGTGTTTCGTTCTAAATATCATTTCCCTCGGTAATTTTAAATTTACTGCCCGAGTATCAAGTTCAAGACCCCGGTTGAAGGCGATAACTCCACTTAATATGCATCGTTTCAGTCATTTTGATTTTTCAACTGTCGAGAAGAATATTATTGGGAGTTGTGTCGTTTCTTGGAGTACATCGTCCGTATACAAGCTAACAGATTTGACATGATTGTAGGATACATTGGAGAAAGCTATAAAGAATAAAGTTGCAAAGGCTGTGGTACCTGCAGTAGACGTTATGTTTCAATCTCTCAGGTCTGTTTTGAAGTCCTAGTTAGTTTTCTTCATTTGTTCTTTAAATCTTTTATCTGAACTAACGACACTAGTTTTTTTTTTCTATCTTAGTGATTTTGGATCAAAGGTTATTCCACCCAAAAGGATTTTAAAGATGCTTCCGGAACTTTTCGACCATCAAGATCAGAATGTCCGTTTATCTGCCAAAGGGGTGACTCTGGAGCTATGCCGTTGGATTGGAAAAGACCCTGTAAAATCTATTTTGTTTGAGAAAATGAGGGATACAATGGTAAGATTTATGTTGATCACGTTTGCAGCTAAGCCATGCCGCCAACATGATATGAACCGGACTAAATTGCTTTCATTTTTGGAACTGGAAACTGAAATATGGGTTTTTAGTCATAACAGATAGAAGATATATTGCAAATAAGAACCACACCCTTGGCTGAAACTCTACCCGTGATTTGAAAATTTACTTGAGATTGTCTTCTTAGATTTATGGACGAAAATCTATGGAAGAAGTTCCTTTATTCTCTTGTGCTCTTTTGCAAACGCTAATATTCAATTTTACTCTTATTATTGTAAGAAAAAAGAGCTGGAGGCTGAGCTTGCCAATGTTTCAGGGGGGGCCAAGCCGACTAGAAAGATAAGGTAACTACCACATACTATAACAATTGTTTTTATCCATTTTTGTCCTAACTACTACGAGATACAGTTTCACCTTTATGCAGCTGATGATTTGTGAATATTTTTAATTTGCTTTGTCAAGTTTCTGGAAAATTAAATTTATATGCGTGAGGAGTCTTTTTCGTTTCATGATCAGTTTGTTCGCCTGCCTGAATTTCAAATGTTAAAAAAACTACTAGCAACATGATTTTGTAAACTGCAATTGTATTATTTATATATTTGGCTATCAAGGTCTGAGCAAGACAAAGAGCCAGAAGCAGAAGCTAGTTCTGATGTCGTGGGTGATGGGCCCAGTGAAGAACCTGTTGCTGATGGTAAGTAGCTTGTATTTCAATGAATTATTTATTCATTAAGTGATGTTGAGAAAGGTGCTTACTTTGATCCTTTTTTATCGACCCATTATTATCAGCGCCTCAGGAAATAGATGAGTATGATCTTATGGATCCTGTGGATATTTTGACGCCATTGGAAAAGTCTGGGTTCTGGGACGGAGTGGTGAGTTGTAGATTCTTAATGCCTCATTATCGTATTTCTTGTGGTTGTCCTCTATTGAAAGAACTTTATTATATGATACTACTGACTTCCCATTTTGATTGCATGTCACATGTTACACTAACTTTGCCTCTCTTTTAGAAAGCTACAAAGTGGTCAGAACGTAAGGAGGCTGTTGCAGAGCTAACAAAGCTTGCTTCGACGAAAAAGATAGCTCCTGGTGATTTTTCAGAAATTTGTCGGACCTTAAAGAAGGTAGTTAACTTTCCACAACAAGAAGTTTAGGTGGCATTGATCATTATTTATATGTTATAATCCTTTGTATGATTTAGCCTCCTTGCAGTATTATCTGATTGGTACTGATGCATCCTGCAAAACATATGTGCTTATTGATTAATCTGTAGTTTGAAGTTCATCTGTTTTATTTAAGTCTTTAAATCGGCAAAATGTTTTCTGATTTCAGTGTTAGTGTATAGATGCTGCAGTTGTTCAAGATTTATTACTGCTTACCTATTTATTCAGTTATACTTGCGATTTGATAGTATTTTTAAATCATTCCAATCGCAGCTTATCACGGATGTGAACTTAGCCGTTGCAGTGGAAGCTATTCAAGCCATTGGAAATCTTGCACGTGGTTTAAGAACACATTTCTCCGCTAGTTCACGGTTCATGCTACCTGTTTTACTTGTGAGTCTTGTATAATCGTTTATCTAAAATAATTATTACTGGAAGATGCATTCAGTCTTTTGTGTATAAATATTCTTTTGTCAGATTATAATGGGCGTAGATAGCTGACTGGGTTTTATTCCAGCATTTGATACAAAACTTGGTGGCTTTTTGTTCCTTAAACAGGAAAAATTGAAAGAGAAAAAGCCAACAGTCGCAGAGGCACTTACACAAACGTTACAAGCAATGTACAAAGCTGGGTGTTTGAATCTTGTTGACATTATAGAAGGCAAGATCATTATTCAGACGTTTGGCGACTGATTTGTTTAAACATCTCTATCTTTCATCTGTTTTCCAATTAACTTTGCTCTCTTTTGCAGATGTAAAGACGGCAGTGAAAAACAAAGTACCACTTGTGCGTTCTTTAACTTTAAACTGGTTGACATTCTGCCTTGAAACAAGTAACAAGGCTCTTATTCTAAAGGCGCACAAAGAATACGTCCCTTTATGTATGGAGGTTAGTATTTTTGTGCCTAATGGCTCCTAAATTCACTTTGAGGGGACAGAAGCATGGTACTGTCAGATAGTAGCAAAAATTTGCTCAATCATGCAAGCATAGCTATATGCAACAACCTCGTAATAAAAGAATAAATAACGTGGGAAAGGTTGCAGTACTATGATAAGTTGGTGTTAGCAGAGCTGAATTTTGATCGCTGTCACCACTCTACGTTGAAAAAAAAATTGTTTGAACTTGTAACTTTATTGAATGCCTGGAATTTGTAATGATCTAGTGTCTCAATGATGGAACTCCTGATGTGAGGGATGCAGCATTTTCGGCTTTGGCTGCAATAGCGAAGGTATTAAGTTTATATTATGCTGAACAACAACCTTGTCTCTTTGTCTTCTGTGGTACCTCAATGATGTACACATGTTAGAACATGTGGATAAATGTATTAAGGTATATGGGCTTCCAACCTAAAACCAATTGGTGATAAGTGGAGTGGCACATATCCCTTATATATTATTAAGGATCCCTTCCAACTACCGATGTGGGACATTATGTTCGGGCTAATGATTCTTTGACCATTAATCTCGGAATGTTCGGGCTTGGATCGACGGCACCAATATGGGCTTGGTTTGTCGATGATTGGACCAACTTTGGGTCGGATCGGGTTGGAATGCATGGATCGGGCTCTGATGATTGGTTTTAGGTTGGAAGCCCATATAACTTAATAAAATGACTCTTGTACTTCACGTTTTCCTATTCCTTATTGATGATTTACACATGTAAGAACATGTGGATAAATGACTCTTGTAATTATCTTTTGGTTATGTCAGTCTGTAGGTATGAGACCTTTGGAAAGGTCGTTGGAAAAACTTGATGATGTTAGAAGAAAGAAACTTTCAGAAATGATTGCAAGCTCTGGTGGTGAATCAGCTGGTACAAGCTCAGGTTTGTGGACTTCTTTTCCACACAGCCGTTAAGCTGAACATCAAGTTTTGTATATACATTTTTTTCCCATTCTAATTAAATGTTGTTTTCAAATAAAAGTGGCAGTTCAGTCTTCAGTTGGGAGCACGGCCACAGGGGTACGTTCTTATTCAGATCTCCAGTGTCACTTCGCATTCGGTTCTGTAAATACTTTTTTATTTTTTCCTTCTGATGGGAGAAGATGAGGCCATCTCGAATGTGGACTGGAGATGTGATGTTTGACATAGTTAGTATTATATGCCATCTTGTTGTCTGGAGATGGGTTGGAGATGGGTTTATGTCTTGTATCCGTTCACGTAGTAGCTATTGTTTTAATCACTTACATTGACTCTCCACATGATAATTATGTCACTTCAAAATAATATGCAGAACTCAGAAGCGTCCTTTGTAAGGAAATCAGCAGCAAGCATGTTGAGCGGGAAAAGACCTGCTCCTTCTGCTGTGAGTTTACTGTTGCAACTTGGAGTTTTCTTGGGTTTTCAGTCACTTGCAAACCTTTTCTTTTCCTCAATTCCACCATGACTTGAAAGTTAACCCCTGGTCAACAACATAATGAAAGGGTGGGGGGTTGATGGAAGGTTTTCTTTTATCTAATTTCTAATTACATGTGGTCACATTAACTGCTGAATTTTTTTATAGCCTGTGAGCAAGAAGGCTGGGACTGCCAAAACAGGTGGTAGCAAAAAAGACGGTGCTGTACGGAATGAAAGTTCAAAATCTGTTGAACCACCAGAAGATGTCGAGGTACATATTAATATACTTATAAATTCTTTACAAACATGTTATGTCAGTGACTGTCCTTCTATCATACTTTTATTGTGTTAACATCTAATTCTTCTTTTCAATTTTAGCCTGCTGAGATGGGTCTTGAAGAGATTGAAAACAGATTAGGGTCTCTTGTAAAACCAGAAACTATTTCTCAGTTAAAGAGCTCTGTATGGAAAGAAAGACTTGAAGGTTTGTTGAAAGGCCTAGAGGACTCTTTTATTATCAAAGCGACTTCTGTGATTTTTTTTTTTTTTTTTTTTTTTTTGCGTTTTGCTCGAGTGGTTAATCTCGTTTTTAAATTGTTCTTAATTTATTGTCACTACACATAGGATAAATCAGTTTTGCAAGGTTCCTTATTTTGATTTCAAAGCTGCACTAGCACGTCTCGCAGAAGCTCTTTTTAGCGAATCGTTTATTTGTTTTTAAGTATTTGCCAGTTTGCTGATTTTTTTTTATTCATAATTTTGCGTTGCAGCAACTTTGTCTTTGAAAGAAGAGATAGGAGGACTTCAAGAACTAGACAAGTCGGTGGAAATCTTGGTTCGGTTGTTGTGTGCAGTTCCTGGTTGGAATGAGAAAAATGTGCAGGTATATATGTTACTCATTACATCTAAAATCTTTTGATTTGTATTTTTTTAAAAATATTTCCCTAAATAAATCTAAGTGCACATGAGCATATTACTTGGAAATGCAGGTTCAGCAACAGGTCATTGAAATTATCACCTACATATCTTCGACTGCGGCAAAGTTTCCTAAGAAATGTGTCGTACTTTGCATTACGGGTTAGTGTCATATGAAGAAAAAGCTGCTTTCATCTGATGAACGCTGTACTCTGATGTCAGTTCTACTTTGTGTGTAAAAAATATTAGTTTGTAGCTCATTTGCCTGAGTTTTCTCTACCAATTCACAGGCACTAGTGAACGAGTTGCAGATATAAAGACACGAGCCTCTGCTATGAAGTGTCTTACTGCTTTCTGCGAAGCAGTTGGTCCTGGATTTGTTTTCGAGAGGGTAGGTGCTTTGGTCAATGTTCTTTGACTTTCATTTTAACTAGATCAGAATGATAATTCAGGGCTTTTGCTTGTAGCTATACAAAATCATGAAAGAGCACAAGAACCCCAAGGTTCTTAGTGAAGGCTTGGTATGGATGGTTTCGGCAGTTGATGACTTTGGCGTCTCACTTTTGAAACTTAAGGTTTTGAAATTTTTAGCTCCCAATTACCGTGTTAATTAACCTGCAGTATCTAAGTTTATTTTCGTAAATGACAAAGGAGAATTTTCTATCTATTTGACAGGACTTGATAGATTTTTGTAAGGATGTTGGGCTGCAATCTAGTGCAGCTGCCACCAGAAATGCTACAATCAAACTTTTGGGTGCTTTACACAAGTTTGTTGGTCCAGGTAGCTATGAGTTCTTCTAAGTTGCTTCTTCTTTAGTGTTGTGTTTGTTAGAAGAACATCCCTTAATAACCGAATTAAACTGTTTTGTTTGTGTTTGCAGATATCAAAGGGTTTCTTAATGATGCCAAACCTGCACTACTAAGTGCACTTGACACCGAGTATGAGAAAAACCCTTTTGAGGTACATTTGTGTGGATTGCCATGATTGTTAGAATCCTTGTTTGTCTTACTGTTCTTATATTCTGTTCATCAGGGGACTGTGGCTCCAAAAAGAGTTGTTAAGACGTCAGTTTCAACGTCAACATCTGCTGGAGGGCTGGATAGTTTACCTAGAGAAGATATCAGTAGCAAGATTACCCCTAATCTTCTTAAGGGCTTTGAGAGTCCTGATTGGAAGGTGCGCTACGAATTGGAAATCTATTTTTATACCTACCTAACATTTCTCTGTGGAAATTTATTTTAAACTTTAGTGCTGAAAATGAGTATTTTAAACTTTTGTAGATGCGTTTGGAGTCGATTGAAGCTGTCAATAAAATTCTGGAAGAGGCTAATAAACGTATCCAACCAACTGGAACTGGTATGAAGTCAATATTTTTTCCATTATCCATATTTGTCACTCCAAAAGTTAGTCATGAGTTCTTCTTGTTGTCTGTACCATTTTTATTTCACGTTCAATAGGGGAATTATTTGGTGGCCTACGAGGACGATTATTGGATAGTAACAAAAATCTTGTTATGCAAACATTGACTACCATTGGAGGTGTTGCATCAGCTATGGGACCAACTGTCGAGAAGGCGAGCAAGGTTGGTAATATATCAAGCGTTGAAAATATTTTTTACCCTGTAATATATCACTGCATGCCAGTTTTACCAATACGTGAGTGATCTATTTCAGGGAATTCTATCAGATGTTCTGAAATGTCTCGGTGACAACAAGAAGCACATGAGGGAATGCACCTTGGCTGCTCTTGATTTGTGGCTTGGTGCTGTGCATCTCGACAAAATGGTTGGTGATAATCTTTCCTTAGGCATGTATTCTGCTTGTAATACAATTTCGTCAACTTACCATCTTTTTTGTTTCTGTTATTGCAGGTTCCTTACGTTATAATAGCACTAACAGATGGGAAAATGGGAGCAGATGGACGTAAAGATCTTTTTGATTGGTTGACAAAACAACTTGCTGGATTAAGTGACTTTGTGGATGCTATACATTTACTGAAACCTGCAAGCACTGCAATGATGGTAAATCATCCAAAATTGTCATACCGCCTCATCAGTTTAACCTGTGATTATGTCTTTTTGCAATTATTTTAATTTGTTATGCTTCTGTGAATCCAGGACAAATCAGCAGATGTGCGAAAAGCAGCGGAAGGATGCATTTCTGAGATATTAAGAGTTAGTGGACAAGAAACGGTAGGTATCCTTGGGTTAGCATGTTCTATCATAGCTAGAAACCCAATCTCTGATTAGTTCTGTGCATTTTTCTCAGATTGAAAAGAATATCAGAGATATCCAAGGCCCAGCATTGCTTGTGCTTGAAAAAATAAGACCAGGATTTGTTCAAGGTACTTGTCCATGACCCGTTGTCAAATCAACATGTTTTCTCCTCTTTGATCCCGTTTCTGTTCATGCTAATGATGTTGTATTCAGAACCATTTGAATCATCAAAAGCTACGGCGGGGCCAGTGTCAAGAGGTGTTTCCAAGGTTTCAAAATCAACTTCTAATGGTACCTTGAAGCAAGGAAACAGATCTGTAAGTTTCTGTCTCTTAACATATTTTTCTCTATTCAATTCGTAATATCTGATTAGTTTTTGTGTTTCTGAAGAGAGCCTTACCAACAAAGGGCTCACGGTCAGATCAGATTTCGTCTGTCCATGATATAGCTACCCAGTCACAGTCTTTGCTAAATACTAAGGACTCCAATAAGGTGGAATGAGTTTTCCAACGGTTTAAGATATTTCCACAGGTATTATTTAGGATTATAAAAGATTGATTTTTGTGTTTTTAATCTGCAGGAGGACAGAGAGAGGCTGGTGGTTCGTAGAATTAAATTTGAGGAGCTGCGGCCAGAACAGATTCAGGATCTTGAGGTTTCTTTTCTGCAGAATTTAATTGACTACTGCCTTTGACCATGTTATAACTAATGTTGGGTGGTTGGTGCAGAATGATATGATGAAATTTTTTAGGGAAGACTTGCAAAAACGGATGTTGAGTCCAGACTTTAAGAAACAAGTAGATGGGCTGGAAATCTTACAGAAGGTAGCTAAATGCTGATATCTTGAATCTTATTCATCTGCAAGATTTTCTTATTTATTTTTCATTATTGTTTTTTTTTTCCCTCACTGCAGGCGCTTCCATCCCTTTCAAAGGAAATTATAGAAGTACTAGATATACTTCTTAGGTGGTTTGTGTTGCAATTATGTAAATCCAACACAACTTGTCTGCTAAAGGTAATTTGTAATTGTTTCTTTTGTTAATCTAGTTCGCATTTGACACAGTTCTTTATGCAATATTAATGGAATTTCGTTTGCTCTGGGTAAGAATAGGTTCTTGAGTTTCTTCCAGAACTTTTCAACACATTGAAGGATGAGGATTACTGCTTGACAGAAGCAGAAGCTGCTATATTTCTGCCTTGTTTGGTGGAGAAGGTTAGGCATCTGATATTAATCTATTTTCCATTGGCGTTGTCCAGTTTATTATAATACATTTCGGTTCGTCTTGTCTTTTAGAAACTATTGGTTATTCAGTATCTTTATATTTAATTCTGTCCTTGGTGCAGTTGGGGCATAACATTGAAAAAGTAAGAGAAAAAATGCGTGATCTGATGAAGCAGATTATCCAGGCATATTCTGTAGCAAAGACATATCCCTATATATTGGAAGGTTTACGTTCTAAAAACAACCGTACAAGGATAGAGTGTACTGATCTCATTGGATATCTACTCGAGACTTGTGGAACTGAGGTAGTAGCGAGACTTGACAAATTATTTGACATCTCTCTTTTGTTTGAATTCTAATTTGTCTTCGTAAGCAGATAAGTGGACTACTGAAATACTTGAATATGGTTGCAAGCTTGACAGCAGAAAGAGATGGTGAACTCAGAAAAGCTGCTTTGAACACCATGGCTACGGGTTATAAGATTCTTGGTATGGCATGAAATTCATGACGGTTTGAGAAGTTAATAGTGTATTCTTTTCAAAATTTGACATGTCTCACAGTGATTAGTGCACAAGATTACATATTCTCATACTCTGTTCTTTTGGCTCGTGTATGTCTCATAAAAATCTGGAATGAAAATCATGATCCTGAAAAGGATTTTGCTCTTGGTTTTCCATATCCTCGAGAGTATTTTTGTTTGCACTCTTTTCTCATTGTTTGGCTTGTTATTGTAGGTGATGATATCTGGCGATATGTTGGGAAGCTTACAGATGCTCAAAAGAGTATGCTTGATGATAGATTTAAGTGGAAAGTAAGCCCAAGATACGAATATTTTGTCTGTTTCAGTGTTTTATTTGTGAGTTGTGTTTTCATCGTTTTGCTTGCCTCAGATCAAAGAAATGGAGAAAAGAAGAGAAGGGAGACCTGGGGATGCACGAGCAGCATTAAGGCGTTCTGTCAGAGATAATGGGTGCGTAAATTTGTTGAATTTTTTTTATGTAACCTTGCATTGCATTGCCTTTACAGCATTAAGGCGTTCTGGTCCACTTATTCGTACGCATCATTAGCGATAATCTGAAAGTGGAGGCTATAAACATATTTTTATAATTGCAAAGCCTAAAGATGCATTTTCTGTTTGTTTCCAGACCTGAAGTGGCAGAACAAAGTGGTGACCTTTCTCAAATAGTCCCTGGTACTTTATTTCCAAGGTAATTCTTTCAACTGGTATCTGGAAGTTCTTTCAACATATATAGGTTTCTGTTGTTCGTATACCTACCTCAATCTGTTTGCCTGCCCAGGCAAAACTATGGTATTTCTGAACAAATTCTGGAGAGGAACCCAGTGCCTCGGACAATCGCTGGAGTTAACGGCCCGGCAGACTGGAATGAGGCTTTGGACATCATTATGTTTGGATCTCCGGAGCAGGTATATGATGTGCCGACCTGATCTTAGTATCAATTATTGGTTTGTTATAAAATCTATTTTTCAGTTTTGGGGAATAGCAAAAATTTTGCTTTATACCAGTGTTATGGTTCTGATGGGAGGTTGAAGGATACTTTTCACCTACATTTTTGCCATTTAAAACCTTAGGTGATTCATATGTGAAGTCATCCGGTAAATGTTGGTTTGGTTTTTTATTTTCTTTTTTTCATTATGTGGCAGTCGGTTGAAGGGATGAAAGTTGTTTGCCATGAGTTGGCACAGGCTTCTAATGATCCAGAAGAGAGTGCAATTGATGAACTTGTGAAGGATGCAGATGGGCTTGTTTCATGCTTAGCAAATAAGGTTTGTCTGATAAACTTTCTCTTACACTTCCATTTCTCATGCAGATTGACCACCATTCATACATATATTTTGTTTCTTCTAGGTTGCCAAGACATTTGATGTCAGCTTAATGGGAGCTTCATCGAGGTCTTGTAAATATGTTTTGAACACACTTATGCAGGTAACAGCGAGTGAACTGATTTTCTTAATGATGTTGCTCTTCTTTAGTATATGTCTGGCCACTGAGGTTTGTTTGTGAAGCTCACTACTCACAAGTATGTATTGCTGCAGACATTCCAAAATAAAAAACTTGCGCATGCAGTCAAAGAAGGAACTCTAGAAAGCCTTATAACAGAGCTCTTGCTTTGGCTTCTTGATGAAAGAGTTCCACGCATGGAAGATGGCAGCCAACTTCTGAAAGCCCTGAATGTTTTGATGCTTAAAATCCTGGTTAGATATTCCTCCCAATGCTAAGGGTTTTCGTCATATGTGACTGAAGTTCTCTGATGTTCTCTTTTTGTTATTAAATTCAGGATAATGCAGATCGGACGTCATCGTTTGTGGTCCTTATTAGCCTGTTACGTCCTCTAGATCCATCTAGATGGCCTTCACCTGCTACGGCTGAAGTTTATGCTGTCCGGAATCAGAAATTCTCTGATTTGGTAGTTAAATGCCTAATTAAACTTACAAAGGTAATTTTTTTTGTAAAACACTCGTTTGTTGGCATAACTTACGCAGCTGTTAAGAACCAGCCATGCTGTTACTTGTTCTGGCTCTAATAAGAGATAAATAATAAGAGGAACTTTTGGGATACAATTAGATTTGTCAAACATCTTGCAAAGAACAATTAGAGTAAAATTCAAGGAGAGAAGTGCTTGAATGCGGATCTTTAGGAGGAATTGAAATTAGGCGGTTCCGAAGCAATGGGATCAAAAGATACGCATCATATAGTTTGGTACTGTATATCTGATATTTGTTTGTCTATGTTCAGCTTCTCCAAAGCACGATATATGAAGTTGATCTTGATCGACTTCTTCAGAGCATCCATGTATACCTGCAAGAGCTGGGTATGGAAGAGATACGTAGGAGGTACATCTCCTTAAATGCACTCTTATCAATTTTGCAAATGTTTGTCTGTTTATTTTGTGGAGTTTTTCGTACTCAAACCTTATCAACTCATTTTTATTTTGTTCTCTGTTGATATTCTTTTCCAATGAAAAGAGCTGGAGCAGATGATAAACCTCTGAGGATGGTGAAAACTGTTCTACATGAACTTGTTAAGCTCCGGGGAGCTGCAATAAAGGGACACTTGTCTCTGGTCCCTATTGACATGAGGCCACAACCCATCATTCTCGCTTATATCGATCTGAACCTTGAGGTAAATTCTCAGTCTTTTACACTCCTGTCCAGAGTTCTGGGTAATTGTGCTGAAGCAATGGTTTCTCAGTGGATTTTACTGGGTTTCCGATAAATTCAGATGCCATCGATAGTAACTATTTAAATGCTTTCTTTTATCATCTTACAGACTTTAGCTGCAGCAAGAATGTTAACTGCAACAGGACCTGTGGGCCAAACCCATTGGACAGATTCAACAGCCAACAATCCCTCACCTCCAGCTAATTCTGCTGATGTTCAGTTGAAGCAAGAGCTTGGGGCCATTTTCAAGAAAATCGGTGATAAACAAACTTCCACCATTGGTCTGTACGACCTCTACCACATCACTAAGTCGTATCCAAAGGTAATTGATATGGCCTTGGATTTCAAGTCTCTGTTTCTCCTGTTCTTCATCAAAACACACACTGCTATGCAAGCCAATGTGCATAAAATGCAAACTCATTTCAATGCTTGTAGGTTGATATCTTTTCCCAACTTCAAAATGCTAGCGAAGCATTTCGTACTTACATCAGAGACGGTTTGGCCCAGGTTTGTATCAAATCTCCTAGCTTCCACAACCATTTCCTTTAAAACTCGACTGTTTGTTTTGTCTTGAAGATTAGCATTCGGGTTTTGTAGGTGGAGAAGAATGCGGCTGCGGGAAGAACGCCTTCAAGCCTACCGTTGTCGACTCCTCCCCCTTCTTCCTTAGCTCATCTATCTCCAGATATTCCATCTTTAGAGGTAAAGCCTCTGATGAACCCTAAATCTGATTCATACACTGACGACATGCGAGCCAGTAACATCAATCCTGGGACGCTAGATGCAATCAGAGAAAGGATGAGGACCATGCAACTGGCTTCATCAGGAACCCTAGAGCCAGTTAGCAAACCGCTTATGTCAACAAACGATAACATACCAATGAACCAGCAGAACATTCCCCCGAGCCAAATGGGACCAGAAACTTCACACCCACCACACCCAGTGGTTCTTCCAATGGATGAGAAAGCATTGTCCGGTCTACAGGCCCGAATGGAGAGGCTCAAAGGCGGCTCACTCGAACATATGTAGAAGAAGCCTTGAGCTTTTGGAGTCTATAGCTACGAAGCGAACTCGAATCGATGCCATTTTTGTTACTAGTTGTCCTATTAATGTTAGTGGTAGTAGTAAAATACCTTTATTCATATACATATGTAAGAGAAGAAATATTTATTACGGAGATGGTATTGCGGCCAAAATTCCTTGGAGTTAGTGTGTATAGTGATGGGAGATGGATGATGCGTGTGTGGGAGAGATTCTTTTTAAGATGAGACCAAATATGATTCTTTCGATGTTTGCATTTTATTTTCATGTGGGAGTAATTGTTCTTGATCTTTTGCAAAATATTTGTCATGATTCCTTGGTTTTCCATTGGTAATTATCATCGGAATAACTACTGACAAAAAATCGAGGAATTTTACCATTGGGTATATCCGTTGTAAATTTGCCGAGACAATGTTGGTTTTTATAGTTGTTTATACATATGTATGTTATTGTATATGTTAATATATCCGTTATAGGATTTGAAAATACCGATATAGGGGTTATATATGTCGGTAGTCCATCAGTAAGGGCATCTCCAATGTAAAACTCCATTTTTTACTCCAAAATAGAGTAATTCCAAAATGGAGTTGTGTTTTGCTCCAACCCTACTCCATTTTGGAGTGAAAATAGAGTCATGAACAAACAAAAATGAGATTACTCCAAATATAGAGTAATCTCATTTTTTACTCCATTTTGCAGTTGAAAATGGAGTAGGGTTGTTTGACCAAAAAAAAAAAAAATGGAGTAGGGTTGAAGCAAAATTACTGCAAAATGGAGTTTGGAGTAAGAAATGGAGTGGGGTTGGAGATGGTCTAAGAATTTTTATAAGTAACTACTCCCTTCTCATTCTTCACATTTCACACTTCACAAATTTTTCTCCCTTTTTCTCTCTAAATTCATTAAATATCATTATTGCAAAGAAAATATCTTTTTAAAATTATTTTAGATCATGAATTGACGGACTGAAGGTGGATCCAGCGACGAATTTATTTCTTAACAATTATGCAACTGATGTCGGTGAATTCATGGAGTTAGCATATAGTCAACCAACAACGAGAAAAACATGTAAGTTAAAATGTTCATGTTATCTTTATCGGAATACTAAAAATGTTAAGATTAATATAGTATGCAATCACTTGTATACAAAAGAGTTTATGCCGGGATATAAGATTTAATATCTTTTTGGAGAAAGAATGGATTATGGTAGTACTAGTATGAAACATTATTCTTGTAGTAGTATTGAACTTTTTGGTAGTACTAGCGAACCTTATAATTTTGAATGACTAGAAAAAAAAAGTATAGCGGAATTTGATTTTTGGTGTAGGTCATATTCAAATGGTTTATGATGTGCATCAGAAATATATTCACGATGTAGATGAATATCAACATCCTAGAGTAGAGGAACTTAATTTAGAAGCTATGAGATTTTTTTTATATTAAGACGCGGAAAAACAGCTATTGAAGTTGTAGAGAGGGTCATTCGTCATTATCATCTGTTAGTAGATTAATGACGATAAAAACAACTTTAATTTGGCGGAGGATTGTGTGGATGCAATTGTTGAATTTGTGAAATATATTCTTCGAAAAAATAATATTGTGTACGGTTCATACTACAAGATCCATAAATTTGTTATTGGCATTGGATTGCCATATAAAATGATAGATGTGTATATCGGTGAGTAATTCGACGATTATATAAGTAATCCACCTGTTGTTGGTGTAGAACTTTAACCATTTGACCACTAGACAACGGTTGTTTTCACAATTAATCAATATAGATTAAAAGACTATAAGTGTTATCAAAACAATTTATAACTTCGATTGCGAGGTGAGAAAGAGAAACAACGTTAAGGTCATGAGCTTTGGTAGATGCAAATACTTCTTAAAAACTAAAGACCAAACGTTTCAGAAGTTAAAGGAGCGGAAGGATGAGGTTGAAAATAACATGCAATATATTGATTTCCGAAAATCACATCCAAAATTCATCCGCCTCCAACATAGAGTTCTCCATAATAACTAGAGACGATGGAATATGAACAGAAACACAGATAATAAAACGAAAAATGGTGTTAATTAATTTCAAGTTATTAGGAAGCATAAACATGCTTTGTTTTTTTTCTTTCTTTGTCCATTATTGGAAGCAATCACTGTCTTTTCCCATTTGGCGACAACCTTCGTACTACAAACAAACAAAAGACTTTGACCGGTTTTCGCTCATCCCTTTCTTCTTCTTCTCCCTTCTCTCTCTCTCTCACTCTCTCTCTCTCTAGTTCTTGAAGTCAAGATTCAAACTCACATATGTCTGATCCATCAGGTAGTCGAGAGGTTGTTATGAGAGAGTATAACAAAGGGAATTGGACGGTGAGTGAGACTTTGGTGCTCATAGAAGCCAAGAAGATGGATGAAGAGAGGCGTTTGCGGCGGCGGTCTATCGTCCTTCCTCCCCTACAGATCAAGCAACCGGAAATCCAGAACAGACCTACGACAGAGCTCCGGTGGAAATGGATAGAGGAGTATTGTTGGAGGAAAGGATGTGTGAGAAGCCAAAATCAGTGCAACGATAAATGGGACAATCTCATGAGGGATTACAAGAAGATCAGAGAGTACGAGAGCTGGAGGGTAGAATCGTCTTTTAACACTGGCTCCTCCCCATCCGCCGCGGCCGCCTCGTCGCCGTACTGGAATATGGAGAAGAGTGAGAGGAAAGAGAGAAACTTGCCGAGTAATATGTTGCTTCAGATATACGAGGCGTTGGTCGAGCTCGTCGAGAAGAAGAGCCTACCTTCCTCATCCTCCTCCGCCGCCGCCGCCGTTGTAAACGGTAACGGTGGTTCTTCCGGTGGCCAGATCCTAGGACTCTGCCAACAAAGTTTAGGAATTGTAGCTCCGATGATGGCTCAGCCGATGCTTCAAATCCCGGCTACTATTGTATTACCTCTTCCGCAACCGCCACCACCGCCGCCACAATATCTAGTCTTATCACGTCTTCCGCTGCCTCAGCTTCCACCGTCCACATTTCACGCTGAGCCTATACAGCCCACAGTAGGTACCTTCCGTTTTATCTCTCTTCTTTAACTCATAAATGATCCCAAAAGTTGGAATTTGTTTCAGATTTAATTAATTTAATTTCGACTTAAATATACCTCTCTCAACTTGTCTCAATCAGTCCAAATCAATACTATCAAAAAATTAGAGTCTTTAAAAAATTAACCTTTGGGCATGTGTTATTTACAATCTGTGTCATTAAAGATTTAACAGTGTTTTTAATATTCATTAAGGGTAATTAAGGAATATAACAATTTCTCTACTATCTATGTTTCTAAACAAGACAATTACTAAACATGTATTCAAACAAGCTAAATATAATGAGTTTCACTTTTCTAATTAATTAATATATATATATATATATATAGATATATAAACATGAAACTATTAAATCAGTTGATAAATATAATTAAATAATTTAAACATCAACTATTTTGTATATATAATCATAATATTTTTTAATTATGATTATATTCAAAATTCAAATATAATATATTTTAATATCTTCTTTATTTTTATTTCAAATATAAATATTTATGTTTATATTATAATAAAATTTTAAAATTATTTTAAATTAATTTATTTCGTAAGAATTTGTTTTTACGATTGCATTTTTAGCGGGTTGTTACATCATATTGCAAAATATTTAAACTATTATAAGAACGGGTTGAAAAATAAATTAGCCAATTTCGAATTCTAAAAATGAACTTTGCACGAGTTTAAAACATATATATATATATATATATATATATATATATATATATATATGTTTTAAACTCGTGCAAAGTTCATTTTTAATTGTGTGTTATTTGAGAAGAGCTATATCGTAAGATAAAAAGATTGAAATAGCGATTTTGCATTATAAGTTTTAATATTGAATAATTTTGATATTTTTAATTTAATAAAAATATCAAAATTATTCAATATTAAAACTTATAATGCAAAATCGCTATTTCAATCTTTTTATCTTACGATATAGCTCTTCTCAAATAACACACAATTCTTTTTTTTGTAAACCTAAATTATTAATTTGTTTTTATAATGCGGATTAAACAATTATAAACAAAATTAGATTGCATAATTAAAAATTTTAATTACTAATAACAAAATAAATATAATTTAAATTTGTAAAGAAAAGTAAATCCGCGCTTTTTAAGCGCGGGTCAAAATCTAGTTGTACATTAAAAAAATGTTAACTTTACAGTTACCATCAAGAAAAAAAAAAGAAACCCTAAATTTGCATTGGTGTGTATATATTTCTTTATGATAAAGTTTATGAGTGTATTAAGATTATAGTAGTGAACCCGCATGGTTCACTACTATTGAAAACTCAAAGATTTTTATTTAGACCTCAAATCCTTCTCTTTCTTGTTTTTTTATTATTATTATTTTAAGAACTTTATTAAATCCCAACATGTTCTAAGAGTGCTAAGCTAGTTGTAATAGTAGCTCCGATATATTCTAAGACACATCGCAGGCTAAGAGACGGAGAACAACGCCGGGAGAAACCACCACCGGAGGAGGTAGGAAGGCAGAGGAGGCCGTTGAGGTTGGAGCTGCGTTATCAAAAAGCGCGTCTATGATCGCACAAGGGATAAGAGAGAGCGAGGAGAGACAAGAGAGAAGACATAAGGAAGTGGTGAGGCTCCAAGAGAGGATACTGAAGATTGAGGAATCTAAAGCTGAGATTAATAGACAGAATATGAGTGGTTTGGTTGACGCCATTAATAAACTTGGAACCTCCATTATTACTTTGGTTTCTTCTTGCCATAACAATCAGGATCATCAAGGAGGTGCACCATGATAACTATTGACTAGATTATTAGTTAATGTAAGTATTTGCTTCGTTAGGATATGATTCTTGATTTGGAACCATGCAAGATGTTACTACAATATAGACACCTTGTCTTGGAGTCATTAGTTAATCACTAAACGTGATCTTAATATGTTGGAGCGTGGAAGAGCACACGCTAGTGTGAAGCTAGTGGTCTAAGAATGAGATAGAGTGGTCAAAGAATCAAAGAAGTAAGAGAGAAGGGAAGAGTATTATTATTGGTGGGTTATGAGTTTTTTTTTTCATATATATTCTCTGACCTTTTACAAAAGTCTCTGTCACAAGGACTGTCCCTTATGGAGGGTAGGGTAGGCTTCTCTAGAATTTGAAATTACATGAATTGAATATTTTTATGTTGCTCTATTTCCGTTTCCATAACCGGCAAACCAATCTGAATATGACTTCAAACCAAAATGATCACTATTTGGATGTACATAATTCCTCATGTCTGTTTAATTTCATTGTTAATGTAAATATTTTATTTGAATATCCGAACCGATATCTGAACGTCTAGCCCGCAACGGATTAAATTAATTCTTGATTAGCTTAAATTGGATTCGCCAAATCGGCAAAATAAAAACAGTTGATCCGTATTCGTTCCGCTTAAGTTTTCGGGTATCCGCAGGTAATCCGTATATAATAAAATATTAATTATTTTTAGTTATGTATTATTTTAATAAAAATAAAATTTATTGATAAATTTTAATATGAAAAACGTAAAATCATAAAATATTTAACAAATTATTAATTAAAAAAAATCTTATTTATATCCACCTCGCAAAAAACTCTAATCTGCACTTGCCCGCAAATTTAAATATAAAAAAAATCGTCTCACACATGTCCTACAACGAGTCTAGCGGGGCAAGACCCGCATGTTTGGAATCAAATTCTCATCTCTAATTGTTGTGAGATCAAGGATTCACACCAATGATTTGTTTGAATACGAATTTGGACTAAGAGAATTTGATTATAAATTTATATATTTAGGAATAAATGTCGAAATAGGAACTTGTACAAACGAATCGAAAGTATACAAAATTAGGTCGAATATTTTACGCCGAGGTGATTTCAGTGTAGCCTGGAATATGTCATGAGAATGACTTCTCTCCTCCTTTTATAGCTTATACCCTCGATCATCTAATTCCGATTTTCTTGTGAGCTCTTGTTGGCGATAGGGCCGGCCCAGAGGACAAGCCAGCTAAGCCATTGCTTAGGGACACCATTTTTTTTCATTTTTTAGGGCCACATTTTTTTGGTATATGTAATAAGTTAATGGATCTACTATTATATCACAAATGTTAAACAATGCCAAACCCAAGATTTTCTTTAATGTGTTTATTATTCAATAAAACATGTTTTGTTATTGAATATGTTAAAAGTTTATGACTCTCATGTTATGGGTTTAGTTTTATACATATATATAGGGGCCACAATTTTTTGTTCCGCTTCAGGTTACCAAATTAGTTGGTTCGGCTCTGGTTGGCGACGATCTCTCACATCATATGTGATTCACAGAGGATGTTAAAACAGTCAAAAACCTATTTTAGAGGAGCTCGATCTCCAGACTATCGTGGTCGATCTTCATTGGCTGGAACATCCCTTTTGATAACTATGTTAATATATGGGTCCAACTGACTCATGGTCTACAAGGCTCATATCGTAATTGAGTTTTTTTACTATTTAGTGGACCAAATTTCTTAATGAAAAATTCATCACCAATAATTGTGGTCTATTAAAACTCAGGGTATACATTTTTTTCTTAACTTGATACTCATTCTGTTTTAAAATATATGAGGTTTTAGTAAAAACACATATTAAGAAAAAATAACTTTTCTATTTTCAAACGAAGTCATTTAATATTTGGTTTTTCAAAATTTCTAAAAACTCATATAGTTGTATTTTGGTTTTTCAAATTTTATATTAAAATATAGTAAATTTTTGCATAGAAATATGAAACAAAAAATTAATGCTAAAATATCTTATATTTAAAAATGGATGGAGTATTATTCGTGGCATATTTTATCGTTCAAGCTTACAAACAAAAATATATTAATATTCTACATAAATGTAGTTTTTTTTTTTTTTGACATTATTCATATAGCATATATCTATCGTCTCTTCTGTTTCCAACGTGGTCCTTGCGTAGTTATTTGTTTGTAACCATAATTTGATGTTACAGCCAATATTATTGTTAAGAAGAAAAAAATAATAATTTAAAATGACAGCAAAGAAATCATATTGGCCCACTTGGCCGATGAAAATTCCCAGTTGACTCCAAAAGACTAGAGAGAGAGAGAGAGAAACAGAGGCAAGACACGAGAGAGATTATCAACGACGGAGCAACCGGCGATTGGTTGGGAGAAGACTGGAGATTTTCTCAATGTCTCCTCTCGCAATCTTCCACCGTCTTGCTGACGACACGTTCTCCTCCATTCTCCTCTCACTGGTTCGCTTACTCTCTCTCTAACCCAATGACAAATGTTGCATTTTGCTTGTTATCTACGCCTGCTTTTGATTCCTTTCCCTTTATTTTAATCTGGGTTTCTTGCTACGACTTCAATTTGGACTTCTTGTCAACTTTTTCTCTTGAAAGGATGGATTTTTTTTTTTGATAGGACTTAGATTTCACTAAATCGTAGAAACCCATTTCGTCATTGCTCATTTCTAGCTCGTTCTTGATTGCTACAATGCTTTAGATCTGATATGTACTAAGATCTGCTGAAATATCAAATCTTTATCCCGTTTGTCAATTTTGTCTTTTAGTGCATTAAAGCTTGGTGGTTGGTTTGCGGATTCAAGAAAATTACAGATGTTTTTAAATGTATTAAATTCGAGGGGCAATTTCTGGTTTCTTATATCGTCTTCTCTTTTACTTCTCATTCAAGTCTCAAGTTCGAAGTTCTAAAGCATCAACATTCTTCAACTCAATTCCTACATCAGAAGATGTTGTTACCCGAATCAGCCTCTGGTGGGAGCAAGCAAGGGCTGTAGTAGTTGTTCCTGTCTTCAAGTTCCTGTTAGCTTTATGCTTGATCATGTCTGTAATGCTCTTCGTTGAGGTGATGTACATGGGAATTGTGTTAGCGTATGTCAAGTTGTTCAAGAGAAAACCAGAGAAAGTTTACAAATGGGAAGCTATGGATGATGATGTTGAGTGTGGCAGTGAAAGCTTCCCTATGGTTCTTGTGCAAATACCTATGTACAATGAAAAAGAGGTAACAACCTAACCAACTATTTTTGGTATGTAGTTAAACTCATTTGGTGGAGTTGCTGTATTTGGTAGGTTTGTGAGCAATCAATTGCAGCTGCTTGCAAAATCTCATGGCCATCGAATCGTATAATAATCCAAGTGCTTGATGACTCCACAGATCCAGCCTGTAAGGTCCTTGTTAACACCTCTATTGACACTTCACCCTTCTCATCTCAAGCCCTGTGGTTTGGATGGACTCATGAATTTGTTGTGTTACAGGAATTGGTGAAAAAGGAGTGTGAGAGATGGTCTAGAGAAGGCGTCAACATAACATTTGAGATAAGGGATAACAGGAACGGGTACAAAGCTGGTGCACTGAGAGAAGGAATGAAGCATAGCTATGTGAAGCAGTGTGACTATATTGCTATCTTTGATGCTGATTTCCAGCCTAATCCCGACTTCCTCCTCCGTACTGTTCCTTTCTTAATTCACAATCCCAAGTTAGCTCTTGTCCAAGGCCGGTGGGAGTTTGGTAACATTCCTATAACTGGTACATGGTATGCTTTGAAACTTTGATTTTGCTAACAATCTCATGGCATGGCAGTGAACGCGGGTCAATGCATGATGACAAGACTGCAGGAGATGTCTCTAAGCTACCACTTCACAGTAGAGCAACAAGTTGGATCTTCAACATTTGCCTTCTTTGGATTCAATGGTATAACCTTTTTCCTTCTGTTTCTCAATAAAGCTTTTTCTAATAGTCTATAACTGTTGCAGGAACGGCTGGCGTCTGGAGAATTTCAGCTCTGAATGAGTCCGGGGGATGGAATGACCAGACAACAGTTGAAGACATGGACTTAGCTGTACGAGCCACACTCAGAGGCTGGAAATTACTATATATCGATGATCTAAAGGTATAGAAGATTCATCTCTTCCCTTGGGTTATGCGTTTGTTTGATGTTTTTGAGTCTGTTACCTTTAGGTGAAAAGTGAGTTACCTTGTTCCTTCAACTCCCTCCGTAGCCAGCAGCATCGATGGACTTGTGGCCCTGCCAATCTATTCAGGAAAATGGCTGGACAAATAATAAGAAGCGAGAATGTTTCTCTAGGGAAGAAGTTATATATGTTGTATAGCTTCTTCTTTATGCGCAAGATTGTGGCTCACCTCCTCAGCTTCTGCTTCTACTGTGTTATCTTGCCAGCAACTGTTCTGTTCCCTGAAGTCACAGTACCGAAATGGGCTGCATTTTATCTCCCTTCGTTGATCACTCTCTTTATCGCAATCAGTAGACTAAGGTCTCTCCTCTCTTACTCTTTCAAAACATAAGTTCATATAACTTGCTGACTTTTAATGTTCTGTTGGAGAACAGATCAATCCACCTTTTGGCGTTCTGGGTTCTGTTTGAGAACTCAATGTCCCTGCTTAGAACAAAGGCTCTGGTCATGGGCTTGTTTGAAACAGGAAGAGTACAAGAATGGGTTGTGACAGAGAAATTAGGTGATGGTCTCAAGACGAAGCTGATTGCAGAAGTACCTAATGAACATCACGTCAGATTCAGAGATAGGTAAGTAGAAGTTTCAAATTAGATTTGGTCTTGAGCCTTAACCGAGTTTGAGCTTAATAGATGTTGCAATCTGTTGCAGGGTGCACTTGATGGAGCTATTGCTTGGAGCGTACCTGTTATTCTGTGGATGCTATGATATCATCTATGGAAAGAACACACTCTATGTGTACCTTCTATTGCAGTCAACAGCCTTCTTCGTTGTTGGTTTTGGATTTGTGGGCAAATATGTTCCTGCTTCTTCGTAACATAGACAGATCAAAGAGTCTCAATATGTTTTTTTAGTTGATACCATATTGAGAATACCCTCTTTTTTGTTTGGGATGTCTGGGGAAAAAATGATATATATGTACACTTGTATTACCACCCTGAGTGTTTGTAACATAATGAATCTCAAATGTAACCAATACAAACTCCTCCTTGACCCGGACGCCAGGCCAGCAAGCGACGTGGTCAGACATCAACAAAAGAATGAGATACCGTCATATTCTTTGTTACTATGATTAGGGTTCATCAGTATGTAGAGTACTTGAACAGTGTGTAATCAAAGAGAACATATCGTTTTATGAACAGCCTCAAAGGAAATAAATTAACAAAAAGCTCTGTAAAAGAATAAACAATACAAATCGTTTGAAGCTAAAATTTATGAGAAAATTGTCTCAACAAGAACATAGTTAGCTTGGTCTGAAGAAGGCTACCTATAATAATCGTTCCCTTCAAGTCATCAAACTCTGTCCTCCATCATCGTCACTGTTTGATCGTTGCTACTAGACTGTAAAAAAAATCAACAAATAGAAACCCAAATCTTAACAAAATGTTATACAAAAAATACAAATCGTAACAAATATAAATCATTTTCAATCAAAATTTCATTGCAGGAATCGATCGAATGGTTAACCTGGATTGGAAAACATCCAAAGTATTACGGCGCATAGGATGATGATAAGTGGAATGAAATGGATAGCGTTCTCGGCGGATCTGAGTCGCGATTTGTCTTTCTTCCCAGGGTAAGAGTTGGGATCGTACTTAGGTAGAAGAAGCTGGACATCCTCCAAATCTGTGACGCTATGATTTCGCGGCGGAGACGGTGATGGTGACGGAGTTTTCGCTGATAGTTGGTCGGAAACTAAGGAGGCGCTCGCCGATCGACGCATGTCTTCTATATTGACGCGCTTCTCGGTTTCACAAGGAGAAACTTCTTCTTTATATATTGAAAAGGAATTGTCAAAGCTCACGAGCTATTTCCCGGCAAATCAGTGTTGAGTGTTATGTTCGCATACCGACACACTTTCAAACCACCTTTTTAATATTTTGTTTCTTCTTCGACCAATAAGTATATTTTGTTTAATTTTATTATTTTCTAATTCTTCGATTGTTAACCAAATATTAAAATTATAATTTATTTGGATGTTCTCGACTGAGATATTTTGTCTAATCCTAATTCTGGAAATGAGTAAGAAGGAACCCCTTTTAATAAGCACATTGTTTATGACCCAAAACTTATGACAATGAGATCGGTCAAAGACGTGTTTCGTAATTAAGGAACAATAACAATTATTTGCTGAAGAATCGGTCAGGCACAAGTGCATTAATATATAAATCTAACTACTTGCTGCACCTACGAAAGCTTCAAATATCCCTCAGTTTTTGGCCGCAAAAAATCGGAACTATAATCTTGTTTGTCATGTGATCGTGACTATGTCACGTCGGTTAAGTAGCTACTGAAATTTTATGTTGGTGTTGTCACTGACTAATTTACGGTTTTCCAATGTTTGCTTCCGTTGACCCAAGAAAAAAAAAATTCAATATTCGCTTCCGATAGTAAAAAAATTATGGGTATAGCCTCAATAAGTAAATCCTATTCAACTCATTTTTGAGAAAACAAATGTAGCAACTTTTATTCACTAGCATCTTAAGAAAGATCTTAGATCAGAATGATCCACCACTAGAATCATTTTTGTTATGCTTTGATTACTTTTGGACAGAGTAATCGCGGATGGACACGTGAAGAGTTCACAAAACTTCATGTGAAAGAGCTCATCGGTCCTCATCTTTCTGATGCCAAAATGCAATGGAAAATCACATTTCTGTTTTGTTTTACTTTTCTTGATGCTTGTGAGCAGGCAGTGGCGACTATTCATGAACAAACTGTGGAGCCACAGTCGGGCCTGCGACCATCGACAAATGCAATGCTTAATCCACACGCTCAAGCAGCCAGCTGCGGCAGCATCATCGTCATCCACCTCTCAACCTAATGCTAATCATCATCATCATCATATTAATCTCAAAATCACAAACTCAAAGGATTAATTTGGATACTTTGTGGAGATTTATTCATCATCAAAGGATGTAGTATTTAATTACAATACCCAGACGACAAAACCAAGTCTCTTTTTTTGTTTCCAGAATTTACAAACCCTTGATTTCTTCTATATCTAATTTGACCCCTTCTTATTTTTTTTATTCTTTTTTACTGGGGAGCACAGTGAAAAAGGCATATTCACTCAGCACGCCAAGACTCACCTGCTTCATTCTTCATCATCATCAGTAAACAGAAATGTCGACGCTTATACCTCTCATGGAAAGATTTTTCCCAGACAGCTTGTGGTCCTCGCGCAAGCCCAGCCACAGGCACGAGATCCTCGCTAACGCAGCCTGTCCCACCACTTTCACCCGGTACACCATGCTCAGATCTGCAGCTGCTGCCCATATCTCGTTCCCAGCAACATTCATTGATCTCCGTGAGTCATCATCATAGCCCTCTACATCCGAGTGGGTCACTACCACCACCGACCCATCATCAAACACAACTACATTCCCGGAACAAACCTGCTTCACATTTCTCGGGATCAAAGCTGAAGTTGCATAACCCTGAGTATTCAGCACCCTGACATTGTAGTACTCAAGAACGGCCTGCAGACACGAATAAAAATCAGAGGATGAAGAACACAAACAGAACAAATAACGTGCCCCTGTCGATTACCTTCCATTGGGTGGTAGCTAATTTTACCCTAGGCCTGATTGACCTCACGTAGGCATATGCTGCTTCAGGTGTCATATGTTTGTGTTGCACCTGCATTGCAAAGATGTAATCATAGAGAAAACGACATCTTGAAGCAGATTGTTAATGGGATTAATTGAAACACAAACCAAGTAGCATATGACGATAGTTGTGCTGCGGCCCCGACCCGCCTTGCAGTGAACATAAGTCGTCTTTCCAAGGGAAGCATTTCCTTCAACGAGATAACACAAGATCAAATTAACACTGCTTCCGTATGATTCTAAAGAACTGCAACAAAGAAAAGTAAAAGAGTAAAATGAGAAGGTACACTTACTATGGATAAAATCTACAGCTTGGCATGTCGCTTCCATGGAAGGTGCAAAACAATAATCTCTTGTGGCAATCACCAGGTGGTCAATGCAGTAGGACTCCATAAGAGTAAGAAAATTAAACGAGGTTAGTAAATAATAAGATGCCAAAAGACAGAGCACGATAGCCAGAAAAAAATAACAGACTTTGTAGAGAGATGATGGAACCAAAGTTTCATATGGCTCATTCAGAGTGATCACTCCACAAACACCGAGCTCCTTCAGCCGTGGAACATCAGATGGAAATGGAACGGCTCCCAGTAATATAAACTAAAGAAACAAAACCAATAGAGAGAATAATTAGCATAAACTACAGAACAAAAGAAGCCAAGTAACATACTTGAAGGAGTATCTACAGGAAACCCAACAAACAATTGTAGTGAAGCACACTTTGCAAAAGATAAAGTAGCCAACTTTACCTGAGCCACCCTATCCCACCAATGAAACTCAGCCTCGACCTTATTCCTAACAACGTTGTAAATCAGAGTTGGATAGAACAAGGCACGAGCACCAACACCAACCAGTGCCATCTTTGTCGTCAACACAATCACATTTCCTCTGCTCACAAATATCGCCTTATCTCCATCAGCGATGCTAACCTCCTCTCCCAATCTCTCCCCTTTCTCTTCCTTTTCAGTCACTTCTTCGATATACATATTCTTCAGTCAAAGATCTAGAGATCAAACACACACAAACAATCTAATTCTCACAACCGATACCCTCTAAATCACCAGTCTTATATATATACAGACACGATTATTCACAATAACAATATGCTGATCACAAAACCCTAAACGGTAATTACAGGATTCGCAGACAAAGACAAGATGAAAGTCTACACGAAATCGAAATCTTGATAAAGTCAAGCGGAAGTGACCGGAGAAAATCTGAATTTAAAATCTTCAGGGAAATCATCACCATATTTCGCCTGAACAATCGATCCGATCAGACGCCGGTAACGACGAGACTGAGATCACTCTGAAAAGCCGATCGGCGAATAGCTGATGAATAATCAATCGCCTATGATCAAAGAGAAGAATCGCGAGTAGAACCCTAAGATCAAAGTCTCTACTTTTTTTCAAATTTGGGGATTCGAAGATTTTGCCTGATCTCTACTCAACCTTTAGTTTCTCTTAGTGAGAGGAGAACCAAAATACTATAAAAACAAAATAGAAAGATCGATCTGAGTTTTTTCAGAAGGTTTTGCTAAGCTGACAGCGTTTCACCTGTCGTAATAGCTTAAATGAAAGTCAATTATATATTGACACGTGTCATCGCGATCTATGGAGATTGGAGAAAGAGTCATGCATCGCACGTGGCCGGATAACACTAAGGATTATCTCTTTCTTTTTTTCTTTTTCTTTTTGATTATCTCTTTCTCAATTGTCAAACAAATATTTTAGAAAATTATAAAACAAAGACTGTGGCTAAATTCTAATTTTAATCTTTCAATACAGAAAATTTATTTAAAAATGAAGTCGGTGTTCACATATGGCATAGAATGTGGACATATTAGTTGTACTAAATCAACTAGTTTATCTAATTATCTTTGGAATGGTGTTTTTGTGTGCTACAAATAGGAGCCATATTCGAGTGATTTAAAGTCTACAAGAACTGAAAAAAGTAGTTGACCAATTATCCACGGCACACGAGAGTAATGATGGCAATATGATGTGTAGATGATTCGAGTCTGACTAGTGTGAAGTATTAAATATCTGTTTAATATATACATACATTATTAGAATGTGGTTTTATATAAAGGAATCAGGATACGTAGTCAGATGCCACATCATGGTGTTAACAACCAGACCAGTAAAAAAACCAACAAAAAATAGTATTTTTTATTTGAAAAAATCATGAATAAAGGTTCAACATTTCTTTTCATTTTCTGAAATTCTTGATCTTGCTTCACTTAAAAAGGATTTAGGGTCTGAATGTATTACTTTGAAAATCAAAATGTAGATTCAGGAATTTTTTTTTGGAAAAATAGGTAGGAATAAGACATTCTCTCCTTATATTCAGCTAGAGTTCAAACTTAAATATAAAGGATACATAGATTTTTGTTTGTTTTGTCATGTTAGACTTAGTCTAGTGGTACATTGACCAACTTTTTACCCCCAACTGGTGACTTTATGAGTATTTACCACTACGGAAATCAACACTAACCATCTTGTCTATGTTTGTGTCTTGCCAAAAAAATGAAAAGAAAAAAAATCCAAGCATAGAGTTAAAACAACAGAAGGTGACATGGTCTCGATGATAGAAATGGGCCGAGAAAATAAAGGCCCAATTTTTTGATGTGTGGATCAATATCTATGAAGAAACTAAAAATTCTGCTTCCAACAAAAGTGAAAAAGAAAATTTTGGAGAATAAGGTAATTAGTCTAGCTAATCGATTGTCATATGTCCTTTTCGAAATAAATCCATTATCTTTTACATTTCGAGCTCTCTTTTTTTTTTCTGTACCAATTTTCGTGTTGAGCGCCAACTACCCTGTTAGCTCATATCTCGGATCCCGAAATATTTGGACAGTCTTTCAACTGTGACTTGTTCTCTGTTCAGCTCGTCGTTATCGGATCGACTTTTGAACTGACCAACACGATCGATGTATTCCCAGATGAACAAATTGGCTTTTATGGGCTTCAAAATATATTATGCTATACTTTGAATCATGGGCCAGATTTCTTGTTATCGCCAACAGTAAGTGTTTCTATTTTTTTTTAACATTTCAACCAAAATCCATACAAATCTCTCAAACCATGTGACCGACCATGATTGATCGCAATGGAGAGACACAAATCTCTCCTTAGTGTATAAGATGAACGTTTCAATATAATCAAAGGATCTAATCAAGTCCAAATTAATCTCTCAAGCAAGTACCTTACCATGATGATCGCAATGAGATCACACGAATTTATTTTTAGGGTAAACATTTCAACAATTGAATTATCAAGAACGAAATTCTTATGTTCGTTAAATAAGTGGATTTTTTTATTTTTATTTTTTGCTTCTGTCGATAGATATGTAAGAGCATGTTTATCAATGATTCTTAAGGGGTTCTTAAGGGTGGCCCACGTGAATAGTTAAGAACCCGACCCTTAAAAATCCTTATTTAAGAACCGGTTCTTACACTGTTCATGACACGTGGCAGTCTGTCATTCGTCTATTTTTTTTTTCGATTTTTTTTTTTACACTTTTCCCAAAAAAAAAAAAAAAAAAAAAAATTTAAGAACCCCATGAAGAGTTCACCACTAATCATGCTCTAAAGAGATTGAAAGTTGGACTAGAACTAGTTTCTTTTGTATGTTTCTTCTTAAAACTTTGCATATGTGTTCTTCATATGAAGTACGTAGGTGAAACACAAGTGAAAGGAATATCATAACTGAAAACAACTGACTTTTTTGTTAAGAGATAAAGATATATATGACTATTTTATCGTATATGTTGGTGGTTCTCGTCCAATATAGACACAAAATATGTTGGGTACAAACATCTCATGGTAGTTTGGTCTACTTTTGAATTGAATAGACATGGTATGAGCTTTAGATCAAACGTTCTAAAGAACACTTTTCAATACTCATATATTCTTCTGTGTGGATCAAAAATACTTCATTTTTTTTGGGTTCATACACTAGCTTAAATTGGTAAAGGAACAAGATCTCTGGATACATTAGCAAATTAATATATATCTTGAGACGAAAGCCCTACTCAATAATGGGTAACGTTTGTTGAGTCAAAATGACAAAGTATGCATTACAGTGACAAAATTAATCTCGATCTTCTCCAGATTTAATACTCACACATACATGAGTTTTATACACGGATTTATAATGTTAATCTCCTACTTGTCTTTCTTTAGACATAAGTTTTAAACATGTCTTATTTTCAACTAGAAACCATTAGACCACTACCTATTTATTAGCTTTTCCCCAATCCATAAATTAAGGTCCCAAACGATTTAAATTATTAATGGTGCAATTGATAACCGAATTATGTAGTTACATATATCTATATATAATTATATTGCATATACAAGTTTTGATTGTGATATCGTAATTAACGAACGGTTGTCTTCTATCTAGATCCTCCAACATTGAATAAACGATTAGACAAATATGCATTTCATATTAAATTCTTTTAAATATGTTAGTTGGTTAGTAGTGAAAGTAATTACGACGACAAAATTACTATTAACAGGCTTGTCTTTAATCTTGTTTAACCCAAGAGTTTGACTTGACTTGACTCTTTCGATATATGTAGACATACATATATACTTGCATATATACACATGTGACATCAATATATGCATGTACTTTCGAGTACCATGTATGTAAAGTGTATTGTACGAAGCGGATGTGATCCTAAAGTTGGGTTTTGCAACATCTTGTGTACTTTGTAGTATATTTGATCGTGGATTGGTTTTATGGTTTATAACATGCGGCTTCTTATACGTGCGTGGGATGTTAAAATGGGTAATTGTCCAGATGAGTATCAAAAACCCAAAGAAAAATTCAAACCCAAAACCCTACTATTATAATAGAAAAAGAAAAGGGTTTAAAATGGGCAAGTACCCATTGTTTATGAGTTCACAATGGGTTCACTTAATTAAGTTTTGGGTACCCATGAATTTTTAAATTACATCAATGATCATAATTTTTATAATTAATCATTTATTAATCATCAATGATCACAATGGATTTACTTAATTGGGTTTTGGGTACCGTCTATATGATTATATCAATGTCGTCGTCAAATTCTTCACTTTAACACACATTTTCTTCTTCTTTTTTAATCGCAAACTTGCAAACCTAATTCAGTATTGACCGTATACACCTCTCTGTATATACTAGACATGCTTCAGGCGATCTATCCTAATGAAAGCCTTTTTATCATGGGTCAGAAAAAACCTAAACTCTTTCACTAATAAAAATTAATCGTATAGCTACGAATTGACCGCAAATATTTTATAGCTAACTACAAAATAGTTACGAAAAAATATTGTGGTTTTCTATAGCTATGGCATTGTATTGTGGTTTTTTTAAAAAGAATCCCTGAGAATTTTTTGGCGGATCTATAGCTATATGAATCTAGTGATTGCTCAAAAATAAAAAAAAAAAACAACAATTTTTTTGTTGGCTTGAGTAATTTGCCTTCGTGGCTTTCCAACAAATTAGTAGACGGTTTACAACTTGTTTCTCGTTGTGGATCAATTGTGATCGTTTACTTTTTTTCAATCCCTGCAATTGTACATGGTTATTTATTCCTTAATGTAAGAAAAGACATCAATAATTTTTAAGTCATGTGATCACTATTACATTCACCATTAATGTATAAAATATGACTCGACTGACTGTACAAACTCGACAAAGTCGAACAATATCGTAGTTTACACCCCAAATATGGATGTTTATTTATTTATTCCGTTAACCAAGATGGTTTTAAAATGAATGGTTTGCAGTTACCAAATACTTATGCATAAGTTTTGAGATACCTATATTATTATTATTATTATTATTATTATTATTATTATTATTATTATTATTATTATTATTTTATTTTGTTGGAAAACTTCACTTAGTAAAAATTACTCGTTAGCCACGAACAAATCACATATTTTCTATATTTAGCATTGAAATATTCACGAATAAATTATAAAATTTCCGTTGCTATCTTTAAAATAGCTATAAAAAAATAAGTCATGTTATAGCCACGGAAAAACATAATATTTTGTGTTTATGTAGCTACAACATCATAACTAAGTTTTTCATGGTTAATTTATTTTTTCGTGATTTTTTATAATTCTTTCGTGATTATTTTAGTAAACCTTGCAAATTCTTTAATTGTTTTGTGGCTATACAAAAACTTTTTATTAGTGACTGACATGCCACCAATACATATGCCCTAATGAAAATCTAGTAACAATTCTTTTTCCAAAGATATTAACGTTTTGCAATTAGCATATGAGTTAATCAAATTAATCTGACTCCGAAGACGAGGCTAAATGCATTAAAATTTATTTAAAATCATTCTTTTGGTCCCCAATAAATGTTAAACGCCGAGCTGTAAGGAGTAATCAGTTCTTAAATGGAATCACCAAAAATTGTTGGCCAAATTCATCTTAAATTCTCATTATAACTTCTGATCCTAGTTTGTATCAAAACATCTTTTAATCAAAAGGAAATCCAAACCACAAATAAATAATTATCTCTTATATCATAACGTTAACTACTAGATTTTGAATAATAGTAATTATCTCTTATATCTATGATTTAAATCTCTAGATCGGTTCTACTTCAACTGAGAGTTAGATATATGTGTCTAAGGAGTCCTTGCAAGGATTCATATCAAGTAGAATCCATTTTCCCAATCAAAACACATACCTAGCTAGTTAAATTACAGATTTGTCGTGGTCAAACACTTTTAGAAAACGGATCATAACTCACAAACGGTAAGTCAGATGTTATTTTCAACGTCATATTATTCATTCCTTGGATCTTTATGGTTATCCGAAGATAACATAAGATGTTTTGTTAATAGTAATTTGGATCTTTATGTTAACAACTAGATTTTTCTTTACAATTTTAATTTTTAGTTATTTTGTTAATAGTAATTTAGATTTACAATTATTCAATCTAATTTTTATTATAATTGTTTAACCCGCATTATAAAAAGTGAGTTAATAATTTAGATTTTTTTAAAAAAATTAATTGTGTGTTATTTGAGAGGAGATATATCGTACATATACAAAGATTAAAATAACGATTTCGCATTATAAGTTTTAATCTGTGTTGTATCGTAAGATCATGTTAAACAACCATTGTAAAAGTTATGTGATATAAGTTTAATTTTATTGCATTTATCTAAAATATTATTTTATAAAACAAAATATAATTTTAAAAAATTATTATGTTTTTATATTTAATAATTAAATATTTACAAAAGTAGAAACATAACAATCCATTTATATATATTTAACACATTTTGTAGTGGTATATATAATTTACAAATTTGATGGAACAACCCGTTAAAAGTTGTATTCAAACATAAAGTATAATTTGACGCCTCAAAAATATTTGAATAATATAAATATAGAATAATTTTAATATTTTATTAATTTTAAAATATATCAACTGAATTATTTAATATATATATATATATATATATATATATATATATTAAACTCATGCAGAGAGTTTTTTTAGAAAATTTATAATTGATTTGGCTAATTTATTTTTTAACCCGTTCAATAATTTAAATATTTTGTAATTTGATTGAAGAACCCGCTAAAAAATGCAATCATAAAAACATCAATCGTAATATATATATATATATATATATATATATATATATATATATTTGAAACAAAAATAAAGAAGATATTAAAATATATTATAAATATATTTTGAATTAAATTATAAATTATAGAATATTACTTATTAAAAATGTCGATGTATAATTATTTAGTTATATTTATAAATTGATTTAATAGTTTAATGATTGTATATACATTTGTTTTAATTTTAATTAATTTGGAAAGTGGGATCCATTATATTTTGGTTGTTTGGCTACATGTTTAATAATTGTCTTGTTTGGAAACATGGATTGTAGAGATAATATTATATTACTTAATTATCTTTAATGAAGTTTAGTTAAATCATTAATGTGCAATGACAAAAGTTATAATAAACACATGAACTAAAAGTTAGTTTTATATTTGTCTATTTTTTTAATAGTATAGATTATCGATATCTTTTAATTATCACTTTGAAATGCATTCATGTAGTTGTTTCTTAACGCTTAAAAATGTGTACCAATCAAACCTATAAAACAATACCACAAAAAAAAATTGTTTCCCTTGCATTTTTTTTTTTACATTTTATATGTAAATCCTCAACTAATTAATACTATATATTATCAAATATGAAATATCATGGTCCAACCATATGAAAGCAAAAGCCCATCCAGAAAGTTAGTTTGGTTTTTTATATTAGTTCCACTGTATATATAAATAGAGTGTTTTTTTTGTCACAATTAGGGAGGGTATATAAATATAGACTGAAAATCTAAATGTCTATTTATTAGGGCTGGGATTATTATCCGGGATCCGGATCCGATCCGGTATCCGCTTCGGATCCGCTCCGAAAAAGCGGATATCCGGGGTGCCGGATCCGGATCCGGATAGTAAAATCACGGATCCGTCCGAACCGGATCCGGATCCGGATAATAGAAAATTTCAGAACCGGATATCCGATATCCGTTTGTATTATATTATAATATTTTTTATTATTATATATGTTATAGTAAACATCTTAAATTTATTTCTATTAACCATAAAGTATGGAAACGTGGAATCATATATGTCCATAATGGTAATGGATATATACAAATGAGTGCTTACTGCGTGTTATCATTTTGGAAGTTAACACTAGTTGCGATCATGTCATTTTTCTTAAACTGATTGTATATTGTTTGTTAAGCTTGAAATTTTTGATAGGTAGAAAATCCAACCGTAATTTTAGCTGTTTTTTAAGTCATATAAACACATATGCAATTAATACAGAAGTTGATATGTATTAATTTAGTCATATAATTTGTTTTTTCAATCATATAAATAGTCGTAATGTAGATGATGGACATGGATTTGAAGATACAACTTCTTTTGCTTTTTTTATCTTATGTTACTTGATCTTTTGTTAGTTAAGCCATTTTTTTATCTCTTTCACAATCATATTTTGCTACTATATCATCAGATATGATCTTTTGCTATTATATTTTGTAAAAAAAATGTAAACTCTAAAAAAATTAGTTAAATTCCATATCGGATCCGGATATCCGTGGATATCCGCGGATATCCGATATTATTGCGGATACCCGAAAACCGGATATCCGGAACAAGCGGATCCGGATCCGGATAGTCATATTGAATATCCGGTGAAACCGGATCCGGATCCGGATACCTCAAAAAAACCGGATATCCGGATCCGTCCCAGGCCTACTATTTATAATGTGTATTGAATACGTGTACATATATTTTAGGTATAGCTTACAAAAAAAACATCATCATCCTAATTTGGATGTATATAATAACAAACCACACCGACCTATTCTTCTCAAAACAAAACCTCTTTTCTACTCTCACACTAAACCAAGACAACCAACTTTCTCTCCTCCTCTAAAAACCTTCCCACCAAATTTGCTCCTTTCAGTACATCAACTTGATGAATCACTCATCCTCTTCAGAATCACATCATGACGACTGCCAGAGGAGGTTTCAAGAACCACCCGTGCAGGCGACGGCGAGAACAGTGAATAATAATAATTTGAAGAAGAAGAAGAGAGTCAAAGAAGATATTGATGATGAAAAGGTTGTACCAAAGCATCCAACTTTTCGAGGGGTGAGAATGAGACAATGGGGTAAATGGGTCTCCGAGATCAGAGAGCCAAAGAAGAAATCAAGAATATGGCTCGGTACCTTCTCCACGGCCGAGATGGCGGCGCGTGCTCACGACGTAGCGGCTTTAGCTATAAAAGGTGGCTCTGCTCACCTCAACTTCCCGGAGCTAGCATACCATCTCCCTAGACCGGCTAGCGCTGACCCTAAAGACATCCAAGCAGCCGCAGCCGCTGCTGCAATGGAGGTAGAGACGTCGTCGCCGTCTCCATCAATCACCGAACCTTCGTCTCCCGCTATGAACGCAATAGCTGACGACGCGTTTTCTGACCTTCCTGATCTCTTGCTCGACGTGAACCACAAAATTGAGTCTATCGAAGGGTTTTGGGACTCATTTCCTTATGAAGAACCTTTCTTCTTGGGAAGTTACTAGACAACAAAGATGCTGTCGTTTTGTACGTATTGTTTTTTTTTTTGTCATGTGAAAACTTTTTGACGTTAAAAAAATTCACCGGTTTGATCCAAATTGTATAATTAATAAACGGTTTATGATCGATTTTTTTTTTTTTCCATTTTTCCAAAACATATAAGTGGGGGAAACGTGTGATTGTAAGTTAAAAAGGTTATTTGATTCTTTGATTCAATTGTTTTCCATAGCTCCATATAAACAATAAGCTCAAAGTGAAGCACTAGATTTTAAAAAAAAAAATTGTTTGAATCAATTTTACATTCATTCAAAAAAAAAAAAAAAAAGTTATTTGTCTTTGTAGAGATGTGAACGTCACAGACTCGCAGTGAGTCAGTGACAATTGACAAAGTCCCATGTTTGTTTGTAGCCCTGTTTTTCCCACAACTGTTTATTTTCCCTTAAAGTTTTTTCAGATTTATGTTTCTGACCCCTACATTTACTTTTAGGTCTGACATAGGTCTGATATTTTTTTTCTCCAGTATAAGCCGGTATATGAATATATATCGAGATCTTTTGTCTCTGCAACATTAATGTATCTGTCTTATAAAGGAGAAATAAGTTTGTAGTTAAGTTCGACCATATTATATAACAAACAACATCGACTGTATTTTGCATTTGAAAAGTTTATGAAATGGCTAGTCTTAGACAAAATATCCAGATTTGAAGAACCGAACCAAAACCAATCCAAAATGGAAGATATCGAACTGAATCATATCCGACGTAAATACTTGAGCGATTTCTAAACTGCTATATTTGAAGAAATAGTATTGAATTTGTCCCGAACCGAGAACCGGATGGATACCATATAGTCATAATAATATTAGTAATAACTTAAATATCTAAAATTATAATTATAAACTTGTATATAATAGTTAATTTCGGGTCATTTGAATATTTTGATATTTTCTCATTATTTCGACTAAATTTGTATAGTGTAGACATAAAACACCTAAACTGAACCGTATACATGATTACTTTAGGTAAAAATAACCGAGTTGAACCATATACGGCAATATTAAGATAATGACCAAGTCTTAAACAAATATTCCAACCCGGTGCGAACTTGTGCGGAACCAAACCGAATCCAGTCTGAAAATAATGGATTCTAATTTCTAAATCATAAACCTGAAAACTTCGACATGAAAGATCCGTCCGAACGGATATCTGAATATTCTTTGCTAGAAATGACATCAGATTTTTTTTTGAATTTGATAGAATGTTGCAGCCGAAGATTACAATAAATTGAGAAAAGGGGGATGAACTTTTCGAATGAGTATTTTCTTCTTCTTCTCCTCTTTCTGTCATTTTCCAGTTTCCTAATTAATTCGCTATTCTCCTTTTTGCCGTGAGCTTATTGGCCATTATAAAGTTTGAAATGAAATGACCCATTGGCCCATTTTAATTTAATGCCTTGTATTTAATGTCTTTTTTGTTGGGACTGATTTTCATTGAAAGGCTATCTTTTTTGTTTCCATTAGGTCTCTATTTTTGGGTTAACATGAGTATTTCAGAGTACTAAAATAAAAATCATTAATATTCGAGAATTGTGAAAGAATATAATTTTCGTCATTTAGAACATCTATCATATAGACAATCTTGACTGAAATTATATTGGAAATATCAAAACTTTGTTCTGAATCCACATGATGGATTCTTCAACAATTACATGTATTTCAAAAAGATAATCACGAAAAACACTTCTTCTGCAGTATTGTAAAAAAACAAGAATTTTCTTCAATTCAAGTAATTTTTGAAAATTTAACAACAAAAATGTTCTCTTTGAGTTTAAAATTTATTATTAAGATCTATTTTTCAATCCATTTAACTTTTATGGATTAAAAGGGTAATAGAATCAAAGTCATAATTGACCCCCCCAAAAAAAGACTTATCCGGACGAGATAGTCTAAGTGGAAGGACGAGTCTGTGGTGGTAACCACCATCCGGGTTCAATTCCCCCCTCCCTCATGCGGAAACTATATAACTTGTCTCCTCTAGACACCTAACGTGGGCACTAGGCCAAAGGCCCAGAAAAAACCTTCCAAGTGAAGGTGGCCTGCGGTCTAATTGGACCCAGAGGATTAGTTTGGACTGTGGTGGTCTGGGATCTACCCCTGGATTAACAAAAAAAAAAGACTCAAAGTCATCTTGATAATATAGCTAGAGTTTTATAATATAGTTCAGAGTTGGGGGAAAATCATGTTTTCGGTAAACAGTATAGACTATTATAGTGTTTTGGAGGTTTCTTGATATTACTTACGTTAGAGCATCTCCACCGGCGATACTCAAGGTAAGTCTCTTAACTCAATTTTTTTATTATTATTATTTTTTTTTTTTTTGAAAAGGCGAAAAAAAAAAAAAAATTAAAAAAAAAACAATCGACCAATCCACCAGCGACACGTGGCGAGACGAGGTATGAAACCGTCTCTTAAACAAGCGACTGGGGATACGGTTTTTAAAAAAAAATGTGGGTCCCACGTGGGACCCACATTATTTTAACATTTTTTTTTTAAGAGACCCAGCCTAAAATCCCCCAATGGACTTGCTCTTACAAGACAAAAGAGAAACAGTAGTGAAATAGTTAGTGAAATAGTTAAAAAGTACGAAATAAATAATAAAATGGTACAAAAATACTTAGTATACCATTTTTAACACCACTAGTTTTTTGTTTTTAACGCTGAAACACAACTAGTTAATATCGTTTTTATGATGGGTTAAGAAACGATTAAAAAGGCATGTTTTTTCTTAAATTGTCCTATATGTGACAGGGTTACGTGCCTTTGTGTTTGGATGTGAGCCGTATGTTGCATCGACATCATGACCCGCGTCAAATCAACATCGTCGTCAAATAATGGCAACAGTTTTTTGGTAGATTACTTAGGTTTGATACTTCTTTCCATATGTGTGTATTCTACGCAGGCCACCTACCAACGGGATATTTGAACTCTAGACAGGCACAATTAAGATTACTAAATAGTTTAGTGAAATTAAGATATCAGGCTCAATTCGCTAAACCTATGATTATTATTAGTGAAACTAAAAAATTTAAGAGAAGACAATAAAATTATGATGTGTATGTTCTGTTGGTAGATGCTATGAAAGAGTAGATAACTATAGTTTTTTTGTTGTGTTAATAAACATGATATAATAAAAAAAAAAGATTTGTTGGTCTTATCCATTTCAAAGATACAAAATCGAGAATTGATTTATTGTTTGCTAAATATAGTTTGAATCTGAAAAATGTGAAATAAAAAGGCTATGATAAAGCATGAAATATTAGAGGTGAATTAAAGACGTTGAGTTCATTGATTATACTATGTACATTGTTTTATTCACAAGTTTCAGTTAGTTATTGTTGCAATTACAAAAGACATTTTGAACTTATAGATTTTTTATAAGACTTACTAGATTTTGACCCGCACTTAGAAAGTGCGGGTTTAATTTTCTTTACAAATTTTATTTTTTATTCATTTTGCTAATAGTAGTTTAGATTTTTAATTATGTAATCTAATTTTGATTATAATCTATTAACCAACATTATAAACATTGAGTTAGCAATTTAGTTTTTTTTTTAAAATGAATTATGTGTTATTTGGAAGAGATATATCGTAAGGATTAAGAGATTAAAATAACGATTTCGCATTATATATTTTAATCTGTGTTGTATCGTAAGATCATATATATATATGTGAAAACAACTATTGTAAAAGTTATGTGGTATATGTTTAATTGTTATTTTATTTATCTAAAATATTATTTTATAAAATACATGTTGTAGTCGTATATATAATTTGCGAATTTGATGGAATTAACCGTTAAAAAATTCATTCAAACATAAAGCATAATTTGACGCTTCAAATATTTGAATAATATAAGTATGAAATCATTTTAATATTTTTATTAATTTTAAAATATATCAGCTGAAATTATTTACTATATGCGAATTTTTTTATAGAAAATTTATAATTGAGATTGGCTAATTAATTTTTCAACCCGTTTAATTAATTAAATATTTTTCAGTTTGATGGAAAAACCTGCTAAAAAGTACAATCGTAAAAACATCAACCGTAATATGTGTATATATATATATATTTGAAACAAAATAAAAAGATATTAAAATATATTATAAATATATTTTGAATTAAATCATAAATTAGAAAATCTTAATTTATATATAATAGTTGATGTATAAATTATTCATTATATTTATCAATTAATTTGTTTTGATTTTAATTAATTAGGAAAGTGGGACCCATTAGATTTTGGTTGTTTGGCTACATGTTTAATAATTGTCTTGTTTGGAAACATGAATTGTAGAGATAATGTTATATTCCCTAATTACCCTTAATGAAGGTTACAAATCCTAATAATATCAAGGGCAAATTCCGGGAACAACATTTATGTACCATGACAAACCTTACTGTTTTAATAGATTAGATGTGTTGTGAACATGGTGGTTGCAACTTTTTGCAAAATAAAATATAAGATGATATAAATTAAGTGGGATACAATTAAAAAGAAGTATAAAGTGGTGAAATCAAGATTGAAAAAGAACTGAATCAAAAAGTTTTTATTATGAAGACCAGAAAATACACATTAAGGTTCTTATTATAAAATGTTGTTGTGGTTAGTTAAGTTGTACTCTTGTGTGAGTAAAGTACTTGAGTACGTCTAGGATGAACGTATAAACAATACCCAAAAGAGTCAAGCAAATGATCTTCTCAACTATATCCACAATTTTTGATTTTGTATTCTACTTATACTTGATACTACAACTTTTGGAACCCACATAAATTTATCAATGGTATTATAAAGAAAAATATAAGACATCCTAAATGCCTGGAATCCACTAGAAGACATTTACAAAATCCAAAGATGGTGATGTGATTCTTTTATTAAGAGAGTTTCATATTTTTTGTGAGAAACAAAACAACTGGAAAATTATTATTATGGAGGACAATTTCATCGATCAAATGACACCATGCAAAAAAAAAAAAAACAATATTACCAACATACATCATTACCAAATTAGTTGTTTTTATACTAGATTTTTTATATAATTTTTTTGACATCCATCTTTAAGAATTAAGTGAATGCTTTTACTGAGTTAAAATTTGAATTACTCGTTTACACATTAGTTTTAAGTCACGTTGATTCATTCTCTGAGTTCGATAAAAATTATTCAGATTGGCTAAATTTTATCCTAAAAATTTCAATTGTGTGGGGTACATATCTTCTGTTTACGTTGATAATATACTAAAAGATGACATGTTTGTTGATTTGAAATTTTTATAGACCTATTGTATGTGATGGTAAACACCTGGAAACACCTTTTCTCATCTTTTGATTTATATGCTTTTGAATTTGGTTTTAAATTTATTTGTTGTTACGGTTACTCTTAAGATATGTTTTTATAGGAATGAAAATCGTCAAATCAATATTATAGAATCGTATTGGATATTAGTTTTTAAATATTGTTTTGTTTGTTTTATTGAAAAAATATTTAAAGATATAAATAAAATCGTAGCAAAAATGTGAAAATATAAATGATCGTAGAAAAGATTATAGTTTTTGGTAATTTATAAATTACGTTTTTATCTTTTCTGTTTACGGTAAAAATAAATTTCCACTCCACCACTGCGTGCTAGGTTATGAACATCCAATCTCCTTATTACGAACAAGACGAAAGTGGAATTTGTAATAAAAAATAATATCGGTGCCATCATCCCAAAGGTCAATGCTGATTTACAAATTACACAGATATACAAGTTCCAGTATGTGGTCTATAAAGGGCAAGGGGGCCAAATAAAAATATCAGTGGAGGCGGTGACAATGTATCTGGAGCAAAACATTTTGGAGCAAAGTTTTAAATGCGTCCAATTTTTACCCAAATAAAATATCAGTGAGATTGAGGCACTGGCAAAATATTTGGAGGTGGACATAAACATAATCTTCAGATGTAATAATGTAAATCATGTCTGCGTGGGCATAAAAAGTAATATTATCGAATTTATCTTTGTTAGAAGTGGATTTAGCTCTCCTTTAAAATCTGCCCCAAAAACAAAATAGTTTAGAAAAGATCCGCCCCAAAAAAACATAATAGAGATCTACAAGAGGTATGTGAAGCAACCGTGGTCTAGTGGTCAAGTGGTTAATGCTTTACACCGACAGGTACTGGGTTCGAATCCCCGAAGGCGCAGTTTTACAAGATTAATGGAGGCAAGCTTATAAGGAAGTTTTCAGGAGCAGGTGGAGCCGTTGATCGTGACCATTGATGGATTCTCGTAGAACGGAGGTAGTATTATCTGTTAAATTGTCCTTATAATAGTTCTCATAATCTGTATCAGCGTTAAAAAAAAAAAAAGATCTACAAGAGGTATATCGGCAGTGACAAGGCAGCTCGGCGACGTGCTCGTCCGAACTGCATGACAAGAAAGACGAAAATGTTAATAAAAAAATAAGTAAGAATCTTTTAAGAAAATAAATCAAGGTGGTTAAGATTTTGTAAATAATATCAGAGAGAATCTAGTGAAAAACTATAAATCCTCTAATATAAATATCAATCCTTTGCGCGGGAAAAAAATAAGTTCAATATTCATACTTTGGTACTCAAAAACTCTAAGAGTTAGCGTTTTGATTCGATTCTAGCTCATATTCTTAATAAGACTAAATTTTTCGGTCCAAACCATTCTTTTCAAACCTTATTTAATCTCATATCCAAGTCCCTTATTTACTAATCAATTTATCAAATTGATTATTGTTTGATTTTATGAATCAACAATTGGCGCCGCATGTGGGAACTTTAGATATTTTATTAACCAAAGGAGAGACTAGCAATGACATAATCACCACTATCGTCGCAAGAGACAAGAGGAACCAGCGAAGCAGACAACATCACCAGCGTCGACACGACAACCGCTTGGAAAAAAGCGACCCCTACGAAGGAGTTCGACCTAGATAACCCCCTGCTGGAGTTGATCGAACACGTGAAGATCGACGATCGAAACCCCGAACGGAACGTAGGAATCAAAGTTGATCTTGATCTCGACATCAGCCGAACTGATCAACTTCCTCAAACAGAACGTGTCAACCTTCGCGTGGTCGCTCAAGGACATAATAGGAATCGACCCAAATATCGCATGCCACGAGCTCAACGTCGACAAAACGTTCATACCAATTAAACAAAAAAGAAGGAATCTCGAAGCAGAAAGAGCGCAAGGAGTAAACGACGAGGTAGATAAACTATTGGGCGCCGGATCTATCACGAAGGTAAAGTACCCCGAGTGGCTCGCGAATCCGGTGGTAGTAAAGAGGAAGAACGACAAGTGGAGAGTATGCGTCGACTTCACCGACATGAACAAAGCCTGCCCTAAAGACTGTTTCCCGCTACCGCACATCGACTGATTGGTCGAAGAAACCGCCGGAAAAGAGCTCATGTCGTTCATGGACGCCTTCTCCGGATACAACCAAATCCTCATGCACCCGGACGATAGAGAAAAAACCTCGTTCATGTTGTTCGGTCTAAAAAACGCAGGAGAGACATATCACCGCCTTGTCAACAAAATGTTCACAGAACAACTCGGCCGAACCATGGAAGTCTACATCGAGACATGCTCGTAAAATCACTAGTGGCGGCGGACCATGTCACCAATTTCAAAACGTGTTTCGACATCTTGAATGACTATAGAATGAAACTAAATCCAGCAAAATGCACCTTCGGCGTTACCTCAGGTGAATTCTTAGGGTATATCGTGACAAAACGAGAAATCGAGGCAAACCCAAAGAAAATAACGGCGATAATGAACCTACCATCCCTGACCAAGACCGCGAGGTGCAGAGGCTGACCGGAAGAATGGCCGCACTCAACCAATTCATTTCCATATCAACGGATAAGTGTCTTCCGTTTTACAAACTCCTGAGGGGGAACAAGAAATTCGAATGGGACGAGAAGTGCGAGGAGGCCTTCCGACAGTTGAAAGAATACCTTATGTTGCCTCCGATACTAGCTACACTGAAAGAAGGAGAGACGCTTTATCTCTACATAGCAGTTTCAAGCGCAACTGTAAGCGGGGTGCTAGTAAAAGAAGATCACGGCGATCAGAGGCCAATCTTTTACATCAGCAAGACATTAGATGGGGTAGGGACCTAATACCCAACGATCGAAAAATGGCTCTAGCAGTCGTTATGTCGGCAAGAAAGCTCAGACCCTACTAACAGTTGCACCCGGTCGTCGTCCTAACCATTATGCCCCTGCGATCAATCTTACACAGTCCAACCCAAATTGGCCAAATGGGCTATCGAATTGAGCGAGTACGACATCGAATTCAAAGGACGAATTGGAGTGAAATCCAAGGTCCTAGAATACTTCATTGTCGAACTCCCACCCAAATAACACAAGATGATCAATCAGAAGAAAAAAAACTGGAGCCTACACGTGAACATATCGTCATCAAAGGCCGGCTCAGGAATTGGAATCCGGCTCGAATCGCCAACGGAGAAGTGTTCGAGCAATCATTCAGGCTAGGATTTCCAGCCTTTAACAATGAAGCCGAGTACGAAGCTCTGATCGATGGAATACGATTGGCCAAAGACATCGGTGAAAACGCATCCAAGCCCACTGTGACTCGCAATTGGTCGTAAACCAATGCAACATCGAATATGAAGCTAAAAAAGAAAGAATGGATGCTTACCTCGGCCTAACCAAACATCTAACCACCGACCTCGACTTCTTCAACTTAACAAGGATTCCGAGGAAGGAGAACGCGTCGGCAGATGCCCTCGCAGCCTTAGCATCAAGCTCGGATGCACCTGAGACGAACAATCCCGGTGGAACTTATCAATAAGCAGAGTATAAACCCTGCCGACATTTGCAACGTCATCGACGGAGAAGTAAATGACGCAGACGTCGCAACAGATCAAGAGCACGATGACGCAACGCAGGGAAACTATTGGAGTTCGTAGATAAAAGCCTACATATTTGATGGAGAATTACCTAAAGACAAATGGGAGGCCCGAAGACTCATAGCAAAAGCAGTCTGATACGTTATGATGGAAGGAGACCTTTTTCGATACAACGCCACCAAAGCAGCACTACGATGCATATAAGGCAAGGAAATCGAACAAGTAATAAAAAACCCACGAAGGAGCAGGAGGAAACCACGCCGGCAGACGATCATTAGCATTAAAAATTAGAAAGCTCGGCTTCCTCTGGCCATCGATGGTGAAGGACTGTGTAAGATATGCAGCGAGGTGCGAGCCATGCCAAAAACATGCCCCGGCGATACACGCGCCCACAAAGGAACTGCAGACCGCCACGGCTCCTTACCCATTCATGCGATGGGCGATGGACATAGACGGGCCAATACACAAATCCAAGAAGAACAAACATATCCTAATCTTAACCGACTACTTTACCAAATGGGTAGAAGCCAAAGATTACAAAACGGTGAAAGCTCGGGACGTCACCAGCTTCCTGTGGAAATACATCATTTGCAGACACATGATCCCCTACGAAATCGTTACTGATAACGGAAAACAGTTCACATCGATCCTACTTAGCCAATTCTGCAACAAGTGGGATATCAGACTTAGTAAGTCGATGCCTTACTACCCACAAGGAAACAGCCAAGCAGAATCCACAAATAAAACTATCATTGCCGAACTTAAAAAGCGGCAAACATAAAGGAAATTGGGTTGATGAGTTAGACGGAGTTCTGTGGTCGCATCAAACCACCCCATGAAGACCATCTAATCAGACCCCATTCTCTCTAGCTCACAGAGTAGAAGCTATGTCACCAGCCGAGATAAGTTTACCAACTATTCGGCGATGCATGCTTATCCGGAACCCAAAACTTAACGATGAGATGCTTCTAGATAGTCTTGACTCACTTGAAGAAAAAAAAAATGAATCCCTCTTAAGAATTCAGAACTACCAGCACTTCGTTGTTCGGTACTACAACAAAAATACTAAAGGGCAACACCTGAAAGAAAGAGACTTCGTCTTACGAGAAGTCCATCAAGGAACCAAAGAAAAGAATGCTGGTAAACTCGACATACACTGGGAAGGACCCTACCAAATATCGAAGGTCGTCAAACCATGGGGTCTTCGAGCTCTTCGAACTAGACGGAAAATTCGTCGACTTCTCATGGAACTAAATGCACCTTAATCGTTTTGTATACTAGATTTTTCCGGTCATAATAAAAAAGAGAAGCTCACTGAGCTATAACTTATGTAAACTAAACTATAAATTGCTTGATCCCCTGTTAATGGGGTACGTAGGCAGTCCTTTTAGGATTCGGCTATACTTCTAATAAAACTATATCTTGCAAAAGATACGACCGCGTGTAAGATCGGCCAGATAAACGGCTCAAACGCGTTCTACGAGTGATGTGGTGAAATAATCCACACCTTGATCACACGTGCAAAAATGACGTTTGATAGTTAGAGATGTAAAAAAACATTATAACATCAAGTTTGATATTAGTTCAACATCAAATATCGCGTTATGGTGCTCTTGAAATATTGTATAACACAACCATTAATTATTATTTTTTAATATAAAAATCATCAATTCAATTTAGCAACAATTATATTTTGAAAAAAAATATTTATATCATATTAATTATAATTAAATATATCTAAACAATATATTTAACCTCTTATTAAAACATTTTATAGTTTATATATAAAATTAAAACTAATTGCAACAAAATAAGTTATTATCTAAATAACACACACACACACACATATATATATATATATATTTAAATACATATTTTTAAACATATTTCCATATTAATTCTAATAAATTATAATTATATATGTATAAACATCAATATACATATTAATTGTCGTTTATATTTTTCTAAATTCAAAATTCATATCAATAATATGAATTTACTATATAAAATCTAATCATACACAACAATCATATTTATTAATATTTAAATTTTATATTTTAAAAATATTTTTCGTATTTATTTTCTTACTTTTATTATTTTTTAAAAGAGATTGTCTTTATCTTTAATATAAAATAATCTCAAAATTGTCAATATAAATTAAGATTAATATAATATAAAACTTAGTTTTATTAAAGCCAATCAAATAATCAACCAATTTAAAAAGTGAATAAAAACTCAAAAGTAGTTCTCAGTTAATATAAAGATGTTCACTACAAATGCACAAGTCTATATTTTATAACATTTTAGATTTTTAAAACTTTGCTTGTTCTCTGAATTCTATTTAATTTACAAGCTAATACCTTTTGTTACTCCTATATAAATTATTTATTATATATGGAATAAAACACACCAGTCTTTTTTTTTCTTTTTCTTTTTTTAATAACTTAGTCTCTTTATATCTTTCTCTATTTATTATGCTTAATAATTAGATTATAAGCACATTCCCAGACTTTTCATTAATATGAATCCGTCAAGAAAATTTTGGCCTGATGATGGTTGTCTTGTAGTCTTGTACCTCCTGCAGTCACAAAGAGGGTAGTGACTAGTGATCAAATATGAACCACACTCAAAAGTCTCGTAGGCAAGTTCTTAATCTAAGTGAATCTATTCTGGTATCTGCTAGTGCTGTCCATATAAATATATAAGCACTCTAGTCTACAGTCATTCATCACAGCTTGACTTGACTATTACAAGCCAAGCGGTTAGATGAAGCTATTATACTACGAAAACTGTGGTTTTATATGGCTCAAGAGAAACATTTTAGAGCATTCAGAGGGTTTGAGAGCATGTGTGCTTCTGCAATGAGAGAAGGGAAATCAGTGAGGGACACAAAGAAGAACAGAGAGAAACAGAGTATCCCTGCTCAGTGAAATTTAAATTGATAATTTGACCAGGTAAAATCAATAAGGTTAGATTAAGTAGATATAAATGAAATATGAATGAAACAATAATAATCCTTTTATATACAGAACCAATATACGTCAAAATAAAACACTCCTAATACAATTTGCTGAAGCCAGAAGTGATCCCTGAGTCTCCCAATCGCGGAAACAGCACTTCTTTCTCAATCAGAACCTGGAGATGAGACGTGATCTTTAGGAACGAAACCCACACAAAAGGTGCGCAACAAAATGCATATCCGAAAACCGACAATGCTCTCACCACTCCATCAGGGTACCAAGGGAAGGCCATGACAAGGAGCGTCCCGAGGATACCAAACCATGGAGTGAGAACAGGTAGCGTTGGGAGGAGGAGAGTGTTGATCGGTATGGATGAGAGAGCGAAAGAAGCCATCAAGTACAGTGACCAGCCAATGAGTGGGTGTATGGTGTGAGGGATGGTGAAGAACGGGAAGACGTAGGCTGCTACTACGGAGAGAAGGGCGATGAACTTGAAACCTGCTTGGATCGTTGTTAAGTTGCGGTCAGAACGGCGATAACATAGCTTAGTTATGTTCGGACGAGCTAGTCGTGTGACCAATATGATTCCAAGGTAGAACATTGCTTGGATTATTACTAAAGGCATCTCTGCTGAGTACCCTAGAGTGGTGCGACGCTGCTCGTGCCATGAGAGACCTAGTGGAAGAACTGGCCATGACCACCAGTACCATGGCTTTAACCACACGGCTCCTGGGAATGTAATCACACTGTTTGGTCCACAGGGTATGTTCCATCTTAGTTTAAGATCTGTGAGTAGATAGATCATCATGTTATTTATTACATTAACGAAAATATGTATTAATCGGGCCGGCCTGGAACATAAGTCGACGGCTTAGGGCATCCGCCTAAAAATATAGCAATTATATTTATATTTTCTCCACTAATATAAATTTTTTTTAAATAGAGGAGATATTTTTTAATATAAAAGAAAATTAAAGGGTATTTTTAATATAGTTTTTCCTTAAGAATATTTTTAAAAAAAAAAAAAATTGAATAGGGCATACTGAAATGTTTAACATGATATTAATATTATAGAAAAGAACAAGTACTTGAGAGAGACTTACAGAAGTAAGAAGCGTCCATTTGGTAACCTAAGGGAAGTCTCAAATGGCCAGTGAGCACAGAGCCATTACTCGGAGGACGGAAGAGAGGCTGGTCAAGAAGATCAAAGAAGTAACTGACAAGAAAGCCTTGATCAGCTCCATCAGGATTCTCTCTTCCAACTTGTAGCTCATGGAGCATGTCCTTGAACACTTCCAGGGACGGTTGCAAGACGAAGAGGCCAGTGTGGAAGATGCAAGGATTTATGAAGACCGCACAGAAACGTCCGCACTGGAAAAGCTCGTCGGTTTTCTTAAGGAAGAGGTTGTCGGCATCTAGCATAACCACACGGTCGTAATCAGACAAAGCCCAAGCGTAGAGCTTGTTGAGAGTAAGCTTGAATCTAATGTTGAAGTTAGTTTGCCTCTTGTATGGATTATCCACGTTTTCAACTCTCACCACTTTAGCTCCATCTTCCTCTTCCCTGTTCAGACACATACACATACTCGTTAGTATACACACACACTCGTTGGTATACACACACACACACGTTTGGTGCAACAACTAGTCTATGCATGCATGATTTTGAGAGTAAATATATAGTTATGTATTTTTGTGTATGCATGTCAAGTCTTAGTATTGTTGGAAAAAAAAATAGGTTATGAGATTGACGTGCACGTTATTGCATGATCTCTATACAGCAGACTGGCCGGCAATAAATTAATAATGTGTACAATTTGACCAAAACCGGCTCTTTCTTGTTTCCAAAAGGTTTTTTCAAACAGTGTACTAATTACTGTATTAAGATAGGTGTCAAATAACTCTCCTTATGTCATTTCATTAAATGTAGCAAGTTTTTATTTTTTTTTCCGATCGCTTTTAGTTCTCAATTATACGACTGTTTCAATTTTTATGAGTGAAAAAATTGTTGACTAAGATACTAAGAATTTATTGTAAGAATTGAGATACTTTTTTTTTTGAAAGCAAGAATTGAGATACTTAATATAAAGAAAATAAAAGATAGAAAATATAAGAATTTTAAAGCTATAGGACACCTATCTTTTTTTTTGGAACTAAAGCTATAGGACACCTATCAAGTTTTTGAACTTTGATTTCTTTAAATTATGCATTGGCTTAAAGTGAGAAAATATTAATAATAGACTAGGTGATTGGCCTGCACCTTGTGCAGGCATTAATATATTTTAAATATATAATTTTGAATAAAATAAAAATTATTGTGTATGTTAAATTATATGAATGTTTGATCAAATTTTTTTTATTATAAATAATGGTTTTATTTTTGTTGATATAGGTCATATTCATTTTTGTTGTTAGATATTGCATTAAGATGTTGCATTTGAATGTTGTATTTAGATGTTTATTTTTTCTGATTTTTTATCTAGATGAAACATCTGAATATTTGTTTGTTCGTTTTTTTTTTATCTTGGATCATTATCTAGATGCAACTAATTAAAAAATATTAAAATAATTTTTTAATTTAAATACATAATGATTAATTCTAGATATATATTTTAATTAGATTTGATATATATCTGCAAAATTATATTTTTCGTCAAAATCACGTGTTCCCGTGAAAATTGTATTTTCCGTCAAAATTACATATTCCGTCAAAATTGCATTTTCTCGCCAATTCGTATTTTCTGTATGTTTCCGTCAAAATTGTGTTTTCCGTAAAATCGTATCTTCTGTCAATATCATATTTTACGCAAAATTCCCTTTTCTACATGTTTTTCGTTAAAATCTTCCCCGCAAATTCATGTTTTCCTGCAAAGTCTTGTTTCCTTAAAAATCTTGTTTTCGGAAAATTCATGTTTTCCATCAAAATCATGTTTTCCTCAAAATCGATTTTTTCAGCAAAATCATGTTATTGTCAAAACTCTCTGCAAAATTGCGTTTTCCGTCAAAATCAAGTTCTCCGTCAAAATCGTGTTTTTCGTCAAAATCTTGTTTTCCTGCGAAATCATGTTTTCCGTCAAAATCTTGTTTCGTGTGAAATCATGTTTATCGCTTTCTTGAGAAATCTTATTATCCGTCAAATCTTACTTTCCGCTAAATCGCATTTCCACCAAAATAATGTTTTCCGTCAATTCATGTTTTTGTAAAAAATATAATTTTCGGCAATATCGGGTCTTTCTCAAAATTGTATTTTCCACACAATCACGTTTTCCGTAAAATTATGTTTCTCGCGAAATCTCATTTTCCATCAAAAATCATATTTTACGCAAAATCATGTTTTCCTCAAAATCAAATTTTAAGCAAAATCACGGTTTTTTCAAAACCGTAAAATTGTAATTTTTTTGCAAAATCGTGTTTTCCGTCAAAATCGTGTTGTCCGTTAAAATCAAGTTTTTCGAGGAAATTATGTTTATCGTATTTTCTGTTAAATATTGTATCTATTTATATTGTTTTAAATAATAATAATAATATTAGACAAAGTCTAAGAATAGTAGAGATTTGTGGTGGTATAAGGATAAGGATGATTGTAGAAGCATCAAATAAATTTATTAAAGGATTAAAAATATTATCATTAAAGATTAATTAAAATATTTTATGTTGAGAATGAATGAGAGAGCTCCATTCCCACAAAATCACTTCCCAAATAATAGTATAGATATTTTTGATACATAGAAGCGTGTAGTATCGAGTCAATATATACTGTATTAAGGATATAAACGGACTTAAATGCGTGGGTCTATTAAGTGTCAACAACATATATCTACTTAAAGTTTGATTCTCCCCAACTTTTACTTAACTTCATATTTTTAAAATCAGTTACAAAAATAGTAAAGAACAAAAAAACAAAGAACGGTTCCTCAATGTTTAAATATTCGTTGAATTCATGAAACTGATGAACAAGAATATAAACAAACGATGTCCAAACAAAAGAGTAAAGGGAAGAATCAAAAACTATTGTTCTCGGTCATTTCAAGTCAGTCCTTGTCTCATTCGGACATTTTCTAAGCTTCATTCAATTTCTACGGAATAAAAAAATTCTTAGCTAATGTTATTTAAAAATTATCTCATTTTAAAATCAAGAAAAAAAAATCCCATCCGTTTTTATTATCAAACCTGATGTGTCACGCAAGCACGATGCCATATTGCCATTTATGGTGGGAAATTTTAATATTGAAAAATTATTAAAAAATAAAGAATAGAAATTGTATGTTTCCAGCTTAGTATTGGTTTGGTCTAAGTTTGAAACGATGACGTTTGAAAAATGGTCGGCAGAAACATTTATGGACGTGAGAAACAGAGGAAAGAAGAAGAAGACTTACAAGGTTTCAACCCATCGGAGAGGGACGTCGAGAGAAGCGATGACGACAAGATCAGCTTCCACGTTAAGATCTCTTAGCGATCTGATCAAGACACGCGTCGCCACATAGAACTCGTAGTCCCTTGGCGTCCCCATGTACATCATCGTTGCGTATGCGTTCTTATGCTCCGGCCTCCGCGTTTTCAAACCCCGATCATGTACCGCAACCGCCGCGTTTTCTGTGTCTATGGCAGTTGTATGCGGTTGCAGAAGCTGTCTCTCTCGATACGCCGTCGATTCGATTATCAAAAGGGACAGAACACAACATAATAACGTTAAACCTCTCTGTAAATCCATGTCTGGTTTCTCTGTACGATGTCCAAATGGAAATAATTGAAAATAAAAGAATTGTTCAGAATCTTGAGGGAACTTGTAAACGCATACGCGTATATATACACACAAACAATTTATGAAAGAGAGAGGAAGGTTTCTGGGAGACTGTGAAAGGGTTTAAAAGGTATAAATGATGAGTGGCCAATCAGGAATTTTTTTCATCTAAAATTATTCTTTATTAACAATGGTGAAATGCATCATCGGTATGATACAAAAAACGGCAAAAAAAAAAAACAATAATCTAGAGATTTTAAGTTCAAAAAAAGAGAAACTAAATTGATAGAATATATGAATATCTCCGACAGAAACCTAAAAAAGATTGCTAAACGTATAACTATAACATAAATAAATTAATGAAATCCAAAATCTAGTAATAACATATCAAATTTGCAAGACTTGATATCCATGAAAAACTAGAAGCCATAATGATATTTTATTTTTGTGCCAGATAAAGGGATATTCATATTACCATGGTTGCCTTATTTTTACCTAAAATAAGTTAATTACCATTATTAAATAAGTTAATTACCATTATTTGCTAATTGCTAAAAATTATAAACTTTCATTTACATCAAGGAATTTTTTCTACTTTCCATTTTTATGCAATCCATATCACCGTATATTTATGTTTCATATTGATATCATCCTACATTTGTATTGGCTTTCCAAAAGAAATCTATATGTAATTATTGTAATTGAAATATATATCTTTTGATTCCAGATTTTAAGGGTTCAAAACAAAAACACCTTGCATATCTTTAGTCACATTTTTTGGACTAAGAGGGATGTGTAACGCTGTTTAGTCTGACACGCACAAGAAGGTGGTGAATTACGGTTTGGTTAATGCTTTTATTAATAAACTAAAAGGCAAGTAACCGCATCATTTTTTCTCTATATTATTGTTTGGGGAAAAATCCTTAAAAATACCCAACTTTAATTTCTTTTGCCAGAAAAATACACAAACTATTTTCGTTGCCATATAAATATCTAAACTATTTTTGGTTGCCTTTAAAATACCTCAACATTCAAAAACGTGTAGTTTAACACTTACATCTAAACGTCGTTAATTAACTAAACCTGCGGATTAACCCCTCGTTAGGTTAATTAACCCACCTTAAGTTAAGTTCCCTGAGTTGACCAATTTACCCCTCAATCGATTTTACTCGAAAATATTAGCCCCAAATTGATTTGTTTAGACCTAAAACGAACCCAAACCTAAAGAACCCTAAATCCAATTCCAAAATCGATTACCCTTTTCCGATTGAGCTTCGTTTTCGAAATCAAACGCTTCACCCATAATCGATTATCTCATCAGTGGCCGAATCGATTCTCTCATCCGTGGGCGAATGCATATTGGAGCTCTCGACAATCGGAAAAATGAGGTATTGAATCGACCATTTTATATTGTGTAGATTTTGTTTGAAAACTCGTTTCATTTTGGTTTCTGTCTTCGATTTAGTCCCATTTCGATTCTAAAGTTGGGTTTTTGTTATGCACATTCGGTGGGTTTTTGTTTTCATTGTGGTGGATTATAAGAGTCGAGCATGCAAAAACCGTACTGATATGTTCTTTGTTTGATATTTGATGTAGTTTTGATACCATCAAGGTTAATCTACACTATGGTGGGTCGATGAAACACGAAGTCAGCAAGCAAACTCACCTTCTGCCAGCCATTGGGTTTCTCCTTATCAGCCCATAACTGCCATCCATGAATTTTACATTTGAAAAACTTTCTTCCAGGATTGTCATCTGTCCATGATTTGGCCAAAGTAGTTTGCCTACCGCAGTGACAAATTGGACCTTCGATCTGGGTGCAGCTTTGATAAAAAGAAGTAGCATCTGACGCTCCACTCATACTCCTCTCCATTGATGGCAGAGAACAAAGAGAAGAAGAAGAAGATGAAACAAAATTAGGGTTTTTCCAATTAGGGATTGCACTTAAGTAATAAGAAAATCAGGGGTAAAAAGTCTTTTTCCAGTCCATAACACTAATCCGAATTAATGACTTAACGACGTTAAGTTAATTCCGTTTAGTGAACTAACCATAGTTAAAAATCAGTGTTAAACTACACGTTTTTGAATGTTGAGGTATTTTAAAGGCAATCAAAAATAGTTTGGATATTTATATGGCAACGAAAATAGTTTGTGTATTTTTCTGGCAAAAGAAATTAAAGTTGGGTATTTTTAAGGGTTTTTCCCTATTGTTTGGTAGCCTAAAATTATGGAAATAGTCAATTTAGACGATGTGGACTGAGCCTTTGTTCTCTTGGCAAATGGCAAGTGGTGTGCGATCTCATCCTAGTTCATTTTATTTATTTATCTCTTATATATTTATGTTACTTATTCCTAGGAAAAACTATATTTCAAATTCAGCTGTCAATAAGCTCCAAAACATCTGTTTTTTGTTGTGTAAAAAAGTAAAGTAAATTATTCTTGTTGCTTTAAAGGGCCAGAAATAATTTGTTTGAATTTACCAAACAGAGACAGATGAATTAGTAATGGATATGAGTTATTTCTTTGTGATTTAAAGATGTGAAGTATATTATATTGCAAAAAAGTATTCCGTCCGATTCACAAAAAGTGTCACTCTACATTGTTTTTTTATTTCACAAAGAGTGTCATTTTACATTTCCAATACTATTTTTTACATTGAATTTTTATTTTACCTTTCACCCAAAATTCATTTTATTTAAATTTAAGTCATTTTAATTTGGTGTAAGAAATAAATGCATTTTTGTATAACTATAATTTTTTTTAATAATGTGTTAAAATGATATTCTTTGTGAAATAGATCGAAGGAATATGTTACGGGGGATTTTAATAGTGACCTCGAAATAAATGAGACAAAACAAACATAACAATTATGATTGCGAATGGTATTCCACACTGAGCCAATAAAGATTGTTCCAATACGATTGTATTACTATTTAGACTTCAAGTTGTGGATGTCTATTTTTTTTTTTTTTGACAACAGTTGTGGATGTCTATCATTAACGCATATATGCATATGCAATTTAATGCGAGGAATACATAAATAGCCATTTTGTGAAAGTAATCGTTGTTTAGTTGTCAAGTGATTAAAGTAGGTTTGGACAAATTATTCGGACTCGAATACATGAATCTGAATTCGAAGTAAATACTTGAATCTATAACCGAACCGAAATAAGTATTTTATTTTATCGGATGTTTAGTTAGTATACTCGTAGGTATGAGTAAAAGTATGAATATTTTCTGAGATCCGAACGATTATCTAAAGACCCAAATGAAACTTACCTACTTACATGGTTTATCAGTAATATTATGTGCCACTAAGATTAGTCATTTAGTTTTATCATTTGTGTCTGTAATTTTACAGTTGGAGAATTTGAAATATGAAATTATTTTTTGAACTTAATAAGACTTGTGTTACTATATGTTATATATATATATATATAGTCAGTTGTTTAAATATTTAATTAATATGTATTTACACGTAGATATCGTAAAATAACATATATAACTTTATGTATGATGCTAGTGATGACTTTGATGGAACAACATATAAAAATTATTTGCTTAATTTGATTCAATTAATTTTTTGGATATTTTAGGTAAAAAACCCCATACAAAACCGAAAATAATCGGAACCGAACCGCATTTGAAATTTACCAGTTTATTTTAGGTATTTTATAGGTACAATAATCTAGGATCCGAATTGACTCGGGCCCGAAAATATCCAAATCTGAACATAAACTTGGTCAGAACCTGTATGGATATAAAATTTCCTTATCTGAATATACTTATATCCGAATCCGACCCGAATATCCGAACCCGACTCGAATATCTGAACGCCTATACTTAGGTTAAAGCTTTATACTGACATGTACTGAATTCAATTTCTGAAAGCATAAGTTTTACAAGATTTATGTATGCAAACGTATAAAAAAAATGAAGAGCAAGTAGAGCCGTTGATCATGATCGTCGATTCTTGTAAAATGAAAGTTAATAGGCACAAAATTGTCTTCCTAATAATTCTTATAGCTTATATCGTTAAAAATAGTCCTTTCATATTTTTATATTAACATGTATTTTGATTTATTATTATAAAATATTACTCGTATTGAAAATATATAATTAGATAAGATTTAATGTTGTATCATTATGTGTAGGCTGGGTTTGACTTTTTTTATTGTTAGAATATATTCTTCAATACTGGAGGAAAATGGATTAAAGGGATAGAGGAAGGACCGTTGACTGATTAACAATTATACGACTCTTCTCTTATCGTGTGTTGAAAGTTTTTTTTTTTTAAAAAGAAAACCAAAAGCTTTTGAGAGGCCCAAAACTTTTTTTTTTCTCTAGAAACTAGGGTTAGCCGCCTTCTCCATTGTTGTCCGAGACTTCACCACCGTTCGACGGCTTCCGTCGGCGGCTGTGTGAGGTCTCCAATCGATCTTGTTGCTTAACTGAAGCTGGGAAGGTGTGATAGGCCGGGAGATGTCTCGATTCCTTGGATTGGCGGTGTGCGGTGGGAAAGGCGATCTCGTCGAAGCATACGGCGGTGGAACAAAGTTACCTAGAAGTCCTCGGTAAGTCGTCAGAGCTGGCCCGTGAGAGGACTACGGTGTCCAAGGACGGCGCGGAGGCTAGAGGTGGTCGGATTTGCCTCGTGTGCAGCGGAAGTCGTCGAGATGGTTCGGTGGTGAGCATCGCGTGTTGAGGAGGATCCACGGCGATGCTTGGTGAGGTCGTCGCGGAGCTTCGGAGCATCAGATGGTGGCGGTGCTTGGAGAGACTGTCCTGACGGTGTTCTGCAGCTCCTCCAAAATCAATCCAGGTTAGTTGATGACGGAGGTTAACAGGAGAGTCCAGAGCCGAGAGAGAGAGATCCGGAAAGGGTGGCGGTCAGGGATCTTCGATTCGTCGGAGGTTCGCCGGTTCGGTCAGTGGGTTTCTGCAGGTTGGGCGCCGGAGTCGTCGGGAGGCGGGAGGAGGGGATCAGGCGCCTCCGGATTTTGAGTTGGGTGCTGGGGTCGGGTCCCCGGTGTCCCGGTGAGAAGTTGGATGATAGCCGCAAATTTTCCCGGCTCAAACCCGCCGGCGGCGAAGGAAGAGACCGGGAAAGGATCCTAGAGAAACCGCTAACCCTAACCGGGTTTCAATCCCGGTTTGGGATTTTGTTAATTTCCATTTGGTTTGGTTATTTTACTCTCGGTTTGATTGCTTGTAATTCTCGGTTATTTGCCGAACCAGTCGGTTTATTATATATAAATATAATATTATTTAAAAAAAAAGTTTTTTTTTTTTTTTCGTGTGTTGAAAGTTGAAACCGTGTGAGTCCATATAATGTCTACGAAATGGTCTTTAAGATGCTTACACCCACCAAAGTGTCTCTTCTAATTCTGTTGACTTGTAACATATTTACATTTTATAGTTTATCAATACAAATTAATCTAATTCTGTTGACTTGTAACATATTTACATTTTATAGTTTATCAATACAAATTAAACCATACCTTAAATTTATTTACCCAATATTCCAAAGCGAGCTATACCGATAATATTTGTGTATTTACGTTTGTATTAAGTTTATATGATAAGATAATGAGTGTACGCGTGTTTCAAAAAAAAGATAATGAGTGTATTATCTAGATGAAACGACTATTGCATTAGTTTTTACTGAGAAAATGATCTGCAAATTTGTCGATGGAAACACTAATCAAAGTTTTATTTATGTTGTGATTTACATATATAATTTTGCGAAAAATCTTGATAAACATGTTACGTAAAGGTCTCTCCCTCAGGTCAGCTGATAACAGATAACCAATGTCGAAAACAATAATTCTTTAAAGTGACAAAACTACAAACATTGTTAGGAATGGACCGGGTACTATCTATTTTTGGCTTTTCGGTACCATATTCAAAAAATTTATTCAAATATTTTTAACTTTTATATCGGTTTCATTTGTTTTGTTTCAAATCCGGCTCAGATGATATATGAAATCAGCACAAAAATTGGAAAAAAAAACTATCCAAAATTATTCAAAAATATTTGAATTATCCTAAAATTTTGGAAAAAACTACCAAATTATTTAAAAATATATGAAGGTATTCAAAAATATCCAAATTATATATATATATATATATTGGCAACTATGTAAAATTATTTAAATTACCTGAAATTAGGTAGAATGAGATTAATGGTTTAGTTAAACTCGGATATTGTTGGTACTAGTTCGAGTTTTGGTTTTGATCGGGTTACCAGATACTTGAAATGTTTAGACTTACTTCCATTTAGATATATTCTTAAAAACGAATCGGATAGATCAGTTTTTTTCACCCTGGTTTTGGGTTTAGATTCTGGTTCAGTTAGAGCATGACCATCAATGAACCCCCTATGGGGGTTCTTAAAAAAATTTTTTTTTTTTTTTTTTTTGGGAAAAGTGTAAAAAAATAAAAAAAAATTCAAAAAAAAAATTAGACGAATGATAAGCCGCCACGTGTCATGAACAGTGTAAGAACCGGTTCTTAAATAAGGATTTTTAGGACCCGGGTTCTTAACTATTCACGTGGGACCCACGTGAATAGTTAAGAACCCGGGCCTTAAGATACCTCAATGGCCATGCTCTTATACACGCTCAGCGATGAAATAGTTATGATTTGCCATTTATCGTGGAGGCTAAGGAATAAACACAGAACAACTTACCTACGAATTCCAAAGTCAACATATTTAAAGTACGACTGTGTATACCAATGCGAGTTTATGTCATAGCAGCTGCAAGAATAAGCACGGACGGTGCGTTGATTTTATTCATACACTAGTGTCTCATCCGCGTTTAACGAGGATTTATTCTTATTTTTATTCAAATTTTTAGATTTAGTGGGACAATAATGTTAGAATATTTATCATTTTTATTATGTTACAATTTCTGTTGACTAAGTTTAATTTTATTTTTTTATTGTCATGTTATGAATTAGTTTTTGTTTTGGTTTTTATGATTTTTAATACTTTATATCGTTTTGTCAGTTTTAATGTTGTATTTTAGTTATTGAATTTATACCGGCATGCTAGTACAATATTATATACTACTTTCTTATTTTAATAATAATTTATTAATTTTAATGATTATATAATTTATAAAATAATTATGTATTAAATTATATAATTATATGTAATTGATTTAGTAACTTAATTATGCTTGATTTTATTTTTTAAAGTTAAATTTTAGTTAAGAATAATTTATAATATTTATTTTAATATTAATTTCGAAATTAATTATTATTTCATTAAAATTTTCGGAAAAAAATTTCGTTAGATATGATTATGATAGAAAAAGGAAAACAAAAGATATTATAAGATATTATGAATAAATCAAATATAAATTGTTTTACAGTTTTACCCTTAATGAAGAATACAATTCCTAATAAAATCAAGGGCAAATTTCGGAAACAACATCTATGTACTATGAGTTAGAATTAACCACATGATTTTTTAATACATTTTTCTATACTTAGTTTGCAATCAAATATTGTAATGTAGAACTTAAATTTTTTCAAATAATATAGACAATGAAATTAAATAATATCAAAAATTAAAGTGCAACAAACTAATATTATTTTCTGGATAAAAAATAATATTATTTTAAATAAAATAATGTTAGTAATAATAAATAAATATTATTTTTTGTAAAAATAATATTCTATTCGAAATAATTTCTATAGATTTGGGATTATGTGATATTCATTAAGATTGTAAAAGATATATTAATCAAGATTACATATTTCAGTTTCCTAAAATATAGGCTACGAAAATAAATATAAATGGTAAATTTGTTGGAAAAAAATAAATTAAAAATAAATAAATGGTAGGAATATTAATAGTCAATTTTTTTGTAAAGTAGTTGATTTATTCGAATATTAATAGTTGATTTATTGCTATTTAGTTTAGTTGATAATGTTTTTTTTAATATCGATTAAATCTTATGTGAGTGAAATGTATTTACATGAGAATGAATTAGGGTTAATGTATGAGATATTTTGTTAAGCTTGCTCTGAAAGTTTTAAAAAAATATTTAGATTTTTTAGAGAGATAAATACGGATGATTTGAATTTGAAATTTGTTTTCCTTTTTTAATGAAATCTTTTAATGAAATATTCGTCAAGATTATAAAAGAATAAATCAACTAAATCAATAACATGAAATATCTTCAACCAGATTATCTATTAATATATCCTGCGAAATCTAAATCAAAACAACTATTGATAAATTTGGGATTATGTGAATATTGTAAAACTAATATTATATTCGAAATAGTTTTTATAAATTTGGGATTATGTGATATTCTTTAAGATTATAAAGATATATTCATTAAGATTATAAAGATATATTCATCAAGATTACATATTTCAGTTTCCTAAATATAGGCTTCGAAAATAGATATAAATGGTAAATCTATTGAAAAATAAATTAAAAAATAAATTGTACGAATGATATGATTAATTATATAAAATCAAATATTTTACACAAACAAATAGTACATTATAAAAAATATTTAAGACTTATAAATTTTGAAATCCACAAATGATACATAATTAAATAATTTAATATAAAATATTAATTTTATAAATAATAATAAATATATGATAATATACACATATTTACAAAACTAAATATTTTTTTATTGTATTTCAACTAAAAAAGAATAAAACTTGAAAAGTTACCTTGGTATATATCAAATTATAAATCAAATAATATGAAAAATTAATGTGTAACAAATTAATATATTTTTTTCTGGACAAAAACTAATATTATTTTTTAAATAAATTAATGTTAGTAATAATAAATAAATATTATTTTTTGTAAAACTAAGATTGTAAAGTATATATTCATCAAGATTACATATTTAAGTTTCCTAAAATATAAGCCACAAAAATAAATATAAATGGTAAGTTTATTGAAAAATAAATTAAAAATAAATTAATGGTGGGAATAATATATTTAATTATATAAAATCAAATATTGTATACAAATAAATAATATGAAAGAAATAACCGAGCTTCTTTAATTTGCTCCCATAATTATGGGCAAATGAAAAAGAGACAAAAAGATCTCCAAACTAAAGAAAATGGATCAAACACTCATAAATCAGTGTATCCAGCATATACAAAATAACAAAACAAAAATCGACAGGGAGGTTCGGACTATCGGGACTTATGAGATCAATCGGACGTCGGGGCAACAACCTTTACTCGAACATTTCAGACTCATGGATTCAACCAAAAGTATTAAAGAAAATCGCAACTACCCATATTTTACCTCACATCATTCACCAAAACTCAAGATAACCAAGCTTCTTCTTTCATGGGACTAAGAAAAAAACATAATAAAAAAACAAAAACCATAAAAATACATTTTAAATCAAAAAAGAAGAAAACAATATGAATGATAACATATCATTTGATTAAAATTTCAATGATCTAGAAGAATACTTCTATAGCCAAAAAAAAACAAAAAACAAAGAGAAAGTTCTTGAAAATATGGAAGATGCAAACGATTGTGTTTTTAGCCCACTCAAAGCTCTCTTTATATAGGATTTCACAAACTTCTTGCAAAAGCTTGATATATGCCAAAGAATATTTTTTTTTCAAACTCGAATTAATAAAATATTCATAAAGTTATTGTGCATTTTTAGGAAATAAAATAATTAAATGAATTAAAATCGATATTCATTAAGGCTGTAAAGAATATTCACCAAGATTGCAGATTTTTGTTTTCTAAAATATAGATACGAAATCTTTATATTAATTGAGAAGTGTCTTTGGCTTTTTATTCACCCTCAAAATGGCTCATTACTAATTTGCAATTAATAAAATTAAGTTAATTACTATATTAACCTTATTTTATTTTGAAAAAATTAATTTAATTTTAGAGATAAGTACAATCTAATAAAAAATATGATAATAAATACGAAAATATTGTTTGAGTTATAAATTTAGTTATTGATAAAGATGATTGTTGTAAACAATAATTTTATATAGTAAAATTGTATTATTTATATAAATTTTGAATTTGGATAAATATAAAAATAACATATATATATATATATATTAATGTTTATACATATATACATATAATTTTAATTTATTATAATTAATATAAAAATATGTTTGCAAAGTAAATTTAAATATTTATATATATAATTTTAGACAATAATTTATTGTGTTGATATTAATTTTAAATTTATATATAAACTATAAAATGTTTTAATAAAAAATTAAATATAATAATGTTTATATTATGTTTAGTTATAATTAATATTGAATGAATGATTTTTTTTTTAAATATCTTTATGTTAATGGTTGTGCTCGCACCATACTAGTTAAATATATATGGCAAGTCGGTTGACAAATGAATTAAAAAATTTAATAAATGATATGATTAAGAAACCAACTAATCCAAAGGTAAGATCAAGATTTAAAAACAGGATCCGCGTGTATATCCGTTTCTAAATCCGGATCCGCCCAATATCTCTGCGTGACAAAATAACCAAAAGTTCCAGGTTTTACCCTTAATGAAAAAATACACTTTTAACGACTCCAAAGACAATTTTCGGGAATACAACCTTTTTATACCAAGGACGATATCATGTCTTTATAGTATAGATGTCTCTCTTTTTAGTTGGTCATTGTATTCAAATCTTCTCACGGACTTATTCTTTTCTTGCCTATTCACAAACAGTGGCGGATCCAGAAATATTTTTGATCGGGGGCAAGAATTAATTAATTTTTTATTTATTATAACATATATATATATATATATATATATATCAAAATAAATTATATTTAAAATATATAAATATTTAAAATTAATAAATTATTGGTATTTTAAAACACACAAAAATATTTCTATTATTGATATTATTTAACACATATCTTTATATATTATATATATATATATATATATATATATATATATATATATATTAAAACCAACAGAAATAAGCTAAACACACAAATATAATGGATAGCTAACTTTTCTTTAAAAAATAATAACAAATGGAAAGATATAAAAAGATTTTTTTTTGAACAGATATAAAAAGTTAATGAGCCAATTATTTAAATACAAAGATATGGAAAGAACAAAAAGCAATTATATTCTGTCATAGATATGTGTCAATGTGCTAACAAATACGAGAAAGAATTAATAGTGTGTTTTAATTGAAGAAAAAAGAGATAAAAAAAATTATAAAGTGGTGAGAAGCAGCAATCGAACCAGGAATGATAGGGGCATATAGAATTTTTCATGGGGGCAATACCATCTGATCCAAGGAGAATTAGTTATTTATTTAACAAATATTATTAATATTTAGATTTGCCGGGCGCAGCTGCCCCCCTCCTAACTCACGTAGCTCCGCCGCTGTTCACAAATCTAAAAGCCTTCTCTTTTTTTTTGGTCAACATAATCTAAAAGCCTTCTATCTTGTCGATTTTGGGTACTAGAAAATGTAACTCTCAAAGAACAAACTTAGGACCATAAGGTAAAAGATGTACGAACATAAAATATATATGAATGGTCTGCAAAATTTGTTCTTTATAGGTACCATATAATGGACACGTAATGGTCATAGTCTAATGGTTTCTACTTGATAGAAGAATTGTCATATTTGATCTAAGTCAAAAATCGATTCTTCTTAAACGTGAAATTATCTAACTATTTTTATTTGGCAACCGTATACGTTTTCAGTAGACCTAAAAAACGTTTAGATCCCAGAGTTATAAAAAAATAGTAAGCCATGTCTTAAGTTTTTTTGTTTCGACATCAATCCACAAGTTAACCACCATGTTTGACTCAACGGTATCAAAATCTAAAGTATATGGCCCATTAAATACGTCAAAAATATAAGGCCCATTAATCTAGTAGCCAGTTGGGCTACAAGAATGGGGACTTAGTTGAACATTTATAAAATAAGATGTCAAAAATAGAATTTCACATAGATATTGGGGATCAAAACAGAAAGTATAATGGACTTGAGTTTCAAGCAAGGGGTCAAACCGTCAAAGCGAGCTAAGCCGAGAGCAGCGGCGTCAAAACCCCTCCCAAATCTCCGCCGCGAAACCCCTAAAACCCTCCGCCGGAATTTATTTTCTTATCACTTCCAAGTGCGGATTTGATTGTCGCTATCGAGATTCAAGCAACCCGAGCGATTGATTTTACGCAATGATGGGCGATGGAGCAGCACCGTCCGGGCCTCAGAACAGAGAACTCTACGCGCTCTTGAATTTGTCGCCGGAGGCTTCCGACGAAGAAATTAGGAAAGCTTATCGTCAATGGGCTCAAGTGTATCATCCCGACAAGTGCCAATCTCCTCTGGTTTGTGTACCCTTTACTCGAATCTCATCCTAGTTTCTGATTATATTGTCTTCGCGAATTGTTGAAATCAAATTTACCAAAAGCTTAGCTCTTTTGTGGCTGATTTCAAATTTGTGTTCAGATGAAGGATGTTGCTGAAGAGAACTTCAAACGCATAAGTGAAGCATACGAGATATTGTCGGATGAGACTAAGAGGTTAATATATGACTTATATGGCATGGAAGGCTTGACTTCAGGATTGGAGCTTGGTCCGAGGCTGAGTAAGGCCGACGAGATCAAGGAGGAGCTTGAAAGGATTAAGAGGAGAAACGAAGAAGCTAAAAAGATGGCACATTTTCTACCCACCGGTTCAATTATCTTCAATCTGTCTCTGCCAAATTTTTTAGACGGTGATGGCATCATGAGAGGGTATGTATCTTTTCTTCTTTCCATGCATATGATCTTACTAGCTGGGAATATTTCTGTAGCATATGGTTCTTGAGAAAAAGATATGATCTTTGTGTGTTAGCTATGTGTTATCCATTATATTTTGTGAGAATTTTGGTGCTGAAACACTAACCTTGACCCTCGAGGATTCCTTTTTAACATCTTCTTTGTTTCCTTTGAAGTAATTATTGGTCTTTGATGCCCTTTATTTTCTTTTGTGGTTTCATGTGCGACTTTCAGAATGGTTATGGCTAGTCAAGTGCAGTCTCAGCTATCAAAAGATGATGCTATTGCCATTGGTGGAAATTTGGCAGCCAATCAAAAGTCTGGTGGCGGAATTGCTACTGCCATTCTGAGACGTCAGCTTTCTCCAGTGTCTTCTATAGAGTTTGTTGCTTCGACCGGTTTGCAGTCTCTTATTGGAATGCAGACAACACGGTACGCTCATAAGTTTTCCAGTCAACAATATATTTCTGATCAGATTTAATTAACGGTTTAGCTTGTGTTTCGGTTTCTTGTCGGGGCAGTCAGTTGTCCATACATTCAACTGCCACTATCAATATTTCCAAGTCTTTGAGTGATGGTTCCATTAATCTTACCAACACATGGACTCGGCAGCTTTCAGAAACTACAAGCGGAAATGTATGTTCCTCTCTGTTATGATTTTGATTTGACCTTCTAAGAGGTCGAAGAAAGCAGTTTTCTTGATTTTCAAATAGTTTTTCCCCTCCAGATTGAACTGGCACTGGGTATGCGATCCGGAATTTCAGTCGGATGGAAAAAGAGAGACGATGATGTATCTGCTGCTGGTGATTTGAAGGTACGCCGACTTCCAACTTGCATAGTTGCATTTTGACTGTTCCACCTCGACCAAGTCTCTTACTTTCTCTAGTTATGATCTTGCTATTACCAGATTGAGGCTGGTGGACTCGGAGCATCAGCGCGTTATACTCGTCAACTTTCATCCAAATCTCACGGTCGCATTGTAGGTAGAATTGGAAGGTATGTGTTATTGAAAGATAACTCTGAGCAACCTAGTGTATGATATATTTCTTTTTATGTGTGGTGCTATTAATGTTCTCACTTGACTTGAGATAAAAAATTTAAACTTTTTCAGCAATGCTCTTGAGATTGAGGTCGGTGGTGGAAGGAAGATTTCTGAGTTCAGTACCGTAAGAATGATGTATACAATAGGAATCAAGGTAATACTTATCTTTAAAACTTTCAGAGCCATCTTAGCGGATATGAAATGTGCTTATTTCCGGTTCTTTAATGCTCTTGTTGTAGGGTGTTTTTTGGAAACTAGAGCTACACCGTGGTGGTCAAAAGCTGATTGTACCTGTGAGTGTTACCTCTACCTCCTACTCCTCCTCCTCTAACCTCTATATGTATTTCACTGTTACTCTGTGGAAGTCTTTCACTTATTAGACCTTAACAAATCCATGATGATTATCTTTAAAACGTGCAGATTCTGCTCTCCTCGTATTTAAATCCAGGATTTGCCACTGGAGCATTCATTGTTCCAACATCTCTTTACTTTTTGTTAAAGGTGAGTGATTGGACCCTTTAAATATCTACTTTAATCTCTGGTTACAAGATGTTTGCCGTATAAGGTTTTCACTGTTCGACGCAGAGATTTGTGGTGAAGCCGTATATGCAGAAAAGAGAAAAACGAAAGGCCTTGGAGAATATGGAGAAAACTTATGGCCAGGTAGCCGAGCAAGATTCCTTATGATTTTATGGTAAACGATCTTGTTATGAAGTTGTTGTTTTTAAATTATGTTGTTTAGGTTCAAGAAGCAAGGGCATCAGCTAAGAAAGCCCAGCAACTGCTACAAAACGTAGCCACGAGGAAGAAAAACCGGCAAGCTGAAACAGGCGGGCTCATAGTAACAAAGGCATTGTATGGTGACTCAAAAGCCATAGAGAAAAGACACGAACACTTAGAAGAAGAAGTTGATTCAGGAGTCATTGACGTGACAGTGCCCATGAACTTCCTTGTAAGTGACTCTGGTGAGCTCAAGCTCCATGAGGGAGTGAAGAAATCAGGGATCATGGGCTTTTGTGATCCATGTCCTGACCAGCCTAAGCAGTTATACGTTGCCTATACTTATAATTCTCGTACGTTTGAGGCAATTGTTGGTGACTATGAAGAGCTTGTTCTACCACAAGCTGGTGGCCAGTGAGTATGAAGTTCTTACTCTCCACTTTGTTGTTTTAATTAAATACGAGGAGTGGCTTATTTAGGGGCTTGTAACGCTTCTTATTTAACCTCAACAACTGCCAGTTTCATGTTTGTTGATCACAACTTGCCTTGTGAGGCTCCTTTTTTACATTCATTACTCAATAAATTAAGCATTTTTGTTGCCAGGATATATAATTAAGCATTCTTGTTTACTTTGTACCACTATTAATTAGTGTAATGAATTTAAATGTACACGTTAGGATATTAATATTAATTTAAAGAGTTACTAATTTATAAAAAAAAATAATTGAGTAAAAATTAAATTTAGAACTATGTAAATTTATAGAGTTTTTAGGACAAACAAATGGAGAAAATTGAGGGAAGAAAGAGCTTTAGAGGATGGAAAAAGCGTTTGGCGTTTTGGGACAGAGTTTGAGAGGCGACGTTATTGACTTGTTGATGAGAAGAAACCAAACACGGCTTAAAGTCACCTCGTGCCATGACAAGCTTGTTCTTCACATCAACCACATATTCTTCTATTCCTGTCAAACCCCATTTTATTTTGTCAACAAATACGTACGTACGTAACATCGATAATGACAAATACGATTAAACAATAGATCGTGGATGGTTCTGATTACTTCTTAAGAGCGATTAAGGACGATGGTATAAACGGTAGGTAGCTGCCAATAAATTAGCATAACTTAATAGCAAGATGCTTGTGGGTTTAATGAACAATTTAGTCTTATAAACACACTAACTAATTCATGAAACACAATCTTAGAGACTCTGTCTTGACAACGGACACATCCCACATCTGCGATTATCACTACACTATAGGGAGTTAACCGAAAGAAAAATCCGTCAGTTATCCGTCCGTAATGTCCAGAAATCCTCAAAGCTAGATATTTTCTGAACGGATCCTTTTTAGATTGTGGAGTAGGAACGAGGCCCTCTTATGCGTGGAGAAGTATCATAGATGGAAGAGATCTCCTGAAACTAAGGCCTTACTCGCTCAATAGGGAATGGTCTGGACACAAATGTATGGAGTAGCAATTGGATTACTGACCCACTCCTTCGGTTACCAATGTATCGTGATGGTAGTGTCATTGATCTCATGCTCACTGTGGCGGATCTGATCATACCACATACTAACTTCTGGGACGTACAGAAAGTATACCAAACTTTCTCCAAAGCTGATGCTGACAGGATCCTTAAGCTAAACCCAGCTGTGGATATCTTCTGCTAGATACCATTAAGAGTATAGCTTCCCCTTCACAAAGAACTCTCCCTCCAATTGAGAAGCAAGTGTGGAGCTCAATTTGGAAAATAGATGCGCCTCCTAAAATTAAACACTTTTTCTGGAAAGTGTTGTCAGGAGCACTAAAAGTCAAGGAGCGACTGCAAACTGGGACATCCATGTAGATACATCAGGTCCTATGTGTGGTTATTCATCTGAAGGTATCAATCACCTCTTGTTTCATTGTGAATTTTCTAAGGAGACATGGTCAAAGACGCATATTGTGTTACCGGTTGCAGGTATCTCGAGGAAACCTGTTTTCCTCAACATTCACTTATTAATCTCATGCCTGAAAAAGCAACACCGAGGTACATGAACTTCTAAATTCATTCCATGGATTTTGTGGCATATTTGGAAAGCAAGAAATGCTTTGGTGTTTGAGAAGACAAGGTTGAGTCATGCTGCAGTGGTCAACACGGCACGTGAGGAAGCTGATGAGTGGTTCTCAGTGAATAATGAAGACAAAGTTAGTTTGCCAACCCAACCTCCTGTAGTAGGCAAAGTGCATGGCTTTCTGAAGTGTAACATCGATGCTTCTTGGGTGAGTGGTAACAGAAACTACAGTGCATCATGGGTGTTACAGAATAAAAGTGGGACTGTGATAGCGCATAGCAGACGTTCGAATATCTACGATGAGATTCACAAGGGTAAGATTTAAATCTAACTTCAGAGGCGCACGCGAAGGGACAGCTGGGAACCGTGGAAAATACGAAAACAATGCTTCGATCCTGTAGTTTTTTCACCATGGTAACTAGTAAGTTTCGAAAAATTTGCTAATGTAGCAGGATTGAAGTTCAACGCAAGGGTAATTAATAGTGTTGCAAAATTTCATTACAAGATGGCCTAAGAAATAAAATCAGATTCTTTTGGATGTTGAAGAACCAATACAAGATTCATCATAGTCGCACTAAAATTGCATGACAAGTGACATGACATAAGCTCGTTTACAACAATTAGTAATCTGGGCAAGACGTCAGAAAGTAGGATGGCTGATGAAGACAAAACAGCATCGGTGGATCTTCAAATCTCACATCACCGGCCTGCAATAGAAAACACAACTATTGCACCATATTAACTATGAATTCTACATATATCAATAAAATTTCGATTCTTGTCAACTTCGCATATTAAGACATGACAACATTAGCAGAAGGGTGATATAACCATCAGGAACCAAAAGTTATCATCAAAATAAATACAGTCCGCATCAAGGTCAAATCATTAAAATGACCATCATCTGGTTATCTTCTCATCCCATCTTTCAATCAAAATCATATCTAAATTCAAAATTAAAGAAAAAGGCTCAGATAAAATATGGGTTAGAGATGGTTATCAGCACAAATCAGAGTGGTGCATGACATTCTCAATCATCACTGCCAAACAAAACAAAACTAAACAACAATAAATAGTAAAGCCTCAGAATTGCAGAAGTATCATCAAAAAAATCAGTCCCGAAAGATGGTGTTCTTTTAATATCTGATCTCCTCATCGGCCTAAACCCTAAATCGATAAATAAAGACAAAAGGAATATAGATCTCATGGCCGGCCCAAACGGTAAAAGCGGCGACGCCGCTCCGCAGAGCAATGGAATATGAGAGCCGATCACCTTGGACGGAGAAGCCATCATGGGTCCTACGACGTCCAATTTTGCTTTGTGACGTTTACTAATGGATTATGCAATCACAGTATTCAGATTGCTCCATTTTTTTGAAGTATAAGATTTCTTGGAGAGAAATCGCGTCACTTACATTATCAATACCGAGTAAAAGAATCAAAGAAGATTACAAAAGCTAACAAAGAAAGTAAACTACTAACAGAGGAAGAGGATGAAGAAGACGAGATGAGAAGAAAGTACGTTCGAGATGTGAATTATATACTAGAGATATTAGGGCATCCGAATCCCTAGTGATTCACCGCCTTAATATTACGGGCCGTTAGATAATAGCCCAACTTTAGCCCAATAGTTTTCAATATTTTGTTTAGTTGATTTTAAGAGTGATCCATTCAATTAAATGTTGGGTGGGCCAGAAGACCGAACAAGCCCTTGATTTTAAGGTATGTGTATTGGATTGTATCGCGTTTATAAAAGGGGATGATGGCATCGACTTATTATAGCTTTTGAGGAATTTAATTTACTGGCTAAGCACGTTTTAAACACTCGATATTCACCATAATTTTTTAGAGAAAAACAATGTTTTACAATTTTAAAGGTTAATGTTTGTTTCATCACCCTCTACAACCATTTTTAAACCCAAATACATTTTAACCAGGAAATTTTTGGATCATGGCATTTTACATAGTCTTTTCGGATCTTAGGATTAGTCGGTGAAAATAGAACGATGAGTTGACCCTCAATGTCAGAAAATATGGTTACTTGCAGAAGGTGATGCGGAGACTTCACTATTAGAGTAAACGGTCTTATGCAATCTAGAGCACATGAGTAATGAGTTATCAAAAAAAAAAGTGATAATGTTATTATTGTGTCGCCAACCTGATTTTATTTTGTTATAATGTTAAAATGCACAAATGAAAAATGTCATAATTTATTTTTGCTTTATAAAATTTCTTCAAATAATATAAACGATTTAACACATTTTTTTTTGACAAATTATACTCAAAGCAAAGATGTGTAGGAAACTCTTTGTTTCACATCTCAAATGATAGTTGGATTTTTTCCTTTGAGCCTTGGACTAAACGATGGAAATGATGTTCATGGCAATAACAAGGGTGATATAAGAGCATGAATATCCTTGTATCTTCACAGTATCTTACCGCCGGATCCTAGGTGGAGAAGGAAAAAAAAAAAATTGTGTTGAGCTTAAGATTCGGATACTAAAACTCTCAAATAAAATCCGCTGGTGGCACGGTATCTTAGGTTCGGCCGCATGTGGCCGATCCTGATTGGTCACTTTATTCTTCTTTTCTTTTTTTTTTTTTGAAAAAAAAAATTAATAAACTAATCCCCTAAGATATTTTGGCCAGATATTCATGCTCTAAGAGCATGGCCATTGAGGTATCTTAAGGCCCGGGTTCTTAACTATTCACGTGGGTCCCACGTGAATAGTTAAGAACCCGGGTCCTAAAAATCCTTATTTAAGAACCGGTTCTTACACTGTTCATGACACGTGGCGGCTTATCATTCGTCTAATTTTTTTTTTCGAATTTTTTTTTTTTTTACACTTTTCCCAAAAAAAAAAAAAATTTTTTTTTTTTAAGAACCCCCTATGGGGGTTCATTGATGGTCATGCTCTAAGAAGTCTCTTTGGCGTTTATGTCTCCTTTTCCTTCAAATAACTTTGAGATAGAAGGGCTTGCATCTACAACCTATACAAGCTCGTAACCTACTAAGGTAAAGTTGGTGGAACATCAATATATGTGATTATCGAAACACATAGAGATTGTTACACTTACACACCTATGTCAAAAGAAAGGAAAAGTATAATAAAAAGTGTTACACACCTTTGATGATGACCTTCAAATTAATAGTGATTATTGTCTTATAAGTCGTATTTGTCACCATTAGTAAGGAGTGCGGTCCTGAAAGAGAGAACCATGATTACACAAGAACTAACTTTTAACCAACCGCATGCACCACACCACTTCCATAGTTCACCAACCCCACAATCGGATGCGCTGTCTATTTACTCATTACACACCCACTTTGGTAAACCTTTTTTATAAAATACGTGACAACTTTCTTAATAACTAGTTCCTCAATATTACACATGATACTATACAACTGAGTGATGGTAACTTGAAATCTTGAATAATCATCACGTTACAGACGCACCATCTCTCACTTACTAGCCACTGGTTGCTTTAAAACGGTGCGCTGTTTTTTTTCTCTCTAAACGGTGCTCTGTAAAAGTGCTTTAAAAGCAACAAGGAGCCAACGACAAATCAAATGTATCGACAGTCTCTTATTTCCCACTAAATTTCCGTCATTTATATAACCGATAAAGAATTAGGGATAAAGATCAGTTATTTAGGAGTCGGAATCAATCCCCGTCGCCAGAAGCAAAATGAGGCTGAACGATCGAAAAGTGAGACTCACAGAATTGATTCTGAGATGTTTAGTTTGTGCCCTCGCTCTCGTCGCCGCGATTCTCATTGGTACAGATACCCAAGTAAAAAAGATTTTCACCATCCAGAAGAAGGCCAAATACACAGACATGAAGGCGCTTGTGTAAGCTCATGGCTAAACCCAACAATCAATCGATTCCAAATTTGTATAAAGTTCGCAACTTTAGCGACAGTCTTGAAATTCTTTATCCGAGTTTCAGGTTTTTGGTGGTCGTCAATGGTATAGCCGCAGCTTATTCTGTGGTGCAGGCGGTTCGTTGCGTGGTGGGTATGATGAAAGGAAGCGTTTTGTTTAATAAGCCTCTGGCTTGGGTCATTTTCTCCGGAGATCAGGTTACTCTGTTTTACTCAACCAATCTGTTCCTCTCTGTTCTTGCTTTTTAGTCAAGTCGTAAGTTTGCGGGTCAGTAGATGCTCAGAACGATTCCAAAAGCTGGGTGCTTGAGCTATTGGGAAGTCTATTGTGGTTATATGAGTTTCATTTGTTCGGTAGGGCACAATAATTGTAGGCTGCAATCTTCATGATCATAGCTGGATTTGATTTGAACACATTTTTATGAAACTTTTTGAATGAATCCCACTATATAAAGCCTTCAAAATTTATAGAAAGTTTATGTAAATATATTTATTTTATATATTTATCACCTAAAACATAAAAATATTAAAAAAATATAATAAAAATAGGTAAGTTATTAGTGTATGAAATTATATTTTAAATTTTTTTGTTATTGTTTTATGTTTTTATTTTGTTTAGATTGTTTTCTTTGTTCTGTATAATTTTTTAGATATAGTTTTTATCCTATAAAAATAAAATTTTTATTTTTATTTTTTAATAGGTCTTGAATTTCTGAGATCCGGCTATGGTCCTGATAAATGAAAGCAATGAAATTGACCTGATAAATGAAAGCTTGTATAAGTGGCATTGTCAATGACCTTTGTTATGTATGTGTAAGCAGGCCATAGCGTACTTGACTGTGGCTGGCATTGCAGCAGCAGCGCAGTCTTCAGCTTTTGGAAAGCTGGGCGAGCCAGAGCTGCAATGGATGAAGATATGCACAATGTATGGGAAGTTCTGTAACCAAGTGGGGGAAGGAATTGCGACCGCCTTGCTTGCTAGCATTGGAATGGTTTTGATATCTTGCATTTCAGCTTTGGGTCTCTTTCGTTTGTATGGCGGTAACAAGGCCCGGCAAAGCTCACGGTGGTGAAGGTGAAGGCTCGTACTGGTCTTGGACTAATCTTGTTTTGTGGAACTTGTGTTAAATAGTTGTGGTGTGTTCTCGCTTTCTCTCAATGTGTATACCGTTTATTACTACTGTCATGATCTCATTTGCAAGAATTAATCATCAAAATTCTAGTTTGATAACGCGTCTATATGCAATATTCTTTTGCTTAGAAAATGTGTGAAGAAAACATTCGGAGAAATATTGTTCAAAACCATAGGTTTGCTGTATGTTACATCTTACAATTTTGCCGAATGTGTTTTTGCCTGAAGACAATCCGCATAGGCCGGATTTGTTTGGCAATAGAAGCAACTAGTTGTAAAAATTAAATTACGATCTACAGTCGAAATTTTTTAGTTGCGGCTATTGCAAGATGCCATGATTGTTAAACAAACAACATTTGATCGCTAAACAAACAACATTTGATCACAATCGCAATGGCAAAAGTGATGCGACTACCAAACGAACATGGCGTTGGTTGTTCAACCACAAAAAGAAAAACATGCATGTTTAGTCTATTTTTGGTTTCAGTTTCTTAATAACCACTCGCCAAGACAATAGTTATATATAGACGTGGCCAAAAAGGGTAAGTTATATATGGACTCAAGGGCATGTAACTTTTAAAATTGTTTCCTCAAGTATTTTTAGAGAACCAACTCTTTATCAGAAAAGAAGAGAATCTCTACGTGTTGTGGGATCAGATGGAGAAGAAGGTTGCTTTGGTGTTGTCGTTGATGTTGCTTATGTCTATGAACTCGGTGTTGGTTTCGGCTGAGGAAGCTGCACCAACCGTCGGACAGAGGGTAGACACAGCAACGAACGATGTTACCAACTTCTTCAATAAAAATGCCGGTCCTGCCGTTGACACCGTCTCCTCCACCGCCAAATCTGTCTATAACTGGTTTGGTGATAAAGCTAAGTATGTTTTACAAACCCTTTTTGCTCTCCTCTCTTTCCTACATTCTAATTTACATGATTCAAGATTCTGCAATACATAGAAATGTTGTTGTTGTTGTTGTTGTTACCTCTTAACAAATATAACAAATATTTCCATAACTACTACTTCTTTATCTATGAACATTTTGTTTCTTTTGTAGGGAATGGGGCCTCTAAACGATATGTTTATGAGATGAGTTGGGGACTTAGGATGGGAAACATTTTCATGAATAAGAATTTGATCTCTATGTACTACTTTATTTAAAATTAACACTGAAAGTAAGAGAGTTGATATTCTATGTTTGTCTTCTAAGTTCGAATACCTGCCCACAAATATAATCATTCACATATGCCATCTTTTATATACATAAAAATATTAAGTTATATAAGTTTTCAACTCAAAATTGATTAAAAATGAGTGAATTGATTTATATATTTTATATATTATTTATTATTTATGATTTTTCTAACTTTTTAATGCGGGACCATTTTTAAATGGGATTAGTAATAAATCAGCTTGAATATTGTGGATAAGACTCTGACTTACATGAATTTTCAACTTAAAATCAAATGACAGTTATAATATTGAGTCGTATTTTATATATATTATTTATGATCTCTTACACCAAAATGTGTGACATTATTTCCAAATAGAAAAATGAGGCAACCAGGGAACACCAAATATAAGAGCACCTCCACCAGTAAAACCTTCTAATGGGTCTCTTAAAAAAAAAAAAATATTTTTTTTTTTTTTTTCAGATGTAAAAAAAAAAAAAAAAAATTAAAAAAAAAAGAAGGACCAATGATCACGCGACACGTGGCTGAAACAGTACAAGAAACGTTCCTTACCTAAGGATTTTAAGCAACGGTATGTTAACTATTAGTGGGACCCACATTATATTTTAAGATTTGTTTTCTAAAAAACTGAGCCATAAAACGCCAGTGGAGTTGCTCTAAGGTTCAAGAATAGCGCTTAGGCCTAATTATATCTCTCTAGGTGCAATATAATGATCGAAACAAAGAAAAAAACCAATTCTCTAATGCGGAAAGGAAAAAATTGGAATAGGTAAACAATGAGACAAGTAACGTGAGAAAGAAAGAAGTAATCAATACTTCCTCCGTTTTAAATTACTTGACGTTTTAGACATTTTGTTTTGTTTTAAATTAGATGATGTTTTCGATTTTCAATGTAAAATTTATTACATTTTTAAGTTTTATGACTATTTGTATTCTGCAGTTTGTTTTATCATTGGTTGAATTGTGTTTAAGTGAATAATTAATGATGTCTTTGTTTAGAAAAAAAAAATGTTTTCTTAATTTATGTGTTTGAACATAAAACGACAGGTAATAAAAAACAGAGGGAGTATTAGCCAAGACATACACGAGCTTATTATTATTTATTATTGTCTTAAGCCCATGTTTGCATGTAGGATTTCTAACAAAAAAGTTTTGCTATATAAAGTTATCTTAGAACATTGTAATAGATATCTAAGAGCTACCGTTTGTGCAGGTCATCTATCAAAAGATTATGAAATCAATCCATCATTTTAGGTTTTGAAGAAGAGGAGGGAAGTGAGTGGTTGGCCAAGAAATGTGAGAAGAGGAAAAATGCGAGACGAGGCTGTGACAATGGCACCTCATGGCCCGCGGCTCTAACCGTTGCGTACGTTAGCAAGCCATCCTCGTAAATCTGGCTCCACCCTCCCACTTTGCCGTGTGCATGGTACCACGGATACCACCTTTTGCTAGTCCTCAATTTCATTGCATTTATCGAATACCTCGTGCCACTTAGAGGCAGCACTCCGTCCAAGTCCCCACTATATACATATAATTCCACACAATTATATATAAAAATTTGTTAGAAGTCTAACCTTAATATTTTATTTTTCCTATATATACATAGTTACTTATATATTCTACCTGAAGATCCAAATGCGGAGATGAGATTGTAGAAGTTCTTTGAGGATTGGAAGCATGGACTTGGGTGAGTCTTTCCAGTTCTTTCGTATCGCACGACTGCAAGGGGTCCAAGAAGTGCGGTTAAGGCGGGCATGGAAGGATTTGTGCACGTTAAGATCGTTCATATACTTGCGTGTGTATCCCACAACGCACTCATCCTTCCCTCTAAATCGCCATGCTTGCGTCCATTCATTTGATGATGAAATTTTGGTGCATGCAGGGCGATTAATGTTGTAAGGGTCGATGTCACCAAACTCAGAGAAGGCTTGCTTCAGGGCATTGTCGCAGTTGGGTTTGGGGAACAGGATGGAGTCGTTGAGGCACCATTTTGTCAGTTCAACGTAGCTTTCTTCGGATATGAGCCCGTGGTTCCACCAGTACTCATGCATCCCTTTGTTGTCATTGTAATCATCCACCAGAGGATTTCCCATCTTTCATATTTTTTTCATGTTTATATAATGATCATTCATTCTAGTATTCAATAGTGTATGTAGTTGATTTCCAAATGAGTACATAAAAAAATCATATTCTTACCAGGATACCTTTGAGATTGATAATGGGTATTTTGGTACCCTTGTTACGGTTGACAATCAATTGAGATAGCTCCGGAATATAATGTCCTAACGATGGATCACCAAACACAACAAAATCCATTGCAATAAGATCACATTGTCATTATCGATGACCATTAAGCATATCATTCATACGGGTAGTAATTATATGGTAGTCCTAGCTGCAACGTCACATCACTAATCTTCGTATTCATATGGTTTCAGTAAAGACTTAAGTTGGCAACAAAAGAAAAGTCAATCGTGTTGTTGTTGATTCTCCTTTTGGCTATGTTTTATAAAACCGATTACAATAAAACTTCTATAAATTAGTAATGCCGTAACAATCATATTTTATTAAATCTAAGTTATATCAAAAACTTCATTTGAGAAATAAAAATCATATTAATGTATCAATGTATTAATTTATCGAATATTAATTTATAGAGATTATACTGTATTAGTTTTTGTACATAAACGTGCTATGGTACTATATATCACCCATCATTTGGTTCAACTGCTTAATACTTATTGTTGGATCGAAAATATAAAAAATCTCACATAACAAATGTTTAAAGTAGTCTTAGCAAATATTGTATTTAACAATATAACTTTTGGTAAAAATATAATTAATGATTAAATGAAAGAACATATGGAAGTACCGGCGTAGCTTTCGCCGGCGATGTAAAAAGGCCTTTCCTTATACTCAGGAAACCTCTCCATCCATCTCACCAAGAATCTGTATGCATCCTCCCCTTTCCCCACATTTCATAATTCAAATCATATATATTAGTTAATAATGTAACTAACTAATTAACACTTTTATATTGATGAAACTATAGGTCTATTATATGAGACCTGTCCTCTTGTCTCCCATGGTTAGTTCGTCTGACGAAGTGTTTGTGTAAGAGAAACCAACTCCCGCCGGTGATTCCAAAAATAACATATTTGCCACTGCATACATTATTGATTTAATGAAGAAAAAAAAACATTATTGATTTTGACACTACCATACACTATTGCAACTGCATGCATTATTGATTGATTGAAAGAAAACATTATTGATTGAATCAAATCAATATGACTACTAGTTAATAAGTTTGATCAGTTTCATATATAATACCCATTCACAATTTTTTTAAAGGAAAGAGAAATATAGAAATGAAAAGAATACCTTTGTTCCAAGCATATGGATTTAGACGAAGAGTCTTTCCGTCTGGATTAACTCGAAATGGACCAACCTCCTCAGATGCACCGTAGGCAATGGATGAGCATCCAGGACCACCATTGAGCCATAGGACCAGAGGCTTGGTGCCACTGGGATTAGGGGCTTCAGCTAGCCAGTAAAATAGAGCTCGTCCGGCTGCTGAATTAACAGTAACGTAGCCAGAGAATTGAGAGAAGTTGAGGTTAGGAGGTTGGCCTGGCAAAGAGAGGATCTTGTCTTTCATCTTTCGCTCCTTAGCATCATCACTACTACTCATGACTACGTCTGATAATGTAATGAACATGCTTAATAAACACATACATTGATATAGTGTTACCCACTTTCTACTTTTTGTGATCATCATCATCAAATAAAGACTTTGTGTGTGTGTGTGTGTACCTTCTTGGTTTGTTGGTTTCTTCTTGGTGAATTTATAGCATAAATTTGGCTGTTTAGAAAACGAGGGTCGTTGTCAACTTACGCCATTTTTAGGGATCATGTTTTGTATTTAATATTAGGCTGTTTATTATTATGCATATAGTCACTAGCTTACTTGTCGATTGAGTATTTTGACTACTCGAATATTACTCTAGTTTCTACACATTATTGTTTTTATTATTCTTTGGTATCTTGTATATATGCCTACCCCATCTTGATATTTCTATAACGTTTATTTTATTAAATTTTATCATTACGTAGATATTGTCATAATAGTAAACTTCTATGTTCAATGTAGAGGTTTCATAATCTGATGATGAAGGCGAAGTGTTTTAGTTATATTAATTAGCCAATAGCTTTGATTGGTAAAGTGGTGATATTGTGTTTAAACATAATTTCGTCATTCCGCAAAATTACCTGTCAACCCAATTTTAAAAGATGAATTATGTAGATAAGCTACGTCACCTAAAATTTATGTTTAATGAATTTTATTTTGTATTTGTGTTTTGCGGTTTTTCTTTTTTATTTTTCAATTTTTTCTGATTAATATTTTTTTGCAGCTTACCACTTAAGGTTGCTTTAGTTGCTTGCTTACACCGTAATTTAGTCATGTATTTAACATGGAGAGGTATAGACGTGTATCTTATAATATAAAGTGGGATTTGCATGACCTTATAAACGATAATCATTTAAAATTTTAAAATACATATATTTCACAAATAATGTTAGTTAATTGAGTTGGTTTAATTGGTAAGCTAATTTTGTTTGACATTTAATGGCTTGTCCGTTCATAATTTGTCACTTTAGTTTCACCTAATGCTGATCTTGTTGGACCATAACCATTCATTTGTGTTCCCTTTGTTCTATATTTTTGTTTCAGTCTCCTATAGTATAACTTTTTTGTAGCAATTCTATTTACGGGCTCTAATGGAGTATCGAGTTCCAATCACAGGAACCACAGAATCATTGTCTCCGCTGCAGCCAAATTTATGAAACAAGATATCATCATGATACCAAACCGGGATAAACACAGTTAAAAATGAGAGTTAGATATAACCAGGGGCGGATCCAGAATTGAATTTTAAGGGTGTCATATATTAAAAAATAAATGCAGTGAGGGGTCACTGGAAGATTTCAAATTGGGATAAGGGGTATCAAAATATGCATCATAACCAGTTGAACTAGTGAATCTTTTAGTAAATGCATACAAAAACAAAAATTTATCTTATTTTAATGGTGTCAGGTGACAACCCAAACCACAAGATGGGTCAGTCCCTGGATATAACTGAAATTCCGTACTCTGACTCCCTGAGGCATGCGCCAATGAGTTCTTTGTAGGTTGGAAGCATAGATAAAGGAGAATCCACCCATTTTTATCCAACGATTCACTAAAACAGCACAACTATGTCACTAGTGCTCATGGAAAACAAGAGAAACATTCTTGTAAATTCGATAGTCCATTAACATAAGCAAGTCCAGGTGCGGACGTAGGTGCACCACTACGGGGTCACCAGTCACATATCCCCTGCTCTTTTTTTTTTTTGTTTTTTTTCATAAGTAACCTTAACTAATTTGATTAATTATGCTTAATTTAGTGAAGAAAAAGTAATAAATGCCCCCGGTTCAAGTTTGTTTTTATTTGTTTTAGTATTATGCCCCGAGTTGATTACACTTTTGGATCCGTCCCTGAGTCCGGTTATACTAGCATGCATAGCCTTTTGAACATTTAGAGAAATGAAATATCCCTCTGTACAAGGGTCATATCATATGCTCTCCACATCCGTGGGTGAGTTAAATGGAGCAAGATTATAAATTTGTTAAATCCGTTACTTATAGTCTGTTCTATTGACTGTGTCTTGGTAGAACATAGAGAATCAACAAGCAAATGAACAGTTTAATCATGAAACACGGTCGGCAATGATACAAGTAGCAGAGAGAATCTGAATTTCTCTATCCATTCTACTTTTTTTTAACTAAGCTATATATTGGACGTTATAGAGAGACGGGAGATTACCAGTCTACATCTAGATTGCCAATTCTAGAAACAAAGATTGACTTCCATATAAAATCCCTAGAATAAACTAAACCACTCGAGAAGTATGATATAAAAGCTAAAAGATGGTGGAAGCCCCTTGGTCCAATAGTCAAGGGTTTAAAGGCTTCTACACCAGGTCTAAGGTTCAATTTTCAGAGAATGCAGTTTAACCATATTAATGCATACAAGCTTCTAGGAGGTCCAGAGTTGCAGGTAACCACCAGCCGTCATGATCTCATGTGTTGCGGGAGAGCTATCCATCGTAGGTGTGGTACATGTAAAATCGTTCGTCGTAGATCGAGTGTTGCAGGGGAGAGCTGAACCATGGAGTCATTGTTCGTGGAGCTGTTCATCATAATCGTAGGTGCTGCAGGTAGTTGATTTCGTTTGATCAGAATATCCTTAGTGTTAGGATTAGATCAAATATCACTAATGATTGTAATAGTTTTCTAGACGATAAAAAAGCTAAAAGATGGGAATATAAGGAAATACTCAAGCCAGAAGTGTTGAAGGAATTGAAAATGGTACCCTAAACAATATTAGAGTCGTCCGGCGGCTCTTATAGCGCCGACGCCGGTCCTTCTCCTCCTCTCCTCTTCCTCTCTCTCTTTTTTTAGTTTGTTTGGTCTTGGTTTTGGAATTTAGAGCCGTGGTGGTCCAACGTCTGGGGCTTAACGTTTCGTCTTCGAGGTCCCTGTCTCCGGCCACTGATGAATGCTTCTGCGGTGGTTCTGGTCATGAACGTGGCGGAGCAACTCGCTGGCAAATCTCAGATCCGGGCTCTTGCTCCGTTGTATCCCTGCTCTCCTCTTCCGGCGAGTTATCTTCGTCGGCGAGCACCACTTCTCCTCCTCCCTCCGGTGGTCATCTCCGCTTGTACTGCTCTTGAAGTTTTTGTGGTCGAGATCCGGTTTCCATTGACGGGTTTCGTGGTGGTTATGGCGTTTGGGTCATGTGGTTGAGTCGAGCTGCTTCTGTGTTCTGGCTTATTTCTCTGGTAGGTGTTGCCGGTGTAGTCAGAGGCGGGTGTCTTGTGTTGATGATCTACAAATGGATGCTTTCGGTTTGGTGCTTGTACCAGTTGTGGTTAGGATTTGGAGATGGTCTCTTGTCTATGTTGGTTTCCACAGGTTATGTGTACGACCCTTATGTTGGTCGTCTGGTTTTGATCTCTGATGTCGGGAATTTTCTGCGATGGGTGACGCAACGGTTTTCGGGTGCGGTCTCCTTCTCTGGTGTTGGTTCCGCCGTTGGTCTCTCCTTCCGGCGTTGCTTTCAAAATCGGTGGTTCTTTTGCTTGCTTTGCATCCGTCTATATGATGACAGTATAATATATTATGGAGATCCTTTCTTTATTTGTGCTTTGCGTTTTAATAGGAAGTGCTATCAAGCCTACATATCTCTGGTTTGTAATTGGTATTCAAGCTTCTCCGACGGTAGTTCTAAAGAAACGATTCCGGAGAAAGTTGATCAAGACGACAGAAGAAGAAGTCTTATCTCACTTACGAGAATTCACGTGGATAAAGGTATTGGAAGTAAAATATTGGAAGGCCGCCTGGTAGTGTAGGATTGTGAACATTCTAATTTTACTTTGTCTCAAAAATCTTTATGTATGGCATTGCTATTGTGTCATGGTATCCTTGTCTTCACCTCTCTGCTGGTGGAGTGATTAATAGCTTATGATGATATTTCATACATCGTACTTCTTCTATAATGTAATTTGTAATCAAATCAGATAATATAAAACAGTGTTAAAACAATATTAGAGTGACAGCAAGTGGAGAGTGAGAGAAGTTTGACTTTCTTTATGGTTGATGAGATTGGGCATAATAGTAAACCACTCCTCCACCATTCTCTTCTTTCTTCTCTTGTGGTCCGATGCTGATCTTGTGCTCATCATCATCATCCTCTCTAGTCTTTGCTCCAAATGATGATGCCCAGCTTCTCTGATAAAGAGATTGAGCCTCGGGGAATCTGAACTTAGGGACTAGTGATGATGATGATGACCATGTCCCTGCTATTGACCCTGAAGAAAGAAATAAGAATTCTGATGCGTGACCTTAGGGATCAGTGTTCTTTGGAAAAGTATTTGCTATATTAGCTGTAGAGCATGCAAACAGAAAAAAACAGTGGAGAACGACGACGATGATGATGAATATGATGATAAAGAAGAATTAAGCATATAATTTGGTTGTGTTTGGTACATCAAGCGACACCATTTTTGGCTGGAGTTGCAGTAGCGGCGACTGACTTGCTGGTAGATATGGAATCCAAGCATGGCAAGCATGTGTGATCAAATTAGCAATAGTTTCATTGAGGAAAGTGTACATTTGTTTTCAAAATACAGGGAGAATGTTCCGGCGGAGAAGGTGGAGGAAGCACACAGAAAAGTGATGGTTGCATCCAGATGCAGGTGGTAGCCATTTCTTGGCCTCTAAGATCAATGAAGCTAAAGACGTGATGCTCGGCAAAAAAAAGAGCACCTCCGATGGAGGTTTTTAGCTCAGTTTCTTAAGTTAGAAATAATAAAATAATTGTGAGTCCTACATAAATAGTTTATATACGGATTCTAAAAATCTTTAGTTAAGAATCCGTCATGTAGCGCTGACATGGCGCTACCGGATTGGTCCTTTTTTTATTTTTATTTTCACCTGTTTAAAAAAAAAATTGTTTTAAAGAATCCCAAGTGGGTTTCACCATTGTATATGCTCTAAACGCAGTGGATCCCCTCAATATGTTTTCTTTGTTCGGTTTAACATATTGACCCATATGTTAAAGAACATTATAGTTTATATTTTAAAGAACATTAGCAATAATAGCCTATTGGTAACATATGGGTCAAAAATTGACAAAAAAACATGTGTCAAATTAACACAAAATATAAACTAGAAATCAGATTTGAGTTTTGCTTGGATAATAAAACTGACAGCAAAATCAAACACCAGCGAGCTTCTGCTTCTTCCAATTGTATGCAGCCTCAAGAATCTGGAGATTCGTCGTCTGCGTTTTTTCTAGGAACACATAATCAATGTATTCTACATACTCTGTCGAACCATCTTCTCTAGTGATCCGCCTTCTCCTCTTGAGCTGTCTCGGGAGCTTCGATTCAACGACACCAACAACCCCGAGCTCACCGAAGCTCCTCTCCATGTTCATCCAATCCTTCAAGAGTATATCACGTTCTTCTTTCATCTCCGGAGAAAACTCTTTGTAATATGTGTTAGCTCTATCGAAAATCACTCTGGCAAGATTGATACACTCTTTCTTGCATTCTACATCTTCTTCTTGCTCTGCAACAGAAGCTTCAAACTTTGCATAACTAATCCAGACCTTGTAATGCTTTGTACGGTCCAAGAGCCGCTCATATAAACCTCGCGTCCTCTCTAATTCCCCTTGTGATATCTCAAAATCAATGTATGCCTTCCATAGCAACGCAGGCATGTCGAGAGCAGGCTGAGATATTGCAAGTTCATAGATATCTCTAGCTCGTTCTATTTCACCAACAGACCTTTCCAACTCAGTATACTTGCTCCAACCATAGGAACTCTCAGGAGACCATTCAAGGTACTTCGAATATAGCTTTCTACATCTATCTATGTTTCCTAACGAAAGTTCCATCTCAATGTATTTCCTAAATATCTTACCTTTAGGAGCTTTTCCAATCGCATTACCTAATATCCGACGAGCACCAGTGAGATTCAATTGCCTGATCTCAAACTGTGCAGCAAGCAACCATATTTTGGCAAAAGAAAACTTTGTGTGTGGGATAAGCTCAAGGCATTTTCTGTATACAGCTCGTGTACGCTCCACATCTTCGTTTTCAATCTCTTCATACATGGCATAGTTAATCCATAGATAGATATATCTCTGCCAGTATCGTTTCTCCTCAGCTGGTGGAACATTAGTGATAGCCTTCTCATAGATTTCTCTGATCCTATCTTTGTCCCCAACACTCTCCTCTAACCTAACGTAATCAAACCACAAATCGTAGTTCAAAGGGTTCTTCCTCACTTCATCTTCATACTGAAACCTTCTCTTCACAACAATGACGTCTTCAATCCCTTCCTTATCCCCATACTGTTTCTCAAAAGCCACAAACTTCTTGTACAGTTTCTCAGCTCTTCCTTTAGGAATACGATCCAGAGCAAACTTGTAGATCAACCTAGCTCGTTCTATTTCCTTGCATTCTTCTTCGAATTCAGCAAAAGCCATGTAGAGCATCTCAGCTTCTTCATCATCATCAGCAAGCTTCTCTGTTGTGCGTTCGTATACATTCCTTGCACGCTCAATTTCACCTAATTTCATCTCGAACTTTGCATATTGGATGTAAGCAGAAGCTTTGGGATGACTAAGAACAAATCTTTCGTATATGGATCTTGCACGTTCGATTTCGTTATACCTAAGTTCGAAATTAATAAACGAAAGCCAACCTTGTTGATCCGGTGACCACTCCATCCACCGCTCGAATATCTGTCTAGCTCCGGCGATATTCCCAAGTGTTTCTTCCATGTGAATATACTTGTACCAAAGCTGATCTACGCGAGGGAGGATCGTAACGGCACGGTCCCAAACTTTTCTAGCATGATTGACGAACTTGTTCTTCATCTCGAACTCGGCGTACTTGACCCAGAGCGTATGGTTCCGGTTGTTTTCGCCTTCCAAGGCTCGTTCCCATACGCTCCGAGCATGATTGTAATCCTTCTGCGACTCTTCCCACTGCGCATACTTGACCCAAACTTGGATCTTCCAACTGGCGCCGCGGATCTGGTTCTCAAATTCTGTCCGGCGACGGATTCTGTACTCGGAGAGCTCCGTCGAATCGGTAATCTTCTGTGTAGGCGGCTGGGTCTCAGCCTCTTGCCTCTCTTGAGATTCTTTTAAAATCTGCTCGGCGGTGATTTGAACCGGTGCCGGAGTATTGTTCTTCACATGCGTCGGTCTTGGAAGCTTCACTTCCGTTTCATTCAGAGTCATGTACCCTAAGGTACGATCGAAATCTTTGCCGGAGGTCATGAATTCCCTTAGGTTTTTTTCTTTCTCGATTCTGATGATACTTTTAGGTTTTCGAAAAAAGGAATAATTTGCTTATGTATTTATAGGATTTGTTTTTTTGTCGGCGATTGTTTTCCATTAAAAAGCCCATTGGGCTAAACGGTGAATACATCCGAATAAATCTGACGCATGTATTTATACGATTAAATCTTAATAACTTATTTATACCGCTTGAGAGGTTTCTCTCTCCTCTACTCTCTCTCAAGTTAAAAACAGAGCGATCTCCATCTTCTCCGGCCACCGGCGTTCTGTCGGTTGTCCGGCTGTTAATATTTAGATTTTCGTCTTTTTTGTAGCTGCGGTCTCCACGCCGCCAATAAACTTCGACGGTTTGCTCTTCTCTACTTTTTCAGGTGATTTTGTTAGAGCTCCGTCGACTGCTCGGTTTCCGGGTACTCTCGGACTATTAGTCCGCTTCTGAAATCGATTTGTTCTCTACCCTTCTAATTGATTTTGAAGCGCCTGTCCGATTCCGTCTAGGAATCGTTTCCGATCTAAGTCCATGGTGTGTCTTTGCAATCAAGACCCGATGATTAGTTCTCTCCTCTCTTCTCTTAATCCGTGTGCTTTGGTCGGTTGGTTCGTAGCCCGATCGAGTTGAACGGGTCCGGCGGCGTATCTTCTCCCTGTGTATGAATCGGAATCTCGATTCAACAGATATGAAGCACTTGAAAGCGGTGGATGATGGGTGGTTTGAACCGGATTCCTTTCTATGTGGTGTTCTTGATGTTAGTTGGTAGGCTGATCAACCTGGAGCGACGGAAGTGCTGTAGCTGACCAGAAATCTTCGCCGGCGTTTTGCATGCTGCCTCTCTTCGCAGCTGGACGCGTGGCATCAAGGTGTGCACGTGGACTTCTTGTGGTGCTCAGTCTATGAGTGTCGGTTTAGTGTTTTGGGCTTTTAACAGCCCATTTTGCTTCGTTTTTAATTTTATTCTCCAGTTTGAAATCTTGTATCTGTACTCTAAGCCCATTGGGCCTCAAATCTATAAAGTGTTGCCGACTAAAAAAAAAATCTTAACAATTTTTTTCCTACTAGTGAATAATTGATTAAAACAAATGTTTACAACAAATCATCAAGCCACGAAGGCATAATTTGGAGATCAACGAAAGGAGTAAGTAAAGATTGAGCTTGAGAAGCTAAGATATGAGCTCTTTGATTGAATTGTCTACGAACAAAAGAGAAAGAGGAGTCTTCAAATCGGCTTGACCAATGTAGAATGTCAAGTAAAATATTGTGAATAGACAAGTCTTTGCGTTTCTGTTGGAGTGATTGAATAAGGTAGAGGCAATCTCCTTCAAAAGATCACCCTATCATAACCTTGTTCCCAAGTGTACGGGATATATTTTAGAAGGGCTTTGGCTTCCGCTTCAATTGCTGAGGAACATGTTGAAGAGGTTGTGCACCCCAGTGAAGAATCTGACTAGAGTCGTCTCTACAGAGCCAATCACCTTGGGATGAACCTGTTGAAATGTCAAAAACAGCATCAAAGTTACATTTATTGAAGCCCCTTGGAGGAGGTACCCAGGAGGAAGAGGACGCTTGATTCAAATCACAAGGAACTGGAGCAAATGGTGAAGGTGATATTTCCAGAGAAAGCTATTCATGTATTTCCGCAAGACAAACGTACATATCTTTCGTAGCGTTCGGACGTTTCTTATTGAAGATGAGAGCATTTCTTGATTTCCACATATGCCACAACATCTAGAAGGGTAGAAGTTGTTGTTCTGATGTGAGACCACGAGATTCATGGAAATGAAAGATGGATTCCAAATTAGAATCTAGTTGAGGAGACAGGTCTTCAAACCAAGCTTGAGGAGACAGTTGTGCAAGACGCCAAAAGGCAAAGGATACCGAGCACTCAAAGAAGAGATGGTTAAGAGATTCATCGTATTGGCAGTAACATTGACAAGTTGGATCAATCAGAACATTCCTTGACCGAATTCGAGTAGCAAAAGTGAGGGCCTGAGAAGAGAGACGCCACATGAAGTGTTTAAGTTTAGGAGGTATATTGAGTTTCCATAGTTTGCGCTTCAAAGCCAGACTCCCATGGGGCCGAGGAGCATTAGCAGTGACAGGGTCAATCGACATTCCCATAGAGTAACCCGAACGGACCGTATAATCTCCATAAAGGGTATAATGCCACACTGTTGAATCAAAACGAGGAATCTGAGCAAGATAAATAGATCTCACTAGTTGTTGATCTTCAGGAGTGAGGAACATGGTGAGGGCTTCATCATTCCAGTGACGGATATTGGTAGTGATCAAATCAGAAACTCTAAGATGGTTATTGGAAGGAGAACCCACAGCAGGACGTGGAGGAGACGAAGGAATCCAATTATCTTGATAAACTTTGATGTTATCACCGAGGCCTACTATACACCGAGATCCTGTTTTGATGATTTGAAGGCCATGTAAGGTCGATGCCCATCAATAAGATTTACCTAGTTGAGAAGTGAAAAATCTTGATAATCTTAACAATTTTCTAACTAGAAAAAAGGAAAAGAGTGGATTTTCCTTTTATCTCCAAAAAATATAATATAAGATTATAAGCTAATGGTATTTTTTTGTTAACGCTAATGATAAAATTAAAAAAAAACATTGTAAGACTCTTTTATTTTACTTTTAAATTTTCACTGGTGATTATTGTTTTTTTTTTTGTCAACAGAATGGATTCATGGGCCGAGTTATAATTTACAAACGGGCCAAGGCCCAATTCAAAAAGCAAACGGATCAACACAAGCGGATGAAGACGACACGCGAATTGCCACGCGTCAACGCCAGAGAGAAACCGGCATGCACCATTGTTTTTAACGCCCATTGTTGATTACTTAGTGACTGATTTAATTTTAATTCGTTGACAAAAAAAGATTTAATTTTATAATTGCTAAAAAAATCATAACTCTGGGTTATAATATGAGAGACCCGGTCATGACTTATCCATTACGTGAAAAATCCTTAAACTATTAATTTATACTTATTCATTTTAAAATAGGGATTTCTGCAATTTAACTCTTCAGCTGATCAACTTTTGCATTTCAACCCCTAACATGCTTTCTATTCCGGTCAACCCTCATACCTCAAGTCAAACCGCAATATAAATACTCCGTGTATTGATGATGTGTCACCGTCAATATTGTTAACAGAAACTTATACGATGTCGTATTGATTGTGCCCGAAAACAACAAGTTTTGTTGATAACTTGACGTTTTTTGCAGTTTAACAGCACGATGTTTCCAGTAAAAATTATCGTGTCTAAGTTCAGACGAAATTGGGAAATTAGGGTTCATTTCTCTTTGTAATTTTGGGGAAAAATAATCGAGCCTCGTCTTCTCCAATCTGTCCAGGTAAGGGTTTATCTCCGTTTTCAATTTCGTTTTCCAATTTGTTCCATGGTTTCTGTTAATCGAGCATTGATTTCGTTTCTAACAGTTTCGTTTATCAAATCGATTTTGCAGTTTCGTTTTTAAGCTGCAAATCGAATGCTCACAACGACGATTAGATGTCGTCTCCTGGGTAATTTCTTCACATTAAACAATGAATTTGAGTTGTCCTGAAGAAGTTTGCTTGGTTTCCGCCTGATATTCCTGAAAATAGAGAAGATATCGAAGACGACGAGGTGTTAAACAGAGCAAAATCCTATGGAGTTAAGGCTGGTGCTTTGACTTTGTTTGTTGTGCGTAAGGATGATCCATATTTGAATCATGGCGGTGAAATGCTTGGTGATATTTCGTTTGAAGATGAAGGTGACCATAACGAGGCTGTTGAGGAAGATGGTAGTGGGTCAGATAAGGATAGTGAAAGTGATGATAGTAATGAAGCGGGTCTAAACGAAGAGCTTGAGGTCGATAATGCGAATGACAATGAGTTAGTGAGAGAAGAGGATGGAGAAAGCAGTGACAGTGATGGTCCAAGTCATGAGGTTTTAGACGAGAGCAAGTACAAGAAGTTTGCACTTGGGCAGTCGTATGCAACACTCGAGACATTCAAGAGTGCAATAACCAAGTATGCTTTCAAGAAGAAGTACGATATTTCATTTTTCAAGTCTGATAGTAAGAGGCCAAGAAGAAGCTCCTACGCAGCCTGCACAACCTAATTACGATACCGGTCCTATACAACTACCCCGGGTAATTACAGAAACCAACTAAACTAGTCAATGTCTTGTTCTACTTTAATTAATAATACAACTTTGACTGCCAAATTAGGAGGGTTTTGGAGTCTTCACAAGTCCACATACATGTGACGATTACATATCTATCGGATCTCGTGTTGTGGATACAAGTGACAACACGATCTTACCAACGGATTTATATCGGGCTAAGGAACGCAAGAAGATGTCTACTCGTGGGAAAGGACGCACCAAGAAGTGATAAATGATGTTTTGTTGTGGTTTTAAGCATCGTCAGTAACTCTGTTTTCAGTGTACTTGTTTTGTGTTTTGGACGGAAGCTATTGTAAGATATTTTAAGTGTTTCAGACAACGGCTTTTGTAAGACATTCAAAGTGTGTTTTAGGATCAATCTTATTTGAACTTACGCTTATAAAAAACCCTTTCATACATGTGAAAATCGAAGGAGAAAATACCGCATACATCCTTTAAAGATCAAGACATAAAACATACGTAATCATACATAGAATAGCACATACCAAGTATTTTAGACCATTACATCACTTAACCCATATCATGAAAAGCACAAGCACAAGTGCAACAAACACCAACAGATTCATCGGATCAATGCCAAGGAACGATCTCTTCTTGGCTGACACAAGCTTCTCTAGCTTGGAAATCATGTCTTCATTCTCTTTCTGTAGATGCTTCAAAACATCAATCTCCTCATGAGCACTTTTAATGTCGCCAGAAACAGTCTGGGATTCACCAATAGTCAGGAAATCCATATTCAGAGACAAATCAGCTAAATCACTCTTAATAGCAACTAACTCCTCTTCCACAGCCTCGTCCCACCATTTCCATATGTGGCATTCTCCATCGTCGCGGCCAGAACATGTGAAGAACCTTCGTCCTCGGTCCAATTGTGAACGACAGGTATCGAGAATCGCATACGGCCACCATATCAAGTTGTGAGCATTCTCTTCTCTTCGACAGAAACCTTACCTACGGAATCAACAAGACTAGCACTAGAAATCGAGGGTTGGCTATAGCTATAACAGCCCATCTTTGTCAAAAAAAAGCGAACCAATTGATGTGTTAAGGTCTAATTTCTATCATTTCCCAAAACCCTAGATTACAACCGGATAAACAGAGGATATCAACAAAATCAGAATGCAAGTCATAATTGAAAGACAAATTTTAAACGAAACAAGAACTTACCTGCTTCACTCATAGGTAGCGATCGAAAGCTCAGCTCGGTTTCCAGAGAATAATTTTGGAAGAGATGAAAAGAATCATGATCCTCTTTTTAATTGTAAAAACAACACACATTTTTACACATCAATACGATATCGTATAAGTTTCTGTTAACAATATTGACGGTGACACGTCATCAATACACGGAGTGTTTATATTGCGGTTTGACTTGAGGTATGAAGGTTAACCGGAATAGAAAACATGTTAGGGGTTGAAATGCAAAAGTTGACCAGTTGAAGGGTTAAATTGCAGAAATCCCTTAAAAATATCCATGTCTTTATCTTCTTCGAATTTCATTTAATTTTATTTTTCCGTAAAAGAAAAAAAAAACAAAGAAGAAGAAAGAAAGAAGGAAACAAAAAGCGGGGTCATCATCCTTTCATGGTTGCCTCCTCTTCTTCTTCCCACTCCCACCATATCTGCTGAGCCTAAAAGCTCCCATGTTTCTCCATTTTCGTTTCCTTCAGATTCTCTCGTATTCTCGCTCAGCTTTCGCTTAATGCTCAGATTGATATCTGAATCGACTTTGCTACCCGTCTGATTCATTTTCTTCCCATCCGGAGAATCTTCTCGCTCGATATCGCGGTTTTAGGGTTTCTGTTTTCCTAGAGACTTCGGGTTTTATATAAGAACTTCGATTCGTCCGTTTTGTTTTAGGGATTCGATATTGTGCTGCGTTTGGTATCCCATTGTATGGTGCGGTGACACAGTGAAGCAATGGTGTCAGCGAATGATCCTATCGAGACTATATTCAATTCAATCCAAGTAGTGAAAGATGCTTTTCTCCCGATCGAGCTAGGGGTGAAAAAGGCCGCCAAAGACATCGAGAGTTGTTGGATAAGCAAAGAAAAGGATCTGGGTTTGGTTTTGAGATCATCTGGAAGAAACAAGAAGAAGCGGATTCTTGCTAGTCCCGTCTCAGACGACAATGTCAATAGTGTTCAGTGTGTGGTAAGTGAAGAGAGGAAGAAATGTTTGTCTGTCAAGATTCCTATGAAGTCACTCTTTGGGATGTTTTCACCGAATTTAGTGAGCGAGAAGCTAAGCCGTAGAAATGAAACGGTGAAGAAGAAAGACAAGTGTTTGGAGAAAGAGGATGATTCTTGTACAAATTGCTTCAAGTTTGCCATGACTTGGTCTTTGTTGGTCAGTGGATTTGTCCATGCTTTTCCCATTCCTTTTAAGATAGGCAAGAAGAGGATTCACAAAATGGGAGATGATGAGAACGGTCTATTGCATTCACGTAGGCAGAGCCTTAAATCAAAGGCTTCATTTTCGAATCTGAAAGAGATGAGGAACCAGTCAGCTAAATCTACAGAAAAGGAAGGGAACCCTTTTTCGATTGAATGTGCCATGGGTTTTGTTATTGAAATGTTGGCTCAGAATCTCCAGAAGCTGGACCTATTCATGCAGGACAGTTCACAGTCTGAAACTTGTTGTTCCAAGGAAGCTAGTCCAAATGACAGTCCGCTTATCTTTAACATATGGGATGCTAGAAAACTTGACGTCAATGGATTCCTCGGGAACTTGATGTTTGCCAGAGTTGGAGATGTGGCGTCAGGTATAGTTGGCATGACATCTCCCATAAGTGAAGATGGTGATGAAAGTAACGTCAGTACTGCTGGTAAGGAGGAAAGTGTAGTTGAGTCTCCACAGAGTCTGGCAAGTGGACTACTGAGTATACCATTGTCAAACGTAGAGCGCTTGAAATCAACACTGTCCACGATTTCATTGACAGAACTTATTGAGCTTTTACCCCAGTTAGGACGACCTTCAGGAGACCATCCGGACAAGAAAAAACTAATATCTGTTCAGGATTTTTTCAGATACACCGAGTCTGAAGGTATGAATCGTCCAATTTTTATTAGAACTTTTCTTGGCAACTTGGTAAGCATATAGAGCAGCGTGTTGACATTGCATATTTATCACTCATCTTGCCAAAGCTTGAAGTTGATTGTTGAAGGCAATTTACTTTATTGAAATCATTGAAAAGGAATACCTGTTACTGATATGCTAGAGCCTATAGACATACTACATCATGTCTTCACTTTTATTGCCTGCTCTAGTCATCATCCTAAACTAATGTTTCAACTGTTATAACTTAACTTATGTGTGTTGCAATTTCTCAATACTAGATTGTCTGCTAATATAAGGAACACATACGAACTGTACTACAACTATTCCATTTCCTCCAGTATAACTCTCTCTGGCTTCCAGGCAGGAGGTTCTTCGAAGAATTAGATAGAGATGGTGACGGTAAAGTAACTTTGGAAGATCTAGAAATTGCAATGAGGAGAAGAAAATTGCCCAGAAGATACGCCAAGGAATTTATGAGACGAGCGAGGAGTCATCTTTTCTCGAAATCGTTTGGTTGGAAGCAATTTTTGTCCTTGATGGAACAGAAAGAGCCAACCATCCTGCGTGCTTATACTTCTCTCTGTTTGACCAAGTCTGGTACTCTTCAGAAGAGTGAGATATTGGCATCTCTAAATAACGCAGGACTTCCTGCTAATGAAGAAAATGCTATAGCCATGATGAGGTTTTTGAAGGCTGATACCGAAGAGTCTATCTCATATGGACATTTCCGTAATTTCATGGTTTTGCTGCCATATGAGCGGTTACAGGATGATCCTCGGTAAGTATAATTCTTTGTTGTAGAACAAAATTGATGTTTTTATTTTGTAAGCTAAGAAGTCTGAGCAAAATGACAATTGGACCAGTAGAACTGTTTGGATTGAACGGGACAAGTTCTCTCTTAGTAGCTCTCATCTATTTCATGTTGACTTCCGTAAACACTTCAATCCTTTAATTTTTGTTGTCCTACAAATGATGATTGGTGCTATTTTTACTCGTATAGTAACATCTGGTTTGAAGCTGCGACTGTTGTTGCTGTTGCACCCCCTGTGGCCTTACCTGCTGGAGATGTTCTAAAATCTGCATTAGCGGGAGGACTTGCCTCTGCTCTCTCCACTTCCCTAATGCATCCGATTGACACAATCAAGGTGAGTCCTCTTGTTGCCTTTGCAGCTGAATATGTTTGATATCTACAATGTTTTCATATGTGAATAACTCGTCTTGTGGCGTACTGTTGGTTTGATGGATTCATTGTTCATTTTCGTTACCAGACACGTGTGCAAGCATCAACCTTGTCATTTCCTGAAGTAATAGCAAAGCTTCCAGAGATTGGTGTCCGGGGAGTATATAAAGGTTCTATTCCAGCAATTCTTGGACAATTTTCAAGGTCTTTTCAGCTGTTGCAAATCAATGATATTTTGATTTCTACTTGTTAATTTTCATTTCCAGTGTGGCTTAATCTCCTTCATTGTTGTAGCCATGGCCTGCGGACAGGAATATTCGAAGCAAGTAAGCTTGTGTTGATCAATTTTGCTCCTAATCTCCCAGAAATTCAGGTGATGGTCACACTGTACTCATTGTTTGGCTGGTTTTGTCAGGATTCCAATTTTATGCTTCAAGTTTATTTTTCCTTATGGGTTCATATAGATATTGCATTACTGAACAAGTTAGTATTAGTTTTCCTACTGACCTCAGCACTGCTTTTCTCCGCAATACTAAGCGAACCTTATACTAGATATATCCTGCAAAAATCCTATACCAAGGCTATGTCATTGCTATACGTAGCTTCTTTAATATTTTTTGTCACATGGGAGAACACTGTATGCTTACGATTAGGGGCATCTCCTTTCTCATAAAGTACTAGTAGTTATGTAAAATTTATGGCGATAATAATAAATACCTGCTGCTGTTGGGGTACGAGTTCTCCTAAATCGTAATTGCTTGATTTGTTAAAGTTGCATCATTTGCATTTGTGCATCCTGATCTTTGTGTTTTGCACTCAATGAGCAATGTTGGGCATTTGATGCAGGTTCAATCGATTGCATCATTCTGCAGCACGCTATTAGGCACGGCTGTGCGGATTCCATGTGAGGTGCTGAAGCAACGATTGCAGGCTGGCATGTTTAACAATGTAGGAGAAGCCATTGTAGGGACGTGGAAGCAAGACGGTCCAGGGGGGTTTTTCCGTGGGACAGGCGCAACTCTTTGCCGTGAAGTTCCACTGTATGTTGTTGGCATGGGATTATATGCAGAGTCCAAAAAGGTACCAAACCCTAGATGATCAAAAGGGTCATTTAAGACTGTAAAACCGAGATGATAAGATTGACTGGGGTTTGTGTGAGGTTTTTGTAGATGGTGGCGCAAGCACTTGGAAGAGAACTGGAGGCATGGGAGACAATAGCGGTTGGGGCAGTGTCAGGAGGTATAGCAGCAGTTGTAACAACGCCATTTGATGTGATGAAGACAAGAATGATGACTGCAACACCAGGGAGACCGATCTCAATGTCAATGGTTGTTATCTCGATTCTGCGTCACGAGGGACCGCTGGGTTTGTTCAAAGGAGCAATCCCGAGGTTCTTCTGGGTGGCTCCTCTTGGTGCCATGAACTTTGCTGGCTATGAACTAGCCAAGAAAGCTATGCAGAAGAATGAGGAAGTTGTGGTGGCTGATCAGCTTGGTCAGAAGTAGCTTTGCTAATGGGCTTTTTTTACTTTGCTTTGCTGCTACGAAGGTTTTTTTTTTTGGGGGGGGGGGGGGGGGGGGCAGCTTGAGCCGAGACTCCTGTTAAGGCTACTTTGCAAATTTTGACCCCAAAAAAGGTTCATTGTTTTGTTGTTCATCTATTCATATAAAAACTTTGGTTAAAAAAGGTTATTTTCTGCCCCCTGCTTTGACTGTTTGCGACGAGTTCATTCATGTATAATACTCAAAATGTTGCTCACTTGGGGGAAGAGAGAAAAAAAACCTAATCCGATGAAAGAAATCTCTCTTGGGACTGCCATTCAAATCCATCCTCGATTCAAAACCTTCCGAAAAAGTGGAGATCAATTCTGGAGTCGAGGAGTATGATGAATGTTCAAAAGAAGTATCAAGAGTGTTAACTCACGCGTATGATAGCTGCTAATGTGTACAGCTCATTAAGCTTATTTTAGCTGATAGTACAATGTGTATATATAGAAACTTTACTGTATAGTTTACACTTAATGAGAATTCATATACTTTCATAACAACTTGTTCTTTCTCTCAACGTATCTTCTTCCTCGATTAATCTTCAGTTGGTGAAAGTTTGTTATGGTATCAGAGCCAGACGATCATGAGTGCTTCGCGTTCTGAGATTCTCTTCGTTCATCTCATCTCGATTCTCATTCTTATCTCTCAGATTCTTTTGGATTTTCTTCGCTTTGTTCTTGTTCTTTCGGATTCTTGATTCTCTCGTCATCGTCTCAATTCGTCTTCAATCGACTTCGTTTCCGCGATTCTACTGCTGAACTCTATCTTGTTTGAAGAAATCTCAGCTCATTTCATCTTCATTCGTCTTCTATTGTCTTCGATATGGGATCCCAAGCAAATCCGCCTCCGCCGATTCAAACTCCCGATCACTATGAGAATCCGTACTATCTTCACAACACGGATCATGCTGGACTTCAACTCGTTACTGATCGACTCACATCCGGTGCTGATTTCCATTCCTGGCGTCGATCCGTCAGAATGGCTTTGAATGTCCGTAATAAACTCGGTTTTATCGACGGTACAATTCGTAAACCCCCTGATAATAGTAGAGATTCAGGATCTTGGTCTAGATGAAATGATATAGTTGCTACCTGGTTAATAAACTCTGTGTCTAAGAAGATTGGTGCAAGCTTGCTTTTCATGTCTACTGCTGAGGCTATTTGGGGTAATCTGATGACTCGTTTCAAGCAAGATGATGCACCCCGGGTTTATGAAATTGAACAACGTCTTAGTACTATACAGCAAGGATCTCTTGACATTAGTACATATTATACTGAGTTAGTCACATTGTGGGAAGAATACAAGAACTATATCGAAATTCATGTCTGTACTTGTGGCCGTTGTGAATGTAATGCTGCTTTGTTATGGGAACGTCTACAACAACGTGGAAGAGTTACCAAGTTCTTGATGGGGCTCAATGAGGTCTATGAACAGACACGACGTCACATTCTCATGTTAAAGCCAATTCCTACGATTGAAGAAGCTTATAATATGGTGGCTCAGGATGAAAGACAAAGGAGTGTTAAGCCAGTAATCAAAGCTGATAATGTTGTTTTTCAAACCACTGGGAATTATCCAGGGGAGTATTCAGAATCACAGGATACAATGGAGTATGCTGCTGCTTATAATACCTTTCGACCAAGAGGAAATAGGCCATTGTGTACTCATTGTGGACAATTGGGGCATACTGTCAACAAATGCTTCAAGCTTCATGGATATCCTCCTGGCTTCAAGTTTTCTAATCAGTCTTATCCTGGCAATGTTAACCCAAGACCATCTTTTACTCCTCGTGGTCCAGCTTCTTATACTCCTCGTCCATCTCTTCCTCCTGCTCATCAATCCACTCACAAGACAGTTGCAAATGTCTTCTCTGGTGTTTCCAATGTCAGTCATCTCCCACAACAGACAGCTCAGTCTTCTAACTTTGATATGGCTCAGTTTAGTCCAGCTCAAATCAACTCACTTCTTCAACATTTACAAGCTCATGTTCAAGGACCATAACCTGTAGCTTCTTGTTCGAATGCTTCCATTACAGAGAATGGTGTTATGGCCGTGCAATCTTCTTCTGGTACGGTTTCCAATCTTTCCACTAACCTTCGTTATGAACATCACACTTTCACTTTTCAACACCAATGCTTATCCACATTATATTCTTCACTACCATCTGGTTCTTGGATAATTGACAGTGGGGCTACGAGTCATGTGTGTTCTGATCTTTCACTTTTTCGAGACATTTATAATGCCTCTGATATAACAGTCTCATTGCCTAATGGAACCAGACTTCCTATCACTCACACTGGCACTATTCACCTATCCAACAGTCTGATCCTTCATGATGTATTGCATGTTCCATCATTTCATTTTAACCCCATTAGTGTTAGCTCATTGTTGCATCAAAATCAGTGCTCTGCTCACTTTTATCCTATGTCTTGTTTTCTTCAGGACCTTTCTCAGGGATTGATGATTGGGAAGGGTGATGTTTTCAATAACCTTTACATCCTAGATCTTCATGCTCTATCCCAGCCTTCTCTCCCTGATGCTTTTTGTGGATCCTTGACAGTTGATGGTAACCTTTGGCATCAACGCCTTGGCCATCCATCTACTGACAAGTTACGAGTCTTAGCTGATACTTTGTCATTACCAAAAACGAGTCTGTCTTCTTCTCATCATTGTAGTGTCTGTCCTTTAGCAAAACAAAAACGTTTGTCTTTTCCATTCAATAATAATATGGCATCTGCTTCTTTTGACTTGATTCATCTTGATATATGGGGCCCTTTCTCTATTGAATCTACTGAAGGTTTTCGTTACTTTCTCACCATAGTTTATGACTATAGCCGTGTTACTTGGGTTTATATGTTGAAAGCTAAAAGTGATGTGCATCTGATTTTTCCCCAGTTTTTGCAGCATATTAAAACTCAATATGGTGTTGTTGTTAAAGCTTTTCGGAGTGATAATGCACAGGAACTGCAGTTTACGGATTTAACTAAGAAATTAGGTATGATTCATTACTTCTCTTGTGCATACACGCCACATCAAAACTCGGTTGTAGAACGTAAGCATCAACACATCTTGAATGTTGCTAGGGCCTTACTTTTTCAGTCAAATGTTCCTTTGATATATTGGAGTGATTGTGTGTTAACTGCCATTTTCCTTATCAACAGAACTCCATCTCCTTTTCTCAATAACCTTAGTCCATTTGAAATGCTAACCAAGACCAAACCTGACTATTCTTTTCTTCGGAACTTTGGATGTCTATGCTATGTTAGTACTCATCAGAAAGATAGACATAAGTTTAGTCATCGTGCAAGGTCTTGTGTCTTCTTAGGTTATCCCTCTGGTTATAAAGGTTACAAAGTATTAGACTTGGATACCAATGCAATATCCATATCTCGAAATGTTGTTTTCCATGAGTCTATGTTTCCTTTCAAAACTGATCCATCTTGTCTTCCTGATTTTTTCTCTCATACAATTCTTCCAATGCCTGCTGCATACATTAGTGATCAGTTTGATTCTTCTGACATATTGCATCATTCCTTACCTTCATCATCCATTTCTTCTGATTCACATGCATCCACATCCACATCCACACCCATTATCACACCAAGTCTGGTTCCTGTGACAAATGAGATAGTTATCTCAGATGGTCCATCCGTTTCTCAACAGAGTGACAGACCAAAACGTCTGACTAAGCCACCCAATTACTTGTCCAATTACCATTGTGCTCTACTTCACACCCATTCTACTTTACCTACCAACCATACCACTCCATACCCTATCTCTTCCCTCCTTTCCTACCAAAAATTATCACCCCACTACTATGATTTCCTGTTGTCTTACTCTTTGGAAACCGAACCAAAGAATTTTCACCAAGCTATGGCTTCTGATCAATGGAAAGGAGCAATCAATGAGGAGCTACGGGCCATGGAAGTTAACAAGACTTGGTCTATTACATCCTTACCACCAGGCAAGAATATTGTCGGATGTAAGTGGGTTTTTACCATCAAATATAACTCTGATGGTACCATTGAGCGTTACAAAGCCCGCCTTGTAGCTAAAGGCTACACTCAACAAGAGGGAGTGGATTTCAATGAAACCTTTTCTCCTGTTATTAAGCTGACTAGTGTGAAACTTATGTTAAGTTTGGCAGCTTCACAAGGATGGGAGTTGAGCCAAATGGATGTTTCCAACGCTTTTCTTCACAGTGAGCTTACTGAGGAGATCTACATGAGTCTTCCACAGGGCTATACCCCAGGCAAATCTGAGCAACTACCACCTGATGCAGTGTGTCGCTTACACAAGAGCTTGTATGGCCTTAAACAGGCATCTCGCCAGTGGAATCAGACTTTTACAAACGTTTTGACAACTGCAGGATATACTCAATCCGAATCTGATGCCAGTCTCTACACTAAGTCCACACCTACTGCTTTCATTGCAGTCTTGGTTTATGTTGACGACATTGCCATTGCTAGCAACAACAAAGATGAACTTGCTTCTCTCAAACAACTTCTTGCCAATGCTTTTAAGATCAAAGATTTGGGTCCCATGCGATTCTTCCTTGGTCTTGAAGTTGCCCGTACTTCTAAAGGTATTTCTTTATGTCAACGGAAATACGCTTTAGACATTATTGAGGAAGCTGGTCTACTTGCTTGTAAGCCTGCTAGTATACCAATGGATCCGTATGCTCCACTCACAAAGGAGACTGGTACCCCTTTACCTTCTGCAACTCCGTATCGTGCTCTTGTTGGTCGTCTACTCTACTTGACCATTACTAGACCAGATATTACTTATGCCGTTCATAAGCTGAGTCAGTTTCTACAAGCACCTACGGATGTTCATCTCCATGCTGCGCATCGTATCTTGAAGTATCTAAAGGGGAATCCTGGCCAAGGGTTGTTCTACTCTGCTGACACAGATCTTTGCATCAATGCTTTTGCTGATGCTGATTGGGCTTCATGTTCTGACACACGTATATCCACGACTGGCTACTGCATCTATATTGGCACTTCTCTTGTGTGTTGGCGTTCACAGAAACAAAAAGTGGTCAGCCGTAGTAGTACCGAAGCAGAGTATCGTAGTATGGCGGATGTCACTCGAGAGATACTATGGTTACAACAACTTCTCAAAGACTTCAAGGTTCAAGTAACTGCAACAGGAAAGTTGTTTTGTGACAATAAATCCGCTATCTACATTGCTACAAACCCGGTGTTCCACGAGAGAACAAAGCATGTGGAGATTGATTGTCACATTGTACGCAATCAACTGAAGTGTGGTAATCTTAAGGCTTTTCATGTTGCAAGTGAGAACCAATTGGCTGATGTTCTCACTAAGCCTTTGCACCCTGGTCCCTTCAAGTCTATTTTAGGACGTATGTCATTGTCAAGCCTTTTCCATCCTTCACTACGTCCGGATTGAAGGCTTGCGGGGGTGTATCAAGAGTGTTAACTCACGCGTATGATAGCTGCTAATGTGTACAGCTCATTAAGCTTATTTTAGCTGATAGTACAATGTGTATATATAGAAACTTTATTGTATAGTTTACACTTAATGAGAATTCATATACTTTCATAACAACTTGTTCTTTCTCTCAACATATCTTCTTCCTCGATTAATCTTCAGTTGGTGAAAGTTTGTTAAGAAGCCGCAAATCCTGGCGGCGGCCGGAGACCGGAACCGGACCGGGCCGCGATTCAAAGGAGAGGATCAGATGAAAACCTTTTCTCAAGCTGGCCAAGATTTTTCTAGGGAATGAAGATGAAGCAAAGACTCGAAGGGTCGTTGAAACATAGTAAATCACTCCATAATTAACCATATGTTACACCTTTTTTTCATAAACTGAAAAAATGATGATTTATCATTCAGCGGCTATATGTCGCCAGGGCTGTCTATACAATGCGAGGGCCGTCTACACCCACCATCAGGGTCCGGTGCTCACTTGTACGCTCCTCTCCTGCGGTTGAAGAGGTGCGCTTCTTCAGGTTTTCCGGACCAAGTTTGTTAAACTGAGCCGTGTTACATGGCAATGATGGCATGCTGGACTGGTGTTCAGAGGCAGGTCCATGTGCTTGTGCAACCAAGAGCTTAGCAACACAAATGTGAGTGAGGTTTTTTAGTGTAAAAGATGTAAATAAGTAAAATTAGTGACTTGGGTTAATCACACGAAATAGCCATGGGCGTTCGGTTCTTCGGTTCGGTTTGGTTCGGTTCTTTCATTTTTCGGTTCTAGAGGTTTAGGATCCATTCGGTTATTTAGAAAATTCGGTTTGGTTTTGGTTCGGTTCTTTCGGTTTTCGGTTCGGTTCTTATACTAAATTTTGGAACCGGCTAATACCCGGAAAAATCGGTTCCGGTTCGGTTTCGGTTCGCTTCGGTTCTTTTGGGTAATTTGGTATAAAATTCGGGTAATTTTGGCAAAAAAATCTGTTAATTTAGGTAAAAATTCGGAGAGATGGGATAGTTCGGATAAAAAGCGGGTAATTTCGGGTATTTCAGTTAAAATATATTCGGGTTATTTCGGATAATTCGATTTTTCTTGGTAATATTCGGTTAATTTTGGTTATTCTATTACTTTAAATTTAAATATAACTATTATTTTTAGGTATAAAAATCATATTTCGGGTACCCATTCGGTTCTCGATTCGGTTCGGTTCTTTCGGTTATGAAAATTTAGGAACCATTCGGTTATTTACGAAATTTAGATCGGTTTCGGTTCGGTTCGGTTCTTCGGTTCTCAGTTTTTATGCCCGTGCCTAACATGAAACATGATTTTAAGAAGAATAATGGGGTCATCTTCCCCAAAGAGGACATACCACACATCGTCTTGAGTCAAATCCTATAATCAGTGTGGCTCAGTTTTCATGTCTTGTAAGCAATCTAATGAGAAACGTTTTCTTTGTATTCAAAGTTCCAGAAACTTAAAAATAAAAAATAAAAAAAGTTCCAGAAACTGTGTGTAACAAATTGGTTACTTATATGCAAGAATAATAAACATGTTTAAGTTAACCAACATTGCTCCTTTTCTGCTTCTCTATCCGAATTGCTATCATAAAGATTTTTGAACTTGCATTTCAAAATCTAGAAATATCTTTATTTTGGTTTATAAGAAAATTTTGAATGCTCATCGTAACATCTAATATGCAAAGATGTTTAATAATTGGAAAAGTATTAAGATGGATGACTTATGGTAAAGTGATTAGCCGTGACTGTAGAACTAGAGTGGACAGTGGGTCAGGGCCATAGACAATGGCAGTCCTGGACGTTACAATTCGATTAGAAAAACGAATTGGGTGTTTCTAGGCTAATGATCTGTCGCCAGTCTTGATTAATAAAGTGTATTTAGGCTGGATTACAACTTTTTGGAATGAAATGATGTGGATTACAATCATTCCATAAAAGTTTTACCATTTGTTTGGAATTATTTTTTTTTGGAATGGAATGGAATGTTCATTCCATCAATTCCACATGAAAATTTAAAAAAAAAAACATTTATCTACAATTTTGATGAAGAATGAATGGAATGAATTTATTCCATTTTTCTCTAGATTTCATTCATTTTATCTCATTCAGAATTATTTCAATAATTTCATTATAAATAATCCATTTACTGTATACTATTAAAAAGAATATTCGGGTGTACCGATAGCAGTAGATATGCTTACACGTGCAGGCATATTTTGATTCTTAAACTCGTCATCATCGGATCTTTATCACATAAGAAAGCAATCGAAGGGACAGAGAAGCTCCATCTCAATCTGTGGCGAAATCTCATTCTCTGGGTACACTCTCTCTTCCTCATCTTCTTTATGATCTTCCACACGTAAAATTTGGTTTAGCAACCTCTCCTGCGACTGTGAGTGTTTCCATCTAATTCTAATCGACGTCTTTGTTTCTAGATTCTTTGTTTTCGATCTCATGGGTTGAATCATTATGTATAATAGCTTTATCAAAGAGCAAAAAAACTGGAATTTGGGTTTATTTACAGGATTTGATAAGCTATCTCGATTGTAGAATCTGTACTAGGTAGTGGTGTGATCCAGTTTTATGTTTTCTTGGGTTTGATTTGAGAAATTGTACGACTGCAAACTTACAGGACGACGATAGTGTAAGTACTCATGGAGCGGCTAACATCTCCTCCTCGTCTGATGATAGTCTCGGATCTTGATCATACTATGGTAAAACCCACCATTTTAAGCCTAATCAACAAGGAAAGATTTTGTCTTGATTGATGTCTGTACCACGTTTTTCTTCAGGTTGATCATCATGATCCTGAGAACCTCTCTTTGCTGAGATTCAATTCATTGTGGGAACACGCTTATCGCCATGACTCTCTTCTTGTTTTCTCTACCGGAAGATCTCCGACACTGTACAAAGAACTAAGAAAAGAGAAACCTTTGTTGACCCCTGATATCACCATTATGTCTGTGGGGACCGAGATTACGTATGGTAACTCCATGGTTCCTGATCATGGTTGGGTTGATACCTTGAACAATAAATGGGACTTGGGAATTGTCAAAGAAGAGACTGGAAAGTTCTCTGAGTTAACTCTTCAGGTACTCACTGCAAATCTATATCTCGCAATCTACTCATCAATGGTACTAGGCGTGGGCGTTCAGTTCGGTTCTTTCGGTTTTCGGCTCTAGAGGTTTTCGGTTATTTAGAAATTTCCGGTTCGGTTTCGGTTCAGTTCTTTCGGATAATTTCAGCTATATTGGGTAAAAATTTGGGTAATTCGGATAAAATTAGGATAATTAAGGTAATTCGGATAAAAATTGGATACTTTCGGATATTTCGGTTAAAAAAATATTCGGGTTATTTCAGATAAATTCGATTTTTCGTATTAATATTCGGTTTATTTTGGTTTGTTTAGTTACTTTAAATCTAAATAAAATTAATATTTTAAGATATAAAAATCATATTTCGGTTAATTCGGGTATATTCGGTTTTCGGTTCGGTTATTTCGGTTATGAAAAATTAGGAACCATTCAAGTATTTAGGAAACTCGGATGGGTTTCGGTTCTTTTGGCTCGGTTCGGTTTTTTGATTCTCGTTTTTTATGCACATGCCCAAATGGTACAATGACTATTGATGTGTGCAGGCAGAAAGTGAGCAGAGGCCACACAAGGTTAGCTTTTATGTTGACAAGAGTAAGGCTCAGGAAGTGACCAAGGAGCTTTCACAGCGGTTGGAGAAACGTGGGGTAAAATTTTCTTTCATAACATTATAGAAACAAAACTGAAAATCTTTTAGATTGTTACTTAAGAAACTATGTGGTGATGGTTGTTTCAGTTGGATGTCAAAATAATCTACAGTGGAGGCATGGATTTGGATATCTTACCACAAGGTGCTGGAAAAGGACAAGCACTTGCATATCTTCTAAAGAAGCTCAAAACTGAAGGAAAACTCCCTGTTAATACTCTTGCTTGTGGAGACTCTGGGAACGATGCTGAACTCTTTAGCATTCCCGATGTTTATGGTGTCATGGTAAGCAATGCTCAGGAAGAGCTGTTGAAGTGGCATGCTGAAAATGCGAAAGACAATCCAAAGGTAATCCATGCAAAAGAGAGATGTGCAGGTGGGATTATACAAGCCATTGGTCACTTCAAGCTTGGTCCAAACCTTTCTCCAAGAGATGTCTCTGACTTCTTGGAATGTAAGGTTGAGAATGTGAACCCTGGTCATGAGGTGGTGAAGTTTTTCTTGTTTTATGAGAGATGGAGACGTGGTGAGGTTGAGAATTGTGAGGCGTACACTGCCAGCCTCAAAGCTTCATGTGTGAGTATGTTTACATAATGTATTGCAATGGGATAATGGTTAATGTATATGACTATATAAGTGCCTTTCAGCATCCTGGTGGTGTTTTTGTCCATCCATCTGGTGCTGAAAAGTCTCTGATAGATACCATTGATGAGCTTCGAAAGTATTATGGAGACAAACAAGGGAAGAAGTTTCGTGTTTGGGCAGATCAAGTCTTGGCAACAGAGACTACTCCTGGGACTTGGATAGTGAAGCTTGATAAATGGGAGCAGAGTGGTAAGGCCTGTATCATCTTTAACTCAAGATCCATGAGAACCTAACACCAGTTTCTCCTGCAGGTGATGAACGCAGAGGCTGCACAACCACTGTCAAATTCACCGCAAAGGTACGAGATTTGTGTAATAATAAGAGCAGTTCCTGTAGGTTTGTTGATTGTATATTTGTGGAATATGCAGGAAGGTGAAGGGTTGGTGTGGGAACATGTACAGCAAACTTGGTCGGAGGAATCAAAGTTGAAAGCTGATAGCAGCTGGATCATCTGAATCTCTCTATCCAGATTAAGACTTCTTTCTCTTATATTCACTCTGCCATAAATCATTGAAGCCAATAAAACATTGTCTAGATAAAACTTGGAAGTCAAAACTCATTTACATCTATTATATCTATCTCTCCAAGTTGACTCTGTTTTCTTTTTTTGGACCAGCAAATATAGACTATATGATCTTATCAACTTTGCAAAGACTACACAAAATGGGGATTATTGGTTACTGTATTTTAATAAATTTATAAATCCAACCACCAAAATTATATGTGATTAGATTAATAATTTTATTTTTATCAAAATCATCAGTTATTTATTTAAATTTTTTAAAATATTAGTTGTGATCTATTGATATATTCAATCATATGGATTTATTCATGTATTTAAATCCATAGTGAATTTTAGTGTAATTGAACAGATTTATATGTAAAAGATATAAAGAGATAAATCCAAAATAAAATTTACGGATTTGAAAATACTGTTAGATCTGTAAATCATTAAATTTTACAAAAAGTTGCAAATTCTATATGAATTTCCAAATCAAATAAATTAGTTGAACCAAGCATACTTTTTTTTGTCAAAGAAAACCAAGAATACTTGAGTAAGTTAATTAGTATTTGTGAGGTTTTAAACGGTAATATGGTTTCTGATTATTTTCCCACAAACAATAATATTTTTTGTCCACTAACAACACAAGACGTTTTGAGCATATTTTATGAATATTTGGAACTCATATAAATTATGTAGTTTAGAAAAAAAAAAAAAAAAAATATATATATATATATATATATATATATATATATATATATATATATAATGGAGTTTAGAGATTTGTTTATAAATAGGAAGAGATATGAAGATCAAAGTGTCCTCCTATTCCAACTTAAGAATGGTTTATATTCCTAATTGGATTTGGAACCATATGAATATATGATAATCCTTATAAAAGAAAAAGAAAAATTATTCACGTGATAGAGAGATATATAGCGAAAAGAAAAAAAGAAAACTCAGCGTGAGAGTTGTTTATACGAACACAAAATACAAATCAGAAGATCAGAAGTGTGATAAGAATCATTGATTCTAGAAGAAATAAATTAGTGCAAAGGGTTTCGGAAAGAATTTTCGGAAGCAAAAAAAAGATTCAATCTTACGTGCGCATAGATACCTTCAAACGCACGACACTTGACCTAGTACATAATATAAGGTATGTCACAATTTCAATCGCTTAACCTAGCCTTGTGGTAGTCCGGTGGTAGCCTAGTGATAGGAACTAATTTGAAATAAGGCAAAATCCGTCGATTCCCGGTTCGATTTTTGCTAAAATTAAATTGTTGTTGTTTGACCACATAAAAGTGAGGATCACAAGAAAATTTGGGATTGGATTAGTCGTCGGTATTTGAAGATTAGTTGAATTTGAGTCAAAATACCCCAAGTTAAAAGAAAAAAAAAAACTTTAGTTTCTAATCCATGTAATTAGAACTCGTATTTAGTTTTTTTTTTCTAATAAAAAATCTGTATATATCTCTTTACATATTAGTGTTAGAAAGTTCACCTACCATTGATTTTTCCAAACCGGTCTTCCACTTCCACGCCTTTATTATTTTGTTGTTTTTCAAGTTTCAACTCTCAATAATAAAAATAAAAAATACAATAAAACAGTTTTATTAGTTGGAAAAGAACACTGTTATTTAACGCCATCCATCGATCGTCTCAATATTTTTCTTCATCACAATGCTTCCTTTCCTCGAAACTCCGATCATGTCACTCTATCCTATAATTGCTTTACTCTCTCATCCATATTAACACAAATCAAAATCTCAGAAAAAGAAGAAGATGGAGAGCTCTATTGGATTCATGACAGTCTTTGCAGTCTCTGGAAGCGTGGTGCTCCTTGCGGCTCAGTTACACAAGCGTCTCTTCTCCGATTACATGCAGAATCTTGAACTTCAGTTTGGTACTAAAAATATTCTCTCCCATTATACTGATTTCATCCATGTCCGTTTTTTAGTTCCTTGTTCGAATTTGTTAAATATAATTATGTAGATATGAAGAATAAAGAGGAGAAGAAGAAAAAGAAAAAAGTAAGTTTTGCAGAAGATGTGATGGAGCCGTCAGGGAACAACAAAGAGTATCGCCGGACAAAGCAGAGATCAAAATCGGAGGATGGAGGAAGAAGAAGAAGTCCACAAAAGAGTCAACTTTTATAATAAGTCAACAGTCAACAATTTTAAAATATGGAGCAATATTTTAATAAACTATTTTTCTTCTTTTTCTTTTCTCTTATCTCGATTTATTTTATTTTTTCGTCTAAAATTTTGATTAAAGATAATAGGATACATTGTTGAAATAGAAAAGCTAACAAAAAATAGAATAATTTCTGAAAACTAAACTCAGAAAGGCAACTACACCAGCAGAAAATATGGATATTTCCTGAAACTAAACATTTAAGTACAATATACATAGATCAATGAGAAACAAACTCTAGCAAAAACCACCAAATTTGCAGAAAATAATTATTCCCTCCGTTTTAAATTACTTGACGTTTTAGACATTTTGTTCTGTTTCAAATTAGTTGACGTTTTTGATTTTCAATGTAAAATTTATTAAGTTTTTAAGTTTTATGACTATTTGTATCATTGGTTGAATTGTGTTTAGGTAGATAATTGGGTGAATTGCACTAACTATATCTTTTTATATTTTTCCTTGCAATCTTGTGTCTTTTCAAATCTTTGTTCAATTTTGTATCTTTTTCGTGGGTCCCGTCTGTCAAAAGACCATTTTGTCATTCACAAATAGAAAAAAAGAGAGAACATGAGCGTGTGTGGATGGGTTGATTCTATTTTATTATTATTTTTCTTTTATTTCCACTTCTTCTTTCTCTTTCTTACTTTTCTATTTTTTTCACCCCACATTTTTTGAACGAAGGATATGATGAATTGGATGTGGTTTCCGGACATATAGACCGCCAGAATGGAATTAGAACATGTCGACCTATCAGAATTCAAAAAAAAAAGAGATTCGGACGTAATACGAAAGTTGCGAATGGATAGTTGAGGCTAGTTGTCCATAAAATCCATCCATGTGGATACTACAATGATCATATCACATGCAAGACCACCTATTGTCCATCATAAACCATCTTGTTAAGCATTTGACCACCTATTGTCCATCATAAAACGTTTACCTATGCTAAGCATCATGTTAACAATTGTCCATCATAAGCGTTTCTCATGGTAATCATCTTGTTAAGCATCTTGTCCATCATATGTTAAACTATTTTGTTAAGCATGAGATGTGATCGTCCAACAACTCTTGATCACCTATTGTCCATCATAAACGTTTACCCATGGTAAGCACCTTGTTAACTATTGTCGATCATAAGCGTTCCATGTGGATACTACAATGATCATATCACATGCAAGACCACCTATTGTCTATCATAAACCATCTTGTTAAGCATTTGACCACCTATTGTCCATCATAAAATGTTTACCTATGATAAGCATCATGTTAACGATTGTCCATCATAAGCGTTTTTCATGGTAATCATCTTGTTAAGCATCTTGTCCATCATATGTTAAACTATCTTGTTAAACATGAGATGTAATCGTCCAACAACTCTTGATCACCTATTGTCCATCATAAACGTTTACCCATTGTAAGCATCTTGTTAAATATTGTTGATCATAAGTGTTTCATGTGGATACTACAATGATCATATCACATGCAAGACCACCTATTGTCCATCATAAACCATCTTGTTAAGCATTTGACCACATATTGTCCATCATAAAACGTTTACCTATGATAAGCATCATGTTAACAATTGTCCATCATAAGCGTTTCTCATGGTAATCATCTTGTTAGTGTCCACGAATAATCGACTCAACGTACTTTTGTGATGTGGATACTACAATGATTATATCACATGCAAGACCGCCCATTGTCCATCGTAAACCATCTTGTTAAGCATTTGACCACCTATTGTGATCGTCCAACAACTCTTGATCACCTATTGTCCATCATAAAACGTTTACCCATGATAAACATCTTGTTAATGGATAGTGGTCTACACCTACTCTATGTCCACAAATTCACAATCATGTGAACTCTTAACCAACTTTTGTCCATTAGATCCGCACTTTGTGTCCATCATATGTTAAACCATCTTGTTAAGCATGAGATGTGATCGTCCAACATACTTTGTGTCCATAAATAATCATATGTTAAATCATCTTGTTAAGCATCTTGTCCATCATCATTCATGTTAAACTCATCTTGTTGAGTATCTTGTCCACGAATAATCATATGTTAAACGTTTACACATGGTAAACATATTTTTGGATTCATCATTCATGTGATCGTCCAACATCATATGTTAAATCATCATGTTAAACATCTTGTCCATAGTAAGTATACACGTGGATGGATGTTGTGGACATATACTCTAAACTATCCATTCGCAACTTTCTTATTAAGTCCGATTTTTTTTTTTTTTTGAATTCCGATAGATCGTCTCGTTCTAATACCATTCCGACAATCTACAAGTCCGAAAACCTCACCCAATTCATCCTATCTACAATTAAAAAAACTTGGGGTAAAAAATAATACATAAAGTAAGAAAGAGAGTGTAAGAGAAAAGAAAAGAATTAAAAAGAAAATGAAATTTGGATGGATAGTAGATAGATTTATGGATAGTTTATGTAATTAACTATCTATCACAAGAAGACAAAATGTAAGGTTAGAATGGTCTTTAACCGGCGATAAAAGACAAAAAAAGATACAAAAATGCAATTGGATTTTGAAAAATATAACTTTGCTATTACTTTTCAAAAAAGATACACAAGGTGCAATTAATCCTAGATAATTAATGATGTTTTTGTTTAGAAAAAAAAAAAATATTTTCTTAATTTGTGTGCTTGAACCTAAACAATAATAATAAAAACGGAGGGAGTAACTATAAGCGAGATTTATGAAAGTTGTCTACAGTCTACCAAACAATAACATCCACGACTTGGAAATCCACATACACACATTCTCAAACCCAAATCTAAAAAACAAGACTTCACATCCAACAAGAAAAAATCGCAATTAAATCTACTAAAACTTTTTTGGATAGGTACGGCGTAATTTATTACGTCTCATAAATGACGTAATTCATACGCTTGAGAAGATGTGATGGAGCCCTCAGGGAACAACGAAGAGTATAGCCGGACAAATCAGAGATCAAAATCAAAGGATGAAGGAAGAAGAAAAAGCCAGCCCACAAAAGAGTCAAGTTTTATAATAAGTCAACAGTCAACAATTTTAAAATATGAAGCAATATTTTAATAAAATACTAGATTTTGATCCGCACTTAGAAAATGCGGATTTATTCTTTACAAATTTTACTTTTTATTCATTTTGTTAATAGTAGTTTAGATTTTTAATTATGTAATCTAATTTTGATTATAATTGTTTAACCATCATTATAAACAGTGAGTTAGCAATTTAGTTTTTTTTTTAAAATGAAATATGTGTTATTTGGAGGAGATATATCGTAAGGATTAAGAGATTAAAATAACGATTTCGCATTATATGTTTTAATCTGTGTTGTATCGTAAGATCAAGGAGGAAATATATATATGAAAACGACTATTGTGAAAGTTATGTGGTATAGGTTTAATTGTTATTATATTTATCTAAAATATTATTTTATGTTGACCAAAAAAAATATTATTTTATAAAACACATGTTGTAGTCATATATATATAATTTGCAACTTTGATGGAACAACCCGTTAAAAACTTCATTCAAACATAAAGCATAATTTGACGTTTCAAATATTTGAATAATATAAATATGAAATTATTTTAATATTTTTATTAAGTTTAAAATATATCAACTGAAATTATTTACTATATGTATACATATATATGTATATATATTTTAAACTCATGCGAAATTTTTTTTTGAAAATTTATAATCGAGATTGGCTAATTAATTTTTCAACCCGTTTAATTATTTAAATATTTTTCAGTTTGATGGAAAAACCTGCTAAAAAGTACAATCGTAAAAACATCAATCGTAATATGTATATATATATATATATATATATACTTGAAACAAAATAAAAAGATATTAAAATATATTATAAATATATTTTGAATTAAATCATAAATTAGAGAATATTAATTTATATATAATAGTAGATGTATAAATTATTAATTATATTTATCAATTAATTTGTTTTGATTTTAATTAATTAGGAAAGTGGGACCCATTATATTTAGGTTGTTTGGCTACATGTTTAATAATTGTCTTGTTTGGAAACATGGATTGTAGAGGTAATGTTTTATTCCCTAATTATCTTTAATGAAATTTAATTAATTCATTAATATGCAATGGCATAAATTGTAATAAACACATGAACTAAAGGTTAGTTTTCTTTTGACTCTAATTTTTTAATAGTATTGATTTTCCTTCTTTTTTCGTATCTCGATTTATATATTTTGTTTAATTTGATAAATATTAACTACACACCGCTATTCCCAAAATTAGGAGCTAAACCGGACCACCACATACCTATCCCATGTTGTTATTTATGTCAATGGACGCAGAAGATGTTGTTAGCGTTCTCATTCGTATCAACTAACTACCCGTATTTCTTAGGACCACCCCAAAATATAAGAATATAAGATTAACGTATTAATAAGAACCAGACAAAAAAATTCAAGATTAACGTATTAATTAGGACCAGCCAAAAATTCAAGAGTAGGATCACTTATGCTTTTCACAAAACAAATGGGCTTTCAGGCTGATTACAGGCTTTTTACAAGCCAATAATATAACGCTTAGTGGTGTGGCTTGGGTTTTAAGAGATGAATTAGGGGAGGTTGTGTTGCATAGCAGACGCGCTTTCTTTGATATCTCCTCGCGTTTCCAGCTCCAAGTAAAAGCTCTTCTTTGGGCAGTCCAAGACATGGTGTCCCTTAAGCGGAATAAGGTGGTCTTTGGTATTGAAGCTCATGAGCTGGTTAACTCCGTTCTAAGGCCAGACGCTTGGCCCTCCTTCAGTTTCTACTCATCTGAAGCTCTTTGTTCTCTCTCGCGTATCTCCGAGTTCGGTATCCAAACTGAGCATGTTTCATCAAATAGAGGCGCTTCTCTCATTGCGCAATCTGTAACCCTTGATGGCCGCTTCAGGTCGTATGTAGCGGCTGGCCATCCCTTTTGGCTCGCGGGGTTCTTTGCAGGTGAGAGACTTTTGGCCTCTTCTTGATGGCTCTTTGGTTTTTTGGTTCATGTTTTGCCAAGTTAAGTCCCATTAAGGTCTTGATGTATCTTCCTTGGCTTAAGCTTTTTGTAAAACTCTCTTTTTGGCTATGACCTCGTTATAGGTCGATTATATAACAAGTATTGACAAAAAAAAAAACCTATTATAATTCAGTGGTTAATCAAATGATTAATTAATATTTTTACACTGGTCTAGAATTCGATTATCATATAACTAGTATTCTGGCCCGTGCAAACGCACGGGCATTGGATTTCGGTTAAATTAATTCAGTTAACATTTTAAAGTATGACTAACGAAGACAACATTGCAATGTAATATTCGATTAAAAGGGTACTTTGAAGAAGTGTTAAAGAGTCATATTTTGTGATTATATTTAACGAAACAGATAACCATAAAAGATGGCATAAAAGAATCAAATTAACATTCAATCAACAAATAAAAAAATGGGAATGTCGTACTAAAAAAATTGATTCATTATCGTTTTAAGTTTGGAAATGCAAGAATAGTATGAATTAAAAAACATATTCTAATCATCCAAAAAATATTTTAAAAATAAATGTTTTAGTTCTATACATTTCTGGCACTTAATATGAACTCTATATCCACGTACAAAAGCATTCTATTATACATCTAATATTCGACTATTCTCATAGCACAAAAAAATAAGATATTATATGTTAATTAATAGTAACGTACGACATGAACTATAGTTTACTTTTCCAAATAATAATGTTTGGAAAAGTCTTCCTTTATACAACACAATTTTATGGAACTAAAAAATAATTTCACTATTCTGTGATATGTTTTTTTTTTAAATAGAAATCTTTAGTTACAAAGTATTACTCTGTGTTCATTCTCTTTCCGTTGACACTCATGTCTTCCATACTATTTCCATTGCTTCGTTTATTCAGCTCTAAAATTTTATATGGGCCTAGACCAATACAAAAATATAGTGTGAAAATTTTATATTGAAGAGAATACTCATTTTAAAAGTAAAAAAATAGGAGAATACATTGAAGAGAATTTCACCTCTACTATAAAGTTTTTTTATTTATTTACTTTTAATATAGAGAGATACATTGTCCAGAAATACTGATTTATCAATAAATATTGTAAAATATAATCGAATATAATTTTGTATATTTGTTGCATATTCTGTTTTGTCATGCTTTGATCAACAATGCCCGTATCAAACAAATTAAAGGGTTGTGTAGTATATGTGTTTATGCGTTTTTGACTATGATTAATTAATTATTATTAATAATAGTGAATATATTTCTTCAAAGATAGAACCATATACTTACTATTTGAAATATGATGAAATTTAAAATATTTTTCCATGACATAAACAAACGAACTTCTAATTTTTTTTTCTCATTTGCATTGCTTTTTATATATCTTTTTGTCTTCTAATCACACAATTAATAACTAAAATTATTTTGCTTATGAATGATCTCGATAGCTAAGACAGTTTCCCCAATATAAAACCTTTCTCATCCTCAGTAAGTGTCTTTCCTCATAAGTAACGTCATCGTATCTCCACCAGGTATATTATACTACATAATAAGATACAAATACTCTTCATCTTGTAATGAACAATACAACTTAACAATGCAATTGCTGTCAACCTCTGCAAGCAAATTTCTCTCTGCTTTCACATGTCATACCTGAAAAAGCTAAACAGATTTCTTGAGCTTTTCATTGATAGAAAAAATGAAGATATATCAAAGAAGGCGTGGAGGTCATATCTGGCCTCTACGAATCATCTCAGATTTCTTTAGCTTTTTCATTGCGCAGACATGGCATGTTCCCTTCACCCTGTATATCCTAACATGCATCAAGAGAGAAACAAAATCATAAGAGAACCAAATAATTAATTAAGACGCAAAATGTAAAATTTCATGCACTATCACCAACAGGTTGAGCTCAGTGTATGATCCAACCTGGAAAATTAGAAAACAATCAAAACGTTTAAAGTAAGATTAATGTTACCTCTCCAAAAGCGCCCTTTCCTATCAATGTCAATGGCTCGAAGTCATCAGTTCCCATTTTATGTCTCTCACGTCGCATGTATACAGGTTTCTTCTTCTTTAAATCCTTAAGCAATTTTTTTTTGCTCTTCCTCAGAGACTTCTGCAGCAGCCAACATATTTTCCAGCATGTTACGTCTGCAGCGAATGCAAGTTCACGTATAAAGAGCGAAAGATATGAATAAAAGATCTCATTTAAGTAGTAGCAGAAATTATCTCATATACCACATTATGCTCTGATCTTGACATATCGGACACATAAATCTCTTATAAAGATAACATACTAAAAGAATTTTGTGAATTCGTATCGTCAACAGCACATATGTAATTATGTATGCCAGAAACTTGTAAAAGGGTCACGAAATTGGATGCTTATGAACAAAAATTTCATTAAATATCATTTGAAAATGTGTAATAAAATTTACCGCTCCTGTCTTTCCTGCTAACTCTGCACTTGTTTTTTTGTAATGATTACTGTTTCGTAGCTGCATCCAACCACAACGATTATGTTGGAAGTGTCAAATTTAGAGTAAACTGGCTGAGGTAATCAGAAACTTAGATACACAAACCATAGAAACTGCAGATTGCAGTTGTATGCTACAACGGGAAGCCAGATTCATCTAAGAAAACAATGCATCTAAATTCGTTTGCAGAAACACGTAAATGCTTACAAAGCAGAAGTCTTTTGTCACTAAGAGTCTATTATGGTTATAGTCTCATCCATGTCAACGTGACTTATCACTTTTAAGATAGACCTCATCTTTACTAAAAGCATATAATATATATGAGATGGATGTGTGAAGCATAAAACGAAACTAAAAGACATGGCTCTAGAGCTTACCAGCATTGTACCTATGCCCTCTATCACGTTTGAACCAGATAGTAGGTATGGATCCCTTTATAAGATCTTTTTGAACCTGCTAACTGAAAAGAGGGATTAGAAAGACAGAAGAGCTAATGATTTAGCTACTCAATACGGGTACATCATAGTATCATACAATTACGCGTGAGCCAGTTCTTTCTTCCTCGTCAATCTTCAATGAATTTGCAACAAACATGACACCATCTGCAGGTACCTGCAGCATTTGTTATGGTGTTAGAAAACTGAAGTGTGAAGCTCAGTTAAAAAAGAATCCAGACAATATGATTAATATTAAGTGTTATGCTTACCTGACCACCATTCTTGAGGGGGTACAATATAGACAACATCGTTTAAGAAAAGTATAATGTACAAAGTCCTAAATCTAAAAAGGAGAAACGTTGAAGAGAAATTACTCCTACCTCTGTTACTATATATGGGTACATGAGTATATATAAAACACTAATCGGTTGATAGAAAACTTGGAGGAAAATTGTAACTGAATAATATTAAATCTATTCGCAAACCTTGAGCTGGTTTTGTACAGATACATGAGAATGGAGGTCATACTTTTTCCCTTCTTCGCAGTTGAGAACTTGGAGTCCTTCTCCATGATCTGCACATTCCAGAATCATCTTAAGCATAGTAAATGAATCACTCGGAAAAGTGCCATAGTTCATCATGTTGAATAACTCGAAAAGTTGATACTCTTTTGACAGTAATTCAATATATAACAAATGCATCTATATGTATGATCAAAGAATTTCAAAGAAAACGAAAGCGTAAACTGCTATTGATCATTGAAAGTCTCAAAAACCTGCTGGAATAAAGGTGTAATCTGCTATCCTTTTCTCAATGGTCTTAATGATTTTCCTCCTTCCTCTCCTAAGGAAAGTTCCTGAGCTTTTTCGTGCCCTGAATGTGTATATTAATCATCAAAACAATAGACAATGTTTGCCAAAAGTTAGTTTACATACGACATGAAGTATCTATCATCCATGGAGAAAGGAGAGTAAACCTGCTATCGTTGCTCTTCCTGGTTTGGCAAGACTGCTTAAATATTCACATTCTTCCTGCGACTGGTCAAATCAACAATATATTTATAAATCAAGATTCTTTTTTTTTGGTTCAAACCTGCGTCAATTCAGAACTAACAGACACTAAGCTTCGGTTAATGGAAATAAATATTTAAATTGAAAACACTAACCAAGAATTTGGGCCGTTCGTCGAGTGCGAGTCCGGTCACGGCGGTGATAACCATCGGGAGATGGCGGTTCTCCTAGATGGTGTGGTCTCTGCCAGATGCGGTTTCTCCCTTGGCCGGATCGAAGATTAGTGGTTGTAAGTCGGTGGTGGAAACCGTGTGTCGGTGATGCAGTACCTGTGATTGGGGAAAGAGGATTGAGAATCGGTTACTTTCAATGGTAATCGGCGAAGTGGCCGTGGAGACAAAAACGAATTGATTCGCTACAGTGAGTTTAAAGATGAAAGCTAGTACGAAGCCGATAAATCTGAAGTGGCTTACCTCTCAATCTCGCCTGAGATCTGAATTCCAGAAGATTGAGGCCGAAATATTCAAAGCGTTTTTGTTATCGACAGATTCAAAGCGTTTTTGTTAATCGATTATCAATGGAGAAGGATCTCTAAGATGGTCATGGCTAGACGGTTTTGAGAGAAAGGGAGAGAGAGTTTCCAGAGAAAGCGTGAGAAATGAAAAAAAAAATTAGAAGAATAGACACCAATTTTTTTGCACAATAGTCATTCAAAAGATATGCCACGTCAGCACAATATGATGATCTGATTGGAGGAGAGCAGATTTTTTCTCTCACATGACATCTGATTTATATTAATTAGATATGATTTCTAAAAATTAATAAAAACAAAGCTTTTTATTTGTTCATCGTTTTTTCTTAAATTTTTGTTTGTTGTTGACCAAAAAGTATTTAATATTTTATATTATGAGGTTTATGGTTCAATTTCAGGATGATATGATTCCTATAAGATTAATGAAAATAAGTTTAGAGAAAAAATCTCCAATATGGTATAAGTAAAATAGTCTATCATAATGTGACACGTAAATGTTGACGACCATGGATCTTTGTAGAATGGGTAGAATTATCCGGTTCTATTTTACTCTGAGCCTCTTCCCAATGTCAGTTTGTTCCTTTTGCCTTAGCTTCTGAAACTCTAGCAGCTTTTGAACGTCTAAAGGCAGCTTTGTTGACGAGGTTTTATCGTCTTCAATTTTATTTGGATTCGGAAGTCCTCATCAACACCTTGTTTTTAGGGTCGGATATTAGAGATCTTGTATCACTTTTCTAATCTCTTTCGTTTATTTACATTTCTCGTATTTAAAACATTTCTGCATATCATTTGGCAAACACGAGTGGATCGAGCTACAAGAGTTCCTCCTCAGGCGCCGCTTTGTCTTCTCCCCCACCATCGTCGATTCTGGGTTGGGCGATATATAAAGCCTCATTTCAGAAGAATTCAAAGGAAAACATCAAAGTCAACCATAATAAATCTGCCCCTCTCCCTGATTATTGGTTTAAAGGAGAGGATGTGAATATTGCAGGTTAGTGATATGTTTGGTTCCGAGAAAATAAGAAGTTTTTTTTTATTTATACATTTCTATTTCACCTCTGTGTTGCATACTCTTCTTTAAACATGCTGAAACTGGAAGGATTTATCAATTGATTAAAACATGTGAAGTCCATCTTCTAAAAAAGAAAATAAACAAAATAAGACTTCGAAAAAACTTGTCAAAAAGACGGAAAATTAAAACTTGGAAAAAATGCCCATAACTTAAAAGGAAAATAAGGAGGACCATTCTCACAATCTTTACCAATTTCCCATCGAACTCATGTAGGAAAAGGTAATAAGCAGAAGCATGGTTACAGATAAACCGATGTAACAAGTGTGATTTTTTCTAACAAGAAACTGATGTTTTACTCACCATTCTGACATGAAACTGGTGCTTTACTGGCCTCCTAAATGGACCCAGTCTGTGAGATTACCGTAGATCGATAGCATACCATAAATATACAATTTTCATTGATTGATACGAAATATGTTAAAAGAATAATATGTATATACTGCTTGTAAAAAGTGAACTAAAGAGATCAATTTGTCATAGTAGTTTATATGTTCCTCTTGAAAAAACGGTTACTATCTTAACATTATGGTGTTGTTTTTATTAGATTTTTGAAATAGGAAACCATAATTTTTTTTAAAATTATAATGCAAGTGATTAGACAAAAAAAAAATAACAAATACAAGATACTCAGATACATTAAATACAACTCTCTTGAATTTTTGTAAACTAACTATCTCATTTTTCAAAACCCAAAAAATAAACATAGTGCTCATCTTTTATTGCTATTTTACAGTAGTGTTCTTAAATCCAATGAAAAACTAAGAGTTGAATGTCATTTTAGAAAATAAAAAATATGGAACCGGTTCATCAAAAACAGAATCAAAACTTCAATATAATTGTTAAACTTTTGTATGAACATTCATCAATATTTTTTTTACACAGAAAAAAGTTCGTAAAATGTAAAGATTTTTAGCCAAATTTATAGTTCAAATATTTATTTGCAACTCTACATTTGATTACAAAATATATCCATTATCTTATATCAACATTATTGAAAACACATAAATAAAACACAATTTGCACTTAATATTAAAGAAACTAATTGGTAAAGATCTCAAATAAATCTCAATAAGTGATTTTGAGAATTGAACTATGCACTAAAGTGATCTCGATAAATCTCAATAAGTGACCAGCAAGGAAATCTGACACTAAAGTAACACATTTCTAATAGTTATGGACTCACATTTAAAGTAACACATCACATATTTTATGAAAATGTTGGGTCACAAATATAATAAATGAATCTTGTATAAATGTTTGGTTTGATTTCTCTATATCAAACCAGCTTTTTCTTGTAATCTGGTAAAGGGGAATATTTTGCAAATATGCAAATCAAACAAACTACACAACTGATGTATGTAATTAGATCTATTTTGTCTTTTTCAATGTTAGAGGAATGATGGTTACTAGTTTTCGAGGATTGATGATATTTAATCTTTCTTTTTCTTTTTAGTGTCACTCCAGAGATATAATGTTAATTTAAGTTCTAACACTTACATTATTAGCTTTATACCAAATTTATCTAAATTACATTTATTAATCATTAATATATGGAAAATAATCTATACGTGTCACATGCATTCTTTTTTTTTAAGTTATATTCTATTGGACACTAGTTTTATATAATAATTATTATATGTTAGAATATGTTTCTCTTTTTCTCTAACCTATCTAAGTTTATTACAACCAAATGTTGAATCTCACTGATCATAGTGTAATGTACTATATTCAAAAATATAAAAACAAAAATATATTGTAACAAGAAAGATAACACAAACAAAATGTGTGTATCACCGACTATACAATGTTCTTTCGAGCAACCGATTTAGATATTCAAGTAAAGATGTTTCATGGGTTTTTTCATGTTGTTGTGCATATCGCATCCCAAAACATATATATATATATATATAATACATATCTAACGATGGAGCTACAAACATTTTTTAAAGTCATATAATATATTATTTTAGTATAAAATAAAATAATATATGAAATTATAGCAAAAATATAAAAATATGAATTAGCAGGGGCTTTATAAAAAATTGAACACAAATTAATGGGGTCAAATTAATTTTTGATCAAATATTAAACAAATTTACATTAAAATAGTTAAATTATCAAATTTATAGAGTCACGTGAAGCCGGAAGATTTGAGTGTCTCAATCGGCAATCAAAAGCAATCTCTTTCAGTGGGATCTCAAGCTCAAGGTTATCACTGTAGTTTTGCTTCATTTTGGCATTTGGTTTTCAGCCTTCTTTGTTTCTTTCTTTTCACTATCCATGTTAAGAATACCTAGAAAGCAAACATTTCACGACATTTGTTTGTCAATTTGAGTAAAATGGTGAATTCATTGATTAACCGCTAACCGTTCCAAGTATATAAATCAGACTTTGAGCGAATGTGACAATCTAAGCATTTAGTGTAAGCATGTTTTGGCTATTTCAGACGAGAATGATTCTTTTGACACCCATATTTGCTAGTGCATTCTATTGGATCTCTCTGTAATTTTCATTTCATTCGGTTTATACTTACAGATGAAATGTTCTTTGGATTGTAACTAATATGGTTATTTTGACTATTCTAGACTCTATTGCGGCACAAACCTCACCCAATGTTTCATCTTTTTTATTTGTTCCCTCAACAAGCATTCAAAAGAAACCAGATGTTCCAACCAAGAAGCTACTAGTGTTTCATCACGATTTGATTATAATGACCATGATCTTGATGGAGACACATAAACAGAAGATAATGGAGATCCTACTGATGTGAAGCGTGCTAAGAGGTATGATGCATATGTTGTCGACAACAGAATTCTAAGAGCTGATATCAAAATTTTGAGAACAGTTGTAATGCATGTATTCTTCTTGTGACTCCATGGGCGTTAAAAATTTGACAACACCCAAGATTATGATCCTAATAATTAATGGGACTAAAAACATTGTAGTTAAAGATTTGACAACACCCAAGATTATGATCCTAGTAATTAATGGAACTAAAAACATTGTAAAGTTAGTACATCAGATAAAATATCTGTATTGGATGTGATTGGTAACAAAAACAAAAGGTTAAAGACAAAAAGAGAGAGAGAGAGAGAGGAAAAGGATACAAATGGATTTTTTTTTTAATTTTTTTTAAAACAATCTTCCTTAATAAAACTTAGAAAACTGAGTTCTATACAAGGGAATTTAAAAGATAGTACAAATCCAATTTGGCTAATAAGTCTGCATCAACATTTCTCAAACGGGAATAAAAAGAAAGGGAGATAGACTCAAAAGAAGCATTTAGACATGAATATCATAGAGTAGTCATTTGAACTCCTCAACATTGCCACCTGAGAAGATGAAGGAAGTAAACGATTTTAAATATGGAAACCAGTTCCTTCGTTTGATTCCCAATGAAGTTGTATCATGAACTTACAATTTTAATCATGAGTGTTTCCGCAGCTAAAGAAAACGAAACTGATAGACAGTTTGAAGATTGTTGAGATCCGGTGAGATTTGTGACATTTTTAATCATCCATTCCATTCATTTCACAGCTAATGCAAACAAAAAGATTCTATTATTCTAAAAATTTGCAAATATATATATATATATATATATAAAAATTGTGTATACTACTTTTCAGTTGAATAGAGCTTACAAACATTTCCTTTTTATTTCTAATTTGTAAAATTAAGCATACTCCATCTAAAAAATTATTCTACATCCCTTTGTCACAAGGATGATTTCGTAAAAAAAAAACAAGAGAGAAACAATGTCTATTTATATAAAAAGCAGGTAGTCAGAAAATAAATGTCATGACAGTTTAATTTGTAAGAATCAAATCAATGATAATACAGTTCCAAATTTCCAATCAATGATAATACAAATTTCAAGATACCAAAATTTATCAATAATGTCATTCTATAAGATCTTCAAGATAACTTTAATGGCCCATCTACCCGAAAAGTTTATGTACACAATGCATTTTTCAATTATTGTCTAATAAATGTTCTTTTCTCCAATATAAAAATCCTTAAAATCATTTGACTTTGTGTTTTGGAATATTAAAATCTCCATCTTCTTTCATGGCCGACAAAAAAAAAAATCTCCATCTTTTTTCTTTTCACTTCTATAGTTTTTAATAAAACAAAAACATAAGTATATGTCATTTTTTTGTCAACTAAGTATATATGTCATCAACATGTGTTATTTTCCCCTTTTCAGTACATATATTGGCACTTAATAAAACCCAAAAGTAAAAATGATATAAAATAAAAATAGAAATGTTAAAAGTGAATTCCTTCATGTCACGAGTTAGGAACTCCTTGGCCAAAATTTAATTACCAGAATACAAATTTTTAAAATGAATCCGAAAGTTGTTTCCTCTTTTATTTTTATTGTCAATTGAATATAATTGTTCTCTTTATATATAATATTGGTGTGGGACTGAGAACGGAGCTTCGAATCAAAGGAGAAAGCCAACAACCAAGATAGTGTCGGTTCGAAGGCGACGGAAAATCTAACGGCAGGCTAAACGTCGCCGTTCAGATTATATCAATCATACATTAAGACTTTTCACGCGCTATTCCACCGCACGTACGGGGAACCAAAGCCCTACTCTTTGTTTACGTTTCAATGAGCCCCCTATCTTTATATCAGTATCACAAAAGTTCTCCATATTCTCATTTGATCAAGTAGATCCACTACCTGGAAGATCCTATTTCATAATCACGACATAGTTTTGTAGTAAATCTCAAGCATATGCATTATAAACATTATTTATGTTGTATACATTGGTCTGGACTCTGAAGTTTTATAAACAAAGATATTTATAATAAAAATTACACAATGTTAGATCAAAAGCTTAGATCGATCAGTCCATTTCAAGGAAAGACATCTTACCTTCATTCACTGATTTTGTTTTACGATATGTAATAAAAGAAATTGTTCATGCTATATATGACTAATACTTCTAGAAAGTTGTTTAAGTGTAAATATTTTCTTCCAAAATTTAGCCCGTAGCTCAAAGTGAATTATGACATGTACAGTCGAACTTCATAAACCCATTCAGACAGTAATGCTAATTTATTCGGTCATTAATTACATGTTTACAGAATGCTAATTGGTGCATGGAAAAACAATTGTCCAAAAAATATACACTTAGTTTTTCCGTAATCTATTAGTATAAAGTCTCACACAGTGACAGCCGGACTGTAGAATATTATAAATTTATATCACTGGATATCATAATATTAATTCATGACATATTTGTTACGTTCTCTGAGCGAGGACAAAACATAAATATGTTGCTACATGACGACTTTTTAAAATTAAAATTTTGATCAACGTTTTTGTGTCTCAACTGTTGTAAAAAAAAACAATCTCAAGAACCTACCAAAAACATTCGCCACGAACCATATAAAAAATAATATCAATGAAGTTTAATTAGTATCATATTATAAAACTGGAGGTACAAATCAAATATAAAGGCTACAACATACGTTGCCCAATAGTTAAAACGTAATCGATAACGCACCCGGTTATCAGTTTAATTGTATAAATCAATAGTGAACTGACAACTAATTATTGGATTTACAATTGTTTGTCTTACGTTTTTGATTTGCAAGCCAAACAATCGTTTTCTAATACATGTTTAAATAAGATATTGGAAAGTTTTTACTTGAAGTGAAGTTCAGATAATGGACCGAGTGAGAAACCGACACGAAAGCTCCAAGACAGAGACAACACAATGTTGAGTTGTTGAACAGAAGCAAGTTGAAGCCTCTGTCTGAAGGAGAGACTTCAAGTTTGGCATAGTGGCACGTGTAGACAAACTTTTTTACCACCAAATATAAATAAAATAAAAAAGCAAAAAACTCAACCACCTAAAAAAAAAATTAAAGAAAAGAAAGAAGAAACTTCACATCAGCATCAGAATCTCTCTCCTCTCTCTCTCTCTCGCTCCTTCTACACAAGCAAAAACTCCAACCCCTTCTTCTTTCATCACACTTTGCCGACACTTTCTTCATCTCTTTCTCTCCACCGCCATGGATTCCACCTATAGCTTCTCAAAGCTCGTTCTCCTCCTCTTAGCAACCTCCATTGCCACAGCATTACCCGATAATAAACCCGGGTCGGGTCAAATAAACTCCAATTCAGTCTTAGTAGCTCTCCTCGACTCTCACTACACAGAGCTAGCCGAGCTAGTAGAGAAAGCTCTCCTCCTCCAAACCCTAGAAGAAGCAGTTGGTCGACACAACATCACAATCTTCGCACCACGGAACGACGCCTTGGAACGAAACATCGACCCACAATTCAAATCTTTCTTGCTCGAACCAAGAAACCTCAAATCATTACAATCTCTCTTGATGTTCCACATTCTCCCTCGTCGAATCTCTTCTCCTCAATGGCCTTCTCTCTCTCATCACCATCGTACTCTCTCCAACGACTATGTCCACCTCACCGTCGACATTCGATTAAAAGTCGACTCTGCTGAGATCGTCCGTCCCGATGACGTCATTAGACCTGACGGAATCATCCATGGAATCGAGCGTCTCCTTATCCCTCGCTCTGTTCAAGAAGATTTCAACCGCCGCCGTAGTCTCCGATCAATCTCCGCTGTTTTACCGGAAGGAGCTCCCGAGGTTGACCCAAGAACCAACCGTCTCAAGAAACCAGCTCCTCCCGTACCCGCCGGGGCCCCTCCGGTTCTCCCAATCTACGACGCTATGTCACCAGGTCCTTCTCTCGCTCCCGCTCCAGCTCCCGGACCCGGTGGTCCACGTGGCCACTTCAACGGCGAGGCTCAGGTCAAAGATTTCATCCACACTCTCTTGCATTACGGTGGTTACAACGAGATGGCTGATATTCTCGTCAATCTAACTTCCTTAGCCACCGAGATGGGTCGACTTGTCTCGGAAGGCTACGTTTTAACCGTCTTGGCTCCTAACGACGAAGCTATGGCTAAGCTCACGACAGATCAGTTGAGCGAGCCAGGTGCTCCTGAGCAGATTGTTTATTACCATATCATACCGGAGTATCAAACGGAGGAGAGTATGTACAACGCTGTACGGAGATTCGGGAAAGTGAAGTACGATTCACTCAGATTCCCACACAAAGTGTTGGCTCAAGAAGCTGATGGCTCTGTTAAATTCGGACACGGTGAAGGCTCAGCTTATTTGTTCGACCCTGATATCTACACAGACGGTCGGATTTCGGTTCAGGGTATCGATGGAGTCTTGTTTCCGGTGGAGGAAACCCCGGCGACTGAGATAAAACCCGCTGCTCCGGTCGTTAAGAAAGTTGCTAAATCGAGAAGAGGTAAAAAAAACTTTCACTTTATTACTTTTTTGACAGTTGGATTTAGATTCTGATTGTTCGGTCCATACGTATCTGACTCTGACGTCTAAACCAGAATTTCATTATTTTTTTGTGTCATAGATTGTTTAAAATCTTGTTCTAAAACTTTTTAGTAGAATGAAACATTAGTTAAATAGTTAAGCAGCCATGAGTTTGGTCGGTAAATGAGAGTAGAAGTTAGTAAACATGTGGGATTTGGAATAAAGCAGAGACGTGTAAGAGAATGGAGACAAAACTCTCTTAACAAATTTTGTATTTTAATCCCAAATATTAGCTTATTTTTATTTATAACCCACCGACGAATAATCATTAAATTAAGGAAAAATGTTTTATTTTTTGTTCTTTATAAAAGACCAGCTGTGAGACACAATTGGTCGTTAGCGACAGCTTGTTTTTATTTTTACTAAACCCCAAACCAAACCCTTTTGTCCATCGGTATCTTGGTTTTTTTTTCTTAAACAATTTTGAGTTTGTTTTCTAATCATATATCATTGCACTCAATCATTTACAAAGTTAGTGATGATTTAATGATAATCTATGCAGGTAAATTGATGGAGGTAGCTTGTAATATGATGGGGTTACGGTTTATCCCGTGTCAATGATTTTATTACTCGTTATCAATAAAACCAGAGCTTCCAAATTCTTGATTGTAAACATCTGGACAAAAAAAAGAAAAGAAAGAAAGAATTGAATGTGTAAATGATGTGATTTTTGGTTCGTTGCGGTTTGTATTTGTAATTTTTATATTAAAAATCTATATATATGAATACGTGGTTAGGTTGGTTTTTCATGAAGTTTGTGTATCTGGGGTGCGTGAAAAAGGTGGTAGGAGTTAGAGAAATCAATGTAATACTACAAATTACTATACAACTTTATGGAATAATAAAGGAATGATCAATTTGTGTGCCTATTTATTACATTCTCTTCTTTCAATTGATATATTATTGCTATCATTTTGTATTATACTACCACTATAAAATCTGTCAAATAATTTAATGTGTGGTTTGACATAGTTACAAACTTACAATGTACATAATGGAATACATTAATCAACAAATCTCTAAAATAATGTATAGTATATATTCACTCACCGGGTCCTAAAGTCAGCGCCTTCGTGTTATTGTTTATGCAATACCAAATATATTTATTTATGTCGTCATCAAAAACAAGTTTATAAAAGAAGAATGAAGTATTCATGTACTGTATGTATACGGTATTTAATTTTTGGACAGCTTAGGACAGGAATCTTTAATGTTACTATTTAAGACGGTGAAGATATTAGGAAGAAGTGGGGACTGGCCACGAGGGCAGGTGAGCTGTGTGGGTGTCTTTTGTCAGCATGTAATAAAACTCTGATCCTCATTAGTCTTTAGCAAATTAGTATCACTAACTTCTTCTAATTTATGAACTCCAAATTCACAAACTTTGTAGTAGGCGAGAGTTATAAAGTGTTTTAATATGTACATAATAATGCAATATTAAGTACATATATACGATTCGTTTAAGTTTAAGTTCAAACAAAGCCCAAACAAATTTGTACCATAATCTCGTATCCGACCACAAACATCTCGAGCAAATTTCCTTAACATGTTCAGCTGTAAATAAAGACCCCACCAGCCTCCTTTTGATTGATAACATTTGCCCAACTTCCCACTTTTTTACTCTGCAAATTCACACATATTTCATCCTCACAATATATAAGTTACATTTTTTTGAATTCAACAAACATCAGAGACCAGATCTTAAGAAACAATCTGATGCTTAATTTCCAAAAAAGAAGAAAAAAAACTGAAGAAATGGATAGCAACTTTCAAAGTAGACGCAATGCAACAACTCTATTCACACTAATGCTTTTGAAAAAAAAAGAAGAAACATAGATAAGAGATTGATGCCAAATGCCAAATGCTCTCTTTGCTTTGATCAGCCTCCCACTGCAACTTCACTTGTCATGATCTCAGCCTTCACTTGGATGTTGTTTGATTCCGGTTTCTTCTCTTCCGGGTTAGCAGGCCCGGAAGAAGCCTTCTCTTCCTCTCCTCTTTTCTCTGCTTCTTCTCTCTTCTCTTCAGGTTTAGCAGACACAGAAGAAGCCTTCTGGTCCTCTCTTCTTTTCTCTGCTTCTTCTTTCTTCCTTTCTTTGCCCTTCCCTGACTTCTCTTGAGTTTCAGGCTTTGGCTGCGGCTTTGTTATAGGTTTCTTCAAGGTAGATGATGAAGATGATGATGAGTCTTTTGGTTTTGTTGCATCACCGCTACTCTTTCTGCGTCCTAGCTTTGGAGATTTAGGACGAGTAGTTGGTATCTACAACATTTTCAAGGACCACATATCAGATACATACAACTATAATTTAGGACAAGAATGATCACATAGGAAGAACAAAGAAGCAAACCTTCTTCAATTCAACCTTAGGTGGGGGCTCTTTGTAGAAACTAGGCATGGGACCAGCCTTAAACGTCAAGCTCTTCCTCAACCTTTTGATCTCTTCTTCCTGACTCTCCTAAACAGAATACCAATACGAGTTTTCATCCATTATAAAAGATGTCAAACCAATAAGAATTTGCATCCATTATAAAAGATGTCTTAAGTTAACCTTTGTCTTCGCCTGCAAAGTGGTCTTCTCCACTTCCTTAGCATGGATCTTCTCTTCTAGTTTCATATAGAACTGAAAGGTAAACCCAAAAAAAGGAGACACAAGTTAAGAGGAACCTTAAAACGTGAAATGAAAAGGTTGTAAGCATAGACCCACCTCCTTTCGTTTTTCAGCACGTTCCTCCAACCTGAATGAAAATCCAGATGCAGAACCAACGCTGCTTCTCCGCCCACGAGGTGTAGAAGTTCTAGTAAACAACCAAACATTATAAAGAGAGATGCATATGTCATTACCAAACAGAGAAATAGTAAGAACAAAAGACATACGAAGTGGTAGTTGAACGGGTATCGTCATCTTCTTTGCTTGCCATTTCAGCTTTCATCGGTTTAGATACTTTATCTAGCACCCTGTAAAACCACAGGTGCATTCGCTTTCACTTCTTCAAAACTACAGAAACATATATGCCGAAACAAAGTAAAGAAAGAGGACTTACACAGTGGTGATTGATGGGGCATCCTCATTGCCCTTGTCTGCCATTTCATCTTTAGTGGACTTAGAACCTTCACCTACCACCAATCTGCAATTGCTGCCGGAGAACAGTTTAGCTGACTATTAAGAACAGTTACAGTATTCTGAAATAAGAAAACATTTTGACTCACTTGGAAGTAGGGCCTGAAGCTGCATCCTCAGATTTGGGTTTCACAGGCTGACACAGCACAGAAGAGATTAATAAGTTGAGAACAGGAAAGCTTTAAACAACTAACAAAGACACCAAGACAGGATACTTTTTTTGAACAGAACATAGTAGTTACCATTGTTTGCTTTTTGATGGGAGCAGATACTAAACTGTTGCGCTTGGTTGAAGATGGAGTTGCCTTTGGCTTAGATCCACTTGCCACTACAGGTTTAGGACTAGCCTTTGGTGTTGCATCAATGCTCTTTCTAGAAACATCAGCATGAGCTCCTCTAGTTGGAAATGAAGAGCTCTGAGAAAGGAATCTCGGGCTCCGGGAAAAGGTCCCTGACTTTTTCTTCACAGCTTTATTAGCTGTTTTACTCTTCACTGAAGTACCTGGCTCAGGGAGCTCTGCTTCCTGCAGAGAATGACAACAGAAGATTGATGTTAGACTAACAAAAACACTGTGCAACAACATGAGTCTTGTAAGAAAAATTCTACCTTTACCGGAACAGTTTCATTGACTTTATCAGTTTTCTCGGTAGATAAGTCAAGAGTCTCAACATCAACATTCTCGGCAACAACAGCCCCATCCTCAACCGGTTTCTCGGAAGCCATTCAGGCAAAAGCAAATGTATATATATCCCACAAAGATGATGAAAGAGAACTGAGCTCAGATCCAAATTCCAACTAAAGACGGATCTTTCTCTCTTAAGGAGCCACCCATTGTTCCATCTGATCCTAAGAACTAAACATTGGAACATAGCAATGCTACTGTCAACAATCATTTACAGTTTTTTAAGCATTAAATCATAAAAATCATCTGCTAACTCTCTGTTTAGATAAAGACTAACCTTTGATAACATCAATTCAATCAAATCCGAAATTCAAATTCAAAGGCTAGAGATTTAACAAAAAGAAAACATGTTCCTAGATAAGGACAAACTAAAAACAAAACCCACGAGTCGAAATTGAAATCTAAATCTGAAACAAGAACGCAAACATCCCCCAACAAAACCATGACGAATCAATCACACAAGTTCTAAGACAGAAGTGAAAACACACTGAATGAATAAAAGTAAAAGTCCAGATATACCTCGTTGGTGGATTGAGAAAGGTATATGCTTTTCAACCAAAAGCTTCGTATGGTTGAAAGACACTGGCGACAAAGAAAGAGAGAAGAAAGAGAGAGTCTTGTATCTGTGTGAGAAGGAGCAAAGGATAGAGAGAGATGGCTTTTTCAACGTCAAAGGAGAGAAATGTAGACAAAACGATGACAAATGACGGAAATGCCCTTAGTCTTTTGTTAGGTCTTTGACCTTTTTAAGACTGATAGAATACTAATTAAATTAAAAATTATTATAAAACAGCTAATTTGTAGGAGTAGTTTTTATACAATGGGGCTGCTTGGCTTTAAACTTTGAAAACTTTAAAACACATACAAGTTCTCAAAGTTTTTTAATTGTCAAGCTTGCTTATACTTTATTTTTATTTATAAAGTCTTTAAAGCATAATTTTTGCTTTTTGCCATGTTTTTTAAAAATCTCGTATGTGAGACTTTTCCACTACAAATACTAAAAAAAAAATTTCTTTTTTTTTTCCAACATTATTCAAATCACTTTGTAGATTTATATATTATTTATTATTAACAAAATTTAATTAAATTTTTTTTTGTTCTTTTGATATTCATTTCATTTATATGTTTTAAACATAATTTTATTTTTTATTTCTAGAATTTTTCAATATGTTTTGTGTTGATTATTTATATTATTATAAAATATTTTTATTATTTTCTTTATGTTATTTATTGAATAAATGCAACACAAAAAATATTATTTAAAAAAAATACTTATAAATATTAAAATAAAATTGACAGTTATTACAACTTTTATTACCAAATAAGTTTTATCAAAAAATATTAACAGCTACAGTTTTCACAGCTAAAATTTTTAAAAGTAAAAGTCCATATCCAAAATCTAAAGTAACAGCTCTTGCCAAGCAGTCCTGATATCAAATATTTCACTAGGACCGGGCGTTTGTAACTAATCCAAACAATCCGGAAAGCTCGATTATGATCCGACTCAATTCTAGAAAAAATCATTTTAACAAGATTTAAATATAAGTATTTTGAATATCAAATAATATCCGAATTAAATTGAAACTCGAACATGTATCTAAAATAATCTGAACGTTTGTGTAGTTTTTTTTAAAAAATATTTTTAGGTAATTTGGATAGTTTATTATTGAAATTTCTGATAACTTAAATATTTTTGAATATTTTAAGTAATTTGTGTAGAGTATTTACGAGATTTTTGCTAATTTGAATATTTTTAATTAATTTTAAATATTTTGAAATAATTTTTTTTAATAATTTTGGATATTCGAATAAATAAAAACAAGCGAACTAAATCCGAATAAATATCCGAAGTCCAATTTCATAATAGTTAGGTCTTCAATACATGTTTCAATTAACAACATTAGCAAAGAAAGGTCAATAAAATGGTCAAAGGATGGGGAAAGGGTAGAATGGTCAATAGACATTAGACGAAACAAATGATTGAGATTAGACAAAGCACAGTGTTGTAGAACGTGGGGAGAAGAAGAGGGAGGGTCTCCGTTACAGCGAACCATTACTATTAAGCCCCACGACATACCCGCCGCGTGCGGACCCCACTCTTCCGTCCGTTATCGCCGACGTGTCACGACCATTTCACATGATTGGTTTTCATGGTTGGGTCCCATCCAGCCCCGCCTGAGCTGTCTCGACGAGTTCTTATTACCAAAAAGGACTGTTCCACGTAGGTAGTGAACTGTGATTTCCACCGTCAGATCTTGTGGGACCCGTCTTTCGAAGATCTTGTTTGCCAACAAAGGGGTTCCACAATGTTTTGACGTTTTGTTAATTTTTCTCTCCTCATTTTGCTTTGTTGAGCTTAAATACTAAAAACTTTTAAAATACCGAGCACAGATGTAATCATGTAAGTGATGATTTAAAAACCGGACAAGACCGTCTGGTCAGACCAGTTGAATCAGGAACCGATGACCTATCCAATTTAGGTTTTATGAAAAATCAAAATATATAGTGAAAACTTTATAATCTCAACTAATGACGATGGAATCATAATATTTTATTAATTCATAAGTTATTAATTTATAAAAAGATAAGTTGAGTGAAAACGTAATTTAAAACTGAATAAATTTATTAATTAATTGGATTATTAATTTATAAAATATTAATTTATAAAATCTATTGTACATTAACCCCAAAAATTCATAAAACTCAGCATAAAACCAAATATCGGCTAGTTTGAATCAATTAAAAACTCAGTTTAAATCATTATTTGTAACCAAATTAAAGTTTCTTTATTTTTTTGGCATCCTTAAAGTTTCCTTATTTACTACTTACACTTGTGAGCTTGTTTGATATGTTTGATACTTTCATCTAATAGTTCAATATAGTATATTTACTTTGAATCTTTAACTAGTTCTTAATATTTAATTTTCTGATTGAAGACACTTGATTCAAATGTTGGTCAAATATACCAAAATTCAATTAGTTTAATTATATAAAAACAGAAGTTTATTTGGAATTGTCACTCAAAATAAAAATGACAAAAATATTAGTTTTAGGTTGTGGATTTTGCAAAACTGTATATATTATTATTTTTGCTATTACCATATAAAGACAATGCAATGAAGATGAAAGATTACATATCAATATTGTTATGTAATGTAATTTACAAGTGATATTAAAAATCTTGGCAAACATAAGGTATGCTTCCAAAACTTATATCTTTGAACCAATCGGGTTTGTTAAAGATAGGATGTTGGTAGAGAGTGTTTTATTAGCAACATAGTTAGCGAATGACTATCATACATAGTCAATATTTCTTAGATGTGTGATGCAAATATATATCTCTAAAGCATTTGATTATGTGCAATGACCTTTCTTGTTGAATGTTTTGAGCGCTATGCAATTCATGAGAAGTTCATTAAGTAGATCAATTTGTGTATCACCACAACGATCTCCTCCGTTCAGGTCAATGGAGAATTGACATGTTTCTTCTCCATTGAAAGATGTCTCAGGCATAGATGTGCTTTATCACCATATCTCTTTGTGTTATATATAAATGTCTTCTCACATATACTAGACAAAACTGAAAAATAGATAGATAAAGTTTCATCCAAAGTGTCAGAACATAGAACTTACTCACTTATGCGTCACAAATGATCTAATGGTCTTCACAAATGATCAAAAACGATCTATTGAGGGAGTACTTGGAGTGTTTGGAAATTTACTAAGGTATCGGTCTAATAATTTAATTTTATTATTTTTGCTATTACCATATAAGCTCATATAACCATTTTCTTTTCTTTGCATTAGACTTTTTTATTAGATTTCTGAAATTATTATAAATTTAAATCATCCTATTTTGATTGTTTCAAAAAAGAAAAACTAGAGTTAAAATAATGAAAAGAAAAATTCCTAAAAACACAGTAAATCATTTTATACTATATATATTAAAATAAAAACATGGTCCAACTGGCTAGACCAAATTGGACTATGACCCAAAGAAACATCCGGCTCAATGTTCCAGTCCAATTTTAATAACATTGATTGGAAGATGATATCAGTAAATTATTTAGAGTATAATTTGAACTATAAGAGCATCTCCAACCCCACTCTATTTTATACTCTAAATTATATTTTAGAGTAAATTTTGCTTCAACCCCACTCTATTTTTTTCACTCTAAAATAGTGTAAACATATTTTCACTCTATATTTGGAGTAAACCTATTTCTCACTCTATTTATTTTAGTGTTAAACTTTTTTTATTTGTATATTGGTCCTTTATTTTTTTTACTTATATCTAAAACAATTTAAGTATAATAATAATTTATATTTAAAGTTTACTTTTTATTTATTAAAAGATCATTTAACTTTTAAATTCTATTTTAGGATAAATTTTCAAAATTTTATGTATAATTTAAATTTTAATTAATTAATCATTTGTAGAAAAATACAATAATAATGATATTTAAACTAAAATCTACTATATTTTACAATTTTATTTAATATAATATTTTTTATTTTATAAATGTTTAATTTAAATAATATTATAATTTATGAAAAGTTTTGCAAATAGGGTTAATTGTAAAATTTAAATAGGGTTAATTGTAAAATTTATAAGTAAAATGTATTAATTGTAAAATAATAAAAATAGAATATAATTAAAATATTCTATTTTTAGAATGAAAAATAGAGTGATACATTGAAGAAAAACGCAGTTCTATTTTAGAGTTACTTTATTTTAGAGTGAAAAATAGAGTTTTACATTGAAGATGATATAAACATATTTGATGTATATATACTGTACCTTTAAAAAATAAATGATAAAGTCATAAAGAGAAGCAAAAAGGAAAGAGATTTACATAAATACTAATATGATTCGCTCGCACTATGTGCGACCACTAATATTATTAATATACAATTTTTTTAAAAAATTAAAAATTTAATTTAATTTAACAACAATAATATTATAACAATATATCAAACTATTTGTCATTAAATATAGATACAAACATTATTATACTTAATCTCTTATTAAAACATTTTATAATTTATTATAAAATAAAATCAATAGCAACAAAAATAAATTATAATTATATATTTATACAATATATAATATTTATTAAAATATTTTATCATTTATATATAAATTTTTATATAAGTAATATGAATATACTATATAAATTTTAAAATATATATAACAACCATATTTATTAATATTTAAAAAATTTCATAAATTTTTTCATATTTATCATCTTACTTTTATATTTTTATTCAAAATTACATATATATCGTAAATATAATTTTATATGTATAAATATTTTAATTTTTAAAATATTTTATCATTTACACTTATCTAAATTTAAAATTTATATAACTAATCGTAAGATACGATATGAATTTGTTTTATACCACTTGTCATAGTTATCATTATTAAAAACTCATAATTCAAAATTATTTTGTATATTTATCATCTGATTTTTTCATTTATTTTATTCGGATGATGTATATCTCTAAAATAAAAATTAATGTAATAAATAACAAAATTATAAATATAAACCAAGTTTAATGTTGTAAAAAACTTAATTTCGTTAATGATAGTTTAGTAATCAATCAATTTGTAAAAAAATTAATTTCATTAATGGTAATTTAGTAATCAACAAATTTTAGAGCGAATATAAATTAATGTTAATATTGTAAAAAGTCTAATTTCATTAATGGTAACTTAGTAATCAACCAATTTGAAAGTGAATATAAGACCAAAAACACTTCTTAATTAATATAAAGATAAAGATATTTCTTTCCTGCAGTTTCAAAAATAAGACAGTTTTTACAATAATTTTATTTTTGGCTGCAATTTTTAAAATCAATATAACGTATGATTGATAATTTTAGATGAAAGTTGTAGACAAAAATTAAATTGTAGATATGTATATATTATTTAAAAATTGATTTTTCATATTTACCATAAGAAAAAGGAAAACTGATTTTTCATATTTATCTAACTAATTTATTATTTGTAAAATCATGAATGTATATATATCACGAACACTGGTTGCAACCGTAACCTATGAAATATAATCATCAATAGATAATGGATTCAACCAAAATAAAACAAGAGAAGGAGATAGCGGTTCATGAGGAGCAGCTTCCATGGGAGATGATTGAAGAGATACTCTCTCATGTCTCTCCTAAATCTCTTGTCCGGTTCAGAACGGTTTGCAAACGATGGAACGCTCTCTTCAACGACAAGACGTTCATCAACAACCACAAGGAAACGTTTCAATTCATCCTAAAAACCAAATCCAAGATCTATTCGGTAAGCACCGATCCCAAGATATTGGTGCGTGAATTAACACTAGATATTCCCGGTTTAGAATCTCAAATATCTAAAACATTGGTAGATTGCAATGAGTTCTTGCTTTGTGACATGGATGAAGGAACCGTGGTATGGAACCCGTGGTTAAACCTAAGTACATTGATTAGACAACCTAACTTTAGGTTCCAAGGCATAGGTTATAATGATAGTAATAGGAGAAGTGAAGACAGAGTTTACAAGACCATCTGGTATGATAATAATACCGGATGGAAAATTCATGACTTGGTATCCGGTACGTGGAAAGACGTCAACTTGAATTCCAGTGATGGTAGTAGTCGGGGAGCAAAACGAGTTTCAACGTTAAATTCTACAAGTGGTGTATCGTTGAACGGCAGTTGGTTTCGGATTGTTTTTACTAACGTAACAGATCCTTTTTACAGCCTGAGTTTCTTCGAATTTTCGAACGAAAGATTCTACAGATTTTGTGATCTACCATGTGGGATGAGTCATTCTTGCGATGCACTTGTACTTAGGGTGTTTAAGGGAGATCGGTTTTCGGTGTTAAAGCAATGCTATTTAACAAAGAAGATTGATATTTGGGTGACCAAGAACAAGGTTAAGGTTTGGAATGGTGATGATGTGGTTTGGATGAATTATATGACTTTGTCAATTCCGAATTTTCCTGGTTTAGTACAGGCTTCTAACTCTCAGCAGCCAAGTTACTTCATCGACGATAAAAGGAAAAGGCTTGTTGTGTGTTCTTGTGATGGAATTGGCAAGGCTTGGATATATGTTTTTGGAGAAAACAAGTTGATAAGCAAAGTCCAATTAGATTCTGTGGTTGATCCTTGGCCTTTGCATTGCACTTATTTTCCCAGCTGGGTCCCGGTTCCTAGAGGCCAAAGAGATGAAGCAGAATTACAAGTTTAGTTATATTACATGTGTTTTCTAGTTTTTTATTTGTTGCAACTAGAGATTTTGCTTATTTTCCTTTTGGTTTTGTTTTTTATTTTGGAGAAGTAACTTTTTTTATTTTCTTAGAGGAATTTTTATTTTTTTTGGCTTTCACTTTGTGGTCTAGTAATATATTTCAAAAACTAATAATATTTCACTTGATAATAAGGCCCCCTTGGTAAATATGCCACATTTGAAAACCAAATTAATACAATCTATGTTTTCATAATTGATAATTACATAACCTGGAGTAAGTTTTAAAATTTGATTTCGGTTTCTACAGTCTACAGATTGACAAGAAAATAGGTTTTTATTACATTTTGACTTCTTGACCCGAAGTAGCTTTGGTTTTGTTAGTTACAAGTTACAACATATTTATCAGAAGGCAGTTTATCATTCAAATATCTACTCGATGTAAGAGTTTCTTCTAAAACAAACAATTCAGCTATGTCATTTTGGCCAAGGTAAATGAATAATTGCGACCCTATGTTTTTTTTTTTTAATCTATTAATAATTAGCTTTGGTGTTTGCTTTTCTCTTAGGTTACACCATATCATATGAGATACCTGCGTTAAGCAATGGTTTTCTTTTGACCAGAGCCGGCTCAATCTTTTTTGGCTCATGGAGCCCAAAAAAATATATTTTCCAAATTTTTAAAGAATTTTTATTTTTAAAAACAATTGTATGAGTGTTTTAGTAAAAATGATAATTATAAAAATAAAATACATATCTAAAAAGTTTGATACCAAAAAGAATTCATTCTCATATACTTTTTAAATAAATTAATAAAAAATAATAAAAAATTTCTACTTGGGCTATGAATATGAGAGTAAGTTTGACAAATTTGTGAAATGCTTTTGTCATGAATTGAATTATATCCTTGGAACTCCTTATAAGCCCGTTGATGAGAGGACGAAGACTCTTTTATCAAGCACCAGGGAGACTATATAAGTTACAAATTCTTGATCATTAATTGCAACATGCATGTGCCAGGGTATATTTGGATTGCACAATAATACATAGTATGATTTAGTTTTCTAAAGTAAGAGTGTCTACGTATATGATAAACTAATGGTTCTCACCATCAAGTTATCATCCTTGAGATGTTACAATTTGTTATTACTTGTTATCATTTTAGTTTTAAATTATGGTTTTGTAAAACTGGAACGTATGTTAGATGCTGTGAACATTGTTAAAGGAAGTTCTGCTAAGCTTTGAATTGCTAAAATCGTGTCCCAATTCTTGTCATGTGTGACTTATGGAAGCAAGAATTTGGGGTGGAAGGCTCAGATGCTGAAAATGTTTGTTACTTACGGGATCTAAGCGAGGCAAATAGGCTTGCCACTGCAATCTAGTCAAGCTTCAATGGTAATAAGGTTGTTATAGCCTTATAGGTGGTGGCTAAGAACTTTGTTGTTCTTGTTTTTGTTGACAAAAAAAATGGTTCACTAGGATCTCTGATTCAAAGTCTTTGCAGCCCTTACTTACCATTTGTTGAGTGGTGATAATATTCTTTTTTTTTTTGTTGTCACAAGTGGTGATAATATTCTTGTGATAAATATTACCGAAGAAGTATCAAAATAATATGAGTGTTACTGATTTTACATTTTATGTGTCTAACAAGCTTAAGCATTTATTTGTTGTCCAAATTACCTCTTATTCTTCATTTTCAGTCTTTTGTTTATTTGAATGATTAAGAGCTTCTGAATCCATATGTTCGTACATATTCCTAAGACGAGACTCAAAGTCTCAAACCATGTTACATTTATTCTTTTTTTGGAAAGCAGACCTCTCCCAACAAAGAATAAAATTCAGGTTGGTAGAAATCTACTAACTCACATTTACCAACTGAACCAACTCGGTCATTTTCTACATCTCTTGTACTCAACAATTAAATTAACACATACTTAGAGACACAAAACAAACCCGAAGAAGCCAAAGAGTGAAAATGGCAGCGACGACTCTTTTTTTTCTCTCTTTCTTTTGGGGCAGCTACGACAACTAAGCAAGTATAATCTACCTATCCCGTACTTCCGATCCCGTACTCCAAGTCGTCGCCTTCCCGATTTCTTTGAGTGCAGAGTCCTTCGTTTTTCGCGTTCTTAAGGTGAGATTTCCGGATCTCAGATCTACTCCGTTTTCCCCTTCTAAACCTCACATCTGCTTCAGATCTACGCTTTTAGATCCGATCTGATCCGTAGAAGTTGTAGATCTGAACCGTATCTTCCTTTTTTGCCCAGATCTATTGGCTAAAACCCTAGATCCGTTCTCTTTCTTTATATATATCGTCTAAAACTCTAGATCTGTGTGCAGGATTTCCAGATCTACTTTCTGTTCGTCAGAACTAGACTAAGGTGAGGACCGAACGTGATATCTTTCTTTATTCTACTACAGTGTTGAGAATCGAATCCTCGTTTAATAGTGTCTTTCCTAGATAGCGTAGTTCTAGCGGATGATTTGCGTTGATGTGATTGAAAAGCACCTAGAACTTAGGTTGTCAATTAATCCGAAAACGGAACCTAGACCATAATCATTTGAACTGAAAACGTTGCTTGTGTGTGAAGACTATGCTTGATAAAACTGTTGCAGGTCCCCGAAAAGGTGTTTCGTGCAGGGCGCGTATAACGAGTTTTGGTACGCGTCTTTGTATCGTCGGAAGGGGGTTTTGGCGAGCCCCCTAAGAGTACTGGCCGACGGGCCGAAGAGCTATGCAGGGTGAGACGGTTGTGTGGGCCTTCGGGCTGGGAGGTGTTCATGAGTGGGTATGAACGAGTGGGCGTAGTATTGTTTGTGCCTTCGGGCGTGGATGCAAGGTGTTATTAACCTTGGACTCTTTTTTGATCTTGTGCTAGTGTAAAGTAGAGATAGCGGTATTCCTAGAATCCGCCCTCACTGGATATTAGTGTTGAAACAATTACTGAGACCTCCTCCGTTGTTTGTTTTACAGGTAACCCTGGAGCATTGCATGGGTAGACGAACGGGGTGGCGCTATATTTTGGGGAGCGGGATTTTCCTTCTTTCTTCTTCGTTCTTTCTATTTTGTTAAGACTCACGCGTTTCTTTTCGTTTCACGTTTAAGCTATTTCACTTGGTTCGGTTTTCATGTAAGACTCGGTTTTTCATTTCAATAAAGTAAACCCTTTTCAATTATTTAAGTGTTGGTTTCGGTTTATGACTTGGTTCGCGTTTGTGGACTATGACTCGTTGAGTTAAAGAGTCATTGACTTGGATCCGGCGGAACGGGTGTTACAATTTGTTTTTATTTTATAAATATAGGTATTAATTATTATTTTCTGATATTTGTTGTAAACAATTTAGCACTAAAAATAAAATAAAAAACTATTAAAATCTAAAAGCTAAATAATTCACCTTTAATTTTTTTTTTTTTTTAAATTAAAATCTAGTGCAAAATCAAAAACCAAAAACTCAAAAACCAAAATCTAAAAACCAAAAACTAAAAACCAAAAGCCAAAACCAAAAACTAAAAACCACTTAAACATTCCTGGCCTGGCCATCGAAAATTGTAGGTGGGGTGTTAGATTTTCACTTTAGATTTGGGCCAATTTATGGGCTTAAATTAATTCACCTTTTTTATAATTGGTCTACCGTAGGATTAATATTTGGTTTGTGCAGATTTTCTTAAATCCCTTTTATATAAAGGAGATATATATATATATATATATATATATTTCACGAACATTCATTTGAAACCCTAACTAGTGAAATAGATAATGGATTCAGCCAAAATAAAACGAGCGAAGGAGATAGCTGCGCATGAGGAGCAGCTTCCATGGGAGTTGACTGAAGAGATACTCTCTCGTGTCTCTCCTAAATCTCTTGTCCGCTTCAGAGTTGTTTGCAAACGATGGAAAGCTATCATCGACGACAAGACGTTCATCAACAACCATAAGGAGACGTTTCGATTCATCATAATAACCAAATCCAAGATTTATTCGGTAAGCATCGATCCCAAGATAGTGGTGCGTGAGTTAACATTGGATATTCCCGGTTTAGAATCCCAAACACCCAAAACATTAGTTGATTGCGATGAATTTTTGCTATGTAACATGGGTGAAGGAGCTGCCGTATGGAACCCGTGGTTGAAACTAAGTACATGGATTAGCCAACCTAAAACTAGGTACGAACTCGAAGGCATATGTTATAATAATAGTTACACGAGAAGTGAAGAAAATGTTTACAAGACCATTTGGTATCATTATACCGGGTGGATAATCCTTGACTATGACTTTGCCTCCGGTACGTGGAAAGACGTCAAATTAAATTACCATCATAGTAATCATGGAGAAAAAAGAGCTCCAATTATACATTCTAAAAGTGCTGCATCATTGAATGGTACTTTGTTTTGGATTTTTTATTCTGATGAGAGAGATCCCTTCTACTGCCTGGGTTACTTCGAATTTTCAAAAAGAGTTCCAATATTCTACAAATTTTGTGACCTTCCATGTGGGATGAGCCATTCTTGCGATGCTCTTGTTCTTAGGGTATTTAAGGGAGATCGGTTTTCAGTGCTAAAACAATGCCACATAACAAAGAAGATTGAGATTTGGGTGACCAAGAACAAGATTAACATTAAGGATCGTGATGATGTGGTTTGGATGAATTTCATGACTTTTTCAATTCCAAACTTTCCTGGTTTAGCACATGACTTCAACTATGAGGAGCCAAGTTACTTCATCGACGATAAAAGGCTTGTCGTGTGTTCTTGCGATGAAGTTGGCAAGGTGTGGATCTATGTTTTGGGGGAAAACAAGTTGATCAGCAAAGTCCAACTAGATTCTGTGGTTGATCCTTGGCCTTTGCATTGCACTTATTTCCCCAACTTGGTCCCAGTTCCTCGAGGTCAAAGAGATGAATCAGAGGTACAAGTTTAATTATATTACCTGTGTTTTCTAGTTTTTTTCTTTGTTGCAACTAGAGATTTTGCACATTTTTATTTTGGAGAAATAAATGATTTTTGATTTTCTTAGAGGAAGCTGGTTTAAGCGTTTGAGGGGCTGAGTTTTACACTAGTGGTTCGGATTTCTATATATTTTGCCACATTTGACAACCATAATACAATCTATATTTTCACAACTTTATAATTACATAATCTGGAGCAACAAGAATGTGAGTTTAGTCTGTTTCTATTACATTTTGACTTCTTGACCGCAAGTAGCTTTGATTTTTGTTAGTTACAAGTTACAACATAATTCTCAGACAGCAGTTTATCAATTAACTATCTACTCATTGTAAGAAATTTCTTCTAAAACAAACAATTCAGCTAGGTCTTTTGGCTAAGGTATATGAATAATTAAACTGTAACTTTAAATTCATATTCCATGTTTCAGTAAAAAAATTGTATAAAACCACAAAAGAAGTCAGGATCATGCTTCATCAAACTATCAAATAGCAGCAGAGATTTTATCCCTTTTATCAACATATAGGGGTGTTTTGAGATAACATTTTTAAAGTAAAGGCTATTATTTCACATTTTTTTTTGTTAACTTGAGAATGTATGGGCTGCATCACAACTAATCTGTAAAAGGGACAGTACCGACGACTATCCGGCTCGATGGTGCCTAATGAAGACTAAGATATGATTCCATTTTTGTCTAATCAAACAACAACAATATTTTATTCTTCATATTCTTATTTTGACACTAAAGGCACAAAGGCAAGGTAGCCTAAAAATTGAAAGCAGCCATCAACATCACCTGAGTTTAATTTGTGTCTCCTTATCTCTTCTATTACAACTTTTATATATATACAAACACAGTTTGATCTATAACATTTTAAACATATAATAAAAAAAAAGAAAAAAAAGAAAAAAAAGAACCTACACAGTTATTTGTCTTTCCATCCATTAACTTACTTTCTTTCTTGTGGCCTCTTTGTGTCCCTCTTCTTGTTCTACCCAGCCTATTTCAAGTTGTTCCAGCCCTTTTGTAACTTCTAAAGTCTAAAGTAAAACAAACATTTTTAATTATAATTTTGAAATATTGAAAACACTAGAGATCTTATCTCATTAATTAGTGAGACATTTTTATAACAAAAACTTTAGATTAAAGAGGCTACAAGTGAAGAGTGTGAAGAATGAGTGAATGCATCACATTTACTTACATCCATCATCATCAGACAGAAATGTATTTCATGCCAACTTCATTACACTTTTTCTGATGAATATAAATGATCATTTTCTTCCTCATCTTGTTTTTGTTTAAGTCTTACAATCGCCGCTATGAATTCCTCGTAATCTACTGTGTCTTCCAATTGCACATCCGTCTAAAAATGAACACATAAGATTCATCCATGTGTAAGAAATACTATGATGCAAACTCGTAAATATATTAAGATCAGCAAATCTATATAAATAAGACAATAGTGTTTGCTTACTGGCGTTTGCATAAGACCATTGATGTCAGAGTTGTCAAGATTTGTGTTGAATCTTTCAAGAACGCTTTTGAGTTTTTTTATAAGTTACTCTCCCGCTCTTCTCACTGTCTATAATCTTGAAGGATTCTCTAAGCTTGTGAATCTCTTCTTCAGAAAGCCTTTCCGCAATCACCTGCAAGTGAAAACACTAATCAGAGATTCTCTCATCAAAAACATCCAACAACCAAAAGCTTTTATACCCATCTTCTTGAGTTTGTCTGTTGCTGAAAACTTTCTCAAGCAATTCAACACAGTTGTGTCTAGCGGTGTATCTGGTGCACACATTTCCTTCATCCCTTATCCATCTGAGAAAAAAACTAAGATTAAATTCCATATCTGCTTAAACTATGGAGTTTCATGATTCTAGAGACTTACTCAAGACTTGTTGAGCAGTGAGTCTTTGTTTGGGGTTTCTTTCGAGCATCTTTCTGATCAAATCTTTTGCGCTTTCAGAGACTTGTGGCCAAGGATATGAGGACAAATCAAGCTCACCCTCCAGAACCTCATTGAAGATTTCTTCTTCAGATTCTGCTTAAATTCATAACATACATGAGAACACATCCAGAAACATATACGCTTTGTGATCAAAGTAACAATATTACTTTCCCAAAACGAAGCTGAACCAGAGAGTAGCACGTAAATCATCACACCGGCACTCCAAAAATGTTGAATGTTGAACGTTTCTTCTTCTATTTAGTTATCCACACGGGAATTAAGTGTTGAACGTTTATGCCAATCTATCCAAAAATGAATTTGATATCTCTATAATTTAACTACATGATAAACAAAGATCATTAAACAAACTATAATCACATACATAAAATCTCCAATATCAGCAAAATGGATCTCTGGATACATATTTTTCACCAAAACATATATAGTTTTGAACAACATTCTTACCTTAGGCTTATATACATACATATTAATTATATATTGTATCTGAAAATTTCATACTCATATTTCTGAGTTATTTCCTACTGTTTGAAAGTTTAAAAATGACAATGAACTTTAATTGCAAAGAAGTAAGAAAATTGGTAGAGACATTCGAACTATATATACACTTAACACACTATGCTCCATCTTGCGTATGATCTTGTCTCTCTTGAATAATTGTCCATCTTTCATTTTGTGTTAAATGTTTAGTTGTTGGATTATTTTGCTTGAGGTGAGAGGCTAGAAAATCTTTCATCTTTCTGATGAAGATATATATGAACATTAGGAGACACAGAAACCAACATAAATCACCAAACGAAATAAAATCCACAAAATGGAGAAAATAATACCTATAAGAGATAGTGTGGCAATGACACCTTGAAGCTCATATGCGGCAGATATTGAGATTTTCGTAACCATCAGTGTGTACATGGAGTTTTTATATTGAGAATGGAGAGGTAGAGGGAACTGAAGAGGCATTACTATTTGTGCATAGGGTATATTTTTCCGTATTTGGGCCAATTTATGGGCTAAAATAATTTACCTTTTTATAATTGGTCTACCGTAGGATTAATATTTGGTTTGAGCAGATTTCTTTAATCCCTTTTATATAAAGGAGATATATATATTTCATGAAACCCTAAGAGCATCATTACCAGTGAACCCCCCTTGGGGTTCTTAACTATTTAATTTTTTTTTTTTTTTTTTTTTTTTTTTTTTGCAGATCTGAAAAAAAAAAAAAATTAAAAAAAATAAATAAATGAACCAATCATATGTCGCCACGTGGCGTGAACAGTTAAGAACTCGGCTCTTAAAAGCTCTTAATTAAGAACTTCTCTTAAGAACTTCTGGTGGGACCCGCAATATTATATTATTTTTTTCTTAAGAACTCTTCCTAAGAACCCCCTAAGAACCTCTACTAAACATGCCCTAAGACCACGTCCATCGCGGGATTCTTAACAAATCTGGGCCCGGTTTCATAGGCAGTTTCGATTTAAAATAAATGGATTTGGGTATTTAACTTAAGAGTCGTCTCTTATTTTAGCAACTTAAGAGCATGTCCATCAAAGAACCCCTCATGGGGTTCTTAAAAAAAAAAAAAAAAAATTTTTGGGAAAAGTGTAAAAAAAAAAAAAAATTGAAAAAAAAATAGACGAATGACAGGCTGCCACGTGTCATGAACAGTGTAAGAACCGGTTCTTAAATAAGGATTTTTAGAGCATATACATCGCTCAACCCCCCCACATGGGGTTCTTAACTTTTGTTTATTCATATTTTTTTTTTTTTACAAATGAAAAAAAAAAATTAAAAACAATAAAATGACCAATGAAATCGTGCCACCTCACCTAGAATAGTGAAGATTCGGTTCTAAGGAATCCTAATATAAGAAACTATCGGTGTGGAGGTTGTTAACTGTAGTAATTTTTTATTGTTTTATCTTTGGAAATCGTGTCAAGAGCCTACCGATGTATATGCTCTTAGAACCCGGGTTCTTAACTATTCACGTGGGACCCACGTGAATAGTTAAGAACCCCACCCTTAATAGCCATGGATGGACATGCTCTAAGTTACCGTCTCTAGATGACGTGGCATCGTCCGATTGGTCTTTTTTTTTAAGTTTGTCGGGTGAAACCAATTGAACCGAGTTCATTTTTCTTTGTTTCGCGTTTTGAGTTTTGAGAGAGCATTGAGGGCGATTTCGAGGGCGATTAGGGTTCATCTTCTTTGTCGGGTAAATCTCAGTCTCGTAGTTTCGATTGATGAGTTTGATAGCTTCTTTGCATGTCTGTTTACTTGATTGATTGTCTTTCTTCTGTTTCGGAATCGTTTTAAATGGGTTTTCGTTTGGTGTAAGGGTTATGATTTGGGGTCCGATTTAGGGTTTGGATAACGGGATTTGAGTAATCGATGCCTGATGTTAGGGTTTTGATTTGGGTTTTGAGTTCATGTTTGTATGTTTACAGTTATTGATACGATTTCGAAAGGATAATGATACGTATGAGAAACTTTGATACGTATGAGAAAAGACAACAAAGAAGATAGTATGGGAGCAATGGTTAACCCCTTTGCTGTTTTGAATCAAAATGATTCATTCATCGAAAATTCAAATTCACAATTGAGTCGTGGAGGAAGACATATCAAACCATCACAAAAGGCTCAAGAAATGCTCTGGATTAAGGCTGGAGGCAGGGAAAAACGAGGTCGTGGTCGTGGCTAAATCAGTTTCCGGATATTGACATAGTGTTCTTGGATAATGTTTCTATTAAGCCAATCGTGTATCGCCTCTGCTTCTTTTACTTATTTACTTAATTGACATAGTGTTCTTGGATAATGTTTGATCTAAGTAGGTTTTAGTAAGTATAGTGATAAGTTGTTTTCGTTTTGTCATGTTGTTAAGATGTTTTCCTTTTGTTATGTTGCTAATATGTTTTCCTTTTGTGTTTCAGGGCAAAACCGAAGCCATGTGATCAAGAAGAAGAATCCAATCAAGTGTTGTACTATTCTGTTTGTCTTTTTATGTGTTTTGTGTCACAAGTGCACTATGTTTGTACTCTTTTGTTGTAACTTTTGGTTGTGTAAGTCACGGGTCATCAGCTTATTTTGGTCACAAGTATTTTGGATGTTTTAGTCACGGATGTACTTTGTGTTTTGGTTGTATTGTGTTGCTCCACGCTATTTAGTCCATTCAAGACATGTATTATCTACTTGTTCTCTCATTATTTGCTTCTTCCTCTTCACAAACGCTTCTTTTCTTACGATGTGTGAACATCTTTAAACAACTTCTTAACAATATAGTGTTTTTCTTCTTCTTTAAAGTGCTTCTTCTTCTTCTAAAGTAATTTGCAAAGATGTCTGGTTCTTCATCAAATAATATTGATGATTGGATACATGAAGCTTGGCAAGAGAGTTTTGAGGAACATTTCGAGGATACGTTCAACGGCATCCTAGAGGACAACTTCAAATCTCGGTAATATACTTGACATTCGGAATCAACTTCGTGATCAACGGATATATCATTACTTGAAAGCGGATTTGATCGAAAATATATGGCAAAATTTTGGTCATCTTGTTTGATAATTATTGTATGTTAAAGATTAAAATTAAAATAAATAAAATTTATAATAAAACTTTTGATAATATATATTTTTAGTTTAAGAAACCCAAATCGGATAACACCAATGGAGGACACAAATAAACTAAGTCTCTTAACTATTCTAAACTAACACATATATTAATAAAATATGATTAAGAAACCCACATTGGATAACACCAATGTGGATGCTCTAACTATAGATAATGGATTCAACCAAAGTAAAACAAGAGAAGGAGATAGCGGCTCATGAGGAGCAGCTTCCATGGGAGATGATTAAAGAGATACTCTCTCGTGTCTCTCCTAAATCTCTTGTCCGCTTCAGAATTGTTTGCAAACGATGGAAAGCTATCATCGACGACAAGACGTTCATCAACAACCATAAGGAGACGTTTCGATTCATCATAATAACCAAATCCAAGATTTATTCGGTAAGCATCGATACCAAGATAGTGGTGCGTGAGTTAACATTGGATATTCCCGGTTTAGAATCCCAAACACCCAAAACATTAGTTGATTGCGATGAATTTTTGCTATGTAACATGGGTGAAGGAGCTGCAGTATGGAACCCGTGGTTGAAACTAAGTACATGGATTAGCCAACCTAAAACTAGGTTCGGACTCCAAGGCATATGTTATAATAATAGTAAAGAAAATGTTTACAAGACCATTTGGGATCATTATACCGGGTGGAAAATCCATGACTACGACTTTGCCTCCGGTACGTGGATTGACGTCAAATCAAAATACCCTGATAGTAATCATGGAGAAAAACGAGTTGCAACTATACATTCTATAAGTGCTACATCATTGAATGGTACTTTGTTTTGGATTTTTTTTTCTGACGAGAGAGATCCCTTCTACCGTCTTGGTTACTTCGATTTTTCGAACGAAATATTCCACAGATTTTGTTATCTACCATGTGGGATGAGCCATTCTTGCGATGCTCTTGTCCTTAGGGTATTTAAGAGAGATCGGTTTTCGTTGCTAAAGCAATGCCACATAACAAAGAAGATTGAGATTTGGGTGACCAAGAACAAGGTTAACGTTGAGGTTCGTGATGATGTGGTTTGGATGAATTTCATGACTTTTTCAATTCCAAACTTTCCTGGTTTAGCACATGACTTCAACTATGAGGATCCAAGTTACTTCATCGACGATAAAAGGCTTGTCGTGTGTTCTTGCGATGAAGTTGGCATGGTGTGGATCTATGTTTTGGGGGAAAACAAGTTGATCAGCAAAGTCCAATTAGATTCTGTGGTTGATCCTTGGCCTTTGCATTGCACTTATTATAAGATATATGATTGAAGATATGATTTCATCAGACTTCAATATGCAATATTCGACATGTATCACTTAAGGAAGCTGTTGTAATTACATTGATCTAGATCCTTCTCCTCTCTTCTGTATATATTCTTATCTCTGTACATTGTGAATAATCATCAATACATACATTCTTTACATGGTATCACGAGCATAAACGATACTCAAATTTTTTTTCTTCTCGGTTGTTCTGCTCCTCTCTCACCTCTCTTCTTTCTCCTTTCCTGCTTCTTCCTTCTGTTTTTCTTTCTTTCCTCTTCAATGGCTTCGACCAACATAGCAGACATCATAAACACAACCGACCAGCTTCTCCATGTTAACATGGTTAACATCACAAAACTCACAGCTATTAACTATCTCACATGGAAGAATCAGATCCACTCCTTACTGGATGGATATGAACTCGCTGGATATCTTGATGGCTCCTCAAGCCCACCTTCGACGCACATCACCATCAACGATGTCGTCAGCCCAAATCCTGAGTTCACAAAATGGAAACGCCAAGACAAACTTATTTACAGTGGTCTTCTTGGCACCATCTCACCCACTATCCAGCCTCTGGTCAATACCACAAAATCCAGTACGGAACTCTGGAAAACAGTTGCTGCAACCTACGCAAAACCAAGTCGAGGCCATATCCAACAACTCAAACATCAACTGAAGAACATTGTCAAAGGTGACAAAACAATTGATGAATACCTGCAGGGGCTTACAACCCGCTTTGACCAACTAGCTTTGCTGGGAAAACCTGTGGAACATGAAGACCAGCTGGAATATATCCTTGAAGGTCTCCCTGAAGAGTACAAACCTGTTGTCGAGCAGATTGAAGGACGCGACATCGCACCTTCTATCATTGAAGTTCATGAAAAACTACTCACCAAGGAGGCAAAAATTCTGTCGGCTACCACCACTCTCCCAACAGTGGCTCCAGCGTCAGCTCATGTAGCATCAGCACGTCCTCGACAGTTCCACAAGCAGTCGCATACACCACAGAAGAACTGGCAGCAGTCAACAACCTACAACAATCAACAACACCGTAATGATACCCGCACCTCAAAAGGATATCAAGGCAAGTGCCAGCTATGTGGTGTGTTTGGGCACAGTGCAAAGCGTTGCTCTCAACTTCAGCAACATCAGTCGACTGCTCCAGCAAATACGATGGCTTCACCATTTCGTCCATGGCAGCCTCGAGCCAATCTAGCACTTGGTTCATCCACTCCGTCGGATGCTTGGCTCATGGACAGTGGTGCGACTCACCATATGACAAGTGATCTACACAACTTAGCGATGCACAGCCCATACAGAGGTGACGATGCAGTTCTCATCGGCGACGGTTCTGGTCTTTCAATCTCTCACACTGGTTCAATATCTCTTCTCTCTGAACCTAGAAACTTAACACTAACCAATGTTCTTTGCGTTCCCAATATCCATAAAAATCTCATATCTGTTTACCGCTTATGCAAATCTAATAATGTCTCTGTGGAATTCTTTCCAACACACTTTCAGGTGAAGGAGCTGATCTCGGGGGTCCCATTGGTCCAAGGCTACACCAACAATGAGCTGTACGAATGGCCGGCATCACCACAAACCCTCAACGCTTTCTTCACCTCCACAACTCCAAAACTCTCACTTACCGATTGGCATAACCGGCTTGGCCATCCCTCTCAATCTATCTTAAATTCTGTTGTTTCAAACTTCTCTTTATCCTGCACCAAATCTGTACCAATAAATTCTCTCTGCTCAGATTGTGCAATAAACAAGTCTCACAAATTACCTTTTTCTCAATCCTCCATAACATCAAACAAACCCTTGCAATATCTGTTCACAGATCTCTGGACCTCACCCGTAACATCGATAGACAACTATAAGTACTATCTAGTCCTTGTAGATCATTACACAAGGTACACATGGCTGTTTCCTCTCAAAACCAAAGCTCAAGTCAAAGAAACTTTCATACCTTTCAAGGCCCTTGTCGAGAACCACTTCCACACCAAGCTAGGCACACTGTACTCTGATAACGGTGGAGAATTTATTGCTCTTCGCTCATACCTTGCAGAAGCTGGGATTTCTCATCTAACGTCACCACCACACACGCCGGAACACAATGGAATCTCCGAGAGAAAACACAGGCATGTGGTAGAGACGGGTCTGACGCTTCTAACTCATGCTGGGATGCCAAAAGAGTATTGGTCTTACGCCTTTACCACTGCCGTATATCTCATAAATCGTCTTCCATCTCCAGTCACAGACATGTCCTCGCCATATCACAGACTATTTGGCATCGCTCCTAATTATCTAAAGCTCAGAGTATATGGTTGTCTCTGTTTCCCTTGGCTGAGACCTTACAACAACCACAAGCTTCAAGACCGCTCCACACCCTGCGTCTTCATCGGATACTCAACCACCCAATCCGCCTATTTGTGTCTTCAGCCTGCAACAGGGCGAATCTACGTGTCTCGGCATGTCAAGTTTGACGAGACCGTATATCCCTTTAAACGACAACAGCATCAACCTCAATCTTCACCTCTCACCACCCCTCTCGCCATTAGCTCAGCCCATCCACCTATCACCACCATACCTCTGCCGAAGCCACTCGTACAGCCGCCGACCATGGGAAACTCGAGCTCAGCGCCTCACCAGACAGCACCGCCGGACTCATCTCCGTCGGCTTCGGATCGAAATTCTACAGCAACATTATCCCCTTCCTCGATTCCCAATCTGCAAACCGACCCAAATCTCCAACACCTAACCCAGAATCAAACCGCACACCCTAACCAATCACCATTTACAGAAACCCAAACCCAAAACGTTATACAAACCGAGCCCCAACCTGAAGCCCAACCAGAGGCCCAAATCGAGTCTCACCCAATAGCGACATATCCAAATCCTCCAGCCCAAACCCAAAACCAACAAACCATTTGTCTTCTTCCTGACCCGACTCCCACATCCCGATCCGCCAAAATCCCGCGACCACCACCACCACCCAATCCCCACACTATGCAGACTCGCCGGAAAAACAACATCATCAAACCGAACCCCAAATACAACCTCACCGTTGCTCTATCCCATAACCATCCCCCTGAGCCACACACTGTGAATCAAGCTTTGAAAGACCAGAATTGGCGTGTCGCTATGTCTGAAGAATTAGACGCCTTTGCTCGAAATCAGACATATGAACTCGTTCCCAGGCGATCACACTACAATGTTATCGGCTGTAAGTGGATATACAAAAATAAATTTCACTCTAATGGCTCTTTTAACAGGTGCAAAGCCAGACTCGTCGCAAAAGGCTATACACAACAATTGGGCCGCGATTACACAGAAACATTCAGTCCTGTAATCAAGACGACCACCATACGACTTGTTCTGGCGATTGCAGTCTCCAAAGCTTGGCCGGTCCAACAGCTCGACGTAAACAACGCCTTTCTTCAGGGCACACTCACAGAAGAGGTGTACATGGACCAACCGCCTGGATTCGTGGATACTGATCACCCAACTCATGTCTGTCGATTGCGAAAAGCGATCTACGGCCTCAAGCAGGCTCCCCGAGCCTGGTACACGGAGTTACAAACGTTCCTCCTCGGTCTTGGATTTCTAAATTCCCTAGCTGACACGTCTCTCTTTGTTCTTCGTCATGGTACCAGCCTGATCTATCTACTTGTTTACGTTGATGATATACTGATCACAGGCAGCGACACAAGTGCTATCCAGCGTGTTCTCCGTCTCTTAGCTGACAGGTTCTCTGTCAAAGACCCGGAGCAGCTGAACTATTTCCTCGGACTGGAAGCATACAGAACTACGACCGGACTACACTTGTCTCAACGGAAATACATCTGCGACTTGTTACATCGGTATGATATGCTTCATGCTAAACCTGTAACAACACCCATGGCGTCATCACCCAATCTCACGCTCTCCTCTGGCACATCACTCACCGACCCGACCGAGTACAGACAGCTAATTGGGAGCTTACAATACTTGGCGTTTACAAGACTGGACATTGCATATGCGGTGAACAAACTATCGCAGTTTATGCATCATCCAACTCAAGACCATTGGCAGGCTGCTAAAAGAATCCTCAGATATCTGGCAGGAACACCAAGTCATGGCATCTTCTTCGCCACCAAGAACACACTCAACATTCATGCTTTTTCTGACTCCGATTGGACAGGTGACTCTGACGATTACGTATCCACCAATGCGTATATCATCTACATGGGAACTCATCCTATATCTTGGAGCTCCAAGAAACAAAAAGGTGTGGCTAGATCATCTACGGAGGCAGAATATCGAGCTGTCGCAAACACATCATCTGAAGTACGATGGGTATGTAACATTCTTACTGAACTCGGTGTTTCCTTACCCACAGCTCCTGTCGTGTACTGTGACAATGTCGGGGCCACTTTCCTTTGTGCCAACCCCATCTTCCACTCACGGATGAAACACATTGCCATAGACTATCATTTCGTTCGCGGTCAAGTCCGGCAAGGTGCACTCCGCGTCGCCCACATCAACACGAGAGATCAGCTTGCTGACACACTAACAAAACCATTACAACGGGCACGGTTTCTACTACTACGAGACAAGATTGGAGTTGCTTCCGCCCCTCCATCTTGAGGGAGCGTATAAGATATATGATTGAAGATATGATTTCATCAGACTTCAATATGCAATATTCGACATGTATCACTTAAGGAAGCTGTTGTAATTACATTGATCTAGATCCTTCTCCTCTCTTCTGTATATATTCTTATCTCTGTACATTGTGAATAATCATCAATACATACATTCTTTACACTTATTTCCCCAACTTGGTCCCAGTTCCTCGAGGTCAAAGAGATGAATCAGAGGTACAAGTTTAATTATATTACCTGTGTTTTCTAGTTTTTTTCTTTGTTGCAACTAGAGATTTTGCACATTTTTATTTTGGAGAAATAAATGATTTTTGATTTTCGTAGAGGAAGCTGGTTTAAGCGTTTGAGGGGCTGAGTTTTACACTAGTGGTTCGGATTTCGATCCGGAAGTATATATTTTGCCACATTTGACAACCATAATACAATCTATATTTTCACAACTTTATAATTACATAATCTGGAGCAACAAGAAAATAGAGCAACAAGAATGTGAGTTTAGTTTTTATTACATTTTGACTTCTTGACCTCAAGTAGCTTTGATTTTTGTTAGCTGCAACTTGTTCGAAATATCTACTCGATGTAAGAATTTTCTTCTAAAACAAACAATTCAGCTAGGTCATTTTGGCTAAGGTATATGAATAATGAAACTGTAACTTTAAATTCATATTCCAAGTTTCAGTAAAAAAAAATTGTATAAAACCACAAAAGAAGTCAGGATCATGCTTCACCAAATTATCAAATAGCAGCAGAGACATTATCAACATATAGGGGTGTTTTGAGATAACATCTTTAAAGTAAAGGCCAGTATATATGGGCTGAAGCACAACTAATCTCTAAGAGGGACATATGGACGACTAATCCGGCTCCAAATTTACTAATGAAGACTAAGATATGATTCCATTTTTGTCTTATCAAACAACAATATTATTTCATTCTTCATATTCCTATTTAGACACTAAAGGCACAAAGGCAAGGTAGCCTAAAAATTGAAAGCATCAACATCACCTGAGTTTAATTTGTGTCTCCTTATCTCTTCTAATACAACTTTTATATATATACAAACACAATTTGATCAAAAAAAAAAAAAAAAACACATTTTGATCTATAACATTTTAAACATATAATAAACAAAAGAAAAAAGAACCTACGCAGTTATTTGTCTTTCCATCCATTAACTTGCTTTCTTTCTTGTGGCCTCTTTGTGTCCCTCTTCTCCTTGGTTCTGCCCCTCCTATTTCAATTTGTTGCAGCCCTTTTGTATTCCTACAGTCTAAAGCAAAAAAGAAGAAGATTATAGATTATAATTTTGAAATATTGAAAACACTAGAGATCTTATCTCATTAATTAGGGAGACATTTTATAACAATTAACATTAGATTAAAGAGGCTACAAGTGAAGAATGTGAATAATGAGTGAATGCATCACATTTACTTACATTCATCATCATCAGTTTTGATTACTCATTACACTTCTTCAGACAACAATGTATTAAACGCCAACTTCATTACACTTTTGCTGATGAATCCTCGTCTTGTCTTTGTTTAAGTCTTACAATCGCCGCTATGAATTCCTCGTAGTTTACTGTGTCTTCCAATTGCACATCCGTCTAAAAATGAGCACAAAGAAGATTCATCCATGTGTAAGAAAATCTATGATGCAAACTCATAAATATATTATGATCAGTATAAATGAGACGATAGTGTTTGCTTACTGGCGTTTGCATAAGACCATTGATGTCAGAGTTGTCAAGATTTGTGTTGAATCTTTCAAGAACGGTTTTGAGTTCTTTATAAGTTACTCTCCCACTCTTCTCACTGTCTATAATCCTGAAGGATTCTCTAAGCGTGTGAATCTCTTCTTCGGAAAGTCTTTCCGCAATCACCTGCAAGTGAAAACACAAATCAGAGATTTCTCTCATCAAAACATCCAACAACCAAAAACTTTTATACCCTTAAACCCATCTTCTTGAGTTTGTCTGTTGCTGAAAATTTTCTCAAGCGATTCAACACAGTTGTGTCTAGTGGTGTATCTGGTGCATTTCCTTCATCCCTTATCCATGGATGGCCTAGAAAAAACAAGATTAAGTTCCATATTTTTGAAACTATGGAGTTTCATGATTCTAGAGACTTACACAAGACTTGTTGAGCAGTGAGTCTTTGTTTGGGGTTTCTTTCAAGCATCTTTCTGATCAAATCTTTTGCGCTTTCAGAGACTTGTGACCATGGATCTGAGGACAGATCAAGCTCACCTTCCAGAACCTCATTGAAGATTTCTTCTTCAGTTTCTGCTTAAATTCATAACATAATAAATGAGAACACCTCCATAAACATATAATATTTGTGATGAAAGTAACAATCTCACCTCCCCAAAACGGAGCTGAACCAGAGAGTAGCACATAAATCATCACACCGGCACTCCAAATATCTGCTTCAGGACCATAATCCTTGTTCAGAACTTCAGGCGCAATGTAGTATGGACTTCCAACCACATCCGTGAAGTTTTCTCCTTCAGACAACAATATACATCTCAGGAAAATAGAGCAAATAAAGCAAAACAAATCTGTTTTTGTGAGGAACATACCAGGCTTGAGGAACATAGATAACCCGAAATCAATAGCCTTAAGAGGTGAATCCTCATGATCATCAACGAATAGAAAGTTCTCAGGTTTAAGATCTCTATGCATCACACCTAAAGAATGACAAGTCTGGACCACACCAAGTATGACCTTAGCTAAATGAGCAGCTTTTCTCTCAGAGTAATGGCCTCTCTCTACTATCCTATCAAATAGCTCACCTCCTCTACATAGCTCCATCACCATGTGAACAGCCACTGCGTCTTCATAAGCTCCTTTGATGGATATCACATTTGGTTGACCTAAGAGATGTTTCATTATCTCAATCTCTCTTCTCACATCTTCCACGTCTTCTTCATTCTCTAGCTTCCTCTTTGGGATTGACTTGCATGCGTATTCCACCCCTGTTCCTTTCTCTATGCACACGAACGTTGTCCCAAACTGCCCGTGACCTAACTTACTCCCCAAGTTATAGTATTCTTTCAAATGCCCTGTCTTCGTCTTCAACACTGACTCTGCCTGCAACCCTGCACTCATAAGTCTCCTCACGTTGTGAGCTTTTCTTTTGCTGTTCCCACTTGCGATCATGGCCGCTCGCCTCTTCCTCTCTTCTTCTTCTTCTTCACTGCACTTCCTCGTCTCACTCTCCTGATGAGCATTATGATCTGAGTTTGTAACACTCGTTTTCACCTTCTCTTCAAGTAATTTAGAATCTCCATTAGTGTCAAGCTTGGGTTTATCTTCATCTTTAAGCATCAACATTTGGTTAGGAGGCTTGTCTGGGAGCTGCGGCTTCAATGGTTGATCCATGATGAGATCTGTAGGACGAACCCATGAATTTGATTTCGTATCCACACAATTGTTGACCATATGAACACATACATTCCCCATTTCTACAAAAAAAAAAAACCTAAATCCCCGATCAACCTAAAAGGAAACGCAAAAGATAGAGAAGGGAGCCCTGTTTTCTTCCGCTTCACGCAAGAGAACACAGCCTTGATTTGATCCCATAGAGACAAAGATCTCTCCTGTCTAATTCCACCACCACCACTTCCATGAAACAAAATCTCTCAAAATATTGATTCTGATCTAACGAAGAGAGAGAGATCTGAAAAGAAAATGGGTGTTGAGATTGACAGAAAACGGATTGGGTCTCACGTCGTGACTGGAATTTTTAATTAGGGTTTTTGGCTCTTCCTCAATTAAATTACTTAATTGATTCTCTTTCCCAACAAAAAATCTAACATACGACGACTCTGTTGTGAGGCTTTGTTAAAAGATTATCTAGTGTCTGTGTTCATACACCGGTTAACAGTTCGGTCCGAAATTGTCAAAAATTCATTAATTCTTGTTTTTTTTTTTCTCTTCTAAATTACTCTATGCCACGAAATGGTAACAAATCTTTCAAAAAACGTAAGGTTAGATTTCGAAACTTCAATTCTACTTCATAACCCATACTTTGACCATTTTATGGGAACTATAAAATATACAGCTAAGACAATAAATAAAATGCAGATAACTTTCCAAACATAATTTATAGTCATAATATATTTTTGGTTGGTATGATTAATGATAAAGAATAAAACGTGGATGCCGCTAACATGAGACGAGAATCAACACGCTTCTACTAAGGTCATAATATGACCAAGACCTTTCTCAAACGTCCTTGGCCAAGCTCGAGAGATCAATATCTCCTGATGTCTAGTGGTATTTTCGTCATTGCGATGGTTCTCTATCTTGGGATGGGTATCCCTCCCTCTTCTGGTCCTTGAGTGATGATGGTCTCCCATGATATCAAACAAGCTGCTTCTCATCTCTTCCTCTGCTTCAAAGAAACCCTTCATTCCGCTAAAGAAATGGCGTTTGATGTCTTCTACATCACTGCGTAGTCCCGGGAAGTTCGGATACTGAAAGGAGGAATGAAAGGTACAAACAAGACTTCAACAACTAGATGGCGTAATCTCAAACTCAGTCCGCAAGACAAAAAGAAAACAAGAGATCTGAACTCAAAGTCTTGTTTACCTAAAAGAAAGCACCAATTCACATTTGAATAAGCTCGTATAAACAAGAAGCATTTATATCCTATATCATAGACAGAAAACGAAAGACAAACAAGGAGATGGCTGCACATATACAGAGCCTAAAAAGTAACCAGCACTTACTCCATTTACTTACTATGCAAGTAACATATAAAGATGACAAAATCAAAACAAGAAATCATGTCATTCTAGAAATGCAACTGCAGCTCCTACTAGTAATCCCAAGCTCTCCATCAATCCTATAAATTATATTCAAGCAACCAATACACTCTCTTGAAGCAAATTTTAAATCTTTTTGATCTTTAGACATATACATAAGGCTAATTACTCAGCCCAATATGAAATTTTCAATTCCAAAATCTCTATCTTATTCTAGGTCCGAGACCAAGCCGAAATTTTGCCCCGTATAGGTATGCATGGAATCATACGAAGAATAAAATTTATACGGTGAAGTCCGATTATGATCTTATCCAAAACTAAAATCTCCAACAGGAGGTTGAGGAGGTCAGGGAACCAAGCATCACCCGTTTAAAGAAGCATTTTTGGAAAATCTGCACTGCTCCAAAGATAAAGCATTTCATGTGGCAAGTCCTCTCGGGATGACTCGCTACGTGCGAACGACTCATATGTAGACATATGACCACCGATAGGAGTTGTTTTAGGTATGGTAATCTATAAGAATCAATTAATCATATCATCTTCGAATGCCTCCCAGTGCTTCAAGTTTGGGCCTTATCGGATTATTCGTCTGGAGGATTCTTTTCCAAACCTTTGGCTCTTCCAGAATATGGACTTCCTATTTTAGAGGGTAAAAAAAGTATGTCAACAACAGCACCAGGTTAAGACCTTCCCATGAATTTTATAGTTTATATGAAAGGCAAGAAACGAAAAAGTATTTAATGGAAATGACATTTCACTTTTAGAAACCGTCCAAATTGCCACTTTGGAGGAGGAAAACTGGAGGGTAACAAAACAAAACAATGAGGAGGAAGAACCGGAGACACAATATGATTTGGGAGAATCTTATGCCAAATCGATGCCTTTTGGATCGATCATGGACTTATCATTGGTTTTGGGTGGTACTATAGGAATCATATGGGGAAAGGGATTTCTGGAATGCAAGGAGGTCGTCAAAGCCAAACGGCAATCCATGCCAAGATGGACGGACTTTTATGGGCCATGTTGTGCCTCCGAGATAGAGACATTCCAAGATTCATTTTGAGACAAATTGCTCAGATTTGGTGAAAATGATGGAAGAACCGGACAACTGGCCGGCCTTTTCGTCTGAGTTAAAATAGGTCTTTATTCTGAGAGAAAGTTTTGAAGTCTTCAACCTTACCTGTATTCCATGATGTTTAAATGGTTGAGTGTATTCTCTTGCAAAAGAAGCTCGGACACGAAGTATAATTTTTCACCCATATATATATAAGCTAGAAAATTTCGATAGAAGGAGCTCCACAAAGCAAAATCCTTATCGAACAATACATGGATTAGCCAACTAGGAAGACGGCCAAAAAAAAGATTGAACAAAAAACATAACCTAGAGAAAATTTTAAAAAATTATGTAACCAAAACTATGAAAAACAAATCATGACCCAAAGAAAGAAAATGATACTTTGGTATATAAAAAATTCTTCTATAAATCCAATCAAACGTCACTAGAATGTTTCCATAGAGCCAAAAACCAGAACTAACATGAAAAATTCAAATAATATGATCAAAACAATATTTCACAAAAGTGTATGAAAGAAAAACTAAAGCCATGAGTGAAAGAGAGAAAATGGTAGTATGGTATATGAAAGTTATTCTATAAAACTATTCAAAAATTTAGTACAAGGGTTCCATAAAGCTAAAAATCAAAACAAAGAAGCAAAATTCAGATTATTTGATCAAAACTATATTTCACGTGTATGAAAGAAAACTAAACTCATTAGTAAAAAAGAGAATATGCTAGTATGGTATATGATATCTTCTATAAAACCATTCAAACATTTAGTATAAGGTTTCCATAAAGCCAAAAATCAAATGTAAGAAGCAAAATTCAAATTATGTGATCAAAACTATATTTCACAAAATGTATGAAAGAAAAATGGAAGTCATGAGTAAAAGAGAGAAAATGGTAGTTTAGTAAATGGTTTTTTTTTGGTATAAAACCATTCAAACATTTAGTAGAAGGTTTCCATAAAACCAAAAATTAAAAAGGAAGAAGCAAAATTCAAATCATGTGATCAAAACTATATTTGAAAAAGCCTATCAAAGAAAAATGAAACTCGTCAAAGAGAAAAAATGATAGTATCGTATATGGTTTTTTTGTATAAAACCACTCAAAACATTAAGTAGAAGGTTTCCATAAAGCCAAAAATCAAAACTAACAAGCAAAATGAAAATTATGTGATCGAAATTATATTTCAATGAAAGAAAAACTAAACTTAGTATATGAAAGGTTTTGTACAAAACCATTTAAAACATTTAGTAGAACGTTTAGATAGAGCCAAAAAAGAAAACCTAAAGCAAAATTAAAAAAAAAATTATGACCAAAACTATGAAAAGCAAATCATGACCCAAAGAAAGAAAATGATACTTTGGTATATGAAAATTCTTCTATAGATCCAATCAAACATTCACTATAATGTTTCCATAGAGCCAAAAATCAAACCTTCAAAATCATAGTTTTGTAAACTTATTGAAACGCTTAAATCTTTTGATAGGTTCTTTTTTTTTATTGAAACAATAAAATGATTTCATTCATTCTTAGAGAACATCAGAGGAAACAATGTTAGGTCCTTTCCATCCTTTTTGCCGAGCTCGAAGCTCCCACATATAAGACAGTCTTCTCTGTTCGTCCAGAGTAGCCTCTGCTTTCTCTCTTGCTTGCTCACAAGTCTCCATCCCCATGCTGCACTTATCAGCCTCTTTCTGATACTGAGACGCCGCTTTCTTGGCATCTAGCAGCAACCTGTCTGCACGCCATTCGTCTTCTTGAGCTTGTGCTTCTCTTAGCTTCAGCTCTTCAGCCACCATTTCCGTGAAACTACTCTCGTTCTCTTCACTCCCTTCCTCCTGTCTCATACAATCCAAGAAGCTATGATTGCTCAGTCCGTCGGGGATGGCGAGGAGAGGTTGAGAAGAACAGTCACAGAGACAAGGAGGACAAGAGGAGTGGAGAGAGTCTGCAATGGTCTCGTTGAGATGCCAATACAGAGACGGTCCTGCGATGTAAGCAACCATGCACAGTCCCATTACACATGTAACCACCTTCGCCGTCTTCTTCTGCCTTCTGATCATCTCTCTCTCTCTCTTTCTATCTCTCTGCAAATTAAAGATTTCTTCACTTTTTGTTTGAATCTGAGAAAATTCTTCAGTAAATGATCTCCTTGAAATCTCCCCCAAGTATTGGATCCTTCCTAACTTCTCGTATGATTGGATCCTATTTTTAGAAATCCTATTATTTGATAGGTTCATCATTATCATAATCGCCAAATCCAATGTTATGCGAAGATTGTACATGTATTAAGGCAAATTACAAAAAGATTATAAAATATTAAGCAAAAAAAACTGCAAAACAAATTCAAAAACATTAAAAATTGTTAAAAAGGAATTTTATATGTCAACATTTTGTAAAGAAACATGGTTTTACTTACTCTTTCCAATTTTTCTATATTATTATCAAAACTAAAAGAAAGTGTGAGCTTGTATGTATTTATCATTATTATCCTAACCGAAGTACATGCGATATATAAAGTCAAACATAACATTAAAGAGCTAGTTAAAGAGGCTGAAAGTATAGGGATTACAAACTTACAATGTTGTTTTACAATGTAAGGGTGGAAGTGTCAACCCAAATTTATATGGAAGATGAAAAAGTTGAATTGATTGAAAGTTATCGATTTCATCTCTTAGAAGGTGTGATGAAATCTGAAAAATAGGGATTTACAATTTTTTGGTTACACAACTGTAACGTGGAAGACAAAGGAATCAACCCGTTCTCATTTCCATTATATAAATCAAAGAAAAACTACCAAAAAAATGTGTGTTGTGTTTTGAGTTTTCATCTTAAGGTTTAATCGGGTTCTAACACATGACTGAACAAAAAACATCATTATCAAAGAAAAAAAGGATATGACTATCAACGACAAGTCGTGCCATTTCATCCATTTGGACCAAGATGTTCTCGAATGCTCCATTAGCTGCGATCCGCTGAAGAGTCCTATTTTCAGGTTTTTGTCATTAAATCTTATTAATAGATTCACAATTCTATATAGTTGTGGTTAAGTATTAAGAGACAATAGTGATTGCTTATTGGCGTTTGCATATGACCATTGATGTTAGAGTTGTCAAGATTTGTGTTGAATCTTTCAAGAACGCTTTGAGTTCTTTATAAGTTACTCTCCCACTCTTCCCACTCTTCCCACTCTCTATAACCTTAAGGATTCTTAACTCAAATGATGTGATCAAAATTCAAATAATGTGATCAAAACTATATTTCTCAAATTTTATGAAAGAAAACTTAACTCATTAGTAAAAGAGAGATCAAATGATAGTATGGTATATAAAATATCTTAGGGATGATTGGGTGTAAAACCCTTAAAACTTTGTTTATACAACTTATGACCTTCATAGTTTAGATATTAAAAGCAGACAAATACGTATACCCATTAACCCCATATTTATCCCTATGAAGAGTCGGCGGCGGCGACCATTAAATGAGGTTGCTCCCTACGCTAGCGAGAATATCTCCAAATCTTTAGGGAATCGAGATTATTGTTCTGTGAAGTGATCAAGTTAAATCTGGACCACACAATAAACCGCAAATGAAATTACCTTGGTAACCGCAAACACTCTTAGCTACATATGCGAGAACTCTCTTGCTTATATTAATGGAGGCTTGCGTTGAACACAAGTGTGGATAGCCATTAAAGGTGTTAGCTGGGAGATCATTTACTAAGAAGCCTTTCCAAAATTCAAGACAGGTAAGTATAAATATTTAACCTCTTGTTGTTTTGTTTCTGTTTTCGGGAGACTTGTTGAAAACGGCTCAAACTAACCCAGACGACAATTTATTTGTTGAAAGGATATTGTTGAACATGGCGCTAGAAGTAAGGGTTGCAAAAGGAAAATGGATGAGGAGGGCCGATGGGGAATGGTTTCATGAACCTGATTGGGGTCGTGTTCTTTTTTCTTTCAAGTAGATCATGAACGTCTCAAACCAACAAAGTGACAGAACCCCCAAGGTGATATGTGCTGGCAAAACATATAAAATACCAGTCCGAAGATATAAAAACATGGGGAATACAGTAATGGCTAAAGGAAGAATGGGTATTGATTGAAAAATACCTGGCAGTCGATGTCAAAGCTCTCCTTAACCTCCATTCACGTTCCCTTTCTAACTCAGCTTGTGCTGAGGTTTGATGCCCTATCGCAACTTTCATCCGCTTATCGACCTGGAAGAGGTCACCATCAAGCCTTGACGACACAGTCCTCTGCCGTTTACTTTTCCTATGCATTTCCTCCCTTTCAGCATTCGCCGGACCTCTGCCTGCTTCCATACAGTTAACGTTGACCATCTCGACGTGGGTGGGAATGACCTGGAGTTTTTGTGTTAGCCCGAGTGAGTAAAGCGAATGACAAATGCCATGGATATAATCATTGTGCTTGCTTAGTACCTGTTCCGGTCTTCCTGATTCCAGAGAGTTCATGTCGGTGACGTTAGGTTCCAGCTGATTCCACAAGATAAGCAATGGAACTGAGATTTATAAGTTAACCGTAAACTAATCTATATGTTATTCCGTTTTGCGGGAACTTACGATGGTTTCTACTGCATCAACTTGAGGGGAACGATCCGATGCAATGGTAAAGTGAGTTCTTGTGTGTGGAGGATCCTGATCTACGGGCATCTTAAGTCCATCTCCACATATATCAACTGCCGTGGTCTGTACAAAAGCAAGAAAAACAGAAATGAACTAGTCGATAACATTATCGAATATTGAAAAGAAGAACAATAACATTGTTTGATAATGTCATTTGCAGTAAACGTTACCTGGCCCTTATCAGTTAGTTTGCTATTGATTTCTAAGACAGCCTCTACCTCTTCGGGATAGTTAGAGAGAACACCATTGATCGTTTCGCTTGCTGTTGGACTGTTGTGACTATCCTCGGCAGATGAAGACACAACACTTTGGGAGTCCTCCTCGTGGCCATTCACACCTTCATTTCCGTTTTTAACGGTAATGTCATCGTCATCATCGTCATCCAACTCCTTGTCATTATCGCCAGTAGAGTTCCCAGAATCATGTGGTTGACCATCCCCATTCCCACCATCACCACTGAACTGCGAAGGTGCCGGGTTGGTGGCAGGCTCTGACTGAACATCGTTGGAAGGGCCACTTAATTCAAAGTTGGTTTTAAACCAATCAGTGATTCCAGAAACAATAGCGGAATTGTTTTGAACAAGCTCCTTCGCAACAATTCCTGGTAAATGAGGCAAAAGACCATTGACAATGTCTTCAACGGTGAAGGTATTTAAGTTGGATGATTGACCCATGCGAGTTCGATTGTCTCTTTTACCAGCTTGGGACCTCCTTGCAACCCCTTTCCCTTTCCTTACCTGCTTCTGTTGCCTAATACTTCTGCCTGCTGGGTTAACTGGAATAGCAGAGTGATCAGGTATCTCACCGCCAGTAAACATTACATTATCAAATGGATAATCTTCTTCTATGAGTTTAAGCAAATTGTCTAAGAGCGGGTCTTCTTCATCATCTGTCCAGGTCAGATCTTCTTCGTCATCCCCAAGTTGGAGGTGTGGTCTAATGATAGGGATAACATCAGCCTGTTAAACAGAGACAAAGTTTTGACTGTTACGCTCAATGTTGTTAATTTGGAAATCAAAATAATCAAACTATTATAATATTTCAATGTTTTCGAGTATCATAACGGAACTGCAACATAGTTTCCACCAAACATAATTAGATGTTGATGTATTAACATATTCCATTTGTTCGAACAACAACGTACCTCGCAGAAACAGTCAAGATCTCTTAGTTGGTTAACCCTCAGCGTAATCCTCTGAGGTGCATGACATACAAAATCGTCTTCAGGATCACTCGCTTGCCCACCATGCGAAATGTAATTTTCTGGTATGACAGGGACAGCTTCTAACACGACCATCTGAACTGCGTAGAAGAACCCTTGTATGGCAACATTAGCGGTCGCAAACTGAGTAATGTCTCTTTCCTTAAGAGAAGAGGTTATCATCTCAAATGATTTTCTCCCCCAGGGAAATTTCAGAAACTCATCAAGGTCCCTCGTCATCTCAACATGTTCCCTGTTGATCTTCAGCTTCGGAAAATGCGTGGTGGGTGCAAGAATCGCATCTACAAAGGCAAGACAAGCATATCGCAGACGCATTTTTGGGTCCTGAACTTCCTTCTTCTTAAGCATCCCTATAACTTTCGATACCAAAATATCTCCATCGACCCCAAAAACCTCCTTGTAAAACGCCTTTTTGCTCTTCCCACAAACTTTCTTTCTCTTCTTCAGAGGAACAGGGAACTTTCCACAGTTAAGACCCGTTACTATCTTAAATTCACGAAGTGAGAATCTAATCGGATAACCGCCGAAGAGGAACCATAACTCATTCTCGTTCACGATTACTAACTGACGGAAAATCAGATGAAGAGCGAAAGTACCAGACAGAGCGGGCATCGACTGCATCATAAGAATCTTGCCAAACTGGGATTCACCAAGGGTTTGGAGTTCATCCTCGTCCAGAGTTGATTTTATCAACGCGATTACGCTCATCTTCTGGTATGTGTTGACTCTTTCAATGTTTGGTTCATGGCCGTAAGCAAACAATCGGTTGGGAAGCGGAGGAATCGACATCTTCGAATTTGCTACCATTTTGCAATAGATTTTGCTATCTACGAACTCTTAAACTGGTTTTCCCTTCCTTTTACATCTGTTTTAGATCCGAACATTGGTTTCGATTTACACCCACCACACATTAATTTGTTAATTAAAAAAACACGCTACCCTAACTCTATTGGTTGCATGTAGCTAGGTTACTGCACACAAGCACTCTACGGTTTATAGGGCACTGTAAAGGTGATATGAATTGATAGATTATGTAGGGGCTTTATGGTACTTACGCTAGTGTGCAGTATCGGTTGCACAGTTGCATTACCACAAAACTTATATTACACTTATCTGGGGTTATTCCTTGGTAATTCCCAATATCTTATATAAAACCATTCAAACATTTGGTAGAAGTTTTCTATAACGCCCAAAAATCAAAAGGAAAAAGCAAAATTCAAATTATTTGATCAAAATTATAGTTTACAAAATGTATGAAAGCAAAATGGAAGTTATGAGTGAAAGAGAAAGTTATAGTTTGCTAAATGTTTTTCTTTTGGTATAAAACCATTCCAACATTTAGTAGAAGTTTTCTATAAAGCCAAAAATCAAAAGACAGATGCAAAATTCAATTTATGTGATCAAAACTATATTTCACAAAGCCTGTGAAAGAAAAAATGGAAGTCATGAGTGAAAAAAATATGATAATATGGTATATGAACCATCTTTAAACAAAAGGTATATGAACCATAATTTACAATGAAGAGATGTTTGCGATTTATATTTAAAAAAAAAAAAAATCGATGATTTAAACTTTTTAGTCGATAATTCATGCTTAATATGAACAAAATTTGAAAATTCATTTTCTTGACAATTTTCCCAATTCCTAATAGACGCTTAAAAATTAAAGAACAAACCAAACTAATGCAAACCGAATTATAGTACGGGAAAGGGAGGTGAAAATTAGTAAAGGATTGGATTATAAACCCTAGATAATAAAAATCTTCTACCCCTTCCACAAGTTACCCAAAAAAGAGGAAGAAGCAAAAGCGCTCTGTTTCGGATGAGGGCTAAATTAGAAAACTTAAAAACGGGTAGAGAATCTGGATTGAATTTTGGTTTCCTCATTAGTTGTAGAATTCTACAGGGAAATATATATATATAAGTAATGGCTGATCGGATTGCTATCGTTAATCAAGAACGGTGCAAGCCTAAAGAATGTTTGCAGGAGTGAAAAAAAACTGTCCTGTAGTCAAATTTGGTACGTCTCTCATTTCATACGAGTCTCTCTCAAACACAACTCTGGGCGCCTGTTAGGAATACACTTGATGAGTACAACAAGAGAGGAGGTTTGCAGAAGATCTGTGATGATCTCGAGTTGAACGATGTACTAGACTGCTGTTTGTGTGATCTACCTGCTGGAGAGCTGCAAAGGTTTATGATAGCTAAACTTGAATCATATTAGAAGCAATGAAAACGTGTTCTAAAGCACAAGAACTTCCCAAGTAGATGTCGGGGCTTGAAGATTTATAGCAATCATGACATCTCCAAGTGTATTGCATTTACTTTTCACAAGCAATACAAACCAAAGATGATTCTCTTTCCCTAGGCTACTACCTTTTAGCTGCGTACTGTTCTCTTTCGACCACGGGCTTTACTGCGTGTTGCCTTCTTTGAGGCTTCTTCCTCGCTATCACTCTCTAAGCTCTCAGCTTTGTCTGTCGACTCTTCCTCTTCAACTGCTCTCCCTGAATCTTCTTTGTCCCTTAATGCTCTGAGTTTGGACTTCTTAGCATTTAAAACAGAAAGGAACTGCGTTAACAAAAAGAGGACAGCATGATGACATACTCTGTTTCAAAACGGAACACACAATTAAGACAAGGATAATAAATACATGCCTTTGCATAAGTTTCACTCTCAAACTCCTGTTTTTCGTTGCAGAGTTTTTCACCTTGCGCTAAGCATTTCTCAGCTTCACTTTTCATCTTCTCAAAAGATCTGGTCTTGTTCACAACTTCTTCCTGTGGTAAACACTTAAGCATTGAGAGATATATATTTGCCAATCCTAAGAACTAAGGTCTAATTCATCATCATATTCATTCTCAAACATCACAAGAAATCCCCATACACTTAGCCTTATGTTTGAGTCCATTAGGAAATCCAAGATCCCAACTGTGGTCTTCTTGCTGTCATGTGATGGTTTACATTTCCACCGCCACTCCAGTTTTGTCCCTTCCTTCTCAAACGTCCAAGAGAGCTGTAACCAAACACTCATCCAAATTCAGGCTTACTCATAAACCATTTCTTCAGCCATCAATTACAGATTGATTGCTTCTTTCTAGGCTTGAATTTAGCAAAACAAGGAACATTCTCATATTCAATTCATCAACTGACCCGTTTACATCCCTCAGGAGCATCGGAGAAACCGTAAACGGAATTGTGTTGCTGAAACCCTAAGTACCGCTCGGCAAGCTGGAGATATTCCGATACCGGCTGGTCCCATTGAGCCGCCCGCTCTGCCACCTCCTCCTCGCTCGCTTCAGTTCCGATTAAAACCAAAAATCAAATAGGAAAACCCATTGACAGTATAGATTTAGGAGTCTTACCATTGCAAATCCAAGACAAGGAGCCGTCGGTAACGGAGATATCGAAACGAGACTCGTGCCAAGTGCCTTTGACGAAAATCGGATCGGCGCCGGAGATTTCGAGTCTGAGACATGTGTGCTTCATTTTCTCCGATTCAACCATTGCTTCAATCGAGTCGCCGACGACGAGGTGGACTTGCTCCGACTTAAGAGGCACTGTGATCTGTTTGAGAATTTTTGCTTAGAGCACCCCCCCCCCCATCAACTTTTATAATATAATATTCGTGGACTCCACATACACAGTTTATATACGGGTTCTAAAAACTCTTATTTAAGATACCGTCTCTTGTTCTGTAGCGTCACGTCAGCCGATTGGTCCTTTTTTTATTTTTTTTCCGCCAGTTTTTTTTTTTAAAAAAAAATGTTTTTATACATCTAATTCATTAATACAGTTAAAAAGAATTTTAAAGAAATTTAAAACGTTTTTATATATCTAATTTTTTAATTAATTCAGTTTTGAAAAACTTAACATTTTTTACATCTAAATACTTTAATTAATACAGCTTTAAGAAACTTAAATATATTATACAAAAACGTTTTTTAAAAAATTATATTTATGAATATATATATATATATATATATATATATATATATATATATATTTATTTATTAAATTATGTTTTATTTTGATATATATATATACTGATAAAACTTTTTAAACATATTTGTATATAATATGTTTACAATCTGAGAATGATTATATATTAAATTGTTTGTAGGTATGCTAAAGATTGTTGTGGCACAATGGCAAGGGATTGTTTTGATTCATAGGTCTTGGGTTAGTTTTAAAATCAAAGGAAACTTCAGTATTTGTTTGGTCGGACTAAAGTTCGTATCTGTTTAGGCAATTCGTGTAAAATTGAGGATTTTTTTGGCCGAATTCTCAAAAAAATAAATAAAAGGTTAACGTTGTAGTGATTTATAAAAATAGATTACCACAATAATACTCAAATACTTTGCGTTTATAACCGCAAACCATTTCCTCAATGACAAAAAAAAACGCAAACCATTTCCAATCCACAACCTAGCTTAAGTGGGATGCGGAAATTTTTTGAGTTAGTATTATAGGAACTCAAAAAACGATTTCCACGATAATTCTCAAATATTTTGTGTTTATAACCGCAAACCAATTCCGAATCCACTATTTAGTTTAATCGGGACGCTGGATTTTTCTGAATTAGTAATGTAAGAATCCAAATTCGAAATGTTTTAGCGATTTATAAATTGTAAAAAGAAACGATTTCCACGATAATTCCCAAACGTTTTGCGTTTACAGCAAACCATTTCCGAATCCATTATCTAGCTTAAGTGGGACGGGTGAGTTACACTCAATGTATCTTTTTATCTTTTTCCTTGCAACTTAGTATCTTTCCAAAAGAGTTTGTAATTTTGTATCTTTTTTCGTGGGTCCCGCCAGTAAAGTGACCATTTTATCCTCACACTCTCATTTTCATCTATTTTTTCTTTCTCTTCTACCGAAATCAATCTATTTCTTTCTTTTTTTATTTTCTTTTGTCTTTTCTTTTCATTTCCCTTCTCTTTCTTACTTTTACATTTATTTCACCCCATTTTTTTTGAACGGTGGATATCATGCAATGTGTAAGGTTTCCGGTCATATAGACCGCCGGAATGGAGTTAGAACTGATCGATCTATCGGAATTTGAAAAAAAAAATCGGACATAATACGGAAGTTGCGAATAGACAGACTAGGCTAAGTGTCCACAATATCGGCTATTCGTGGACACTACCAAGTGGATAGATAGTGGTCACACGTATTAGTATCCACAAATAGCATATATTGTGGACATCTAGTCTAAACTGTCCATTTGCATGCTAGGTGTCCACAAAATAGACTATCCCTGAACACTGTCATGATCACATCACATACAAGACACTTACCATGGATAAGAAGTAGTCAAACAACAAATGTTATTTTTGGATGGATAGTGGTTCACGAGTAGTATTATCCATAAATTCGGATGGATAGTGGTTCACATGTAGTAGTATCCACGCAATTTTCGTATCAAGTCCGATTTTTTTTTTTTTTTGAATTTCAGTAGATCGACCGATTTTATATCCATTCTGGTGGTTGGTATGGCCGGAAACTTCACATATTGCATCATATCCGCCGTCAAAAGAATGGGGGGAGAAAATAAAAAATAAAGTATGAAAGAGAGTGAAATGAGAAAAAAAAAGAAAAAAATTAATAATAATAACGAATAGATAGAAGGAAGAAAGATGGAGAAAATGCTTATAAGGTTAAAATGGATTTTTTGACATCTTGAAACTGTGAAAGATACATAAATGCACAAACTTTTTGAAAGATATAACATTTTTATTACTTTGTAAAAAAGAAACACTCAGTGCAATTAACTATAAGTGAGACGCATAATTTTCTGAAATAGTATTGTAGGAACCCAAATCAAAACGTTTTAGCGATTTATAAATGCAAAAAAAAAAACGATTTCTAAGATAATTCCCAAACGTTTTGCGATTATAACCGCAAATTATTTCCGGATCCACTATCTTGTTTAAACGGGACACATAATTTTTCTGAGTTAATATTGTAGAAACACAAATTCGAAACGTTTTAGCGATATAAATTGCAAAAATAAACGATTTCCACGATAATGGTGATATTCTAAATTATTTTAAATTATAAACCTAAATAAAGTTAATAGTTATATTTTCTTTTCAGAATCTTTTCAAAATGTAATTTATATAAATAAAATTGTATATGTTATAATTGATTTGAAGTCATATTATAATTTTCAAAGTTGAGCTTTTTACTCTCTCGGGTTCAAGTTGGATTCGATTAATTAAGCCTTTCGGCTGTTATCGGTTTCTAGTTGGGCTTTAGCAGTTTCTATTGGGCTTTATTTTATATTGGGTTATCCAAGGACATGTTGTAAGTTGAGTTAATTAGGGTTGTTGTATAAACACCTTTGTTGGATTTATTTTTATGCAATGAAAAGTTATAAAAAATTGTTATAATTTTCAATAAATCATATTATTATTATTTTATTATAAGAATGAATGGTATGATGGTATATAAACAAATCTATTATATAATGAGAGCCTTTCTCTTCTTAGGTGAAGCCACGTCAGCTTCCCTTTAAAAATAAATTGGGCCTTCGAAGCCCATTCATTGTTTACCCATTATGTCATTCAACTCATATGGTCCAATGCCTGTCTTCCATTATAATCCCAGCCCACATAAAACTTCAACTAATTATGGCAGTCCACTTAATGCAAAGGGCCCAAAATGTCTTCTGCAATCCATCAAAGCTTTCTTCATCTTCAGCCCTAAGACCATGTCCATCGGTAGTATCTTAGGAGATTTTAGCTCAGTTTCTTAGGATTTTTTATTTAAAAAAAAAAGAAAAATAGACATTTAGCTAAGGAGCGATCCTTAGTTAAGATACTTAAGAACCCGTATCTTGATGACGTCTGCATCCCTCTCCTCCACCTCCGCCTTGTTTTCTCTCTCGGATCTATGGCAATTCGACGGTGAATCTGTCGACGGATCTATGGCAATTCGTCTTCTGCATCCCTCTCCTCCAGCTCAGCCGCCTCGCTTTCTCTCTCGGGTCCTACCTCTGCTTCGATTCTGCAACCGTAATCAATCGCAATAGTCACTCCGATTAACTTCCATGGCCTGCCCGTAATTGGTCAATGCGATGTAAATTGGTGACTGGTGGCTATGGAGGGCTGTAGGGTTTTGTGTGTGTGCTCTTCCATGGAGGTAAGCTAAGCTTCTCCCCTTTGTTTTGAGCTTATCAATTGATAAAAATGTCATGGATCATCAATTATGTTACAACTCTTCCGTATTGTAAACACATTTCACGATGAATCTGATCAATTCCTAGACTTAGGCCGACCATTGCATTGCATGAGACCAGTTTTTGGCTGTAACATTGGTAAAATGGTTTAGTCTGCGTCGGTTGTTGTTCACTTGAGACTAGAAGCACTTAATATATGGCCTAGAATCGATTTAGGATCGGCTTTGAATAGAGTTTCACAATCATATCTTCGATTTGAGTTCTATTAGAAGCTTAGGTTGTTGAATAGGTAAGGAAAATCGTTCTCTTGATAAAAAAAAAACAAGTGTTTCTGTGGAATTTGGTAGTAAGTGCTCTTAAGGCATTTGGATTCCAGCCTGATCTATTCATTCTCCTCGAAGTAGGCAACTTTTCTTATCGTTTGATATTCCTTACCTCTCATCTAAAGCTTGCTAGATTATAGTTATGTTTGTGAGCTCAAAGCATTGGATTTAACTCTTGCCGTTTTGAACCAAGATTCTGGAACAGATTGCTGAAATTTTCATGCTGGTGAATCAATCTTACAATCCAGAAAACTGATAATAAACTAGGTCCATTAGCTGTCTATCTTTTGTGAAAGATGATTTGGCTAGATACAATTACATTGATTTGATTCTTTATCCAATGAATGGTGATGGGATTATTTGGTTTACGCCTACTCTTCTTTTGGGACAGGTTCCTGAAGATACTATAATTGAAAGAGTTGTTGGGCGTAGATTGGATCCTGTCACGGGGAAGATCTACAACTTCAAGTATTCTCCTCCAGAGACAAAAGAGATTGCTGCTAGACTCACCCAGCGTTTTGATGATACCGAAGAGAAGGCAAGTCGATTATTTCTCAGATATTTAACTCACTCTTAGTCCAATTCTGTCTCTGAAATCTATTTCCTTTTGATGTAGGCAAAACTGCGGCTCAAGACTCATAACCAAAATGTGAGAGATGTGCTTTCTATGTATGAAGATATAACTATTAAGGCATGATATCTCTCTCATTTACACCCTTTCCATCTCGGTTTTTGCTGCTCTCTCTTCATTATTGAGAGTCTCATGAAGCAAAATGGTACTTTGTTTATTATTATCATCATCCAGATAAAGGGAAACCGTCCAAAGGAGGAAGTGTTTACCCAGATTGATACTGCTCAATCTGAAATGCTTCAACAGAGGAACACCGCTTCAAGTCCATTGTCATGACATGCCTTTAAAGGTAAAAACATATGTAGCTATAGGCTTATAGTTAATGAAACATTGTGTATTATGGTTCACATTTTAATCTGTGATATTCAATACACATGATCAAATATTTCTGATCACTTCAAATAAAATATTTGATAATATATATTTTTAATTTTAAAAACCTCAAATTGGGTAACACCATTGGAGGAGTCAAATAAACAAAGTTCTTAACTATTCCTAACTAACAAAAATATTAATAAAGTATTTATAAGAAACCCACATTGGGTAACACCAATGTGGATGCTCTAAGACGCTGCCCACCTAACGACTGCTCTACTCTGCAGTTAACGTAACCGTCGCCGATTATTTCCACCATTCCACTTCGGCTACCATCGTCATTTAAGCCCTTCCTCCCATCAGCATTCAACACCCCTGACATCTCGAATTCCAAACGATTTCGGGTTATCCCAATCGCGACAGTATAAATGGGCATTCAACCTCATGAGCCATCCCCGCTACCTCTCCAAACCCTAAATCTTACGCTTATCAAACTGTTGCATCCATCTTTTCACGGATTTTCGTCATGGCTATTGTGGATTTGGTCGCTATTCCTGCTTCTCTTCCTTACGTCTGCCTTGAGGATCTACACCTCGGTCTCTCTTCCCAACAGGTCGTGGGTCGTCTGTTACGCTCTTGGGATGCCAAACATCAAAAAAATGGGGAGTTCATGGGAATTGTTACCCTCTTCCTTGATGCGAAGGTCAGTATTTGGGAAAATATATTTTCTTCTCCACCGTATTATTGCATGCCCGTCTCCTTCACGATTCCCTAATGAATACTAATGCCGCTTCAGTTACCTCCAGAGCGTCATTCTCAATATATAAACTCGATTTCTAGGCTCAGTCGCTCAGATACAGCTCCTGCCTTACTATTCCATCGGAACACCTAACACAATGTCTATGAAAGGCCTCAGTAGTCTTGCGTTTCTTATTCTACTATTTCCGTGTTCCTGCAGGTCTCGAGATGGAATTGGTCCGGTGGATGTTGGATTAGGTCATGCGGTTTTAAATTGCTTGAGAGAAGTAGTATGGTTAAGTGAGTGAAGCAACTCATTCAAAAATGTAAGTTTCTAAGCAAAAGAAAGAATCTATCTAATCCTTTTGCATCTCTTTTCTCTCGCTGATGATTCGTTTAGCTACAGATTTGTGTTGTTTAATGTTTTTACTTTTTACCTTCGTTTGGCTTCGGAATGAAAGACACCAATGCAAAAAAATATTAAAGACAATGAACCGTTCGCTATAGTTAAGAGATGTCAAACTGATATAATGGACGTTACAACAATGAGGTAAAGACTATGATCTAAACCCATAAATATCTTCTTTCGTTTAGTCCTGATTGTAATTATTTTTTGTCTTTAGATTAATCTTCTTAAACCAAGCCACATTTCAAACAAAGACTCTAGAAGCGCCTTTGCCAGGTAGTCTTTCTGCTGCTAATAACGCTAAAACCAGAGACATTGAGTCTGAAGTTGAGGTGAGCCAAGAAGGCAGAGTAGGGGAAATTGTCATGGATCAAAGGTAACTTCCCATCAAAATTTCCCTCCTTAACCTATACAAATAGTAGCATTCTTTTATTTGTACTTAAAGCATCTTATACATTGTAAAAAAATTATTTGTTGTCTCACTCATGTAGAAAATGAAATAGTATATGCAAAAGTGCCAATGTTGATTTGTGTGGAATGGAGATATACTTGATGTGGTACTGGAAATGATTGTGCCAACACATAATATAGTTTACCCATTTATCAGTCTCTTTCTCTCTTATTTTGTTTTTTGGATAATGAATCCCCCATGTCGTAGGAAACAAGCATGACTGGACTCTTATATCCGAGAAGGAAGAAGTGGAGGGATCACTGAAAAAGCAGAAGATGCAGACTCAGAAACAAGAAATACAGATTTGTACAAGGTAAATTATAATATTGAAATAAAATCCAACATGAATATATTGGTAAATCAGCTGTCCATTAAGATTGGTTACAAAGTCTGGTATAAACATTTTACAGGAACTTGAGTCTATTCGTTGCCAACTTGCAGCCAAACAGTCAAGGTGCTTCAAACTGGCCCCGTAACCAATCTCTTGACAAAGCTTCATTAACCAAGGAAGTATAATTTTAACTTATATATACTGTCTGAATCTTCAGGTTGATGCTAAGACAAAAGCTTCAAACACTACAAAAGGAACTGGAACTTCTCCAGCGTCAAAAAGCTGCTTCTGAACAAAGCTCAGGTGGAGTGGCTCGCTGGAAGCCCTCAGGAGAAGGATGATTCGCCATGATATTTTTTCCTCAGCCGATTTTTGCGTTAAAGAAATATATACTTTTTATTTCCTCTGACTTATGGTTCTTCGTTTTATATTGCTTTTGATACGTGTTTATACAAGTTATTACCAGTATCTTTATTAACTTTTTGGAAATATTTGTTCCACATAAATTTTGTACTTCAAAATCGTCATTCATGCGTAAACTATGGCTTATGAAGCATCTTCTTCCATAATATGCGTCTCCATTGTTATCAAGACTGATAGATGCGTCCTCAACGGATTTGAAGTTTTGTTAAAATAAAGATCAAATGGATTTGAAGGTTTGTTAAAATAAAAATCAACTTATAAACATAAGTTTAAAATTTAATTCTAGGATTGTTTTATAAAAACAAACTTATTTTAAAATCATATAAGCACTACAGTTTTCAGACATAACCAACTTCACATGATTTAAAAAGATGCTTTTTTCTTTTTCCAAATGTTTTTATATGTTAGCTAATACAAATTTCAGATGAGGTAGTTTGTAACTTTAACATGTGTAATTGACAGGTTTATTCTTTCGACTGATCGGTGGAAATAACTGAAATACCTAAATTATATTTGAAATATCAAAAAATATAACTGAAAATCCTTATTTTTTTAAAAGAAAACATATATGTAATACCAAAAATATATATATCTGAAATACACAAATAACTAATATTTGTGTTTTAATTAAAATTTTGTCTATATGAATTATATAAAATCTAAGTACAATTATTTTTTTTGGGTGTATAATTGTACTTCTGATATTTTTTGTATCTGTCCTGTTCTTGGTTTGGTATCCATCCATTTTCGGGTTTTCAAGTATTGAAATTTACGTCTGTATGATATTTTGTAGGTTTCAGTTCAGCTCTGAGTTATAGTGGTCTCATGCCACAAACCACTTGGTGGGTTTCAAGTATGATTTGTATTTATCACGCTATTCTTATGTTTTGGTTCCACATATCATAAAAGGTATGTTTACACATTTCCAAGGTCAGTATTATAGAAAATTAAAAATGCAGTTAAAATATTAGATCACACGCAAATCTGGGATCATATGTCCCAGTAATTTGGTCTTCCATCTCTAATTTTATGCCAATTTGTATTTTTATGGAGTTTTGTTATCTCGGAAACAAAATGGGCACACAACTACCAACAAAACAACCCAAACTTCTTTCCTTGATGTCCACTACTTTGTACCAACTGGTTTGGTACCGGGTTTGCTTGGGAAAATGCACATCACACCACTAACAACCCCAAATGGTCTGAACAATAGTGAGTAAATGATTGGGTCCAATCAATTAAATCAAAGCAGAAAAATATCAACACCGTTAAAAAAGATTGTAACTGTAACCAAATGCAATAACGATAAGCCATTAATTTGATTTTTTAAATTCAAATTAGAGATAGCTAAACTTACAACTAACAAAACTAAATGTCAAAACATAAGTAGTATAACATATTCTCCACTTATAAATGTTAAGACATAGACAACTGCATAAATTTGTGTGGAGGCAACCATAATATATGTTTCAAAATTTTGTGTTCGTTGATCTCTCCGTTCGACATCGTCAACATTAAACTTCTTTTACCGCTGTTGTTATAATATACCTATGAATGCGAACCCCCGCACGTGCGCGGAGGCTTGAAGATAACTAGTTTGAAAAATCATTCCTCAAATAATATTTTTAAGGGATATATTAAGAGAGAATAATAGTGAGCGGGTCAAAGGATTAAACCAAAATCGTAGTCTCGTACAGTGTTTTACGTGTCTCTGTTACGTCTTTGTATATTTATCAATTTTAAAATCACATGGGATTCATTTAGTTACAAGTTTAAACTAGACGCTGCAGTTGAATTACCTCAATCTCTATCGCTCTTTAGATAATACTACGATACAACGATCGAATGGTAACAAGTCTTCATTTGCGGCGTCAAATTGTTTAGTCCTTCACGTGTCCGGTCCACAAATTTATGCTATGTGTCCGGCCCAATCTTTTTAAAAATTATGTTGGACTCTATGTTCATCTAAATTTTTTTACTGTAAAAAAATATTTTTTTTTAAAAAAATTTAGAAAATTATGTTGGGTCCTATTCGACCGTTTTTCTCGCCTACTTTCTGATCCGAGCATGTGTATATGCTTATATATTGCATGCGAAAACAAGTATACAAGGGCGCAAAGAGTGTATATATGGATCAAAACATTAATGCATGGATATATATAAGAAAAGATATATATAAATAATTAAATAAGTATGTCGATGTGGATTCTCCTCTTCCGCCCAAAAGTTTACATACGAAAGGTATTGTTCAAGGGAGTCCACGTTAGTATACCAATCAATTTGGTTGTCGCAATTACTACTCCAAGTCCCATGGAAATGGAAGGACGACACTCTCCATACTTTCTTTTTTGAAAAGCAGTGAATTTTATATGGCCCATCTAAATTTATAGACAAGAGGGTGATGTTCAAACCCCACAATATCTATCTTTGAATTTATTATTGGACCATTGTTGAACCCCACAATACTGGAACTCAATTTTCTAAGTAGAAAATATCATTCATATAAGATTTTATTAAAAATATTGGTAGTTTGGTAGTGCATGAAGTTGTTTATTTTGTGTCATATGTTCAAACTATTTTTGGGATAATGTTATTTTCTATATTGGAATTTTGATGGAAATTTCAAAAATTAACTTTTAACGATTATGAGTGTAAGACTCGAAACTATCACTATCCTAAAGTAAGAAGATTTGTTATAAAATCGCAAATGAACAAAAAATTAATTAGCTTTTAGTTTTTTTGTGTGAAAGAATTATTAATACCTTATATATATAAACTTCATACAAATAATAATGATAGCTTGTAGAATGTGTTGTTTATTATAGATGTAGAAGAAAAGTATATATATATATATATATATATATATATATATAAGAATGTGGTCCTATCCTATTAGTAATTTAGTAGATAATCATAAATCTACTAGTTATCATTATCCTAGATATGTATCTTTATATCTCATCATTATTTTATACCCTCCCGCAAGCTTATAGTGGTAAAACTTATGAGATTGTAAAAATCTTCAAATTAGAAGTAAAAGTAGTTCATAGAAGAATCCTAAAGCTAATGATTTGCAAAATCGAATTCTCGTTAACCGTAGATGTAAGTAGAATTAGTCCATGTTTTTGGGTCATTAAAACACAAAACGAGAGTAAATAGTAGTAGAAACACATGTACATAAGCCATCACGAGCTCATGTTTATTATGATGGAGTTTTAGTAAGAACTCATGTACATGGTTTAGATAAGAGAGTATGCACAATCATGTGCATCAAATAACTCAGGTAGAAGAAGAATTTGCAGCGGCTTGATGAAGCGGTGGCCATAAATTAAATAGTTGAAACAGCTTGATGACACATCAGCAATATAGTAAGTAGTGCGGCGACTTGATGAAGCAAAGGTGGTAAGTAATGCAGAAGCTATGGCGGTAATGCGGAAGCTACGGCAGAGTAAAAAGATTATGCATTGAGAGGTAAATTTGGGCCCAACTTAGGCTTGTTATAGAGAAAGCAGCACCTTGTGAAGCGGTGGTGACTTGAGTAGTGATTCTAGAACGAGCTGCGGTTTGATAGAGAGGCGGAGTAAAAGTGATGATGATGAGCTTCGCTTCTTCAAAACAACAGAGATTGTGAACGATTTAGGATGATTGAAATCCAATGATAAAGTGATAGAGTTGCAAGCCATTAACGAGCAGCGGAGCTTAACGAAGAAGTCGTGAAGACTTCCAAAATCTTTTTTTCAAGTTTTATTTTGGGTAGAATGAACACCATAAAATAGTAGAAGTTAAGCTAGGTTTGATCCAGAAAAATCACATGTTCTAATACCTTAATAGATTGCAGAAGTGTTGTTTATTATTGATGTAGAACAAGAATATATATGCAATAATGTCGTCTTCATACTACTAGAAATATAACTTAGTAGATAATCATAAATCTACTTGTTATCATTATTCTATATTGTAGAGATTTGGATCTCACTTCTATTTGTTTGTTTGAGCAATAAAGTAAAAGACATAGAGAATTAATGAGTTCAGATCACGATGTGTGATCTTACGTCTCGGCCTGGAGCTTTCCAGTAATCCACTACAACCACATATACAAGCTATTAGGGTTCCTCTCAATCTCTCTGATTGCGGCTTACCCTAATCCCACACATGCTTAGCTTTATATACTAAGTCTATTACAAGGATGAGTAGGTTAAACTAAACCTTAGCCCAATAGAAACAAGCCCGTTCCTAAATGACATACCCAGTCGCGGGCTAAGTCATAACTAATGATTTTCATCACCAAAGCCCAACAAATCTCCACCTTGATGACAATCACTTCCAAGTATGACTCCTTTATCCATGCAAACATGTGTAGCTCCAGACAGTTCCAGCACCTTAGTGCTCTTCTAGACCGAGAAAGCTCAAAGCCTTCTCAAACTTCTCCACAGGAAGAACCTTCGTCAACATATCAGCCGGATTCCTCTCAGTCGGGATCTTTGACAGCTTCACTTCACCTGAAGCAACTATATCCCTGATGAAATGCATCCTCCTTTTGATGTGTTTTGTTCGCTCATGATGGACATTGTTCTTGGCTAAACTCAAGGCACTCTGAGAATCACACCATATCTCCACCGAGTCTTGTTTGAAACCGAACTCCTCAGCCAAACCCCTTAGCCAAATTGCCTCTTTCACAGCTTCTACCAATGCCATATACTCTGCCTCAGTTGTAGACAACGCAACAACATGCTGAAGACTCGACTTCCAACTAATAACGCTTCCACCAGCCGTGAAAACATAACCAGTAATCGATCTACTTATGTCCAAATCTAATGAAAAGTCTGAATCACAAAAGCCTTCAACTTTGAACTCCTTGTTCTTCCTGAACACAATCTTCAAATCCTGAGTACCCTTCAAATACCTTAGTACCCACTTCACTGCATCCAGTGTACCATGCCCGGCTTACTCATAAACATGCTGACTAAACCAATTGCATAAGCCAGATCACATCTCGTTCCCAACATCGCATACATAATGCTTCCAATAGTATTAGAGTATGTAATGTTCTCCATAACTGTCTCTGCTTCATCATCTCTGATTGCAGACAACTTGAACTGTGATCCAATAGGTGTCGAAACTGATCTTGATTCATCCATATTGAATACCTGAAGAATCTTCTTGACGTAACCAGATTGAGACAAGGTGAGAACTCCACCTTCATGATCTCTCTCAATATCCATCCCAATAATTCTTCTTGCTGCTCCTAGATCCTTCATCTCGAACCTACTACTCAACAAGTCCTTCACAACTTGTATCTCCTTCATATCCTTTGATGCAAATAGCATGTCATCAACATACAAGAGTAGGTATATGAAACCCTTACCTTTACTCTCCTTTATGTAGACACAGTGATCATATTCACTTCTCTTGAATCCATGACTCACCACAAATTGATAAAAGCACTTGTTCCACTGTCTTGGAGCTTGCTTAAGTCCATACAGTGCTTTCTCCAACAAGCATACATAGTCCTCTTTTCCCTTAACCACAAAACCCTCTGGCTGCTCCATATAGATCTCCTCTTCAATCAAACCATGAAGAAATGCAGTCTTAACATCAAGCTGCTCCAATTCCAGATCTAAACATGTTTCACTACAGGTGAGAACACATCCTGATAATAATTATCCTCTCTCTGAGAGTATCCTTTGGCTACCAACCTAGCCTTGTATCTCGGTTCTTCCTTCTCTGGTATACCCGGCTTCAAATTGTATACCCACTTGCAACCAATTACTTTTCTTCCTTGAGGCCTTTTGACTAACCTCCAGGTCTTGTTCTTCTCCAGAGAACTCATTTCTTCATCCATACCTCCATTCCAGAAAGTTTTGTCCCTACTTTCAGTTGCTCCTGATAATCTCTTGGTTCTTCAGAACTCATCTCAACAGCAGCTATCAAGGCAAAACTCGCCAAGTCATAGTCTTTTAAATGTGCAGGAAGCTTTGACTCTCTTCTTTTCCGATCTTGAGTCAATCTGTAATCATCCTGAGGTAAATCATCTGAAACTGGACTTCCCACAACTCCATCTGAAGACGAACCTTCTCCTTGGTCTTCAAAATCCGGAATTGCAGCTTCAGACACTGTCGGTTGATCAACAGTCGCAATGTGTCTATCGACATGGGGTATGTGCCAATCGACATGCTCATCGATCTTGTGTCGATCGTCATCCACAAGTGTGTCGATCGATGCTTCACCTGCAGTCGAATTCTGCAGCTCTGTATCTGACGCATAAACACCCTTTTTCAGATCCTTGTAGACTTTTTCTTCCACACATTCCTGCTAATCACACATCTTTCATCATCCAGGAGCCAGACCTTGTACCCTTTAACTCCTTCAGGATAGCTAATGAAAACTCCTTCATCATCCAGGAGCCAAACCTTGTACCCTTTAATAGATTGCAGAAGTGTTGTTTATTATTGATGTAGAACAAGAATATATATGCAATAATGTCGTCTTCATACTACTAGAAATATAACTTAGTAGATAATCATAAATCTACTTGTTATCATTATTCTATATTGTAGAGATTTAGATCTCACTTCTGTTTGTTTGTTTGAGCAATAAAGTAAAAGATACAGAGAATTAACGAGTTCAGATCACGATGTGTGATCCTACGTCTCGGCTTGGAGCTTTCCAGTAATCCACTACAACCACAGATTACAAGCTATTAGGGTTCCTCTCAATCTCTCTGATTACGGTTTACCCTAATCCCACACATGCTTAGCTTTATATACTAAGTCTATTACAAGGATAAGTAGGTTAAACTAAACCTTAACCCAATAGAAACAAACCCGTTCCTAAATGACATACCCAGTCGCGGACTAAGTCATAACTAATGATTTTCATCACCAAAGTCCAACATATATATATATCTCATCATTTATCTCTATAAATCATAAGAAATAAATAAATAAAACATTTCTAACCCTCGGGTCCATTTCTCATGCTAGCTCAAGACTCCGTTGTGGTATTGGTACATGATCAAAATTTTAAGTCAATTAAAATAACATACTTAAGTCAAACAAACGCTCTTTCGATCTGAAAGATATAATTCCAACCAATAAAAAAAGCTACCACCAAACTATTATTAATAATAATAACGTAACAAGAACAACAATAACAACTAGAAGGAGAACATAAGGTAAGAATGTATCTGAGATGGTTGAGAGAAACAGCGCAAATACAACTGTTTTATTTATCAAGTCGAAGACTTTTAGGTTTGTTTATTTATTTTATGAATTATGAATTTCTCTGTGTACTGTTCAACTACAGCTACGAGGTGATCGGTCCAGCCTGGACCCATTTTTGTACTTTTAAAAGCATCTAGATTATTTGAGCTGCTCGCCCCCAATATATGACTACTTCTATACTTGTGTAACTATTTTTACGTGATATCACTGATATGATTGGGTGGTATGGTTCAACACCAGCCTGCTCGTGAATATTTTCGATGTCAACTTCTTTGTTCTATTTCTCTTTGGGTGGCTCTGTATGTCAACATATACATATTTGTCTTCACTCTCGACTGCGTCTCTAATTTCGTTGCAATGATAGTTTTAGTCACTTTTTATAACCAAGATAATTTTAGTCATTAGATTCGATGCAGAAGTATAATCTCCATGTTTTTTTCTTTCTCTAAGAAAGGCATTAATATAATTGTAAGAATTAATGAAATTCAACTCGATGCGATCTGAAAATGTTTCCTTTGTATTCTTGTACCAACACCATGTGCACTGATTGCTTAAAACCACACATAGATTCTTGCAATTAAAAACGAGGTAACATGCGTCGGATTAATTAACATAACAACAAGTTGATCTAACTTTTAATGATATAAACTGAGATATGCATCTTACTTATATATCAGTAGTCATAATAAGAAAATTATTGTCGTCGAGAACTTAAAATAATTTAATAGGGTATATTTAAAAATACCCATGCGACGAATGGAAGCGCTTAATATTGAACAAGTGGGAATATCCATGTAACATGTGATTTCATTCATATCTTTGCACTTTAAAAAATGATGAAAAATATCCCCTATTTATATACATCTTGATGAACTTCAAAATTATGGGAAATTTTTTTAAAAGATTGGATTAATTATAGGAATAAACCACTAGTCTTTTCAATAAAATACGAAGAATAACTCTCACATAAGCGTTTGCACAATTTAATTTCCATCATGAGGGATATGCAAGAATCATGTTTCTTGGGAGACAAGGCGAGTCCTTCCAAACTCTAGCGTGCAACTTAAGCAACTCCTTTGCCTTCTCTTTAGTCTTGCTTCCACAGCTAACCTGAAGTACAAGACACAGTTTCTCAACGACCCCCAACTGTAACATCTCATGCAGCAAAGCCGGTGTCGCGCAGAACCTTCCCACTGATAACAAAACCCTAACAGCTCTATCGCTTGCCGTCTGTGAAATCCTCAGTATCTTCTTGCACACCACTGCTATGGCTGCTCCGTGGCTCAAGAACTCGGCTCGTCCCTCCGCACACTGACACAACAGATCAAGAACCACCATCGCCATCTCTGGACCTCTCCTATCTGATGAGAAGCTCTCGTCCATTAGAAGCTCGATTATCACACAGATTGCTCCAGCTTCCACGGCCTTGTGTCTGTTCCTTCCCCATGGACATATGTTCACCAATATATGCATCGCGGCTTTTGTCGCCTTGTGTGAGATGCGGTCGTCTAAGATCTGGACGACCTCAGTGAAAACGGATGGCTTCAAAGTCATAAGCTGCATTGGATCCGCTACTTCAAGAATGTTCTTTAGAAGCAAAGTCGCATAGGCTCTTGACTGGTAGATCCCTCTCTCCATGATCTTTATCAACGACGTTACGATATCGTTACCTTTCTTGTTGATCAAAAGATTCTTGAGGACTGTCTCTGAAGTCTCAAGATGGTAGAGTAAGCTGAGGGCTTCGTCGGTCAAACTCATCGAAGAGTCAAACCCGTTGTTGCTTACGATGGTGGCCAAGAACTCCGGTACTCCCGCCGCCTCCAAACACCGCTTGTTTGTAGCGTTCTCGGACACAACTTGACGAAGTCTTTTAAGACACTTGACCTGGTTTTGATGAGAAGAGGCTGAATCTTTAATGAGCTTTTCGATCTCAGATTTACAGATCGGAGGTCTTGGGGTGGGGATCCTCTCTACGCCGTAGGAGGCGTTTAAAGTGCACCAAGATTGGATGAGACGGCGAAGAGTGTGGTTCGGGGTGAGATCTGCTTCGCTTATGTCTTGTTTGGTGACCGGACACGAGTTCTTCTTTGTTGAAAAGAGCCATTTCTCGATGCTGTCTCTGTCGTAGGTTATTCCGGTAGAGACTATCACCGGATCTTTCATGATCTCTAAAGAGATGGGGCAAAGGAAGAACGGAGGGATCTCGATCTCTTCATCCATCTGTTTTTCTTGCTAGTAGTTGGGTTTTGGGAAGATGTGAATTGGTTTGAATAAGTTATGAAGAAGAGAGAGAGGAGTTTGGGAGGTTTAAATATAAAGGAGATGGCTGAAATATACACAATTATTAAAAAGTCAAAACACGGAAAATACAAATACTCTTTGTAAAAGCTGTCCACTATATATGCCAAAACAAGAAAAAACCTGCCCCTATTTAAGTTTATTACTAGTATTATTTGCTTATGGAACGAACGAGGAACATAGATTTGACTTTTTTTTTCTTTTGAGTTGGGTGGTGTATGAAAATAAAAAGTTTTTAAAACACGTGAGATGTATTAAGAGGTTTGACTTTTTCAAATGCAAGTTGTAACCAAACGGATAAGAAAATGCTGATAAATAGTACTCCCTCCGTTTCATAAAAAATGTCATTCTAACATATTTCACACATATTAAGAAAACTCATAGTAATACAAATATACTCCTATTTAATATGCCAATAATTAAATGTGAATGACATTGGAAATGTAGAATGACATTCTTTTTGAAACAAAAATTTATCTCTAGAATGACACTCTTTGTGAAACAGAGAAAGTATTAACTATTAAGTAAAGAGAGCCATTGGGTCGTGGCGGTGGTGAAGACAAGAGTGTCTACTTTGTGTCTAGTTTTTTTTTTTACTCACATGCCATAATTGATCTTTCTTCCTAACTTTTTAGTTTTTGCACATTGTTTGCCACCCCATTTGAATCTTATTCTTTTTTCTTTATTTTCTTGTGTAGTCGTACAAAGGAAAGAGTAACGGTATGAATTTGTTGAGTACCTTGTCAAATACTATATATTTAGTATATAAAGTTTAGGATAATTTAGCTCATCGTAAGTAAAGGTTTGATGAAAAATTCATATATTCCGATAATTTTCTAACCAATTATCTAATTTGAACTTGCGTGATATATTATGAGATGATATAATGAATGCTAACATTGCTAACAGGAAACTGTATTTGGAAATAAACCTGAAAATCTATTTAAATTCTCATATTGAAAATATAACACAAAATAATATGAAAATAAAACCACCAAACATTTTATATATATTGAAGTATTAGTAGCTTAGCGATAGTGTAAGAGGTTCCTTTTTTGTGCATTGGATTCAATATCTTTGATACGGATTGTTACTTTTTAAATCGAAATTAAGAAAGAAAATAAAAACTGATATTGAATATGGAGAATATTATAAATCTAACGCCCAAAATTTTCATGGTTTTCAAAAATAGTTATAATACTATTAAAATAAAATCACCAACATCTTATATATACCGGCTAGAATGTAATAGATCTACTGCATGACAAAAACGAAAGTTATATTTAAAATATTTATCTTCTTAATGTCTCCCTCTTGAGTCTTGCGAGATGGGTGGGTACGGTGGCCCAAATTTTAACGTCGTTTATAATTTCCACGATTGCAGTTACAAGTTATGTGTAACCTTTACTTCTAATTTTTAAAAATGTTCCTTTACTTTGATTGTTTCTTCTTTTCTTACCGAGAAAACCTAAACAATTAAGTGCCATTAACGGTCCGATGGACCCATACAAAGTTATAACTTAAATAGTTATGTTCAACCTTTTCTAGTCTCTTCTACAAAATTTTGAATATTGACATCTAATTAAACCTTTTTCGTGATATTTCATACTTACTTTCTGTGTTCTAAAACTCGGGTAAGTCGGCCGGATAATCGCCGGAAAAACGGTGGGCGGCAGGCCACCGCCGCGAATTGGCATTATCCGGCCAACAAATCGTTTTGTCAAAAGTTTTCGTTTTTTTTTTGAAGTTTTGTGTTTAAAACCTTTAATTTCTTACTAGATCTATCATATATAAATAAAATCTCTAAGAAATACAAGCTTAAACAACGAAAATCGTAAAAAAAAATCTTGGATGGCGGCTTCTAGGGTTTGCAGAGACAACTCAACGAAGAAGATGAGGGTGTTTATGTAATTTAGCTTCATTAAACATAAAAAAATAAAAATAAAAGGACTCCTGGGGACGAGGCTCGATCCGGGAGGTCTTTAGACAAACAAAGTCCACGGGGACCACCAGGATAGGAGATGTTTATTCTATAATTCCACAAACATAATATATATAGTCTCTATATTGAAAAAATACCATAAAAACTAGGCCTCGATTACTCCCCGCTTAATCCCCGAATTTTTGATAAATCGCTAGGCCCGGACTGACCGCGCGTACAGCGCCTAGCGCAATTCCGAACAAGGCTTACTTTGACAATTCTGTGACGTGAATCATGATATAATTGTAAACGCCTGTCTATTTAGATGTCAAAGTCTAATAATATGGACAGAATCTGATTTTTTATGAGAAACAACCAGTCAACCATGATGTATTAGAGCACGTACAACGATGAAACTTCATTTTGGAGTTCTTAAAATATTTTTTTAATATTTTTTTTTTTTTTGAAAAGTGTAAAAAAAAAATGAAAAATCAAAAAAGAAAAAGGAAACCAATAAAAAGAAGACACGTGTCTTCAATAGTATAAAGATCGGTTTTTAGATAGAATAACTTGTTTCTTAGAGCATGTTTACTAGTGAACCCCCTTTTGGGGTTCTTAAGATAATTTTTTAATGTTTTTTTTTTTTTTTTTTTTTGGTTGCAGGAAAAGAAAAAAAAAAAAAAAAAAAAAAAAATTTTGACCAACCGGGTTGCGCCACGTGGCGAACCCGGGTCTTAAAAGCTCTTGGCTAAGAACCCCTCTCTCTCTCTCTCTCTTCCTTTCTAATTTTATAATAATAAAATCCTAAGAACCCCCCCTCTAAGAACCCCTCTAAACCCTTACTACACATGCTCTTAGTTGAGACCCACAAATATTAATATTATATTTAACTTTACCTTAAAAACTGTGTTAAAAACCCCTTTAAAACCACCGTTGTTTGTGCTCTTAGATATGCACAACTTAAAAAAAACTAATATGGGCATCGAGTCGTCATGTTGAATCGTGTCGTATTATTGAGTTTCTGACAAGAATTTACACATGTTTTAGTAAAATTAGTGTATGATATCTGAATGCTTGTAGTCACGTGGTTGGAAATGGGTCTTGTACGATATCATATTTTGGGTTCGATTTTTCTATTATACGAAATTAACACAAATTTATTTCGGACACTTACATGGATACTAGTTCTTATCTCGATCTATTTAAATATTCGGAAAATGAGAAAATATATCAATGGGTTGCTTATTCTTTTAATAATTAATATGAATCTCTCCATAGATTCGGGATATTCCAGATTAATCTTAAAAAAAAGTTAATGTATAATTAAATGATAAAATCCTATAAAACTATTGGTCGACTCTCACTTGTCCAAATTTGAAATCTAACTCTAAACTGAAAAAAGAAAAAAATTCCACTTCGCAGTTAATATATTTGAAAAATATATCATCAAAATAAAACTTTACAAAACGGATTCCTGTTAGTAGCTCATTGCTTTCTAGAGATGATCATGAGATAATACATATTGGGATGATATTGTATAAAGCAATAATCAGCTAAGTAGAAGATCAATCATATTACGGCTGGATTCATATCAGCACTGTGGAGCTTCAACAAATTATCATTCACGCAAAAAATAACACGGTTTAAAAGATATAACCTATATATGCATGAATGTGCATGCGTGTATGAAACCTTCATAGAACAACAAATATAATATCAATATTCAATACTATTAAAAAAATAGAGTGTTTTGTAAACTAAGTTTTGGATCATGTGTTATTTACAGAGAATGCCATTAGAAATTTAAAGATGTTTTTAACATTCATTAAAGATAATTAGGGAAAATAACATTTTTTCTACTATCCAAATTTCCAAACAAGACAATTAATTGATTATATATGAAACTATTAAATTAATTGATTAATATAACTAAATAATTTAAACATCAACTATTTTGGTATATATAAGATAATATTCTTTAATTAATATATTTTTTAATATTTTGTTTCAAATATAAATATTTATTTTTCTACTATAACAAAATATTATAAAATATTTTAAATTTATTTATTTCGAAAGAAAAATGTTTTTTCACGATTGCATTTTTTACAGGGTTGTTCCATTAAATTACAAAATATTTAAACTATTATAAGAACGGGTTGAAAAATAAATTAACCAATTTTGATTTCTATTAATGAACTTTTCACAAGTTTAACTAATTCCAATTGATATATTTTAATTTAACAAAAATGTTAAAATTATTCAATATTTATATTATTCAAATATATGTTCAAGTTGTGGTTCATGTTTGAATGCAGTTTTTAACGGGTTGTTCCATCAAATTTTAAATCATATACCATTATAACACGTGTTGAAAAATAGACTAGCCAATTTCAATTATAAATATTAAAATTTAACTTTCTTCATTGAAAAAGGTTATAAAGTTGAACTAATCAATTTCAATTATATAAATATTTAAATTGCAAAAATATATGTTTGTTTATAAAAATATTATAAATAAATGCAATAAATATTAAACATATATCAAATAACTTTCAGAATGTTTGTTTTCATAAGAAAAATAAAAATTATTTCTAAATCGTGGTCTTACGATACAACACGGATTAAAACTTTAAATACGAAATCGTTATTTCTTTATGATATACTATTTTCCAAATAACACATAATTTTTTTTAAAAAAACTGTAAATTATTAACTTTTTTAAAATATATTTATGTATTAAAAGCCCCTAAACCGGGCAGATAACCGCGATTACAATCTCAAATTGAACCAAAAGCAATAACAAACCGAACCTAGCCTAAAGAGAATCTGAAACCCTAAGAGCAAAAGGAGAAAGTGATTCCGGCGATTTGTTTAAGGGCACTCCGGCGAGCCTCCACCTCCGATACACGTCCGATCTACGGTGGTTGCGAGTACGGAGTTCTCCGGCTACGGACTGAACCGGCGATTCTCGGCAGACCAAGAATCCTCCAACGAAACCTCCGCCTTTGCTCTCGATTCCACGATCTGTCTCCTTAGAACAACACTTCTGGCCAAATCTAAGACCTCGACGGCCATGGAGAACGGATCTACACAAATTCCGGCAAGACCAAGACAAAAGTTGGCGAGTCAAAGAGGAAAAATTAAGAAAGAACTACCGAGTAGAATCATAACCCGAACAAAAGAGGTGGGAAGAAGACAACCGCAGCCCTAAAGCCGCGATCTCCGGTGGACAAGCTGCCGACCATCCATCGTCGTGCGTAGGTAAGCTCTAGAGCCCGGTTTGTCCAACACCAAAACCCAGATTCACCGTCTGCCTGAACCGGATAGTCCGCCGCTTCCGGAGACTGCCCCACGGCCACTTACGCCGCTCGCCACCACGACGAGGCGACCCCTCAAGCCAAGCTAAGTTATCGCATCCGTATCCTCCACCTCTCGCCTCCCACTCGACCGAGCACCAACCCAACTTCGAATCCGGCCTAGATCCACACCGACTCCGACAGGAACGCACCACCGGGAAACCGCCATCCCCAACCAATACCGCCTACCGTCGCCGACGCTTTACTTGACAACGACTCTAACCACCGATCTGAAAAGCTGAGAAATCACTTCTCTAAGCCCCGATCTAACCACCGCCTCACTTATATCAGCCTGCTCCACCCTCCTCTGGCAGAGACAAAGCAACTCGGCTAAACGGAAGATCATCGGAGCCATGGAGCTTCCGCGGTGAGCCCTCTTCAGACTATCCTACCACGGATCGCGGAGAAGAGGATGTGCGAATCTGGGTCTGCCGCAACGCTTAGATCCGTCGTTGAAGCTCAACTATTACGACGGACAGGAGGTCCTCTCACGGCACGGCGAAGAGCACCGACCGGAGAAGACCTCAGATCTGATTTATGACTTTCTCTCTCTTAGTTTACTCTCTCTCTCTCTAGCGTTCAGAGCTTTCACTTTTTTATTAAAAAGTCTAACTACTTTTTATAATACGGGTTTAACAATTATAAACAAAATTATACTGTATAATTAAAAAAATTTAAATTACTAATTATAAAATAAATAAAAATTAAAATTTCTAAAGAAAATAAATCCGCGCTTTTTAAGCACGGGTCAAAATCTAGTTCTATATTCATGCAAATTAGTTTACTGATTTATTTGACCACTCTTTTAGCTATTTTAACTAATAAGAGAATCTTACTTTACGACTAACGATTGCAATTTCTAGATTCAATGCATCTGAAGATCTTGTAGCAATTTTAAGTTTTAACTAGATTTAGTTTTAGAATTCTTTTTCTTGTTTTTTTTTTCATCTTCCTCATTATAAGTTTTCGAGATTTGCATGAAAGGTCACCAAGTATATATTTCATGCCGTGTATGTTTATGAAATCTGCATATAATAGGTAGATATTAAAACTATATGGTAAAAGTGAAATAGTGGTAGGATGCAACATCGTGGGGATTAACCAGTCCTTTTAATGATCTCTAAGTAAGCACTATGAGGTCCATGACTAATCTGGTTTAGGTATAAACAATCGTCAAACCAATCCGGTCACAGCTGGTTTGATCGGTACAGTCCGTAAGCAGGAGGAAGGGCTTAAAAGTTCAAAATAATCTCACTAAAAGAGGAAAGTCGTCGTATGATGTTGTCCAAGTTATTAAATTGGGCCTCAACAAAGTTGTAATGTTGGAGGAAATCTCATAAGGAGTAATGGTTGTGCTGAATAAGCCAAACATTGTTGTATATTCTTTTCTTCTTAATGGGTCAGTTGAGATATATCTGTATTTGTAATTTGTATACATCCGACATGATGAATTGGGCTCAAATGCTCAACAGTTGTAACCCATTTCATGTAATGTGCCTCACTTTAGTCTCGTTATTTTATCTGTTCTAAGTACGGCTGGGATTATTATCCGGGATCCGGATCCGATCCGGTATCCGCTCCGGATCCGCTCCGAAAAAGCGGATATCCGGGGTGCCGGATCCGGATCCGGATAGTAAAATCACGGATCCGTCCGAACCGGATCCGGATCCGGATAATAGAAAATTTCAGAACCGGATATCCGATATCCGTTTGTATTATATTATAATATTTTTTATTATTATATATGTTATAGTAAACATCTTAAATTTATTTCTATTAACCATAAAGTATGGAAACGTGGAATTATATATGTCCTTAATGATAATGGATATGTACAAATGAGTGCTTACTGCGTGTTATCATTTTGGAAGTTAACACTAGTTGCGATCATGTCATTTTTTCTTAAACTGATTGTATATTGTTTGTTAAGCTTGAAATTTTTGATAGGTAGAAAATCCAACCGTAATTTTAGCTGTTTTTTAGTCATATAAACACATATGCAATTAATACAGAAGTTGACATGTATTAATTCAGTCATATAATTTGTTTTTTCAATCATATAAATAGTCGTAATGTAGATGATGGACATGGATTTGAAGATACAACCTCTTTTGCTTTTTTTTTTTATCTTATGTTACTTGATCTTTTGTTAGTTAAACCATTTTTTTATCTCTTTCACAATGATATTTTGCTACTATATCATCACATATGATCTTTTGCTATTATATTTTGTAAAAAAAATGTAAACTCTAAAAAAATTAGTTAAATTCCATATCGGATCCGGATATCCGTGGATATCCGCGGATATCCGATATTATTGCGGATACCCGAAAACCGGATATCCGGAACAAGCGGATTCGGATAGTCATATTGAATATCCGGTGGAACCGGATCCGGATCCGGATACCTCAAAAAAGCCGGATATCCGGATCCGTCCCAGGCCTGCTAAGGTCTTGGAGGCCCTAGGTTGGTCAGGAATTATTTTGTAGACTTTATACAAACCTCTGTAGGCTCCATGTAACGTGTGAATGTCCGTGGATCCCATGTCCGCTCTTTCGGTTCATGAGTCCACTTTTATCTGACGGCTGGATTCTTAGTCCGATAGATTTGAAATTTTTGTTTATTAATCATGCAATCATCACACGATCTTTTCACATGTTTTGTCCTCATTCGTACGATACCGTCAATCACTTCCCTATAGATCACTCATCTTTAAACTACTATAGTTTAAGTAAACTACTATAGTTTAAGTATGTTTAACTATGAAATTTTCTCTCGATAAGTAATCAAAAATATAATCAAATCAATTATTTTAAGCGTTTTCGCGTATACCATAAGCTGAGATGATATAATTACCCCCACTCATAGAACGTAAAGCCCACACCAAAATCATTATCCTTTACGGTATAAGCCAACATGACTTCACACACGTTTTTGGATTTGGTTCTTATACTACTTGTAACACCTCGACCACCACTATCCATGGATCCCACGTCCGCTCTCTCAGCCCGTGGGATCACTCTCGTCTAACGGTCGGCTTGTTAGGTTATAAGATTCAAAAGACTTGTTTACTAACCATGAAATTACCACATAATCTTTTCACGTATTTTGAACTCATATAATACCGCAAATCAATTTTCGGTAGATCACTCATCTTTTAACTACTACATCTCAAATATGCTTAAATCTAAAGTTCTCTTAATAAGTGACCGAAAAATAAATACATTTTGATAAAAATATATAACCAAATCATATTTTAACCTTCTGTGCTAGTCTACCGATTCTCATAATATAAGTTCTTTATCTCTCAATAGCTATTTCCACTTTCGTATGACTTCAGTACTCTACTGGCTATATATTTTTGCTATATTAATGAATTATTTATTTATAGAGAATACTAATTATATGACATTTTAAAAATAAACATCTTGGTTCAAGTCATACGATCGATTTAGTATATAGTTCGATGTTTGGGTAAAACATACAACTTAGATCACTACAATAAAACAGGCTTTTTGCGACTGTTAATTGCGACTGATTTTATAGTCGCTAAATATTGCGACTACTTAGCGACTAAATTGCGACTGATATTGCGACTAATAGAGAACAGTCGCTCTTTAGTCGCTAAATTGCGACCACAAGTTATACGTCGCTAAATAGCGACTATTTAGCGACTAAATTCGGTGAGTCGCTAAACCGTATTTTTTTAGTCGCTAAAAGTCGGTATAAAACACGTTTTTAATGTTCTGAACCGGGTGTACCTAACTTGTAACTAATTTTACGAATCAGTCGCAAAAATAGTCGCTAAACAGTCGCAAAAATTTATATATATACAAACATGGATCAACACGATTTCTCCTCACCCACACAACAAAGATAGACGAAAATGTTGAGACAAATCCTAAATCTATTGTTCTACAAAAATTAACCTAAAACCTTAAATATTACACTTCAAACCTTATACCCTAAACCCTAAACAAACCCTAAAACTATAAATTATAAACAAAATTTTAAATAACCAAACCCTAAACAAACCCTTAAAACCTTATATCTCAAACCCTAAACAAACCCTAAAACTATAAATTATAAATAAAAATCTAATAAATAAAACCCCTATTACTATATTACATATAAAATCAAGTACAACACTTAAAACTTTAAACATTACTCTTCAAACCCTATACCCTAAACCCTAAAAAAATCCTAAAACTCTAAATTATAAACAAAAATTTAAATAACTAAACCTCTAATTACTATACATTATATAAAATCAAGTACAACACTTAAAACCTAAACCCTATGCCCTTTAAACCCTATACCCTAAACCCTAAACAAACCCTAAAACTCTAAATTATAAACAAAAATTTAAATAACCAAACCTCTAATTACTATATAATATGTAAAATCAAGTACAACACTTGAAACCTTAAACATTACCCTTAAAACCTTATACCCCAAACCCTAAACAAATCCTAAAACTCTAAATTATAAACAAAAATTTAAGTAACTAAACCTCTAATTACTATATAACATATAAAATCAAGTACAACACTCAAAACCTTAAATGTTATCCTTCAAACCATCTATCCTTAACCCTAAACAAACCCTAAAACTCTAAATTATAATAAAATTTTAATAACTAAACCTCTAATTACTATATAATATATAAAATCAAGTACAACACTTCAAACCTTAACATTACCCTTAGAACTCTATACCCTAAACCCTAAACAAACCCTAAAACGCTAAATTAAAAACAAAATTTCAAATAATTAAGACACTAGTTACTATATAATATATAAAATCAAGTACAACACTTGAAACCTTAATTATTACCATTAAAATCATATTCCCCAAACCCTAAACAAACCCTAAAACTCTAAATTATAAACAAACTTTAATAACTAAAACTCTAATTACTATATAATATATTAAATTAAGTTACAACACTTATAACCTTAAATTTTATCCTTCAAACCCTATATCCTAAAATCATACTCTAAACCTTAATACTAATACTATCCCGCATTATAATCCTTACTATTAACCATAAACTAGTAAGTCTTAAACAATCATTTAATTATTATACTCATAATTAAAATTTAAAACTTTTAAAATGATTTTAGCCTAACATATCAAAAAAATTCAACTCCTTAACTTAATATAAACCACAAACCCTATACCCCAACACTTATAAGAAAAAAATTCTAAATCAAAATTTTTCAAACTTTATATCCTAAACTCCATAAACCCTATACTCCAAACTAAACTATATACCCCAAACTATAACCTTAAATTGTAAACCCTATTATTGTAAACATTATATTAAAAACCCTAAACACATGAATTTTGTATTTTTGCATTTTTAATTATTATTATCTAATTAGTAAATATCAAATTAATATTATTTATTATTATTAGTCGCTAATTAGTCGTTAAAATAATCAAATATCAGTCGCAAATTAGTCGTTCATTAGTCGCTAAATTTAGCGACTCAGTAGCGACTAATTATAACAAAATATATATAGTCGCTAAATAGTCGCAATTTAGCGACTAATATAGCGACTAATAAATTTAGCGACCACAGATTAGCGACTAATCACTTTAGTCGCTATTTAGTCGCTAAATCTAAATTAGCGACTAAATAGCGACTATTTTAGCGGTCGCTAAATCCCTGTTTTCTTGTAGTGGATATATTCTGCATGCGACTTCTGACGGTAGAAAAGAAAACCAAAGGAGATGTATTCTGTAATCATCATAGCATATTGGATAACTCAGATCACTATCTTATTATTACAATGGAACAAAAAGTAAAAATATATCTTGGTATACACCCAAAAGCAAGCTATTACACGTAACTAATCCCATATATATACATATATAATGCTATCCATCCCCCAATAAAAACGAATCTTTGTTTTGGTTCAATGGTATAAGAAAAACTATATACTAATTTGAATACTAATGTATACATAACCTTTGTTGGTTGCTCCTGGGTTTAAGCAACGAAGTCAGGCAATAACTGAGCCACATATCTCTTCTGGTTCTGTATGTTCATCCCATTGTAAGCAGCGGCTGCTGCGGCTGATGAATGCACCGTTGCTGCCGAGCCTCCGCCACCGTTTAAGGCGGCGGATCCATATTCCTCTGTTTCTCCCATTTTCACTCTTCTCCCTATCGGAATCCCATGGTGGGTTTGCATGAAACCCTGATGATGCGTGGACGACAAGCTATCACAGTGAGGTAACCCTAGCGTGAGTGACACGCCATTGTTGTTTCCTGAGTACCTCTGCGCTAAGAGCTCCTGGTCCGAGACACCTACATCGAATCTTGACATCTCATCCATTTGGTATTGTCCGAAACTCCCCATAAAAGGGTATCCACTGTCTGATCTTATCCCTTCTCTTTCTTCTAGAATTTTCATTGTGAGCTTCTCATTCGAGCTGAAATCCGCATTTATAGGCTGCATCATTGTCTCTTCGCTTGTTCTTAGCCTCTTTGGACTTCCTTGCATTCCGGTGACGCCTTCTAGGTCACCGTTGTGATTGGGATTCAGATGGTAATTGTCGGCCCCTCCTCCTCCCATGGGGCTCTTCTCTTGGTTACTTGATTTAGAAGCAGAATCTTCGTTGTTTTGATCCAAGTTTGGTGTCTTCTCCATGGATCCCATGTTCTTTCCCTGCTCCTTCATCTCCTCCGTGTACATCTCTTCCACCATCGGTTTCCATAGCCGAACCCTCGCGTTTATAAACCAGTTTGACACCTGATAAGAAAGAAAATAAATCCACATAAAAATACGTTCCTTCGCAGTAACTCAAGAATATTATTTTTTTTACTTGCGTGTCTGAAATAATTGTAAGTAGTTTCGTATAGCAGGAGAATCGAACCCAGAACGTTATAGCGTCCAAGGTCCCTCCCCTACAACTTGACCACATGTGTCTGGACTACTCAAGAATCATTTGAAGCGTACGTACCTGGCTCCGTGTGAGTCCTGTTTGCTTGGCCAGCATGTGCTTATCCGAATCCTTAGGGTATCTAATGTAAACAAAGACAAGACTTAGTTTTGTGTTCAAGTGAAAAAATAATGGATGAGTATAGATGTTGTGGGGGTTACTTACGGGTGAAGAAAGTGTTCAAAGAGCCAAGCACGGAGGACTGAGACGGCTCGTTCGGGGAGACCACGTTGAGGTCTCCAAGCATTATTAGAAGGATGTTGAATCATTCCAAGTTGCTGAAGAGCTCTCTGCTGTCTCAAGTGATGGTCTACGAACTTAAGCCTCGACCCTTCAAACCTCCCAACACCAGAGACAGAATCTTCCTCCCCAAGACTCTTGTTGGCCGCTTTTATCTGACCTGCGATCGCTTCTTTCAAGCACCGGAACTGTCTTGATATTGTCTTCAGTGCGAGCGACGTGTATGACTTCGCGGAACCTATCCCTGCCGCTTGCTCGAACGACGATATTACCATCTGCATCTGTTGGTGATACTGTCTGTATCTCTGCTCCACCTTTTCATTTCCCAAGCAATAAGGTCACATGAGGATTATGAATTATGATAATTAATATCTATATTATTATTTGCGAAGTGATTTTGAGATAATAGAACTCTTTTATTCACTCTCATAAGACCATGACCTTAGTATCTTTAATGAAACTACTGAATTATTTTTTACCATTAATTCTAAATTATAATTTAACTTTCTATAATTTGTATCTATAATATTATTTGTGATTTTGAGAGAATAGAACTCTCTCATTCACTCTCACAAGACAATAATTTTAATATCTTTAATGAAACTATTGAATTATTTATTTACCACATTAATTTTAAATAATAATTTAACTTTATATAATTTGTATAGACCTTCAATCAAATAATCAGCTCAACTTTAAAATATGGCAATTTTCAAAAATCTTAGCAAATTATCCTATATTATCTATAAAAGTAGTTAATCTTTCGAAGATAAAGAAAATTTATACTCATAAATCTATGTGACGAATTAATGTAGAAGAGAGGAACTCTATAAGATTGTTGATTTAAGAAATCAGAAGAGCAACAAAAAAAAAGTATAGTATAATATAAATGAAAATGACTGAAAATATGAACGCTAGCTTTTCTGAAGTCCACTTCATGTGTGATATAAGAGAGCACTCAGCATAGGTAAATTATGGTATATAATACGTATATCGAGTGTTGTTGTTGTTACCTCGTGCATCATACTACTCAGCTTTGCTTTCTTCATCTGTATTTCCTGCCTCTCCGCCGTTCCTAGCTCCACCGTACGTTTCCCGGAAGCTTCTCCTCCACCACCAGAACCTTCTCCGGCGCCGGTGGAAGATTCTCCGACAGCTTTATTATCAGTTCCACTGCTCCCTTTCTTCGATGAGAAAAGTTGGGATTTAGTGTTGATGTCATTAGAATCAGCGTTGACTACTTCATCTAGAAGCTCTTGCGCTGCCTTCAAGTACTTGGAGCTCATGAGATTCGCTATTCCGTTTGTTACACCCGATCCTGTAGAGCCTGATCCGACCCGTATATCCTCTCTGGGTCCGGACCCGAACCCGACGTGTTGGAGAGTATGGTGTTGTTGCTGCTGCTGTTGGGACGAGAGAGTTAAAGAGAGGCCTTGCTGCGCGCGTGGAGTCTCACACGCGGCTTGCTGGTGAGTGGGGTCCACTTGGTGGCTGTTGTAGAGACTGTACTGCACGCGCGGAGGGTATCCGTGAAGTATAGAGATGTTGTCCCCGGCTGTAACGGAAGCAGCTTCATGGCCGGATAGTGGTACTCCGACGAACTGATGGCTGGCGTTTTGCGGCGGCGCGTGGGAATCTAGGAAAACAAAGCTATTGTTGTTGTTGTTTGTGTTGTTGTTGTTGCTGTTGTTGTTTGAGTCGTCGTCTTGTTGAGTGTATTGAACATAAGTCGTTGGATTCATGAGGATCAACGTCTGTAAACCACCGTCGGATCCGGCTGAGATCTCCGGTGGGTTTCCGTGGAAGTAGGCAGCCATCTAATAAGTATATATACTTGTTACTCACGAATGAAACGGTGCCGTTTCCTTGATCTTCTTTCAGCGAGCTGATTAATCATAGCAACAAACAAAGAGAAAACAAAAGGAAAAACACTATAAGTTCATATATATATAAAAGAAAAGAAAGAAAGAACAAATTGTGATCACATCAAGAAGAAGAGACGAATTATGGATAACGAGAAAGAAAGATCGAAGGATATGGAAATTAAGACATAATCATGATTGAAAATAAAATAATAAAATAATGGGAAATTGAAAGGGAAAATGAAAATTATTATAAAAAGAAAAGAAAACATGAAGAACCTGGATTGATAGAGATCTGAGGATGCACGTGTTTCATGATCATCTCAAGCTGCAAAAGGAAAGGAGTTACATTAGAGAATTTCTATCAAAGAGAAAGAGGGAGAGAGACAGACTCACTCACTCACACAAGAATATACACACTTATAAACATATACCTATAATGTTTTTGGAGATGTGTGTGTGTGATTGCTATGTGAGTTTTGGTCTTTGTGTCAGACTCAAAGATCTCTCTGCAACTCTTTTCTTGCTCAAAGGGGAAATATAAAATACATTTTAAAAGCTGAGAAATTATATATATATATATAAGAGAAAAGATGAATATATATATATATATTAATTATATTTAGAGAGAGATAGAGAAGATAAAAGATACCCATCTTTTCCTTCACTCATTAATCTTCCCACAGTCATAGTACGCCACCATTTTCTTCTAATTTTTATTTCTTCTTTTGTGATATGGTCGGTATATCTTATAACCAAAATGGTTTTTTTTCTTTTCTCGTTTCATGACAATAATTAGAATTTTAAGACATGAACTCAGTATGTAAATTAGCACTGTAGTATAGTCAGAACTTGAATTTCAATTCATATTAATACTGGTATACTTGTATCCACAAAATTAACCTTTGTTGTGTTTGCTACTTTATTTAATAAACTAAATGGACATTCCAACCATGTTATAATTTACTTTTAGATATAAAAAATTAATCAATATTTCCTTACAATTACCAAACATGTTTGGTTATTTTCATAAGTCATAAATTCAAATATTTTCAGTATGTCTGATTAGCAATATTTGAGTAAGAAAATGCATATGCTTATTTTTAAAATTATCGCTAGAGGACTAAAGCCATTAGTATTATAATATCAAAAATAACTAAAAAACAAAATATCAATATAAATAAGGTACAGAATAGATCGCATATCATTCTTGCATTATGTCTGTATTTCTTTAACCTTTACCTCATGTTTTTTTTTTTTTGAAGAAGTTCTACCCTACTCTATGTTGTAACCAACAGTTGGGATTCAGAATGATAACTATGTCTAGAACGTTCATAAATGAAATTCATAATAAATACTGTATGTAATTATATATAGCTACTAAGAAAAAGTGATAAATGTGTTAAAATACTTACTTTCAAATACTTGTCACTTGTGTATATGATTGTTTGCTGCTAATATTCAATTTGGCATCCAGTCCAATAGACAATAATATTAAAAATTCAAATATATTTCAACTTCATAGACATATAATCTTATAAGGATAGAATTCGTGTACTTGCGAATCGATAAAAAACAGAGGGACATGTATGATATGACTTTGGCCTTTTTACCTATTGACCAGGTTACGAACCCACATATCCTAACAACCAAACACTCTCATTTATTTATTTATTTATACACTACAATTTTATATAGAGGAAATAAATGATATCACATCAAGACATAGTGATATGTGTCGTGTCCAATTTAGAATCATAGCATTTTCTTATTTTAACATTATATGTATGTTTTTAATATAAAAAAAAATCCAACACGCATCTCAATCCAAATCTTTCTTTATTCTTATAACTACAATCCTGAAAATAAAGTATTCTTTTTTTTTGTTCTTGAGATTACTTACTATACTTGCAAGACTTTTATCATCTATTAAGCTCATGACTGTACACTGAAGATGGCAAATAAATTTGAACTGATTGGGATTTTATATAAAAAGAAAGAAATTTGTAATGTTTTTGTTACCGGGTTCATATCCTAATTTTCTCTTCATTCTCTAACTTTTTTTAATTAATATGAGAGTTACCCGCCATACACTAGGAATATATAAAATATTTTAGATCGACATAAGGGGATTAGGGAAATTGAAATACGAAAAAGTGAAGTGTGTCAGAAGATCCAAACAGCACAAAAACGAGGAAACGTCTCCTTCTGCAGAAAACCTATATAATATTTAATCACACAAAAATCTAAATTATTGAGAAAGAGAGGGAAGAAAGAAGATGATAACGATAATGATAATGAAGCATGATGGGAAAAGAATGGGTCCCATTATAAGTGTAGATGTAATTTGATTTTTTTTTTTTTACATATATACATGGTCCCATTATAGGTATAAATGTAATTTGGTTATTTCTTTTACATATATACTCTATATTTTTTTGGTTAACCACGTATGCATTTGTATTTTTAATGAATATACTAGCAACGTGTATAATTTTAAGGGTGATATTACTAGAAACGAATAAATAAAAGTATAATTAAGTGAGTAAGAAAGATAATTTAAAAATTAGTTATTTAGGAAAAAGAAAAGCTTGTAAAAATCAAGTATAACCTTATGACTTTGGTTCATTATTTAAAATGTCATTAGTCTGAAAATAATTCTCAGGAAACTATTCATCAACGGTGATACTGTTTATTGATGGTGAGACTGTTTATCAGCAAATAAAATTAATTGTTAATCGTATTCGCATCATCGGTGGTGGCATTCTATATTGAATGTTATCGAGTTAACATTATTATTGTATTAACTCAGTTCACATACAATATATAAATATCATGTTAAACGAGTTCTTATCATAAAAAACGAGTTCTTATCATAAAAATTGAAATTGTTATGATAATCCACTTATCGTTATATAAAAATTGAAATAATTGTGTTATATCAGTTATTATATAACAAGATTATCGTGTTAATTAAAATATCATAACATATAGATATAAACATATACAATTATCGTGTTAACCCAATTATCATATCATAGAAAATATGTGTTGTTATATAATTAACTTTGTTATCATAATAGATTACAAATAACTATACAAATAATCCGTAAACTAATTGTGTTATAGGTTTAACTTTTTTTTTTCTCTAACACTATTCATCCGTAAAATACTGTTCATCCTGTGAAACATTGTGCATTTCCGTAAACACTATTTGTAGAAGGAGAAGTGATTTTGTAATTAGTTAGAAAATAAAAGGGTAGGTTTGGTTTTTTATAGTTAAATAGTTTAAGTGAATAGTGGTATACGAGAGAGGTTTATTTTTAGAATTATTGGTTGGTATGAAATCAAATTTCTCTAATTTTAAATGAAATCGTTGTTTTAAATGTGATTTTTATTTTTAAGTACTTTTTGAGTTCATGAGAAAGTTCAAAAAAAATTATTTCAACTGATTTAATTCGTAGACTGTGTCAGTAAATTAGTGAAGATTTATTTAAAACTCATTTAAAAAAAAGATTTATTTAAAACTGATTATGAATAGAAAATCCAATATATAATTTAATTATTTAATTCACTAAAAACATCACTCTAATGCTACAATACTCCTCTAGTTTTGTCTTCGAACTCTTTTTCAAAGTAAAACTATCTCTAATGATACTATATTCCTTTAAATTAGCTACTATTTGTACACATAATCAAATAACAATAATAATATGAATGGTAAAGTTTTAAATCTCCAATAAAAATGTAACACGTCATCTTTAGTAAAAAGTTCAGAGACCATTTATACATCACAGATTAACAATCAGTAAAATCGATTAACTAAACATGTTACTGCCTGTCTGGCCTTTTAAGTTCCGGTCAAAGATGTTAATATGTTCGACAGTAGACAAGATTGGTAACCATATTAGTCGTATATGAATAATAACTTTTAGTGGGGCAATGCTGTAACTATTGACAAAAAAACGAGCAAAATGTTGCACATTTGTATACGAATATTCAATAACCATAGTATTTTAATTTATTGCCTAATATGTAACTATCTGACTCTTAGGGTATTTAACGTTTCCTTGAAGCCCAGCATTTATAAAGTGAACAAAATGAATCCCTTCGGCTCACTATTATGGTAACCTAGTTTTGTTATTTTAATATTTTACAATTATCTTTTACGTATTTTCTAATTTTTATGTAGAATCTTAATAGACTCATTGGAATGATGATCATCAGCCTATCTCAAACTGAATTATACTATCTCAAAATCAGTACTCTCTTTGCAAAATCTTATGAGAGTACTGATTTTTTGTGACTTTTGCCACTAGTGGCATAATTATCTCTCTTACTTTTGGACAAAATACCACATAACTTTGTCATAATATGACTGATCATAATGCCACAAATTTATTACATGCACTATTGCACTTTAAGATTGTTCAACAATATTGCCACGAACTTTGCAATAAAATTTATGGTTGCAATTTTTTTTTTTTGGTATTAATGTTAAGATTATGGTTGCAAATTTGCATTGAAGTTTTAATAGATGTGCTGAAAATATTGGTGTGCAAGACAAAGGTATCTAACATTTTCTGCAAGAAACTTAATTGGTTACAGGACAAGTAGATCACATCCAATGTCCAAGTTCATAGTAAACCCATTACGTTACCTGTTGGTATATCAACGATTTACTACATTTTTTTATTAATAAAAATGTTAAAAATTTCAGGCGAAATCAGAAAAGACTGTACTGCAAGTGAAAGCTCATCCTCAGTGAAAGAAAATACTTATATCCCAAATTAACATTGTACAACCTTTTGTATGACAAGGATGGTTTTATTCCAATCACTACGACTCACGCTTCATATGCATTTGTGTAACACCCGTCTCCCGGCATAACCGGAGACGCGGCATTAGGACGCCCGCTGAACCGAAAATGGTCCAACCGGGACGCCTTCTCAACTTGTCCCAGGACCCGGCGCTTCCTTCTTATTGAAAACCACCAACTACGTCACTCGACTGTATCGATCCCGCATCCGGACCTGCAACAAAACGGGGACAGGAAAGGGGAAAGAGGCCTGAGTAATTGTTTCAAACACAATCACCCAGTGAGGACGGACTTAGGGAGTCCGCTATCCCGCTTACACCGCACGACCACGGATCACAAGTCCTAAGCTAATACCACCTTGCAAACAGGCCCGAGGGCTTTCACCACGCAAACTACATCCACTCGCGCTTTCGCACTCGTGAACCCCTCTCTAGCCCGAAGGCTCACACAACCGGCCCACCCGGCATCACTTGGCCCACGGCCTTGTGCCAGAGGAGGCTCGCCAACACCTCCCATCCGACGATTTAAAGGGCGCGTACCAAAACTCGCTATACGCGCCCTGCCACGAAACACCCTTTCGGGGGCCCTACCACAACTACCAATCATATCCATCACACACATACAACGTTTTCGGGCTCAGCGAACAACCTAGCAGTTCTACGTTCTCAAGCAATCACAACGGGACCCAACTAGCCTACGCTACCTAGGAAAGACAATATTAACGAGGGACTATCGCCCGGAATCGAATGAGGTAAGGGAGATCACATTCGGTCCTCACCTTAGCCAAAGAAGAGGGCAAAACCGTGAATTAGCAACCCTATTGACCCGAACGGACATCGGTTCTGAAAAGAGGACGAGAAATCGAGTGAGATAGGCTTTTGAATCGCTTAAATCGGCCTCAGGATGAGCGAGATATGATCGATTGAAAACATCCCACTCAAACCAGCTAAACCGATCTAAACCGGAAATTGAAATTGGAATTGGAATTGAAATGGGAAATTGACTAAACCGAATTAAACCGGTCGGTCAACCCAAACCAGACCCGGTCAAGGATCCGACCCGATTGGGTCAGACCCGACCCGACCCGATCCGACCCGACCCGGACAAGTCAACGGTCAACGGGTCCGGTCAACGGTCAACCGGCGGCGACGGCGGCGGTCAACGGCGGTCAACGGCGGCTCCGGAGGCGGTCAACGGCGGCTCCGGCGGCGGCGCTCCGGCGGGTCTCCGGCGACGGCGGCGGCTCCGGTCGGCGGCGGCGGCGGCGCGTGTCTCCGGCGATCGGCGCGTGAGCTCCGGCGCGTGGCTCCTCCGCCGCGCGTGGATCTCACGCGCCCGTGGCTCCTCCGGCGCGTGCGGGCGCGTGCGGGCGCGTGCGGCGGCGCGTGGCTGTCGGCTCGGCGGCTCCGGCTTCGTCTTGTCACGATGGTCACGGTGGTATGCTCGGTTTCTCGGGATTCGGGGTATTTCGAAAGATATAAAAGTTTGAAAACGTTTTCGGGTTTGGAAAGCTCAGATCTGGTTCTCGGGGTTACCTGGTGAGATTGGGAAGAAGGAAAAACGTGAATAGTGCTCTTGGGTGCTCGAACGTCTTCTGATCCCGACAGGGCTTCGCCGAAAGAAAGAGAAAATAAGTTTCTGGGGAAAAGGAGGCAGTATTTATAGGGGAGGCTCTGCTGAAAACCCTAGGGTTTTAGAAAAGGAAAGCAGCCTTTGGACTCAGCTAATGGGCTTGGCCCTATAACCAGAAAAGGAAATGCCCGAATAAGGAAAGAACAGGAAAGGAAGGTGGATTTGGGCTGGCTTTTGGGCCTTTCTTCCAAAAATTTTGGGCCTGGGGTTTGGGTATGTTACAATTCTCCCCCCCTTAGAAAAGAATTCGTCCCGAATTCGGTGGTGCGCGGTTTCCCGCTCACCTCTGAACTCAAGGGATTCGCTCTATTCGGGGCGTCGAACTAACACACTAGGAAGTCCGTTCGGAAGGCACGATGTAAATAAAGAATCAATAGAATAAGGAATAGGGTTACACGAGGTTCGAATCGAAAGAAGAAAACCAGCTACGCGAAAACCGCGGAAAGAAAACCAACGAAAACAAAATCCCAAAACTCTAACGCAAATAACTACGCCCTATCCCCTCAACCCCCACGCCCTCCGACTCTAGCCACTCGGTGATCCCGGGGTCCGCAACTCAAGGTCCAAGTCTCCTCGGTACACCATGCCTTCCTCGCTGTCGTACTCCTCGGGGTCTGACTCCGGCTCCGGCTCTGAATCTGAGATGACGATCACTGGAGGTGCTGCTGCCGGCTCCTGACTCGGTGTATCCCACTGCCCTTCCGGTCCCTCCTCCAATCTGTTCCCCTCCCTATCCAACCAGACGTACTCTCGCTCCACCCGTACCCGTGGCGTCCCTCGCTCCCACTGCTGATCAAACCCCTCCGGTCCCTCCTCAGGGATGTCCATCTGCTTATCCAACCAGACATACTCTCGGTCCTCCCGTACCTGCTGCATCCCCTGCTCCCACTGCTCCCGCTCGCGGCCCGCGCCCACCTGCTGCCGGGCCTGCTCTGCCCTCTGCTGCTCATACCTCGCTTGCCTACGCTCCAAGTCAGCCCTCTGCTCCGCCAACCTAGCCCGGTCCGCAATCTCCTGCTCCCGCTTCAGTCGCAAATCCTCATCCCAAATGGCTTGCTGCTCGGCCATGACTTGGCGCCGGGTGTCCTCGTCGCTACGACGCCTCTCTCTCATCTGCTGCCGAAATACGGGATCCCTCTGGTTCCTATCCACAGCCTCTGCGTACTTAGCAGCCATCGCAACCAGACTGTACTCTCCGTACTCACTCCCGTCCGTCATCCCCTCTCGGATCTCCGGTGCTAGCCCATCCATAAACAGGGTCATCAAATGGATCGGGGATCTAGGGTGGGTACATCCAGCTCGGAACATGAACGCATCCCTGTAATCCTGCACACTCATGCCTGCCACCTGGAAGGGCCGAGGAACCTCCTGCGCCCTCCTCGATGTCGACGCCCCTGGTATCCCACCTGACGGTCTCACTGTCATGAAGCACACACGACTCGGTGGATCTGAATGATCATCTGCCACTACATGCTCCTTCCCCGACCTCTGAACCCGGGGTTCATCCACTGGCGCCGGTGGGGCCACTACTGGCGTCTTCCGGGGTCGGCCTCTACCCCTCGCTGGTCTCACAACTGTCTCAACCGGAACTGATGCAGACACTGGTCTATCCACTGAATGCCGGGCGGATGACTGGGTGGCGCCGGGAATCTCAACCGATGTCTCAATCGTAAGTCGTCTCCTCTGCCTCCTCGGTGCGTTCCTGCGGGGTGCAACACGTGTGCGCAGAACACTGGTAGAGTTTGGTGCCCAATCGGACCCGGAATCGGAGTGTGAATCAGTGGACATCCTGCATAAGACGAAACTAAGAGAGGTCACAACAGGAGATAATCAGTGATATATTGGTGTTTGAAAGATTTCGCAAAGTATCTGTTTTATAAAAATTTTGCAAACGGTTTTGAAAAAGATTGAAAATGGGGTTTTTTTTTTTTGGGGTAAACAACGAAAGCTGATCTCCCAGGGCAGGACTGGGAGACCTTTAACCTGGCTCTGATACCAAATTGTAACACCCATCTCCCGGCATAACCGGAGACGCGGCATTAGGACGCACGCTGAACCGAAAATGGTCCAACCGGAACGCCTTCTCAACTTGTCCCAGGACCCGGCGCTTCCTTCTTATTGAAAACCACCAACTACGTCACTCGACTGTATCGATCCCGCATCCGGACCTGCAACAAAACGGGGACAGGAAAGGGGAAAGAGGCCTGAGTAATTGTTTCAAACACAATCACCCAGTGAGGACGGACTTAGGGAGTCCGCTATCCCGCTTACACCGCACGACCACGGATCACAAGTCCTAAGCTAATACCACCTTGCAAACAGGCCCGAGGGCTTTAACCACGCAAACTACATCCACTCGCGCTTTCGCACTCGTGAACCCCTCTCTAGCCCGAAGGCTCACACAACCGGCCCACCCGGCATCACTTGGCCCACGGCCTTGTACCAGAGGAGGCTCGCCAACACCTCCCATCCGACGATTTAAAGGGCGCGTACCAAAACTCGCTATACGCACCCTGCCACGAAACACCCTTTCGGGGGCCCTACCACAACTACCAATCATATCCATCACACACATACAACGTTTTCGGGCTCAGCAAACAACCTAGCAGTTCTACGTTCTCAAGCAATCACAACGGGACCCAACTAGCCTACGCTACCTAGGAAAGACAATATTAACGAGGGACTATCGCCCGGAATCGAATGAGGTAAGGGAGATCACATTCGGTCCTCACCTTAGCCAAAGAAGAGGGCAAAACCGTGAATTAGCAACCCTATTGACCCGAACGGACATCGGTTCTGAAAAGAGGACGAGAAATCGAGTGAGATAGGCTTTTGAATCGCTTAAATCGGCCTCAGGATGAGCGAGATATGATCGATTGAAAACATCCCACTCAAACCAGCTAAACCGATCTAAACCGGAAATTGAAATTGGAATTGGAATTGAAATGGGAAATTGACTAAACCGAATTAAACCGGTCGGTCAACCCAAACCAGACCCGGTCAAGGATCCGACCCGATTGGGTCAGACCCGACCCGACCCGATCCGACCCGACCCGGACAAGTCAACGGTCAACGGGTCCGGTCAACGGTCAACCGGCGGCGACGGCGGCGGTCAACGGCGGTCAACGGCGGCTCCGGCGGCGGTCAACGGCGGCTCCGGCGGCGGCGCTCCGGCGGGTCTCCGGCGACGGCGGCGGCTCCGGTCGGCGGCGGCGGCGGCGCGTGTCTCCGGCGATCGGCGCGTGAGCTCCGGCGCGTGGCTCCTCCGCCGCGCGTGGATCTCACGCGCCCGTGGCTCCTCCGGCGCGTGCGGGCGCGTGCGGCGGCGCGTGGCTGTCGGCTCGGCGGCTCCGGCTTCGTCTTGTCACGACGGTCACGGTGGTATGCTCGGTTTCTCGGGATTCGGGGTATTTCGAAAGATATAAAAGTTTGAAAACGTTTTCGGGTTTGGAAAGCTCAGATCTGGTTCTCGGGGTTACCTGGTGAGATTGGGAAGAAGGAAAAACGTGAATAGTGCTCTTGGGTGCTCGAACGTCTTCTGATCCCGATAGGGCTTCGCCGAAAGAAAGAGAAAATAAGTTTCTGGGGAAAATGAGGCAGTATTTATAGGGGAGGCTCTGCTGAAAACCCTAGGGTTTTAGAAAAGGAAAGCAGGCTTTGGACTCAGCTAATGGGCTTGGCCCTATAACCAGAAAAGGAAATGCCCGAATAAGGAAAGAACAGGAAAGGAAGGTAGATTTGGGCTGGCTTTTGGGCCTTTCTTCCAAAAATTTTGGACCTGGGGTTTGGGTATGTTACAATTTGAGTCTACCAACTCACTATCATGTTCATTCCTATATACCTTAATTAGCAAGTTAACTATAAAATTAGTAAATATATAATATATTTTGGATTCAAACTCCAATCTTTAACAGAAGTATATATACCTCGTTCTTCAAATACTTGTCTTTTAATTAAGAGATGTCATACATGAAGGATGTTTGGCCTGCGTTTAAAACAAATCACCAATACATATTATCCATTTCGAGATTTCAATGACTCTGCGTGTCAGTCTTGTTTTTGCTGTGTTTGACGTTGATTTAGTATATTGGTCTGATTATGAGATAGTAATTAATTAGTCATTGTTTAATCATTGATCTTCTCCAATAATTTACTCATATTATGTACTTGTCGCTATATTTTATTGGGAGGTGTCTCTCAAAGGACTGCAAAACTGTAGTCACATCCAGATGTGTACGTACGATGTTAGTAATATTAAAAGTAACCTTTTCAAAAATGTGGAAAACGATAAAAAAAAATATATACTATAATTTAACAATTCGAAGATGCATGGAGGAAATGAATGAGAGATCCAGCGATATTAAACCGCGATCTAATTTGATACTTCCAATTTTTCTTAGTTAATATAACCAATAAAGTTTATTTGATTTTGAGTTTTAATTAGATGAGTCAGTTTAACCTAATTGATACTTTAAGCCTTAATTTGGTTTGATGGGAGTTGTAAAATAGATAAGGTGTTATATCAATCAAGTAAATGACACCTTTTAATGACCCCCTTAATAAACAATAATTGCGACCTTGGTTTTCTATTTATTTCCTAATTAATACAAACTTTATATCAATATTTAAGATTAAAAACGTTAATACTAATATATTAGAGCCAAAAAGCCATTACCAACCTTACTAATAGGTTGGTAGTGGTTCCGCGTCCGCTCTCTGTTTTACTATTCCGCTATCCAGAGTGTTTATATCTAATGGATTTGTTTTAAAGGGGCTTTGCTTCCGGAAGATCTCGGTCTTTCCGGCTTCAGGTTCCCTCAAAGCATTAGGACAATGGTTTTCCTCTTTTGGGTTTAGTGTTCTTCCTTTAGTGTCGATCTCTTGTTTCCGGTTCGTCCGGCTATGTCTGTAAAACTCTGGTTTCGATTGTCAGTTAATATATAAAATCTTTAGAAGGAAAAAAAAAATTAGAGCAAAAAACCTAACAAGTTTACAAACTAAAACCTCCATCACACAATTTCTTCATCCTTACCGATTTTTTTTTTTAAAAGGACCCATACGTGTTTGTTCCCACGTGCCAAACGCACGAAAACCTCACCCTCTCTTAATGAAAGAAAGAGAAGATCGGAAGCTGTGGAGTTGACGCGTGTACAGTGTTGACATGGACCCACACGTGCTGGCTCTTTCTCCTCTCTAATAGTAGTTCCAAACATTTTTTTTTAATTTAATTTTGTTGTAGAAAATATTTTAAGACAAGAAGATTTGGTTTCGTGTAGGGCTTTTATCTAGGATTTTTAGACGTTTATGAGTGCGTCTGTTCTCTATCCGAGAGAGGTTTGTGAGAACTTTTTTAGGTTCTTTCCTATCGGGTTATGAAGTCTTGTTTCTGGGTTTTGGGTTGGTGAGAGAATATCTCTCTGTGAGTCTCCAGGTAGTTGATGTTGTTGTTTGGTGAACTGTGGGCTACGGCGATTTCTCTCGCTCTTTCTCTTTTGCGGTTACCTCAATTCCAAGTTTGAGTTGCTACTGTTAACTTTTGGATGTACCGATTTATGTTGCCTGTTTCGTAGGTTTTGGTTACCCGATGTGTGGACTTTGGTTGCTCGATGTGTGAGTTTTGGTTGCCTGTTGGTTGGGCTTTGTTTCCTATGTTTAGGAATTTGCAAACTTTCGTTTTATGAATAAAATCTATCAGATCACAAAAAAAAAGACAAGAAGATTCGTCCTCGTGCATGGACCCCAAATTCCAATCAAAAACTCTTCCCGCTTTTTCAAAAACCTTTATAGGGGTCGTGTAGTTCCACAAATAGCAGGGTCCCACGTGTCCCCCTTAAGTCAAGAAAGCAACCAATCCTGCTCTTGTTACAATTTTCCACGGCTCTCTCTCTCTCCTTACCTTTATACATTTATTTTCTCTATTTACTCCAGCAACTCCATTTTATTAATAAAATTTTCCACTTTCATATAATTTTTTCTTAATCTACATATATATTTTAATTATTTTTAATGTAATAATACTCCTCCGTTCAATTTTTCAATTATTTATCTGATATTTTGTAAGTTTAATTTCTATATTAAGTACTAGGAATATACTTGAAACAAAAATCCCCACTGATCTTTGAAATTTATGGAATACCATTGTCTTACACAATTAAAATGGCTAAAGAAAAAAACTACAAGGAATGTTGTATATTATGTAATTCGTTTTTATAAATTCGATTTTAAGGGTCTACTCATTTCAAAAATTTATTGTTCTAAACATTTATAGTTTCTATGTTTTAATTTGTTTTTATTTATTTTATTTTTGGAGATTATAAAATTTGATTTTATAACTCTAATTTATTAAAATAATTAAATAGATGAAATCATGTCTTTTTATTAATTTGGTGTAAATTTAATTTAATCAATATTTATAAAATATTTGTTAATTAGGTTGGATTGTGATTTGAAAATTTTCTGTAATTTTGGATAAAACATCTTATGTTTCGAAAATGACGATAGTTTATTATGGGTGTGAATGGTGTAGCTACAGTTAAAACGATTAAGTCATACCGCTTTCTTTGTTACCAATCACGAAAACGTTAGCAAAAACTACAGTAAAAACAGTTACTTTCAACTTTTTGTTACCGTTTTCGCTAATAGCTTTCACTTATAGTTTTGCACTATTCAACCACTTATCATTTTTGCTAACCGCTAATATAATCGTTCACCAATTGAACTCAATATTTAGAAATTTGATCATTTGAGTAATTAATTAATCACGATTAATTTAATAATAACATTGATTAGGCGATCGGGTTTGGCCTTTAATGCCAGAGATTTGTGTGTATCTCCGACTTTTGTCTTTGTCGGTTTGGTTTTATGGACACGTGTCAATTCTTGATACCACTCAACGACTCGACGTTGTCCCGCAATTTTTCTAAACCAATGGTCCAAAAACACATGGACCCATCCTATTAAATTATGCATCTACCCTTTGTCTATAGACCGTTGGTTAGTTTTTGATCGGAAGGCGGAGATTCGTCCCGACACACGCGCGTGGAATATTATTAGGTTGCGTGTTAGGAGAGGGAAGTGGCGCGTGACGTAAGGCCTACGCAGCTTCAAAGAGGACAAAAAACATAAGAGTGATCACTATGACATCACAAGGCTATGACAAAAAACACCAATATGTTGGCTTATCTTACGCACTCTTCAACAACGCGTGCATATCACACGTCGCATGAACCCAACTAAATAAAAGTTTATCTGCATTCACTAATTATGATGAAGATAAGTTGATAAAAAGACTTTTCACAAAAGTGTGCCTAACATCATAATACGTGTGTATGCCAAAAACATGCAAAATTAGAACAAGGCCCATAACCCGACCGAAGAGCCAGTGAACTATTAAAAACATTACAGGAATAGTCCAAATTTGCTGTCACCAGGCAACCAATGAAAGTACGACACGTCACCGTCACATGAAACATGATGAGATAATGTAGGGAAAACCCCAATCATGGAGATGGAGGAGCTTTGAGGATGTACGAGCAGGTGGCAACCTCTCTAGATTTATTACATATACCGGTAGGTCTATCCGCGAACCATAAATTATAAAATATAATATATCTAATATTTTTATTAATAAGTATAAACCCAACCAGAGTGGTTGGATATAATTTTAGCTCGTTTTTTTCTAATATCTTCCTTTTTACGTTGTTAGGGCTTTCATATATTAAGAGTAGTTCAATAGATTGTATAATTTTCTTTTGAATATTGTAAATGTTCCGGATCTTAAACACATAATCTTCTATAAGTTTAGAATCAATTTTTAGATATTTCGATTTAAAAATATTTGTTGTGCTCAAACATATGACACACGAGAACCAATGTTATGCTAGATTATAGATTTGCATGCTTATAAAACGTAAAATAATAGTAATAATAAGTTGTGAGAATCATAAAATCGAAAAGCAATACCACCTGTATATGAGTATATGAACTTATATGTTGTCACGAAGTGCCAAGAGGCATGAAGAAGCAGTCATGATTTCGGCGGCTGTATATGTCAATGAAGCTTTGGTTTAAAAGAAAAAGAGATATGATCACATTTTGTATCATTGTGCGGTCAAAGAGTAGGCAAAGCCTGACTTTTGATTATTGACTTCCTTTTTAACGCAATATAATCCAATCGTTTTTACGAGGCCTACCTGCATCGATCGGGGTAATGTAAGAAAAATTCAATGAAAAAGAACTTGCACTAGGTTGTTCATTATTTGAAAGTGACCGTGAATAATGATTCTTTGTAATAGTGTTAGGAGTAGAGAACAAAATTGGCCGCTCGGATATCTAATCTATTGTGAAAACCCAATTTGGAAAAAAAAGAATAGCAATGCTATGAAAGTCAATTGCAGAAAATCACTAGCTTTGAGTGCTAGTGAGAGAAACTCTTATTTAGAGAGAGAAATCCAAAATAGATCTCGATTCCTCTATGCCGTCCGGCTCTTTCGCCGGCGATGTGAGAGGGCGGTTACCTTCCGCTCCATCAAATAAGTGTGGCGGCGAGCAGATCTAAGGTGGCGGTTTCTTCTCTGATGTTGCTTGGTTTGTGACGGTGTGAGTGTCGAGGCGGTGCGGCGAAGGATATAAAGCAGTGAATCGAGTATAGCGAATAGGTATTCGGATCTGGTTAAGGGTGACGGCGAAGCATGCGCCAAAAGATTCTCGGCGGATGAGTTGAAGGGTGGTTGCTCGTGCGCGGTGGAAGTCGTGGCTTAGGCTTGAAGGGTGGTTGCTCGTGCGCGGTGGTTATGTTACGGTGATTCGGTATGTCTCTTTTGTGCTTAGTCTCGCTATGAGGAGGGCGGTGAAGGCTAAGGGGAGTCTAATCGTGAGTCGGAAGGTGCGGCGGCGGCATGATGGAGGTGGTACGATGTAGTGGTTGTTATTACGGGAAGTCCGGTGTGATGAGTCGGGTTCTTGGACCCATGAGGTATGTTATTCTTCTTGTTTGGAGTTAGTGTCGGATTTCTTCAAATGGTGGACTTCCAATTATGTCCGAGAGGATCGCTCCACCGGTGTTGGCTCGCCGGAAAGGTGCAAAAAGGTTGGTGAGCTTATGGTCTCGGATCTAGAGGACAGGGTCGGTTCTCAAGAGACTACAAACGAAATTGGCGGTGACTCGCCGAGCCAAACCCTTAGAACCGCCGGAGAGCAATGTTGGCGACAGCGTTTCCGTATATTCCAGTTTTGTTTTTTTTTTTCATTCTAAAAAGATCTCAAATTAGGATTTTCCAAATTCGGCTTAGTTTATCCTCTGTTAGGTTTGTAAACTAACATTTCTCGGTTTGGAGAGATTTAATATATATAAAAGCCAATTGCAAATGTTTTTTCTTCTTATTATTTTAAAGTTGCATAGGTAATGTAAAATCTGGATGATTATAAATTATAGATCTGAATGATGTATTTCATATTTAAATGTGCGGAAAAATCAATTTTAGAATATGATACGGTTTAAATATGGTGCATGCGAGAAAAATATATTTGTAAAATATTTATTATTTGTTTTGAAAAAATATAAATAATTTTTCTAGAAAAACATCAATCACAAAAATAAATAATTGGTAGTTTAAAATGAATTTTCAAAAAAAATGTATTTGAAAAACACATTTTTTATTGTTACTATTCATGACCTATCTATTATAGGAATGCGGTTGTCCAATCCTGAAATGCATGTTTATTAATAATATATCGAATTAACAATTACTGCAACGTTTTTTTAATAGAAAATCGGCATTTCATTTTTCGTTATGTACGTCTTCCATCACCTGTTGTCTTCAAATTAAATTTCAACATTGAAACATATCGTAGGGAAAAGGGTTGTATGGGTACCACATTATCACGCATTCAAGTCTCTGGCAAAGAACCATTCTAGTCAAACCCATGACCACCAAAAAAAATTCTTAAGAAAACCGAGGTCTATCATAAACAGCATATATACTTAAAAACAAAAAACATTGAGAAAACTTTATGCATGTTTTCACATATCTTATCGTTCTCCTTAACTACTTAACATTTTAATATGGACACATATATATAAACTGGCATCAATAGTGTTTGTTCTAATTCTGGATCACTATGTTTGTAGTCATATAGAGTATATGATATTGAGTTATTGATACTATAACACGATAAAAATAAAAGCAAGGTACTTTCATACACAATAGCTGAAAATATGCTTGCGAAAGTTCATAGTTCATTATTTTTTCTTCCTAATGATAAGTAGTTTCATAGGGACAACATTGGGTGAAGGACAAGGCTACCATCCTTTAATAAATAGGTCAATACTCAAAAAGGCTACACCACAATAATTGCCTAACTCCACAGTTTATCTAAGACTTTTATAATTACATTATTAAAATATTATTTTCACAATGTCATTTATATTATTTATATCTGGATATGAGAAATAAATAACATTGTTTAAATTTATGAATATTGTTGACAAAAAAAAAAAAATTTATGAATATTATACCTGTTCCTTTGCGAAAACGGCAATAACCCGGGACGTGGCGGTTAGCAAAATTTTATCTTTAGTGAACCTTCAACATTTTCACTACAAAAACAAACAGCGGTTTAACAATGGAAAAAATCGTTTCTAATTTGTTGCTAAATCAGTATCACAACGATGTTAGAACGAATTCATAATCATTATTAATCACGTAAGTAAAAATTCGTTTAAAAATCGATGTTTTAAAAAAAAATTGCGATCCCTCTTTTCAGAATTTTGCGATCTTATCATCATATAAACAAAAAAATATCAATATTTTAATGAAATTACATACAAACATATATTTACACACTAAACCCCTTAAAAACAAATTAACAAACACATTAACATACCTACATACATGCATTTGGCCAAAGTGAAAGTTAGATCATTCTTGTTTGTTTATCCTTTTTAGGATTAGAAATCTGAGTGCTGAGTTTTTAATAAAAGCATAAATGAAGCATGGAATTTGGTTCTACAGGGATCTAAGGGAGTTTGGGTCCCTCATATAAACCGTGTATATATATGCTATATCTTCTGTACTTCTGGGTATATAATTTGTACATGTGTGTAAACATATGTGTGACATAATGTGTCAATGCTTGTGTGTGCATATAAAATATGAAATATTCACTTCACTATCAGAATCATTTGTTATACATACCTCTCATGTCAATCTTTTGTTGTGTTTCATTTTGTCAAGCATAGCACTTACAAATATAATACTTATAAGTATTAAATTCATAAAGCTATGAAATCTGAAAATGAGCTTTTTCATATCATTAGAAGGAGAGAACTCAATAAAGAATATTTAATGAGCAAAAGACAAGTTATCTGATATTTCTAAAACTAATAGATAGATATATTTCGTCAAATAAATAATGTGTATATAGTCTCTTGGTGTATTCATCTTACTAAACACAGAATATCGATCATCTGTAAATTCGACGTAATTTTGTCGACTATATTTTGAACATTTTATAGTGGATTATGTACTGAAGAAGTGATATATATATTACTTAATGCACTGCCCACCCTATGTATTTAGAGTTCCGCAAAATGTCAAGATTCACAGTTTGTATTTCCTAAATATTACTCTTCTTTTACGAAGTATAGAACATAAAACCAACTTTTTATTGATCATGGAAGAGAATCCTGAGTTTGTGTGTTGTTGACAGTGTCGGCGACATGGATATACAGAAAAGAATTCTGAACTACATGTGTTGTTGACAGTGTCGGCGACATGGATATACAGAAAAGAATTCTGAACTACATGTGTTGTTGACAGTGTCGGCGACATGGAGTCTTGACAGGCTGTCTATTTTGTCTTGTATCAAATTAGGTCTAAACTTGGTTCTTTTGTATCCTTTAAAAGGCCTTGCAGCCACCAATGAAAAAAATGACGTTGGGAAATAATTCTCCCCAATTTTCTCTTGTTCAAATTCTCTCATCTCTCAAATCTCTCAAGCTTAAATCTTTCTTAAATCTAACATGGTATCAGAGCAATAGAGTTATTGTTCTTTGATTCTCTCTATTCTCTTACTGATTCTACTCATTCTTAGTTCTAAATCTGTGTTTTTTTCCTTCATCTCTGCTCTTCAAACTGTTTCTCTTTTCTGAAACCTTCAAGCTTCATCAATGGAAGACACTGTCCAAGTAAACTCAAGCCTCAAGCCTACTGTCATTCCGGTGGTTCTCAAGGGTTTAAACTACAGGACATGGCAGAGAACAACCAAGACCGCAATCTGTGGCAGAGGACTTTGGGAGCATATTCTTGAGGACAAGACACCGCCTGATGAAGATCCAAAGGAGAAGAAAGATGAGGCAACAAAGAAGGAGGAGGCAAGGTGGTTTCAAGAAGACCAATCAGTTCTGGGTTTTCTTCAAAACTCACTAAATCCTTCCATCCTTGAAGCTTACTCATATTGTGAAACTGCTAAATCACTTTGGGACACTCTGAAGAAGGTGTATGGTGATGCCTCTAACCTCAGCCGTGTGTATGAAGTGAAGATGAAAATCAGTGACCTTCACCAAGAAGATTGTGAGTTCACCAAGTATCTTGGAAAGTTCTCATCTGCTTGGTCTGAGCTTGACATGTTAAGGCCAAGCACCATGGACCCAAAGGTTCTCAATGAAAGGAAGGAGCAAGACAAGATCTTTGGTCTCCTCCTCAATCTGAATCCGGTCTACAATGATGTTATCAAGTCTATCTTAAGGGAGACTACACTCCCTGACTTTGAAGAGGTGTGTTCAAGAATCCAAAAGGAGCAGGGAAACATTGGATTGTTTAGAGGAAAAGGGGACCTTGTCACTGCCAACAAGAGCGTGTTCAAGCAAGAGGAAAGGAAGGGTGTCTTCTGTGACCATTGCAAGAAGAAAGGACATGCGAAGGACAAGTGTTGGACCCTTCACCCTTATCTCAAGCCATCCAAGTTCAAAGACTCAAGTGCCAACATCTCTCAAGAGAATGTGAATGAGCAGACGACTTCATCCTCTCAAGGAGGAAAGCTTGCACTCTTCACAAACACTGATTATGTGAGAAGGAGTGATTTGGAGGACCTCATCAAGGCTTATGCCTCCAAACTCTCTGGTATCACCTTATTGTCTCATAAACTACTTGCTAAAACTGATCAGAACTTGGTAGTAGATTCAGGAGCATCTCACCACATGATTAGTAATGCTAAGTTGTTAAAAGACATCAAACCTGCCTTAGGAAGAGTAACTATTGCTGATGGTCAAGGTATTCCCATTGAAGGGACAGGAAAGTTAAGACTGTTTAACAAGGATAGTGATGCCTTCTTTGTGCCTAAGTTTAAATCCAATCTGCTATCAGTTAAAAGGATTACTAAAGACTTGGACTGCAATGTTATCTTTGGACCTAATGAGGTGTGCTTTCAGGATATTAAGAATGGAAGGGTACTTGGCAGAGGTGGAACACAAGATGAACTTTATCTCATTGAAAACACCTCTCCAAGCAATTTGGGTTCCTTAGCTTTCAATTCCTGTTTTCCAGTTAATCAAAACAGTTTGTGGCATGCTAGACTTGGACATCCTCATGCTAGAGCTCTGAACTTGATGTTGCCTAACGCTACTTTTGATCATTCGACTTGTGAAGCTTGTATTCTTGGCAAACACTGCAGAACAGTCTTCCCTAAATCTACCACTATCTATGAAAGCTGCTTTGATCTAGTGCATTCTGATGTTTGGACTTCACCTTGCCAGTCTAGAGATGGGAACAAGTATTTTGTGACATTTATAGATGAAAAGTCAAAATATACTTGGGTCACCTTGCTCCCATCGAAAGATAGAGTTTATGAAGCTTTCATTCATTTTCAAAACTACATTACTAATCAGTTTAATGCAAGGATCAAAGTGTTTAGATCAGACAATGGGGGAGAGTACACAAGTCAAAGATTCAAGGCTAATCTGAACAAACATGGAATCCTACATCAAACAAGCTGTCCACATACACCTCAACAAAATGGAGTGGCTGAGAGAAAGAACAGACATCTCATGGAAGTGGCTAGGTCCATGATGTTCTATACCAATGTGCCTAAAAGATTTTGGGGAGATGCAGTCTTAGCAGCTTGTTATCTCATCAATAGGATTCCAACGAAAGTTCTCCAAGACATCTCACCATTTGAGGTTCTGAACAAAACTCAACCCTTTATTGAACACTTACGTGTGTTTGGGTGTGTGTGTTTTGTACATATTTCAGGTGATCAAAGAAATAAGCTAGAGGCTAAGAGCACAAAGTGTATGTTCCTGGGATACTCTACAACTCAGAAGGGTTATAAGTGCTTTGATCCAAGCAACAACCGCACATATGTGTCAAGAGATGTCAAGTTCATTGAGGGGCAAGGGTACTATGAGAAAAGGGATTGGGAAGGATTGAAGGACCTTTCAAGATCACCGTCTGACCTTGCTACAAGTCTGAGGTTTCTCTTGAATCATTTGGGAAATGATCCTACTAAAGTACCAAGACAAGGGGAAACAGAAACGAGAAGTCATCAAGAAGAGTTGCAAGAAGAAGAACAGTTGACAGCTAATCAAGAACCCACTCAAACTCAAGAGGAAGTTCTACCTCAGAATCAAGATCAAGACAACTTGAATATGAATGATGAGGAGATTATTCATCATGAAGAAGAAGAGATGGGTGTAGAGGAAGCTGCTCAACCGGTCCAACAACTCAGAAGAAGTACTAGAGAAAAGACGGATCTATCAAGCTACATCAACAAGAAGTTCTACTTCAACAATCAGGCTGTTGCTCATCCCAACCAGTCCGTGTGTTCTATTGACTTGTTGCCATCAAGTCATTGCGCTTTTCTTGGGAAGATAGAGATGAATCATGTTCCTAAAACCTATGAAGAGGCTAAAGACACCAAGGAATGGATGGATGCTGTGATTGATGAGAAGGGAGCTATGGAAAAGAATCACACTTGGAATGTGGAGAAGCTGCCAAAGGGAAAGAAGACTGTCAGCTCAAAATGGGTCTTCACAATCAAGTATAAGAGCAATGGAGACATTGAAAGGTACAAGGCAAGGTTGGTTGCAAGAGGGTTCACGCAAACATATGGAGAAGACTACACTGATACCTTTGCACCAGTAGCTAAACTCCATACAGTAAGAGTTACATTGTCCTTGGCCACAAACCTTTCATGGAACCTATGGCAAATGGATGTTAAGAATGCCTTTTTACAAGGAGAGCTTGAAGAGGAAGTGTACATGACTCCACCACCGGGACTAGAGCATTTGTGTAAACCTGGTGAAGCATTGAGACTAAGGAGAGCAATCTATGGTTTGAAGCAATCACCAAGGGCATGGTACCATAAGCTAAGCCATACACTCATGGACTATGGATTCAAGAAGTCTCAATCTGATCACACATTGTTTACTCTTCAAAGCTCTTTAGGAGTGGTGGTGGTTCTTATCTATGTGGATGATTTAATCATTACTGGAAGTGATAATGAGGGAATTCAGTCCACAAAGGCTTTTCTCAAAAGTTCGTTTGACATCAAAGACCTTGGAGAGTTGAAGTATTTCTTGGGTATTGAAGTATGCAGATTCAATGATGGGTTGTTTTTGTCCCAAAGGAAGTATGTTAAAGACTTGCTGACAGAAACAAGAATGAATGATTGCAAGATAGCAAAGACTCCTCTTGAAGATGGCTACCAAGTCAATAGAAAGGGGGAGAAATCAGATGAGGAGAAGTTCAAGGATGTCTCCTTGTATAGAAGACTGGTTGGGAAGCTTATCTATTTAACTCTCACTAGACCAGACCTATGTTTTGCTGTGAATCAAGTCAGCCAGCATATGCAATCACCCACAGTTTATCATTGGAGTTTGATTGAGAGGATCCTTAGATATCTCAAAGGCTCAACAGGACAAGGAATTTGGATGGGTAAGAATGATAGCACTGAGATTGTCGGCTACTGTGATGCAGATTGGGCTGGTGATAAGAGTGACAGGAGATCCACAACCGGTTATTGCACCTTCATTGGAGGTAACTTAGTGACTTGGAAGACGAAGAAGCAGAAAGTGGTCTCGTGTTCAAGTGCTGAAGCTGAGTATAGGGCTATGAGGAAGCTGACAACAGAGTTAACTTGGTTGAAGGCTCTACTCAAGGACTTTGGCATTGAGCAATCAAGTCCCGTTACCTTTCATTGTGACAATCAGGCTGCAATACACATTGCTACCAACTCTATGTTTCATGAAAGGACTAAACACATTGAGATAGATTGTCACAAGGTAAGGGAGAAGATTGAAGATGGGACGGTTCTACCTTGCTACACAAAGAGCGAAGATCAGCTAGCAGACATCTTCACCAAGGCTGCAAGTCTCAAAGTTTGCGATCATATCTTTAGCAAACTAGGACTTGTAGACCTCCCTACTCATGATTAGAACTTCCCTGATTCATGTGCAGCATACTCTTTTTTCCTTGGTATGGTTTTGTCCCAAGTGGTTTTCCATATCAAGGTTTTTAATGAGGTGTTGCCATGATCATTCCAAGTTCAGTCTTTAGGGTGATTCCAAAGTCTGAACTTGAGGGGGAGTATTGATCATGGAAGAGAATCCTGAGTTTGTGTGTTGTTGACAGTGTCGGCGACATGGATATACAGAAAAGAATTCTGAACTACATGTGTTGTTGACAGTGTCGGCGACATGGATATACAGAAAAGAATTCTGAACTACATGTGTTGTTGACAGTGTCGGCGACATGGAGTCTTGACAGGCTGTCTATTTTGTCTTGTATCAAATTAGGTCTAAACTTGGTTCTTTTGTATCCTTTAAAAGGCCTTGCAGCCACCAATGAAAAAAATGACGTTGGGAAATAATTCTCCCCAATTTTCTCTTGTTCAAATTCTCTCATCTCTCAAATCTCTCAAGCTTAAATCTTTCTTAAATCTAACACTTTTCTAGATATCTAATATGTGATCCTGAGTGTAAGATTATTCTCCTTAGAATTAGGATCGGTTCTAATACATGTTAGGTATAACAGGTCGATTCTTTAACTCGGATTGATTTCACGATCGTTTCTTTGATTGATTTGTATGAACTAAAAGCTTAAAGAACACACGAAATTGTTTACCCAGACTTCACTATCCAAGCTACTGTCTGGGGGAAGAACAAAACTTCCATGCTTCCATTAATCTCAGCTTAAAGCTTGACTCAAGATTAACAATGATGTTTTACACATGCACAAGTACATGCGAGGAAGGCTACGGAGCTTAGGATGCAAGACTCCTCCCTTGCCTTCGGACGATGATGAAGACGACCTCCTCACAAGCTCTGACGCTGAACCTGAAGCCGGCGAACCTGAGAAGACAGCACCTGAGACCTCACCGGAGAAGAAGACTTAACCGCGATCTTTCTCTCTCTCTCTCTACTCTGTTTTCTCTGTTGCGTTGTAACGGCTTGACCTCTAACAAACTCTCCCGCCTTTGTTATAAGCTTAACGACTTTAAACCGGTTTTACTAACTGAATTGGGCTCGAGTGACTGAACCAAACTGATCACTCGTAGCTGGCCCAATTAGCTGAGTGATAGGCTCTAAGTTTTACCCTATTCTAAACTGCAAGTGAACAGCAATGTCAAAGTAGTATATAGGGCTATCGAATCCACAGGGACACTTGGTCTCAATAGAAACAGAAACGTAGAGATTAATACTAGAAATAAGCAGATGGTGAAGTAAATAAATTGCGAAGCAAGAAAGTAAACAGCAGCAGAGATTAACGGTTGAGAAGCAATAAACTAAAAGCGTCAAGCCTAGGGTATTCTCAGGAAATCAGACAAGCAGACAGTTCATTCAGCAAGGATCTAATTAAGCACAGTTCTAGAACTCAAAACACATATATAGAATTAACCAAATTCCTTTGCGATAATTCTCTAAGTCTAAGTGCAGCAAACCAAACTTTCGTTTGCGAGAACTAACAGATTAAACTAGCATTAATCCCAAGTTTGATATGTTCACAATTATCCTAAACCAAACTTCCGTTTGCGCAAAGTTTAATTGCCCAATTTAATTAGTTCAGATTCCTAAACCCCACTTCCGTGACGTATTTAGCAACCTAGGATCTAGATTCTAATTGATCAGGTTAGAACTAGCTTTAAGCACAATTAAATTGAAGAACATATATAGTTTGAATCCTTAACTGAATTTGAACAAGTCTAGCAAGTCATGAAATCCTATGTGAGAAACCCTAAACTCAACTATGGATCTACTCAGACATGATTAATGAAAACATAATCAAAGAAATAATAGATTGCATATAAGAAATTAAATAGATAAAGGGGTTCGAAATCTTCTCCAAAATAAGTGAATACATGAAATAGATCAGCCCTAAAAGCTCTAGAAATCTCTTAGCTAATAGTATCAAAGCGTAATGTAAAGCGTAGGTAAAATAAACACCAAAAACTAGTATATATAGGCACAATCTCGGATGGGGCTTCTGTGTAAATACTGAAACTATTCTGGGCCTCTTTGCAAATCTTCATAACTTGTTAAACCGACGCGTACGGCCCATCTCGCTAGTGTGTCGACCGATGCACAAGGTGTGTCGGTCGATGCATGATCAATAAATCGGACAGTGACTTAATCTCTCGGCCAAAACGTCCCAAAAGTCCCAAAATGCTCCAAATATCTCCAATTAGCTCCAAACTTGATTAAACCTGTAAAAGACTCTAAACAAATACAAAAGACACTAAAAACACAACTATATCATGGTCTAAACTGGGTAAAAACCATGATATATCAACTCCCCCACACTTAGCCTTTGCTTGCCTTCAAGCAAAACATAGAACTAAAACATGGTGAAGAGGTTTGAAAACTCTTCAGAAACTCATTTCATCCTAGAAGCTACAATACTCAGATTCCCCTTAGTAAACCACTGCAAGAATCAATCACAGGATATCAAGACCACAATGTACTTCCCCCACACTTAGCAACTGTCCTAGGTAAACTCCACAATCACATTCAAGCATTCAAATTCTCCCTACTGACTTCTGCAAGTATTTAAGTGCGGTCTCACCTAAGGATTATCGATCAAAGGGCACATGGATTCTTACCTTATCAGCTCTAGACCACCATAATATCTTTCTCTAGTCCCTTTCTTCTCTTTCCCTTCTTTAACAACTGATTTTTCCCCACTGGGTATCATTTTATTTTTTTTATCAGTGTTCTTCCCGTTATGGGGTGTACTTTGGACACATTCTATGGATCACATGAGAGATAATAGTGTTTGCTACTATTCCCATGACAACTTAGGAGTTACTAACTCATCCTCAGTTTATTATATTTTTTTTTTTTACTTTACAGAAGGGGAGAAAGGAACTAAATAGGACAGGTTTACAGGCTGTGTCAGAACTAACAAAGGAATCCGACACAAAGTATACCAAGCCCTTAGGTGAGAAATCTAAGTCAGTATTAAGGTTGAAGTCAGTAAAGGATCCTCTGATACCTGAAGTGATGTGGGTGTTCCCAGTAGGTTGATCTGTGATGGGGTTTTCTAACAGTCAGAGATAGATCCTGCAACTTCATCCCAATGGTTACTTAAGTTCCTGCAAGTCTTGTAAATCTTCTCAGAAAATCATAGTTTCTTACTTAAACAATTTTGACTCAATAAAACAAATTTTTTTGAAAAACGGACTGACTCTTAAGAAAACAGAAAATAAAAGTCAGTAGCACCTCCCCCACACTTAAGACACACTGTCCCCAGTAGTGTCCAGCGAAGGATCGGTAAAAAGAAAATTGAAAAGGTGAAATTATGTCTGTCGGGTTACCTCTGTCGCTAAGCATCGATCGTTGCACTAAGTGCATCGACCGTTACTAGGCGATTTTCGTGTATAGTCGATCGTTGCTCAGGACCGCAACGATCGCTGCAATGCGATTCCTTTCGTGTTGTGACGATCGACACAGAAGTGCGTCGATCGTTGCACTGCGATTTAACCGAGACCTGCAAACATAAACTCACCAGAAACAAAAACAAACGTAAAATCCTAACAAAAACACCAAAAATTAAGTAGAAAAACACCAGTACCTAATGGTGGGTTGCCTCCCACCCAGCGCTTGTTTAAGGTCAATAGCTTGACCGGACGGATGGGAATTTTCAAGCACCAGGAGGTCTTGACAGAGACTTTTTCTGTCTCTGTTCAAGTCTCCTCATCCAAGGTGGTGAGTAGGCTGTTGCGGAATGCTCATGGCCAAGAAAAGATGGAGTGAAATGTGCTCCAGGATCTATAACCATGGTATGATCAGGTTGCTCAAAATCTGCGTCCCTTATGGTGAATGTCTGCCCATCTATCAGTGGCTTTCGCAGCTTATCCATCTCATAGTGCAGTGGTTCATCTCCCAGATGGAGGTCTATCAAGCTGTTCCTAACATCAATCAACGCTCCTGCTGTAGCCAAAAAGGGTCTCCCAAGCAATAATGCTTCATCCGGATCACAGTCATATTTCAGCACAAGGAAGTCCGTTGGAACTAAGTAGTTTCCAACTCTCACCGGAATGTCCATAAGGAGTCCTTCAGGAACTCGTATGGACTGATCAGCTAGGACAAGAGAAGTCCTAGTAGGAGTAAAATCCAGCATACCCAGCTTTTCTGCCACAGAGTAAGGCATCAAACTTCCAGCAGCTCCTAAATCACACAGAGAGCGTCTAAAACTATCCTCAAAGATAGAACAATCCAACACAAAGACTCCATGATCAGATAGCTTCTTCGGGACCTTAGTTAGCAGAACATCACTGATATGCTGAAGGACTATTATCACCCAGTCTTTCAGATCATCATCCAAGGGCAACATCTTGTTAAGGTACCTTTGCACACATGGATGATAAGTTGGATCATCAGAAGTTGGAATTTCTTCCAATTCTTCACCAATCCCTTCTAATTTATTCAGCTCTTCAATCTCTTGCCTAATCACTTCAGACACTGAGGAGTGTTGTCTAAAGATCTGCTCGTAGATCTCCTGTTGAGTAATCTCAGAGGCTCCATTGAATAGGCGATCAAGCTCCAAATCAGCATTTATGCTATTATCATCCGACAGTTCTGTCCATTCACGCCCTGCAACGACCGACACTAAGGGTGTGTCGATCGTTGCCATACCGACGGGTGTATCGATCGCCACACATGTTGCATCGATCGACGCACTGCAGCAGATTTCACCCGAGAGTTTTTCACAAATATCCGAAAATTCCTGTTCTGTCACCAACTCAGCTGTACTTAGCTCAAATCTTTCACCTAGGTGAGATCCATCATTAATGCACACAAACCAGGCCTTAACATGAGTGTCTGCCACTCCTTTTCCCTTCAGTGAGCTGGACATCTGGTTTACCTGAGTGTCCAACTGCTTCATGTGAGTGCTCAGAGACTCAAATTTCCCATTGAGGTCTTCATAGACAGCGTCCAACTTCCTGTTGCAGTCCACAGAAATCTTGGTCTGACTCTCAATCAGTTGTTCCATCATAGCCTCCATTTTGCTCTCATGGGCTGTAGGTGCAGGAGGAGTCTGATAGGATGTAGATCCATAGGTTCTCTGAGTACCTTGTCCATAGGTCTTCTGAAAACCACCAGTCTGTCCACCATTGGAGAATCTGTTCCCCTGTTGATTACCAAATCTATTACCTTGGAAACCAAAACCTCCTATGAAATTCACATCTTCTTCCTGAGTTTCCTCCTCAGCCTGAATCACCTCTACATCTTGGGCAAAGTGGACAGATTTCTTACTAGTCAGGAGATTGTAGACTGTGTCCAATCTGGATCTTATATTAGCTATATCAGAATTCTCTACAGTTCCACCAGATTTCTTCCTCCTTTCATCCATTGTCTTGCAACTGTTGCTGCCAATCAGGTTCTCAATCAACTGCTTAGCTTGTGTAGGAGTCCTGATGTTGAAATTAGCATTACTGGAATTATCCAGCGCAGTCTGATAAGGGAGATCTATGCCTCTGAAGAAAATACCAATCAGCTGTACTTCTGTGAATCCATGGTGTCGACAGTCACGCTGATACTGCTTAAATCTCATCCAGGCAGTCTTCAAGGGCTCCACAGCTCCTTGGGAGAAAGTGAGTATGTCCTGTCTGGACTGATCTGAGCGCGCATCATCATAAAAGTGACGCAAGAACTCACTCTTTAAGGCTGCCCAAGTAGTATACTGACCAGGTGCCAGTTGTCTCAGCCATGCACTAGCTTCTCCAGCAAGACTGTGCGGAAATAGCTTAAGGAACAGATAGTCCGGGCCTACTCCTTCATACTTCATGCAAGTGACTATGTCTTCAAACTTGTCAATGTGATCCATAGGTTGCTCTGCTTGAAGACCATGAAAAGCAATCTGTCTCATCAGCTGGTAGTAGATGGTCTTTACCTCAAAATCATTCCTCTCAAAGGCAGGAAGCACTAAAGCTGCTCGGTTTGCATGAAACTCGTCAGGTCTGTTGTAGTCAGCTAGTGTCCTCTCATGAACCACCATCTCTCTACCTTGGGCCTGTCCTTGACCCTGGTTTCGGTTCAGTTCCTGTTGCTGTTGCTCAGGAGGATCAGGGATGACATTCCCTTCAGCATCAACCCGATGCCCAGCATCATTGTACGGGTTGTCATCTTGGTCCCTCAGGGTACCTTCAGCATCTGGTATCAAGATCAAACGTTCTCGTACCATTCTCTCTCTTCTTTCTCTTCTGTTAGTCCTCTCTAGACGTCCAAGTTCCTCTAGTCCGAGATTAAGCAAGCTCGAGTTCGGATTACTTCGAGTTTTCTGCGTTGGCATAAACTGTCTGTAATCGTCCAGCAACGATCGATGCTATCAGTGCAACGATCGATTCAATCTCAGAATCGCCTAGTGACGATCGACGCAAGGGATGCAACGATCGACGCAAGGCGAAATTCGTACCTGCGACAGAGAGAAATCAGAGAAAAAGTTAGCAAAATCAAAACAAAACGAAAAAAGCAAAAACAAAAAGAAAAATTTCTAGTAGAAACCCTAAGTTCGGTCCTTTCGAAGACTCTAAGAGTCCCCGGCAACGGCGCCAAAAACTTGATAGGCTCTAAGTTTTACCCTATTCTAAACTGCAAGTGAACAGCAATGTCAAAGTAGTATATAGGGCTATCGAATCCACAGGGACACTTGGTCTCAATAGAAACAGAAACGTAGAGATTAATACTAGAAATAAGCAGATGGTGAAGTAAATAAATTGCGAAGCAAGAAAGTAAACAGTAGCAGAGATTAACGGTTGAGAAGCAATAAACTAAAAGCGTCAAGCCTAGGGTATTCTCAGGAAATCAGACAAGCAGACAGTTCATTCAGCAAGGATCTAATTAAGCACAGTTCTAGAACTCAAAACACAGATATAGAATTAACCAAATTCCTTTGCGATAATTCTCTAAGTCTAAGTGCAGCAAACCAAACTTTCGTTTGCGAGAACTAACAGATTAAACTAGCATTAATCCCAAGTTTGATATGTTCACAATTATCCTAAACCAAACTTCCGTTTGCGCAAAGTTTAATTGCCCAATTTAATTAGTTCAGATTCCTAAACCCCACTTCCGTGACGTATTTAGCAACCTAGGATCTAGATTCTAATTGATCAGGTTAGAACTAGCTTTAAGCACAATTAAATTGAAGAACAGATATAGTTTGAATCCTTAACTGAATTTGAACAAGTCTAGCAAGTCATGAAATCCTATGTGAGAAACCCTAAACTCAACTATGGATCTACTCAGACATGATTAATGAAAACATAATCAAAGAAATAATAGATTGCATATAAGAAATTAAATAGATAAAGGGGTTCGAAATCTTCTCCAAAATAAGTGAATACAGGAAATAGATCAGCCCCAAAAGCTCTAGAAATCTCTTAGCTAATAGTATCAAAGCGTAATGTAAAGCGTAGGTAAAATAAACACCAAAAACTAGTATATATAGGCACAATCTCGGATGGGGCTTCTGTGTAAATACTGAAACTATTCTGGGCCTCTTTGCAAATCTTCATAACTTGTTAAACCGACGCGTACGGCCCATCTCGCTAGTGTGTCGACCGATGCACAAGGTGTGTCGGTTGATGCATGATCAATAAATCGGACAGTGACTTAATCTCTCGGCCAAAACGTCCCAAAAGTCCCAAAATGCTCCAAATATCTCCAATTAGCTCCAAACTTGATTAAACCTGTAAAAGACTCTAAACAAATACAAAAGACACTAAAAACACAACTATATCATGGTCTAAACTGGGTAAAAACCATGATATATCACTGAGTGAATCAGCTGAAGCCCAAACCAATACGACTGAACAAAACGACAACACATCCGACAAACTCCACCTTTGTCGTCTTTGGTCGGATCCACTCTTGAGCTCATCCTCGACTGAAACCCTAACACCACGAAATCGAAATTGACCTTCTGAATCGCTGCAATGGAAGCTGGTTCTTCCTATCCGTCTTCACCATCAAGCATAGACTCTGAAGACTTGCTTATCTACGACTTGGAACCGCCCAAATCTCCGAGCTTGATCCCTCCACCAGGATCTCCTCACATCAGATTTTTCCATGACCCTTGTAAGTAGCCTCTTACTCACATCTGATACTGAACCTCCTTCTCGCCTTGAACCTGCTTGACTGAGACTGAAACCTTTTCTTCTGACTGACATCGATATAGCTCCAGAAGAACGCGAGGAATACGATGCCCTTACTTCAGATTCCAAGTAAGAAATTTTCCTCTTAATCGTCGTTTAACAAACCTTTCCGAGAGTTACCAAAACGAGATTATTTGACTAACCCATTTCTCCTCTCTTGTGACTACTCGACGAGATGACCCAAACGACAGAGCCCTCTCGGAGTACCTGCTGCGACGATCACGGAGTGACTTTCAGCGTTACGAGGCACTTCTCGAACGCATTTCCAGGTATACTATTAGTTAACATGTCAGCAGGATTTAAGGTAGTGTGAATCTTGAGTACCTGAACCAAACCCTCATCAATAATGTCCCTGATGAAATGAATCTTCGTGGCTACATGTTTAGTACGGTCATGGTGAACTGAATTCTTTGCTAGGCAGATAGCACTTTGAGAGTCACAGTGTAGCTTAAAGTAGTCTGATCTGAACCCCAACTCTCCGCAAAATTCTCTAAGCCATAACCCTTCCTTAGTAGCCTCAGACAGAGCCATGTACTCTGCTTCCGTGGTGGATAAAGCCACCACATGTTGGAGTGAAGATCTCCAACTAACCGTGTTACCACCTACTTGGAACACATATCCAGTTACTGACCTTCGCCTGTCAAGGTCAGTAGCATAGTCTGAGTCGCAAAACCCTTCAATATTGAAGTGTTCTTCCCTGGTGAATGTAAGATAAATCTCAGAAGCCCCTTTCAAATACCTTAAGATCCATTTCACTGCTGCCCAATGTTCTTTTCCTGGTTTGGACATGAATCTGCTCACAAGTCCAACTGCGAATCCAAGATCTAGTCTAGAGCCGACCATGGCATACATCAAACTGCCCACTGCGCTTGCATATGGTATCAGATCCATTTCCTGAGCTACCTCTTCCCATTCTTTGTCAGTTAAACTCTTAAGCTTGAACTGTGATGTAACTGGTGTGCACACAGGTTTGCAATCCTGCATTTCAAATGTCTCTAGAACCTGTTTGATGTATTTCTCCTGAGATAGCTTTAGAGTCCCCTTCTTTCGATTTCTTAGAATGTCCATTCCTAGGATTCTCGAAGCCTGACCCAAATCCTTCATCTCAAACTCCTTCTTCAGATTTTCTTTGAGCTTGTATATCTTGTCCCTGCTCTTTGACGCTATCAGCATGTCGTCCACATAGAGCAACAAGTAGACTCCCTCTTCAACTGACGTTCCTTTCAGATAAACACACGGATCTTTAACACATCTCATAAAGCCTTGACCTTTAATGAATGTGTTGAACCTCTGATTCCATTGCCTTGGGGATTGCTTTAGACCATAAAGCGATTTCTTCAGAAGGCAAACTTTGTTCTCATCTCCTTTCTTGATGAAACCCTCTGGTTGTTCCATGTAGATGGTTTCTTCAAGTTTCCCATGTAAGAAGGCCGTTTTTACATCCATCTGATCCAGTTCCAAATCCCCATTAACTACTGCTGATAGAATGATCCGAATAGACACATGTTTGACTACAGGAGAAAAAATCTCGTTGTAGTCGATCCCTTCACCTGAGTGAACCCCTTGGCCACTAACCTGGCCTTGTGTCTTGGTTTCTCAACCCCTGGTATGCCTTCCTTTAGTTTGAAAATCCACTTAGAGCCTACTATTCTCTTCCTGTCTGGTTTCTAAACTATCACCCAAGTGTTGTTCTTGTCAAGAGATTGTTTCTCTTCAACCATGGCTTCATGCCACCTTTTCCAGTCCTTGCTCCTTCTGGCTTCAGCTACTGTTTTAGGTTCATCTAGCTTTATGTCTTCAGCACAAGCTAACGCATATGCTACGAAGTCTCCACTCTCAAACCTAGCAGGCTTCTTCTTCTTTCTAGTACTTCTGTCCCGAGTTAGAAGATATCCATGTAGATTTCGGTTGTTCTCAGTGACCGACTGACCCTGGTCGTCTTCTTCCTCACTGTTTGAGTCATACTCTGATTCTGAACCAGTTTCCTGCTCTGAACTGTCTCCACCTTCACTGGTGTGACCTTCCTGTTCTGAAGTATCTCCACCTTCTCCTGGAGACTCTTCTTTTTCTGAGCTTTCTTCATCCTCATGAACGTTTTCTGAGGAAGGACCTTGAATCAGATCTGGTCTGAATGACACCTTCTTCTTACCCTTTTGGTTTCCTGAGACCTTTCCCTCCGGTTCCATGTACAGCTTCTCTTCGTCAAATACCACATTTCTGCTGATAATTGACTTCATCTCAGTGTGAAGCCATATCCTGTATCCCTTTGTGCCTTGTGGATAACCCATAAAGATCCCCTTAATGGCTCTTGGACTGATCTTTTCTTGACTGACATGGACATATGCTATGCAGCCAAACCTTCTCAGATGTCCATAGTCAACTTTCGTTCCTGTCCAAACTTCTTCTGGAATCTTGAATTCTATAGATGAGTTTGGAGTCCTGTTGATCAAGTAAACTGCCGTGGACGCTGCTTCAGCCCAGAACTTCTTTTCCAATCCCGATTCCGTGAGCATGCACCTGATCTTGTCTGCTATAGTCATGTTCATCCGTTCTGCTACCCCATTCTGTTGAGGGGTGTAGGCACACGTCCTGTGATGCTTGATACCTGACTCTTTACACAGCTTATCCATTTTACTGTTGCAGAATTCTAGACCATTGTCTGTTCTCAGAGCTTTGATCTTCTTTCCCTTTTGAGTTTCAACCAGCTTCTTCCATTCGCAAAAGTTATCATAGACCTCATCCTTACTCCTTAGGAGTCTGATCCAGACCCTTTTGGAGTGATCATCAATGATGGTCAGAAAGTATTTGCAGCCTGAAAGGCTTTCCTCATTTGCAACAGAGCCCCAGAGATCACTGTGTACATACTCCAGTACATCTGTGGTTGTGTGTTTAGCCGAAGGAAAAGGTTGTTTATGAGACTTTCCCAACACACACGTTTCACAGAAGTCAAGAGTATGGACTTTTTTATCTTTCAGATACCCTCGTTTCACTAACATATCCATGTTCTTTAGACTCATGTGACCAAGTCTAGAGTGCCATCTGTTAGTCCAGTTTACTTATGTCCTTACCACTGCTGCCTCAGCTTTTGCCACAGACCCATGAAGATAATACAATCCATCCTTGTAGTTACCAGAAAGAACCTTCTTTCCTTTATTGTAGAATGTTACCTTGTAGTCTCCACCCTCATACGTGCAACCATGTTTCTCTAGTTGTCCGAACGAGATGAGATTTCTGCCCATGGTTGGCATGTATCTCACACCAGTCAACACTAAGGTTGATTTATCCGGATTGACTATCTTGAATTTTCCAATCCCCTTTACCTCACTTATTGTGTTGTTTCCCATGAGAACTTTGCCGCCATCCATCTCTTGCAGATCAAACAATACATCCTTGTTTGGGGTTATATGGAAAGTACACCCGGAGTCCAGGACCCATTCATTCTTGGTGTCTAGTAAGCTGGCAGTTAGTATCATCGGTTGTTCCTTCTCATGAACCATGTTAGCCGAGCTTTGTCCCTTGCTCTCCTTTCGTTCTGAGCATTCTCTCTTAAAATGCCCTTCTTTCCCGCATGTCCAGCATTCTCTGGGCTTGCTTTGAGCTTTGTCTTTTGACTTTGACCTGCGTGAAGATTTTCCATCTTTGCTTTTACCTCTGAACTTACCCTTGTCTCCTGACCTTTTCTCTGATCTCCCTCTAGTTACCATCAGTCCTTCTGCACTTGACTTTGTTTTACCCAACAGTCCCTTTTCTCTTAACTCAGCTTCCTTGGCATACGCAGATGTTGTCACTTCCTTCACCGTAAGTGTTTCTTTCCCGTTTCCATACTTGAGTGTGTGAACAAGAGAATCATACTGAGGTGGTAAACTAGTTAAGATCTGAATAGCTTGATCTTCATCTGACACTTCTATGTTTAAGCTTGCTAGGTCATCAACAAGCTTGAGGAAAACGTCCAAGTTTTCTTCAATAGTCTTACTCTCGACCATCTTGTAACTAGCAAAACTTTGTTTCAGATAGATCCGGTTAGGAAGAGTCTTGGTTTGGTAATCTGCTTCCAGAGCTTTCCAAACACCGTTTGCTGTGGTTTCCTTCATGACCTTCCTAAGAACCATGTTAGTGAGGCTCGAGCATATGAGGTTTCTTGCCCTCGTGTCCTTTGCTTTTGCCAATGGATCTTTCTTGATGTCAGTGTCTGGCTTCTTTTCTGAGTCTGCTTCTTCTTCAGTATCTTGTGGTGTATCCACCTGAAGGATATTACCAAGACCTTGCAACTCAAGTTGCATAAGCATCTTAAACTTCCACATGCCAAAGTCCCCTTGACCATCGAACTTCTCCATCTCAAACTTCACATGTTTTACCGACTCCATGATGACTGGGATGATCTTCGACTAAAGACGACAGAACGTGAACCTTAACCCTTTCAACGCTGAACCTTCTTTCCTCAATACCCTTCTTGATCCTGATGATCCCCAAGATCCCAATCCTTGGATTACTGAGCCGTAACCCCAGATGCGCTATTTAACCAATAGCTTTGATACCACTTGTTAGGTATAACAGGTCGATTCTTTAACTCGGATTGATTTCACGATCGTTTCTTTGATTGATTTGTATGAACTAAAAGCTTAAAGAACACACGAAATTGTTTACCCAGACTTCACTATCCAAGCTACTGTCTGGGGGAAGAACAAAACTTCCATGTTTTAATAGATTAGATTTATACCCAATGCCACTCGTGGGTGCAGTTTATTAAGATTATAATTTAATGCTCATGTTTCTAACTATATGTTGCCTTGCCTTTAAAATCTTTAAATTTGGACAATAATTACATTTGAAACTCCTAAACTAAGCTAATAAATGTAACAATCATCTGGATTGTCATCCTACAACACAGTCATCTCCAAGTGAGCCTAAGAAGAGCCTTTTTCCATCAAAAGATAGCCCATTCAGGCCCAAGTTTTAAAACTTTTTAAAGAAAATTTAAGAGTCTAGGAAGAAGGTGCACGAAAGGAAACATACACAAGCACACATCTTACAAATGATACTAATAGGTACCAGCCTGATATGCTCTTTTGTATGTTTTTTGGTTGCTACTGCATCCATTATTCATGAAAACACAGAAAAAATGACAAAAATCTGACGCTTGTTTTGTTTACTGGTGGAAAGCAGATCAAAAGAATCGGAATCAAAGGACTGGACTTTCTGATGGAAACCATTAGTAGTTAATTAATTACTGTTAGGTACTTTAAGTATCAATTAGGAGGTAAATACAATAACAGGACAAAGTTTAAAGATGAACAAGTAGATTACTTAAGTGTAATTTCAAGGTCTAGTTAACTTTTTATTATTATGATGGACCCTGTTTGGATCAAACAGTTTCGTGATGTAGCATTATGAACATTTTAAACGTCTTGAGTTTGAGCGACGTTCTTGACATTCTTGAGATGTCCAAGATCCCTTCAGCAAAAAATTCTGAAAGATTCCGCGAGAATGCTTTGTCGCATTACACATGGAAGAAATCTTTAGTTCCAATAAATACAAATAATTTGTTCACCAGTATATTTTTTTTTTTTGATAATCCAGGGAGGGTCCCAGATCGAGGTCCAGACTAATTTTTTTGGGCCCAGTCAGACCGCAGGCCAGCTTCACCTGGGAGGGTTTTCCCTGGGCCTTAGGCCCAGTACCCACGTTGTGAGCAGAGGAGGCATTTTTGTTTCCGCCTGGAGTCGAACCCGGATGGTGTTTGCCACCTCGGACCCTTCTACCACTTGGACTATCTCAACCGCTCATTGTTCACCAGTATATTACAACGACTTTTGTGACTGTTTTGAAATCCCAACTTGGGTCATTAGGTCAACTGCTGAGGATTGCACTTCTGCCTAAACCATAAGTTTGATTACTCTCTAGACATGTTAGACTTTTGTTGCTACCACTTAAATTATATTCAAACTATGTTACATAATCGGAAAATGCCTAATTCAAACCTTAAATCTTTTGTAAAAAAATGGAAAAAGTTCCAACCTAACTAATTTTTAATTCATATATTAATTATATAGTACCAAGATACCTTTTCTCTTCAATTTTTTATATAAAATCTAAAACTCCAATACAAACAGAAGAACTCAATAAAAATTTGTGTAAGTCCGTGTGCGAGTAATTGTTAATTTTAACATATATTTTTTTCAAATAAAAATTACGTTTATATTTAACAAATAATGTTATTTTAAATATTTCCAAATTAATAGAATACGTTAAAGACAATTTTCAGAATGTATCACGATTTCAAGTAATTCAATTTCATGATTTTGTCTTACAATATTGTAAGCAAAGACAACAATCTACTTAATACAATTCGACACAAGCGCCCCTAGGTTCAAGAACGCTTTTAATAATGAATATTAGAACCAACGTACGACGAGAGACCAAAAAGTACACAAAATAATCTTTATTGGAAGTTATGGGGCAACATCACAAGCCTACAATTGCATAATATTCTCTGGTCAAAATATTCATTCAAATCCCGCGTAACGTGACAATACCTTAATCTATAAGTTGACCAACGCATAAATGAAAACGTGTATATAAAGAGGACTTTGCATTAGCCGTATATCCATCCACTCAAAACCTACACAAACTAAAAACATGGCTGAACAACCTCTCAACGGTGCCTTCTACGGTCCATCAGTCCCACCGCCGGCTCCCAAAGGCTACCTCCGCCGACGTGGGCACAGCCGCGGTTGTTGCTGCTGTCTCCTAAGCTTCTTTGCCAAAGTCGTCATAGCCCTTATTGTTATCCTCGGCATAGCTGCTCTCATCTTCTGGCTCATCGTCCGTCCTCGCTCCATCAAGTTTCACGTGACAGAAGCGTCCCTAACGCGCTTCGAACACACTTCCCCCGACAACATGTTAAGGTATAACCTAACCTTCACAGTCCCTGTCCGTAACCCTAATAAGAGGATCGGAGTCTACTACGACAGGATCGAAGCTCATGCCTACTACAATGGAAAACGTTTTAGTTCCACCACGTTAACTCCTTTCTATCAAGGACACAAGAACACGACCGTTCTTAGACCAATGTTCCAAGGCCAAAACCTTGTTATCTTTAACGCCGGAGAATTACGGACTTACAACGAGGAGAGTATCGCTGGAGTTTACAATATAGAGATCAAGTTTAGGCTTAGGGTTAGGTTTAAGCTTGGGGACTTGAAGACTCGGAGGACTAAGCCTAAGGTTAATTGCGACGATCTAAGGCTTCCTTTAAGTACCTTCAACGGAACGACAACCTTCGCCTCCATTCTCCCTCTCAAGTGCGACTTCGATTTTTAGGTCTAGTTGCTTTCATGTTCCATTCCATCATATATATTGGCTCTCTTATTGTGTTTTTTTTCTTTCTATGCAACATTTCGTCTTATCGTCTGTAGAGCTTATTGTATACATTTGTTCATCTTCGGTTGTTCATTGTTATATATAAATAAAACATTCTTTTATGTAGCTAATATACTTTGTTAAAATATATTGTCGGATACTAATTATGTCTATAAGACTATAACCACCGATTCCATCATGGTTTAAGTGAAAAATCTCCACATTACAAACTTGACATACGGTGTTGTTTTATTTTACACTTTGTACATTTTGAGAAAAAGTATAATTCACATGAAACAGAAACAAACCCTAAGGTCAACAATGGCAAGCCTAACAGTCATACACAAAAACATATCCAATTCAAAGAACATATACAAATAACAACATAGAAAATATATAATTATCTTAAAATTAGTTATATCTCACTAAAAGTATAAGAGTAGTACAATATTAAACTTTCAACCATATCTCGTTTTCAGTCTGTAAATAAGTATGATACGCCAAAAGCCCCTTCTTTGGCCATAATGTTTTAGTACACTTAAGAGCATCTCCATCAGAGGACTCCAGGTGCGTCTCTTCCCCTTAATTTTTTATTATTAAATTTTTTTTTTTTTTTTTTGAAGTCGAAAAAAAAAAAAATTCAAAAAAAAAAAGTCGACCAGTGGGAGATCGACACGTGGCGAGACGCAGAGAAGGAGCGTCCCTTAGCCAAGGCATTTCGCATACGGTTTTTAAAAAAAAAGTGGGTCCCATGTGGGACCCACATTATTTTAATATATATTTCCTAAGAGACCCACCCCTAAAAGACTCTAATGGACATGCTCTAATACATGTTTTATGTATGCCTCTTGTTTTCTACTTAACCCTTCTTTTCATGGGCTGACCTTTTACTTTTAGTTATTTTTCTTAAAATTATATTTTACTCGGCCTAATTAATCCCATACCTTCTGAAGTGAGGAACCAAACCAAAGGAAGTAAACAATTTCTTTTTGGCTTGCCTGTTTGTTTATTCAACTCAAATATTAATTATTCAAAAAATGGTCATCTACTTAATTATTATTTGTTCCTTAAAAAAGTGACTTCCTCTTTGTGCAACTCTTAAGTCATGGATCATTTTTATACCATGATTTGATCAATTATTAAAGCTCAATTTTATAGATATTGAATATATATATACTGTCATTCTTATCAACCACTTATTCCGGGGGTGGCAGTTTAAAGTCGATATTCGAGGACTTTAGTATATATCGGTCCGACAATATATGAAATTTTAATAGGAAGTGGATAAATAAGCTCAAATAGGATTATGGATTATACCATATACCATTTAGCCCCTTAAACCAACTAATACCCAAGTCCCAACACTCTTTTGAGACAACAGTCACCTGGTCTAGAGCCAACAAGCAAAAGCTAACCCCATGTCACAAGCATGTAAGCAACCAAAATACAAAATTTGAAAAAACAGAAAACATTGGCACACACAATTTCTAAAAAAACATTAACAGGACCAATGTTCCAAAGTTAATCAAGTGTCATAACTGATCAGGCTGTTTTTAACCATTCAGAAATATTATAGGAGGAATGAAGAATAGTTGTCCTAATTTTGACATGACTTCCTTCTTAATCTAAAAGCAAAGGTAATAGAACCACGTACCTACATGCTTCAAGAAACGTAATCTGTAGTAATTAGAGGAGAAAATACCGATCAAAGAAAACTCCTGGTAGTGAGTGTAACATGAATCGGATCCCACCCGGATCGGGTTCAAACTCTAAAAATAGTAATGGGTTTTCTAATCTAAGTATCCATAGCCTTTTACCCATTTCAAATAACAAATGGGCTCTCTAACATTTATGTTTCTGACGTATAAGATTTTAGATTTTTCTTGTAATCGATTCTTTTGTTTTTGTTATTTAAAACTTCAAACAAATGATTCAGAGATTGCTTTGTTTGAATATCAAATGTCTGCTATTTTATCTGAACAAATTGTAAGAGCTCGTAATAAACTAAAGTTAAATGTGCCAGCTTTATGTGTATATTAGAGCTACTGAGGTAGGCAGAATATCCAAAGTATGAGATCTGACCAAATCCTTTTAATATACTAATCAGAGTATAAGAGTCTCCGAATCTCAATTGAGGATAGTATTGAGTTATAAAAGAATGTTTTGTCAAAGCTGGATCATGATCATGATATGTTGATTTATTATCGGATATCGAGATTTGTGTCTATATATTTACAAAAACAGATTTATGTCTATAACATAATAGTTTTTTCTCAAAATGTGCATTGTGTATAATTATGTGTTTTCAACTTGTATATTTACAATATTATTTGACAAATCAGTTTTTACGTATTGTGTTAGTGGTCATTCTCAGAAAGATCAATTACATCAATACTATTAAAAAATTGGAGTTTGTCCATGGTACATAAATGTTGTTCCTGAAATTGGCCCTTAATATTATTAGGATTTGTAACCTTCATTAAGGGTAATTAGAGAATATAACATTATCTCTACAATCCATGTTTCCAAACAAGACAATTATTAAACATGTAACCAAACAACCAAAATCTAATAGGTCCCACTTTCCTAATTAATTAAAATCAAAACAAATTAATTGATAAATATAATAAATAATTTATACATCAACTATTATATATAAATTAAGATTCTCTAATTTATGATCTTAATTTATGATTTAATTCAAAATATATTTATAATATATTTTAATATCTTTTTTATTTTGTTTCAAAATATATATATATATATATACACATATTACGATTGATGTTTTTACGATTGTACTTTTTAGCAGGTTTTTCAATCAAACTGAAAAATATTTAATTAATTAAACGGATTGAAAAATTAATTAACCAATCTCGATTATAAATTTTCTATAAAAAAATTCGCATATAGTAAATAATTTCAGCTGATATATTTTAAAATTAATAAAATATTAAAATGATTTCATACTTATATTATTCAAATATTTGAAATATATTTTAATATCTTTTTATTTTGTTTCAAATATATATATATATATATATACACATATTACGATTGATGTTTTTACGATTGTACTTTTTAGCAGGTTTTTCCATCAAACTGACAAATATTTAATTAATTAAACGGGTTGAAAATTTAATTAGCCAATCTCAATTATAAATTTTCTAAAAAAAATTCGCATATAGTAAATAATTTCAGCTGATATATTTTAAAATTAATAAAATAATAAAATGATTTCATACTTATATTATTCAAATATTTGAAGCGTCAAATTATGCTTTATGTTTGAATGAAGTTTTTAACGGATAGTTCCATCAAATTTGCAAATTATATATACGACTACAACATGTATTTTATAAAATAATATTTTAGATAAATAAAATAACAATTAAACATATATCACATAACTTTTACAATAGTTGTTTTCACATATATATATTTTTCCAAACTATGATCTTACGATACAACGCAGATTAAAATATATAATACGAAATCGTTATTTTAATCTCTTAATCCTTACGATATATCTCCTCCAAATAACACATAATTCATTAAAAATAAAACTAAATTGCTAACTCACTGTTTATAATGTTGGTTAAACAATTATAATGAAAATTAGATTACATAATTAAAAATCTAAACTACTATTAACAAAATGAATAAAAAGTAAAATTTGTAAAAAAAATTAAACCCGCACTTAAGTGCGGGTCAAAATCTAGTAACTATTATTAATATATTAAAATTATTATGACTATCTTCCACTATAAACATTTCTTTTCAGGATGCCAAAAAACAAAAAAATTCTTTTTAGCTTCTTTTGTAAATTAATAACTTTTGTCCCAATTTTTTGTAAATAGCCAAAAATAAAATACTAAAATTTTTGCAATATTATTTGAGAAATTAGTTTTTACGTGTTACATTCACGTTAATAACTTTGTTTATTAGTGAAGTTTTCGATTAAAAATCATAAAAGAGTCGAAGTACACAAGAGAAATTAAGATTATTCTATATCAAACGGAAAGGAAAAATGGTATGCAGTCTATTCTGATGTTTTGAATAGTTCTTTATTGAAAGCATAGTAGATTGAAACAACATTGAAATAGGGTGACACCGATGGACACCAAAACACAAGTCGGATCATGAATTTTCTGGTTGTGTAGAGATAGGGTGACACGGATGGACACAGTTGTCGTAAATGCCAATTGTCCAAACATGTCATATGTACATCAAACTGAACTTGTAATAACAATGGCGCGTAAGCACCATTTTTTTTTTTTTTTGCAGGTGGATAGCAGCCTTTGTTGATTGTGGTAACCTAATTTCTTAAAGAATGGACTCAGATCTTCCAATATTGCTCGACTGGTTTGTTCAATTTTTTTTTGGACTAGACATCAATTTCATACCTAATTATTTTATAAAGCATAGAAATTCACCACAAATTTACATACATAAATCTTTGATATAAAAGTGTTAGAATGGATCAAGACTGATGAGTTGAGTTGAGTTGATGTTATTAAATTTTATGGGGTTTTCAACTTAAAATCATTTGATGGTAAGTGGATGAGGTCATATCCTTTATATATTATTCGAAATTCATTCTAATTTTCAATGTGGAATATTATGTTATAATACGTCCATTCGAAATAATAATTTTTTAACCATTAATTTGGAATGTTTGAAGAATAATCAATGTACCAAATTTTGGATCATATCAATAATAATCATGTTAAACTGTACCATATTAAGTTATATGTGTTTTCAACTCAAAAATAGTTGGATGATATTATTATTTGAAATTCATTAAAATTCTGATGTGGGATATTACTTCATAACAGATCTTTCGGTTTGATGTTTAGACCAGACTGAAACTAGTAATTAATGGGTAGCTTTTATACACCTGTCTATTAATTATAACCATTCTACAGCAAAAGTTTTCATAGAAAAAAAAATAATTTATATATCAAGATTAATGTATAATAAGTTAAACGATAGTTTAAACTTTAGAGGGAATCCTAGAGATCTGAGTGCTTCTTTTCTTTCTTTCGTTTTTCGTCTAATGATTAATGAAAAGTGTGTTTACATTGTCATTGTATAGTGAAACATAAGCAAAAGCTTCTTTCTTTCTTTCTTTTTTTTTCCTTTTTTATGTAACGATAGTTAACTAATAGTTACACTATATCCATTAAAAAATTTGCTACAGGTAAGAAAGCAAAAGATTGTATTAGAGATTTGGTGATTGATAAGAAATAACATATCTGATACGCATTTTATTTTTAAAAAATATTCTGATACGCAGAATGACCGATTCTTCAATCAAATATATGGTTTAGTATTTATGACAAATTATCACAATAATGAATTAACAGAATCAAATCCTGGATTCTTCTAAGGTGGACACTTGTCCGATACCGTGTGAGAAGAGTCAAGTTGCGATCTTTGTATCACAATTATTTTTTAAAATTAGAGAAATAGTAGATTTAAGGTTATGAAAATGTTTAGTGACATATCGTCTCTCGGACTTGCTTGGGGACATGGAGAACCGATATTTTTATGTATTTTTTTATAATTAACATGGAATATCTCGAATCTATGAAGAGACTTAAGCTAATCTCCAAATAAAAGTGTAATTCATTGATAGATCATTTTTCTGTATATTCATATGGGCCAAAAACGTTTAAACTTAAATAGAAGAATAGAACGTGATAGCGTTCAAAGTCTGTCTCCTATCACTTGACCACAAGCGTTCATATTTTTTTTTATGTAAAATTTATACATATAAAACATGTACATTACATTTGCACTCAAGAAAAAAAAACAGGTACATTTTGCAATCGCATAGAATTGTATACGACTTTTTTGGATGTTAATGAATTGTATACGGCATTTTAGATGTTAAATAATCGTTTAACCAAAAATACAATTAGATAATAAATAACAATGAACTTGAATTAGAACTTGTAAAAAGATAAGAAAAATGTGGTTTAGTGAAGTTCTCATTGGAAACTATATTTGGGGAAGATTATAACCCTCGGTATATTGGTATCAAAGAGACTTAGTAACATCTTTCCATGCTATCTTTGCCATTTTTGGATATAGATCCGACAGAGAAATATAGCACATAGTTGATCGGTTGCTTTGATGCAAACTTTTGGCCATCTATATGCATAATCCAAAGTTTGTAAGACTATGTATAACTGACCCTATTAATTGCAAACGACATGTAAAAGAGATGTTCCTTGCCATCTATGAGCTTATTCTTCTCCGTATTTTCTCTATTAGTGGGGTGTAATCAATCACACTCATCCGCTTTGTTATCAAAAAGGCCAAGATACCTCATTGATAGCATTCCTAGATCAAAAACAAACTAATTGGGAATCATCTCTTTCTCATCATCTCTAACTCCGGTCATGTATATAGTAGACTTTTCTACACTTATAGGAAGACGAAAGATGACCGCAAATATCTTGAATACTCTCAGAATACCATCTATAGATTGCTTTTTCCGTCTGCAAAGCACATGTGAGTAAGTTGCTGCACTTTACAATAAGGGTGATACCAAAATGTGCTGACTTAAAATGTGATGGAATGTTGCAGCAGTGGAGTTCAATCCAATGTTCGAGCCAATGCTAATGCTATTTTATGGATTTGGCTCAGGTTTTATTTTTGTAAGCCATGTTTTGATTGGTAAAATATGAGTGATCAATTGTTTTTAGCTTCAAAGTTATAAACTAATATAGATTTCTTTCTTTGTTATGAATTAACAGAATTAATATTTCAACAAAAACAAAATATATTATAAAAGAAAGAAAAAGCTGTCACAATCTAGGGGATCCAATAATATAAGATAATCTAACTACATTTAAATGTATATAAAGCCAGCCAGCTTACCTAGATCCTTACCCAAACAAATCTTTATACTTCTTCCTCATATATAAAAAAAAAGGTTGAGAAAGTGACAGAACCAAAAGAAAGATCAAGACAGAAAAGGACAGAAAGAGAAAAGAAATGGAAGAGACAAAATCAAGATTCAGGAGGATCTGTGTCTTCTGTGGAAGCAGTTCCGGCAACAAAACCACTTATCACGACGCTGCTCTCCAACTCGCCCACCAACTGGTTTACATCCTAAACTTTGTGCTTTTTATTAGCTAAATAACTAAGAACTCTATTACGATAACATATTTCTATAGAACGATCCAGAGATATATACAAATTTATGTAAAATGTATACGAGTACTGATTATAGAGCTCATACGTAAAACATATGTCGACTGTGAGTAATCTGAGTATGGGAAATTGAGTATCATATATCAATGTGTTTTATCACACCGTGTTAAGGTTGAAATTCAATTCCTCGGCTGGCAAAATTAAATCCTCATGACTTCCTCTGCTGGCAAAACTCCACCATGCTTAGTGTTTTGTTACAAAAGATAGAAACCAGTTTGTAGCACATGGGTCTTCTTGAGCTCATGTGTTTCAGTCCGTTTCTGGTGCCAACTTGTTTTTTTGGAGTGTTTATCATGGTAGTTTTTAGTAGCAGTTGTATCTCAAAATTGTATAGTCTTCCCATCGATAAGTTTTCTTCCTTCGTAGTTTTTTGATCATTAGCGTTTTTTTCTAGTTAATTCCGTTTTTACTTTCTCCACTTATAGACGCTTTTAGTGGCAAAAAAACCCAGATTTTTATGGGTCTCGTGTGGATTAGTCTTTGAACGCTTTTGGAATCCCCCATGGTATCAGAAAAAAAAATTCCATTTTTTCTTTGGTTGGATTATTGGTTCCAGAATTTTTTTATCTTGGCCGTCTTTTTTTCGTAAAATTTTCGGAGTAAGTTTCTATCTTCTGGTGTATCGATTTTCAAGACCGACTTTATTATTTAGAAAATAATAAACATTTCAGTATGTATACTAATGAAATTATTTTTAACAATTTGAAAATCGTAAATTCTTTATATATTAGTTTCGAAAAAATTAGAGGTCGAGACCAATATTTTATACGGCTGTGCACAAAACTGGTCATCTAAAACAGATTAAATTGTACTCGTTTTTGTTATTAATAAGTTTATTTATAACACTGATAAATGTAAACGTAAATGTGAAAGGTGGAGAGAAACATCGATTTGGTGTATGGAGGAGGAAGCGTGGGGCTAATGGGTCTCATATCTCAAGCTGTTCATGATGGTGGTCGTCATGTTCTTGGGTATCTATCTCTCTCTACAAATTTCGATTATTAAAAAAATAAAAACTAGAGGTTTTGATTTATCTATACATTCAAAGCGACACGACATCATTCTTATTTCTGTCTTCCCATGTTCTTGTCCTGTCTTTCAAATGGGTAACATTATCATAAATAGCAACTCGACTGCTTCAATATAAGTTCTTAAAATTGATATGACAATAATTTTCTTGGAACATATTTGAAAACAAACCAAAATGTAATAGTTTAGTGGTAACGCAAGAGTTGTTTTTTTTGTGTCCAGGCAGGCTTCAAACTTTTTTTTTATACGGATAAATATTTTTTAAATCGAAATATCTAAAGATTGATTTGGAGTGTGAGATTTTATATATATATATATATATATATATAATATATTTGAAAACATTGTGCTTTATTAAACATATTAACTATTAATTGATGTTTAGTTCTTCTTAAACATATTGATTATTAATTGAGCTTTAATATTTCAAAGAAGTTGGAACCTTAAACCGAAATAAAATAAAATAAAAGGATATGAATCTTTGACTATTGCAAAGTAAGGTGGCTAACCGAAATTAATGATTTGATATTTGTGATAAATATTAACATTCTGTGTTGCATGTCATGAAGAATCATTCCGAAGTCTTTAGCACCAAGAGAGGTATTTACAAATCTCCTTATACCTTTATCGAGCATTGTAAAAGTTTCTTTTGTGTCGTCCAAATGAGTTTTTTTGTGTGTGTAAAATATATGTGAACTAAGACATGATTATGATGGCTGTGATGAAATGATATTGGGTTTATAGATAACCGGTGAATCAATTGGAGAAGTGGTAACGGTATCGACTATGCACCAAAGGAAGGCTGAAATGGGTCGCCAAGCGGATGCTTTCATCGCACTTCCTGGTTTGACTTTTTTTCTTTTAAAATATGTGTATATTATCTAAAATCATGAAAGGTTATTAAATGGTTGGTGTTATTTGGCAAACAAAATATAGGTGGATATGGGACATTCGAAGAGTTGTTGGAAGTCATCACCTGGTCTCAACTTGGGATCCACACTAAACCGGTAATTAATCAAAAAATCTTTTAGATATACGAGTCGGTAATTCCGGTTATCCGACAAAACACATAGGCTATGGCTAAAGAAAGTTGAGATGTTTGTTATGTATTTATGGACGGAGAAGTATTCTTTATGTATTATAAGAAAAAATAACTTTCTTAATTGGCTAAATATGTGTCACGTATGGAAAGAGAATCTAAGCATATGGGTACAAGTCCTATAGAATAAACAAAATAAAGTATATACTAATGCATATGAACATGGTTAACAAAATGTAATCATATAATGCATGAATAGACTTTTATACCATGTAAAAGAATGCGACAACTTTGAATAATATACATAGAATAATGAAAATATATACATAATGTGAAGTTAAAAAAATGCAGGTGGGACTATTGAATGTGGATGGATTCTACGATTCACTATTGACGTTTATAGATAAGGCAGTGGACGAAGGCTTTGTCTCCTCCACCGCCCGCCGTATCATCGTCTCCGCACCGACCGCTCCTCAATTGCTCCAACTTCTTGAGGTTTATTTCTTTTTTCTTTCATTAATTACCGATGACAAAAAGAGGATGAATAAATTAGTTGAATTCATGTTTGTTATTACAGGAGTATGTTCCAAAGCACGATGACTTTGTGTCCAAAATGGTGTGGGACGATATTACAACATCTGAAGGCGACTCATGTTAGAATGTTAATTCATATTTTTTTTACTCTACTGTTTCTTGATTCTCGTTTTTTTCAATTGGCCATTGTTCAAAAGATTGATTCCTGTATTAATTAATGTATTTATCTTATGTCATATTTTTAATAAATTACGAAATTTTGTTGTAAAAGTTGAATACTTGCCTTTCCAAATTGCTTGAGGACCTTAGACCATGTACAACACAAGTTTTTAAGAGGTTTTAAGGGGAGTTTCTTAGAATTTTTGGATTAAAAAAAATGTAAAAGACTAATATTGATAAGGATCGATCCTTATCTAAGGCTTTTAAGAAACGGTTTCTTAGCCACACGTGTCACATACCAGTTCGCCTATCAAACAATCCTCTTTCTCTCTCTTATCAACGCAGAGAGATCATGAACGAAGGGAATTGATGAATCGAGATCACCGACGATCTAGACGACGTGGTCGGTTTCGATCAGATCCAAGAGGAAATGGCTAAGGTAGATGAATCGATTCAGGTCAAATTGCTTCATGCGATTGAAAAATTGTGATTTGTTTGTTTGATTTTAATCACAGGATATGGTGGTGGACATTGCTATGAAATGGACAAAAGTTTTGAGAACATGTGGGTTAGGAGTGAGATTCATGGCCGTAGATCGAAGCACGGTGATGTTCAACATGCAAAATGGGAAGGAAGTGACTGAGGTAACAAAAAAAAAAAGTTGTAAACTTTATTTACCAGATTAGTCAGAGATCTTGAAAGCTACAATCAAGTTTATCTGTTGGTGGATTTTCAATCAGCTGAGGGAGTTCGTGCTGAGCCAAGAAGAGGCTTATGAGGTTAAGATAGGGAAACAAGAGTTTCGAAGACCTGGAGATCCTCCACTTGAAGATGTCGTTGACAAACTTCAAGCTGAGAAAAGCAAGGATGATGAAGATGGTGGTAGTAAGATGAATGATGTTACCAAGGATGAATTATAGGTCAGAGTTTCTGTATGAGACTGAAAGTTCAACTCTTTAGCTGAATCTTAGCTACAATTTCTTTGACATGTTTGGTTCGTAGAATACAATAAAAAGGGGAAGCTTGTTTTTCTTTCCGATGAGTGTGCACTCATTTAAGCTTATTGCTGCCTCTGCTCATGTGATGTATATGTATTATGGTTTTCTTGTTTGTAGCAAGCCTACTCAACTCCAATACTACCTCTAGACATTCTCGCAGACAAACCTCCAACTGATACGCTTGCCCTGGTAAATTCAATTTCTTAAGGATTGTTCTTTCAATAATTTCCTTCATGTTTTTTTGCTTCTCATTATTGACTCTCATTGTTACTTTGTGCTGTGTGTTGGATGGTCCTCTTGATGCTTCTCTTGATGCTGCTATAATAATAATCTCAGGCAAAGGTAACTCGATGTGTAATTCTCCCCTCCCTGTGAAATCATCATATATAACTGTTGATCGACTGTGTTTCAATTGTTGCAGAGGATTCTGGCAAAATATGGATCACTTGTTTCAGTGATCTCGATGGTGGTTTTGTTCATATACTTGATTGCAACACCTTCGAAAACCAATGCAGCTAAAGCGGGCAGCAAGAATGAAAGGCTAAGTTAATGAAATGACGGTGAGAGAGGTTGGTACGGTGCTTTGTTGAGTTTAGCTAAGGGGACGGCCATGTTTTCGAAGACAAATTGCACAATGCATTGCACTTGATTGTCCTTCTACCAGTGTTAATGTGCTGGTACATAGGCTGGCTGAACTTGTCACAGGGCATATGGGTGGATCTACGGAAGATTCCAGTATGGTATTGGCAAGGTGGACTGAGAAAAGCAGTGAGTTCAAGGCTGCACTAAACACTTGTGTATTCCCTCTTGGATTTGTAAATATTGGTCTCTCCAGGCATCGTGCTTTGCTGTTCAAGGTAATTTCCCAAACCCTCTTTCTGGCTTTAGTCTCCTTTCTTATCCTAGTTCCTTGTTCCAATGGAAATTTCGGCCTAGTTGTGGCTAGTAATGAACTCTTTTACTGATGGACCAACTTTAAATCAAATAATATGTGAACGAATGCCTTGTGTTGTGCAATGGATACCAAGATTTGTTTGTTGTACATATCGATACCTTTTTTTTGTTGAATGAGTTTCAGATTCTTGCATTGAAATCTACCCTTGCACTGTCCGACCACTTAGTTGTCTTCGACATTGGCATTCTTAAATTCTTTAAAAAAAAATTTTTTTAAGAACTCCAATATGGGTAACACCATTGGAGGTGTCAAATAATATAGAGTCCTTAACTAATCAACATCACACAAAATATTATTAAAAAAATGCTAAGAAACCCAATGGGAGTAACACGATTGGGGGTGCTTTTAGAGCATGATTATCGGTGAACCCCCTTTTGGGGGTTTTTAAGTATATTTTATTATTATTTTTTTTTGTAGATGGAGAAAAAAAAAATCAAAAAGCAAAAAAAAAAAAAGAACCAACAGGACGGTGCCTTGTCAGCAAACACAGTGAGGAACCGGCTCTTAGCTAAGAAAATCTGTGGATGCAGATTCTTAAATTTAATAATATTTAATTGTTTCTGTTTTGGAGTTTGGGTCAAGAACCCCATAAAAACTGTCGACGTACATGTTCTTAGACCACTTTGCAAATTCCCTTCATGATATAATAGAAACGGGCCAGTGGGCCTGTCAAAGCCCCAAAAAGAAAAGAAAAAGGAGATGTATTTCACATTTTGCATGTAGTTTAGTTCGACTAAACCGGTTTGAGTTATGAATTGAACCAGATATGTTTTCTGCAGTTTTCTTTTGGCTACGTCTTGAAAGTATTAATGGTGTCGTGTTTGCTTCTCTTTTTCGCTATCTAGCTATTTATAGAGTTTTATACCTTTGATTTCGTTTTAAAGATGTTTGTTTCTGGAGGAGGTTCCCCCTTACGCCTCAGCTTCTTTCAAAACACTAAGACATCGGTCTCTCGGTTCTTTCGAACTTAGTGTTTCTTACTTCTTATTTATATCGTATTGATAGCCGGTATTTGTTGATTGTCTAGGATTCCAGTTCATTCTAACTTTGTATTGTGTTATTTAACATTCTTGTTTTAATATAATGATCTATGGAAAAAAGAAAATTGAAGACTTGCCTTTCCAAATTGCTTGACCTTAGACCAGTTTGAAAATTCCCTTCATGAGATAATAGAAACGGGCCAGTGGGCCTGGAAGAGCCCAAAAAGAAAAAAAAAGAAGCATTTCACATTTTGCTTGTAGTTTTAATTCGACTAAACCGGTCTAAGCTATGAATTGAACCGGATATGATAATATCCCCTTGTCTTCTCCTCTCCAAATCCCCATCTTCAAATCAAGTTTTTTCCCGTCTTATCCTTTCATCATTTTCAGGGCTTCAAAGAGAACGAGAGGGAATCCATGTAGTGAGTGAGTGATGTCTCTCTTGAACAATGCAACAAGAAGCTCTCTCTTTCCTCTCCTCCTCTTCCCCTTCCCATCACCACCATCATTTTCCTCCGTTTTCTCGCCTTCGCATCCATAATTTTCCCGCACTTTCCTTCAAACCAAACACCTCTTCATCATCACTCTTCTTCCCTCCAGAATCCCCAGATTTCTCCTCTTGCCCTTCCACCACCGAAACCCTAGAAACCCACATCCACGAGAAGCTCCTTTACCTCGATTCTCTCGGAATCGACTTCCTCACTCTAATCAACCGCCACCCACCTCTCCTCTCCACTGCTCTCTCCGCCGTCAAATCCGTCGTTGATTACATGACAACTCCACCAATCAACTTCTCCTTACACGATTTCCGCCGCCTCGTCTCCATGTGCCCCGAGCTTCTAACTTCCCCTCTAACCTCCCACACAATCCCCGTCATCACTTTCCTCCTCCGTGAAGTCGGCGTAGATTCCGTCTTCGATCTCCGTCAAGCCTTACGCCGTCGTCCTCGTCTTCTCGCTTGCAGCGTCGATTGCCAGCTACGGCCAACGCTCTACTTTCTCCAGAGAATCGGAATCCTCGATCCACACAAACACACTTACCTCCTCTCATGCAGCGTCGAGCACAAACTCCTCCCGCGAATCGATTACTTCGAGAAACTGGGGTTCTCTCGTCGGAGCGCCACCGCAATGTTCAAGAGATTCCCGCAGCTTTTCAATTACAGCATCGCTGAGAACTACGATCCGAAGCTGAATTACTTGATGGGGGAGATGGGGAGAGACGTGAGAGAGATTCTTGAGTTTCCTCAGTATTTCTCATTCAGCTTAGAGAACCGGATTAAACCGAGACACCAGGCTTGTGCCGCGAAAGGGGTGAGATTCCCGTTGCCTGTGATGTTGAAGACGAATGAAGCTGGGTTTCGGGATAGATTGGAGGTATGTAGTGATTCTTCTCCGCCATTGAAGACCTCTCTTCTGTACAAAAAGATTCTTGATTTATAGAGTTTTTGCTAGGACAATGGAACATGGAAAGCAAGTGGTGAGAGTCTTCCTGTTCTTTTGTGTGTGTTTTTAAGTGTCTGGAGAATTGTATTGATGGGTTTGTTTGCTTTATTTTAGGTACATTTTGTATTGAATGATTCTGAAGAACTCAAAAGAATGAAGAAACCGGTCGTCTCTGCCTACACTTTGAGAGAGATAGATATAGTTTCGTGATAGGAGAAAGAATGCTCATTTATTATTCAAAAAAAAAAGAAAAAGAATGCTCATTTACAATGTGGATGGTATTGTTAAAGTCCAGTGGAATGAAATGGAATGTCCATGTTTTTTTTGGTCTACTTATTTGCCGAGTCCGAGCAGTCAAGGTGGATGCAAGTCTGGAAGACCTGATTTGCACCGAATGTAGTTATAGGTTTGGAGGCAAGAGGATGAATATGTATTTTGATTAACCGGACATTGGGTCGAATCTTGATGATCTAGAGCGTTTTTAAGTCCCTCAATCGATGCCAAAGAATATATAAAAAAAATTCCCTCAATCTTGCCATTGCTCTATAATATAATGGGGCATTTGGTTTCTCTTTAACTTTGAGTGTTGGGGCTTTAATTTTATATCGGTTTTAATGGGTATGCTACGAAAAATTTGCCAATCATAAAAACTCGTAAATAAAATAAAAATGCAAAAACGCAAAACTTTCGTTTTTGCTAAAAAAATATAAAGAAAAATATATTCCATAAAAAATAAGGTTCAAAAGTATTTTGTGAAATTATCATTATTTGATTAATATTTTGTGGAATTGAGTTTAAATGCAATACTTGTACAATCATGTTTTTAAATACAGTTATATCATTCCACAATTACTCAAAGTTACCAATTAAAGCTGATAATTTTTATACATAATCTTGTAAAAATTTATTTACGGGCTAACTTTGAAAAAAACTTTTGTTTCAAAAATCAAATTCTTAGATTATGCTGTCAGAAACCTTAGTATTGGAAATGGTTTCATTGTTTATTCCAAAGCCAAAAGCATGTTATTTATACAAGTGTGTCGAGATTTTTTTTTGATCTCTCTAACTTACAATCGTAATTATACAAGATTTTCTCAACTATAATAACAATTGGATATACATGAGATACGTAACAACCGAATCTCGTAAATATCCCAACAACCCCCCCCCCCTTAAGTTGGAGCGTGGAGGTTCGCAACGCCCAACTTGAAGATAAAACCATCGAACTCTCGTTTTCCAAGCGCCTTGGTTATAATATCAGCCAACTGAGAATGAGTAGAAACATGAGCTATATAAATTGTACCTTCAAGGATGCGGTCTCGTACGTAATGACAGTGCGTCTAGATGTGCTTTGTCCTTTGATAAAACACCGGGTTAGCATACCGAAGGATAGAAGTAAAGTTAAATTGTTAATCATAAAAACTTGGAGAATAAAAAAAACGTAAAAACGCAAACTTTTGTTTTCGCTGAAAAATTGTAAAGGAAAATATATTCCATAAAAAATAAGGTTTAAATAGATTTTGTGAAATTAGCATTACTTGATTGATGATATTTTGTGGAAATGAGTTTAAATGCAATACTTGCAGAATCATGTTTTTAAATACGGTTCCACCATTCCACAATTACTCAAATGTTACCAATTAAAGCTGATAATTTGTATACATTATCTTGTAAAAATTTGTTTACGGCTAACTTTGAATAAAACTTTTAATTCAAAAATCAAGTTCTTAGATTCTGCTGTCAGAAACCTTAGTATTGGAAATGGTTTCGTTGTTTATTCCAAAAGCAAAAGCTTGTTATTTATACAAGTGTGTCGAGATTTCTTTGTGATCTCTCTAACTTACAATTGTAACTATACAAGATTTTCTCAACTATAATAACAATTGGATATACACGAGATACGTAACAACTGAATCTCGTAAATATCCCAACAACCCTCCCCCCCCCCCTCCCCCAAGTTGGAGCGTGGAGATTCGCAACGCCCAACTTGAAGATAAAACCATCGAACTCTCGTTTTCCAAGCGCATTGGTTATAATATCAGCCAACTGAGAATGAGTAGAAACATGAGCTGTAGAAACTATACCTTCAAGGATGCGGTTTGGTAGGTAATGACAGTTCGTCTCGATGTGCTTAGTCAGTTCGTGAAACACCGGGTTAGCACTAATATAGATCGCCGACTGATTATCACAATGTAAAGGTATCGGCGAGTCATGCACAACACGGAAGGATAAAAGTAAAGCCTTGATCCAGACTATTTCGCGAACTGCAAAACACATCGCCCTGTACTCGGACTCGACAGAGGACAAGGACACTGTGTCCATCTTTTTAGTCTTCCACGAAATGGGGGAGCCCCCAAACTGAATAAAGTAACATGTAAGAGAACAACATGTAACCGGACAACCAGCCCAATCCGCGTCACACCAAGCTGTTAACGTAAGAGGAGAACCAGTTCTGAGAAGAATTCCCTTACCTGGTCGGCCATTCAAGTATCGCACAACTCGCAGTGCAGCTTCGCAATGCTCTGTTCTCGGTTTCTTCATGAACTGAGAAAGGATATGTACCGAGTAAGACAACTCAGGTCTAGTGACGCCCAAATAAATAAGTCTTCCAACCAAGCGCCTATACTTCTTTGGATCAGCCATGAACTCTCCTTCAGCCACTGCCAACTTATGGTTTTGATCCATAGGTGCATGTCTCCAAGTAGCCCTATCTCAGTAACTATATCCAAAGTGTACTTACGCTGACAAAGATATATCCCAGATGCACTCTTTGCCACTTCGATCCCCAAATAATACTTGAGAATCTCGAGATCCTTCATGTGGAAACATGAAATTGTTGAATCACAGTGGGAGAATTACCTGTGATTATCATGTCGTCCACATACGCTAGAACATGAAGCTTCACACCATTGTTGGACAAAGTGAACAGCGAATAGTTTGCAACCGACTGCTTAGATCCATATTCCAAAAGAGCAACATACAACTTAGCAAACTAACAACATGGAGCTTGCTTAAGTCCGTACAAAGACTTCCGAAGCCGACACACTCTTAACCTCCCAGTCGAATAAAAACCAGGAGGTAACAACATATACACCTCCTCATCAAGATCACCGTGAAGAAACGCATTATGTACGTCCATCTGATCTACTTCCCAATCTAAAGAAACATATATTTGAAGGAAACATTGTATTGTTGTCATTTTTTCAACTGATGCAAAAGTATCCACATAATCTGAACCCGCAACTTGATTTTTACCAAGAACAACAAGACGATTTTTGTACCGCTGCAACGTCCCATCTGATTTATACTTCAATTTGTAGACCCACATACATCCGAGAGCCTTCTTCCCGGGAGGTAAAGTCTCTATAGTACATTTTTCATTCTATACCAAAGCTTCAATCTCGCTCTGCATTGCTTTACACCACTCCTGATCACGCACTGCTTGTGCATAGTATCGTGGTTCAACAACAGATTCAATCGCCAGCAGGAAAGCCGTATGTGCAAAAGAAAAATAATCGCAGCTAACAAACTCGCCAATCGGATAAAACGCTGTAGAGTCCATGTCCTTTGTAATGTGAATTGTGTTAGTAACAAAATCAGTCAAACGAGTAGACCTTGTTTTCTGTCGATGCCCACGACCTAGCTCCTGATTCCCTTCTGTTAGAACTCGTTTTTATGGAAATGGTTTACGACCATATTCCGGTAAGATTTCCGGTGAAGACGTTCATCGGAATGACTAGTTCTTGGGCACAATAGAATCGTCGCTGCGTCCACTACAAGGTGGTGTATAAGAACGATAAAAACGAAGTTCGGTTGAATGAGAAATTGAAGTCCGAATGGACAACTTGGAGACTAAAGGAGATATGGGCTCGGGCTTTAATGCTTGTGGCTTTGTGTAATGTATTGTAGACCCAAATATTATTAATTTTTGGTCTTAATATATTATGAATACCTTGTTGATTTAGTCAACAAATATCTCTTATAATAAAGCCTTTAACGTTACAAAAATCAAACACACTTATTGTGTGAATCAATTACACATAATTATGAGAATCAATTCTCATAAGTTGTTTTGATTTTTTAGGTTGAAAGCTTGTGTGGCTATTTAAACAAGCCTTTACTCATCTTCTTTACAATCTCATTACCACACAATCTCCTCTCTTCTTCTTCTCCATGTTTTCTTAGTGTCTGAGAGTACAACACAGATTTTTTGGTTCGTTAGCTTTGTTCTCGAGTGCATCGAAGCAGAGAATAGAGTAGTTTTATCCTGGGATTCTTGAGCGTATCAAACCGGAGCACTACGGGCGTTTAAAGAATTAAGGAGAGAGATCTTTGTCTCGACTCTACTCACCTTTCGGTTCTTCTTCAATCAGCTTACGGTAGTTGGGTTCATATTTTGATTATTTTCATCATGTTTTAATCATTATAATCTGTAATATTGTTGCTTCTAATATCAGATTTGCTCATTATTGAATTTGGTGCTCATACCTTCTGCATCATTACACAGCTCGATGTCTGTCAACGTTACAACGCTACCAGAACCTTCAACGACATCAAGTAGAGCTATTGGATCATGAATGATAACTTATGGAGTACTAGATACAGTCGGTGGTGGCATGTTTCTAGTCACGACATGATGTCGTGTTTGTTCATGATAATATTCTTATGAATCATCTACAAACAAAGAAGGCATCACAAAAGAATCATCAACATCTTGAGTTGTAGACAACCCTCCAAACCGAAATTCATTCTCGCGAGACTGATATCTTTCCTGTCTCAATAACATGCAGTCAACGCACAATGACCCCAAAAATCCACTGGCAAGTTCGACTGAAACCTTAAAGCGCGAGCCACATTAAGTATATGGAGATGCTTTCGCTCTACACGCCCATTTTGTTGAGGCGTTCCTACACAGGATGTCTCGTGTACAATTCTATTTTCCGCAAAGAAATCCCTTAAGCAGAGAAATTCTGATCCGTTATCACTACGTATCGTCTGAATTTTCTTGTTGAAATGTCGTTCCACAAGCATGACAAATTTGCGAAGTGAAGCAGGTGCTTCTTGCTTTGTTGATAACAAATACAACCAAATTGATCGCGAGTAATCGTCTAGAATAGTTAGAAAATATTTTGAACCACACAAAGATGGAATTCTATAAGGACCCCACAAATCGCAATGCAAAATTTGAAAAACACCATTTGTTTTATTACTGCTTATCGGAAAATAGAAACGAGTCTGCTTGGCACGATAACACACATCGCAAGCCTTATTATCAAAAGCTACATCTTTAGAAAGACACCCAGAAAAACTCAAAAGATCAACTGCTTTACACAAGGGATGACCGAGCCTCCGATGTCACAAAATCGCAGAAGACTGTACCGTCTGCTGCACCGCTGTTACTGTCTCAACTCCTCTAGAGAAATACAGCCCATTCTCCTGTTCAGCCGCTCCAATCAGCATCCGTGTGATGCGGTCCTGAATCACACAAATCTTATCAGAGATCTGAAAAATGCAACCACTTTCCCGAGCTAGCTGCGATACTGATATCAAGTGACATTTCAAACAATCAACATAAAACAAATTCTTAAGAGTAAGAAATTATCTCAATCTCACTTTGCCTTGTTGCGTAGCCACTGTGAGACGACCATCAGGTAGCTTAATGAACATCGAATGCATAGTCTTAACATCAGACAAATACTCAATGTTTCCAGTCATATGATTAGTTGCACATGTATCGTGTATCCAAGTTTCAAGATAGAAGTTACCTGACAGATCAAACCCTTGCTTTCTTTCACCAAGCATGTGCATCAATGTCTTCCACTGATCCTCATTCAACCCACTGAAAACGACATGATCTGCTGCAGTGATAGCTGCATTTGCAGAATGAGTCTTTCCACCAGTAGGTCCGACAATTCCTTTGTTGTGTGAGGAAGAAGGACCGCTTGCTTGCTCCTTCCCATTTCCTTGTCCTCGTGGACGATCTCCCCACCACTTCGGGTACCCGATCATTATGAAACACTGATCAGCAGTATGTCCAGTTCTCCCGCATCCCGTGCAAGTCATTGTCACATCTCTTCTTGCAAAAGCCCGAGTTTTTGATGTTGTGGCTTGAACTGCAAAACTCACTCCTTCAACTCGTCCATCACTATCAGCATATATTCCTTTTGATTCTTCATCTTGAATCAAAACATTGTAAGCCTCATCCAGAGAAGGAAAAGGTTCTCGTGACAGAAGAGATTACTTCACTGCACCAAAGGTACTTTCATCAAGCCCATAAGGAACTGATGCAGCTTGTACTCAGCTCTCTCCTTCTCTATGTCATCTCCTTGAGGACAACCGCAGTTTGTTGTTTGACGATAATCATCAAGAGTAGTCCACACTTGCATCAACTTGCCGTAGTAAGCCTCAATAAAGATCTAGTTGCTTACACACAACCAGTTCAGCCTTCAAGCGTTGAATATGCTGTCCATTTTCACCGAAAATCTCTTTTCACGTTCTCCCAGAGATCATATGCCACATCGCGATGAGAGATCGAAGATCTCAACGTCCGATCAATCGTGAGTTTGATCCAAGACACCACCAACGCGTTGTTGGTCCACCAATCCTCAAAATCACCAGATTCTTCACTTGGTTTGGGTATGGAACCATCTACGAACCCAAACTTATTCCTCGCGGACAACGCCAATCTCAGGTTGACTGTCCACTCATCATAATTGCTCCATTTGAGAAGAGGTTGCGAGATGAGTATATAGGGATTGTCAATCGAGCTGAGATCATACGGCGGAATGGTACGACGTTTGACCTCAACACGTTCTGACTTTCCCGTCAACTTCTTTTAAGAACCAGACACATCGTCATTAGACATCGTTACAAAGAATTCACCCGAGAGAAAGTTTTTAGAAGAAAAAAAATGAAGATCAACGCAATGTTTTGTATTATTGCTCTGATACCATGTCAAAAACTTTAGTATTGGAAATGGTTTCGTTGTTTATTCCAAAGGCAAAAGCCTGTTATTTATACAAGTGTGTCGAGATCTCTTTGGGATCTCTCTAACTTACAATCGTAATTATACAATATTTTCTCAACTATAATACCAATTAGATATACACAAGATACGTAACAACCGAATTTCGTAAATATCCCAACATCTGCTTCACCTATTGATAAAAATAAATAAAAGATTTTGCTTTATCCATAACCAAAAATATGATTATCCCGTTACAAATACAATCGTATCTATACAAGATTTTCTCAACTATAATAATAACTGGATATACACGAGATACGTAACAACCGAATCTCGTAAATATCCCAACATCTACTTTCACCTATTGATAAAAACGAAAAAAAAAGATTCTGCTTCACCCATAACCAAAAAATATGATTATCCCGAGGAACAAAAAGAAAAATGACGTAGAGTAAGCGCCAAGCGGGGTGTTGATCAAAAGAAAAAGAGTAAGCGGGGTCAATCTAAAATAATAATAAATTACGGGATAGAAACTAAATTAAAAGCTTTGTTTGCTCGCTGTAGGCTTCCCTCCATATCTATCCCAACATAAAAGCCATTCCTTCCCTCGTTTTCTGTTCTCTCCCTTTTTCATCTTCCTCCTCTCTCTATCTCTCACACTAAAACCCTCGTTTCCCTTCTCTCGTCTCCAATCGCCGTCTCTTTTCTCACCGCCGGGATCTTCCCATCTAACTCCACTTTACTACGATCCATGTCCGGCGGCGTACAATCTTCTCCGGGGCATTCTCAGCCGCCGCCGCCGTCATCTCCGTCTTCGACAGCATCTTTTCCGGTGGTACCACCCCTACGTCGACACTTAGCGTTCGCCTCAACAAAACCGTTGTTTAATTCCTCGGATTACCATCGATTTACCACTCCGTACCTCACTAACAACGATAGAAGCATCGTTAATGGCTATGGAATTGTAGATCGGGAAGAGGAGGCCATTGTTTTTAGATCTCCTGTGAGTTTGCCTCGGTTTTGATTGCTCGATTTTTTTATTTTATTAGCGGAAATCTCGTGGATGTTATGCGATTTCCATTGCTATATTTCCGCCTCTAAAAACGATTTGTATGTTTATCAGCTTCAGATTATCGCGGGGCTTTGTCAAATTTTAACCCCAGTTTAGCTTCAAGATGGTTCATCTGTGCACAATTTTTCTTGACAATGCGTTTCAAATTACACGAAATTGACCAATCAGGCAACCATTTTGCCAATTAGTATGCAATTTGATTGACTAGAGTGTTAAATTGTGTGTGAAATTGCGCTGGGTTATCATGTAGAATGTTTCAAGTAGATCCCATTGTTGTGAAATTTTCTAATGATTAGTATAGAGAATTATGTGTAGATTCTTTAAAACCTTTTTGTTGATATCTCTTTACCGTTTTTGGGGGATGGACCAATTTCTTTCAAGTTAATAACAACTAGAATATCTGCAGTCACGGAAGAGAAAGTCAACAATGGATATGGTTACTGCTCCATCTAATAATGATGGATGCACGAGTTCTGGTCTCACTAGCATACCCAACAGTCCCTGTCAAGCTCCTGTTTCAGCAAAAGGAGGCAGAGTCAACAACAAGTCAAAGGCCAAAGGAAACCAGTCAATTCCCCAAACACCTATCTCAAATGCTGGTAAGAGAAAAGTTCTTCTTATCATTGGGAGTTCTTGACTGTCTCCTCCTTTACGCTTGCTCTAAGATTAGATACTTGGTTGACTTATCTTTCATGCCTGGAGCAGCAAGCAGGTCAAAGAGCTGACTATTTTGCCTTTTCTGATTATTTTGCAGATTCTCCTGCCACGCTAACTCCTTCTGGAAGTTGCCGTTATGACAGTTCTTTAGGTGTTTAACAGCTGTTTATAAATATCTCATAAAACTTAATATATGTTGTAGTGGATATGAAGATGCTCACGTAAACCTGTTCAGGTCTCCTCACAAAAAAGTTCGTCAATCTAATCAAACAAGCGAAAGATGGAATGCTCGACCTAAACAAAGCTGCAGAAACATTGGAGGTGCAGAAACGACGTTTATATGATATAACAAACGTTTTGGAGGGGATTGATCTCATTGAAAAGCCTTTGAAGAACCGAATACTTTGGAAGTGAGGATTTTATGATATAATATGCTTATGCTGTCTTTTCTTTATATCTGATTTGTTGGGATACTCCTTGAATCACTTAAATACATGTAAACTCACTTCTGGATCAATAAACTTGACCAGGGGAGTTGATGCTTCGAGGCCTGGCGATGTGGATGATGATGTATCTGTCGTACAGGTGCGGTGAAACAGCGTGCACTTAATAAACTTGTGATGCACTGAAGTCTTGAAATAGCATGAACTAAGATTCTGGCTTCGTATGATTAATGATCTTGTTTTCTCCTTGCAGGCAGAAATTGAAAACCTTTCCCTCGAGGAGCAAGCGCTAGATAACCAAATCAGGTTTCATAGATTTCATTTTTGAAAGTCTTGGGATGTTTTGATTCATCTCCTCAACCAGTGCTGGCGTTTAATTACTTTTTTCAGAGAAACGGAGGAAAGATTAAGAGATCTGAGCGAAAATGAAAATAATCAGAAGTATAAATCTCTGTCTATCTATTGTTTTCTCTGCTATTCTTATGATGGACACTTAACCAATCTATTCCCAATGATCAGATGGCTTTTTGTAACCGAAGATGACATCAAGAGTTTACCTGGTTTCCAGGTCTGTCTTTCCTATTTCATTTAGTCCTTAGAATTTTATGAATTCACAGACTGTACGTCGTATGTCAATCCCAAAACTTTATTGGTCACTTGTATCCCAACTCTCACTTTGCTTGCCCCGCAGAACCAGACTCTGATAGCCGTCAAAGCTCCTCATGGCACAACTTTGGAAGTTCCTGATCCAGATGAAGTTAGTCTCTTTCAGCAACTTTGGAACACATCTGCTATTACTCATTAGATGCCAAAGTGGTATGATAGTATGTTTCTTATCTACATGACAGGAGGTTGACCACCCTCAAAGGAGATACAGGATCATTCTTAGAAGTACAATGGGACCTATTGACGTATTCCTTGTCAGGTGCTCCTTCCTTCTTGTTTCTTATGTATATATGTCCAAAAAATTACATATCAAGATGAATAGTAGTCACTCAAAGTTAATGGAATGATAGACAAGATGTCATAACATCATGGAGCAAAGAAATCACAAGGCAGTTTTTCGCTTACACGTCTTTTACTTTGACAATCATGTTCAGTGAATTTGAGGGGAAGTTTGAAGACACAAATGGGACTGCTGCAGCACCACCAGCATGCTTGCCTAATGCGTCTTGCTCGGGATCCACAGAAAATCATGACATAGAAGCCTTAGATGTTGATAATACAGGAACTGCAATTGAGCATCAGGTGTCTCAAGATCAACCCGGAGATACCTGTGATCTTAATTATCTGCAGGAGCAAGTAGGAAGAATGCTTAAGATTACTCCCTCTGAGGTCGGAGTAAGCCATCCTCCTGCTTATTTTTAGATACTCGCAAAAAACTAAGGGCAAATCGCATTAATAGTACAAAAAACATGACTTGTCAAAAATATAGCACCAAAGAAGAAAAATCATAAAAATAGCACAAAAACATGTTTTGTCATTAAATTAGCCCTAACCCTAAATTTTAAATACTAAACCCTAAACCCTAAATACTAAACCCTAACCTTGAATAATAAACCCTAAACCCTAAATACTAAACCCTAAACCCTAAATAATAAACTCTAAACCCTAAATAATTAACCCTAAACCCTAAATTATATAATGCTATAAAAGTTTTTATAATTAAAATAATGCTAAAAATGTGAATTATTTCTCTTGGTGCTATATTTATGATAAGGTATGTTTTTTGTGCTATTTTATGACTTTTCTCAAAAACTAACGAATTTCACATCTGATTATGTTTATCTTGAAGATACTTTTCTTATATTTTGATGTGGTGTTATATTTTGCAGAATGATGAGACGGACTACTGGCTTCTCTCCAATGAGGAAATCAGCATTACAGATATTTGGAACAGTATCCTTCCTTGTCATATTAATATCAACAACTGTTTCTCTCTTTATAGCTGTTCAATGCAATCTTTAACTCATGTAAAAGCTGCTATCGATTGGGATTATGGAATAGCTGATCTGACTACTCCTCCACCACCGGTAATGGCTGATATAACCCGGACCGCTATTGACTCAACCCCGAGATGATGCCATCTCAGCTTCTGATCCTAAATCCAAGGAGGGAGCAAATACAGCAACGTGTATGAACCACTTGCAGGTGCGTACCATACAATATTGGCGGAGTTGGGATAATTTTCTAGTGGGGGCATGTAATATAATTTTGTATTATATTAGTTATTATTAAAATAATATAATTTAAATAAATTTTAATTTAGATCACTTTAAATATTTTATTATATTTAAATATTTTTAAATTATTATTTAACTATGTTAACTGTTGACAAAAATTTAGATATTTTCCTAGTATTTGCATTAAAATATGGTTTATTAAACTCTCATTATAGTTATTTTATCTAATTTAATATATTTTCTTGGATAATTTATGACATTTAATATACGTAATGTGAATATACAACATATTTATCTACTGTTCTTAAATTTTCAAAGTATTGATTTTTGAAATATACGAACAATGTATTAGCTATTTCTAAAATGAATCAATTTTAGACCAACATTCAAATCTATTATTAGAATAAATAATCAAGTAACTTTAAGAGTGAAATAAAAATAATTATTTTTCTTTTAAATAAAATCTGATAAAAGAAAATAAAATTAGAGATAATAAAACAATAATAGTAAGTTAGGCTACAGCCCAAATATCAAAAGGTGTTTTTTAGATAAGTAGATAATAAGAGATTAATGGGGGAAACAAACATAATAAAATGATGTTGGATGTGGGTTTTGGGGGCATAAAAACAATTTAAACTCTAAATTACTGGAGGCATAATGACTGAATATAATTAATTTACTAAAAATTCAACTAAACATTCAGCTAAATAAATAAAAATTCACAAATTGTCTGGGGGCAACTGCCCCCTGACCTATAGTGTGCTCCGCCTTATGTACCATTAAATTATGATCTCGTTTATCGCTAGAGAGTTGATGTCACGAGTGACAATGTAGAGTAGTGGTTAAGAGAAGCTAATGTAAGTTCAATAAAGAGATACTTCATCGGCTTAAATTTACAATAACACACGACGATCACACACACACACAAAATCAATCTGTTTTGTTTTTCAAAACTTTCACTTTTCTTTCCCTATATATAAATTAGAAAGGGGTTTATCGAGAGACATGTTTATGTACGTTTACTATGCTGCGGCCTGAGACCTGGAGTTAGAACGGCGAAGCTTAGCTCGAGCATCGGTGATGGGTGATCCCGGAATTGTATCGGGAATGTTAACTCCTTCTCCGTTAAATGTTCCTGCTGAGTCTCGGCCTGGTGTTGGTGGTGGTGTCGGCGGTGGCCACTTCTTCCCCCTACTCGTTTGCTTCTCTAGCGATCGCAACGCAGATAATGATTTGTTCAACGGCCTTGGAGCCGGAGGTGATTGCGGGTCAATCTCCATCTCCTCCGGTGACCGTGTTTTCACGTTTACATTCGGCTACACCGGGGACACAAAAGGGTCAAAGATTTTAGAGTAGTACAAACATATGTGAACTAAGTAAACAGAACATTTATAAAAGCGATTGCGTTAGTACCGGTTGGTTAGTTGCGGCTGCGGCAGAGAACCGGACCGATTGGGCGAGTACGTATTGAAAAGCCTGGATCAAGGTGGATTGACCAGCCTGTGCAAAGTTGTGGAAGTAGAAGATGAAAAAATCCCAAGCTCTAGCTCGCAACTCCATAATCTTTCTGTCAATTTCTGTTTCGTGTTGAGCTATGATTGGTTTCAACAATGTCTCATACACATGTCTCGTTCCCTTCATCCATTTTTCCCAAGGTATTATTATTAGTGGATCATAACCAATTATGAAGTATTATTATCCAGCAAGTGATTTTGTCACTAACCTTCGTTTTAGGGTACCATAGATATACGAAGAAGACCACTTTCATTTCTCCATACAACGGTAACCTGCAAATAATAATTGCATAGGCCAATTATTTAATAAAAATTTAGATATTAAAGAAACATATATGAATTAGGACATGCATGAATAAGATCTTACCATGAGATAAATATATCGCCAACCCTCTCGAACGATGAAATTAGCGCCAACAGTATCCTAATTTATTCAAACACAAATGGTTAGTAAGATATATATTGATCTAAAATCATACATTAAGATGTGCATCCAGTACATTGTGATCGTCAATATACAGTACTGTCAATATATAAAAATATCCTAATAGAATTGTACCATAGATTCCCAAATTGCATATATAATACTAGTTCAAAACCAAAGACAATTCTTTCTATAAAGTTCTTTTTAGGAGTCCAAAGACTTGTTAGGAAATATTATTTGAAATTAATTAAAAATATTTTCTTACAGACAAGACCAGCATTAACCGAATTTTGTCATCTTCTAACTTTCAAAACTAATTAAACAATCCAAAAATCAAAAACAAATCTAATATCAATTTGACAATTACAGCAAATTTAAACACATGTAATTGTGGATGATATATGAATGTTCGAGAACTATTGAGTGTAAACAAAAAAGGGATGAGATTTTTTAAAAAATACCAGTATTGGCACCAAAATCTGAGTTCCTCGATATCAACTTTGTTCTTCTCCACCGTTTTAAAACATTCAAAAGCTGGGTATGTGTACCCTAATATTAATCTGTCATTTATCACCATTTTAGATGTTATACAAACATACATCAAACAATCCAAAAAACGACAAAATTAAATATAAATGGATATGATCGGGGCAAGACATACACAAGGAGTCTGATGATGAAATCTCCCAACATCTTCGACCAAATCAGAAGTATGTCCTGTTTCTATTTCATCACAAACATAACCTAACCGGTTCAACGTTCATATGTAACCCGAATCGATATATTATTTTAGCAAATAACAAATGTCAACGAACCTATTGATCAGAAGATCGTTAGGGAAGATCTCGCCCTCGTATGGATTCTTGAACGTATGAAGAAGAATGAATGGCCTTGTTTATTATTTTTCGAGGAACCCAGAAGGATCAAACCTGCAAATGAAACAAACTATGTTTACTGGTTCTGAATTTTGTGTACTATAGGAAAATTAATAATAAAAATGTGTAAGTTAGTAACAAACCTAAATAATAGGAGAGGGTGATCTCTCCGGTTAAAGCAAAGAAAAAAACAAAAACTTTGAATCTCAAAATGGAAGAAGGCAATGTTTTGTATTTGAGATGCTTATGAAGACGCGTGAGTTCTATAATTGGAATAAATCAGGGTTTGATTTTTTCTAAAATCGTTTAGAAAAAATCAATGAAAACAAGTAAACGGTTTTAAATTTCTTGGCAGATACGCTACTTGAAACTTGGAAGGTACGAGGAACGGGTTTACCGTTTGTCCGTTATCTCCGATATTGTTTTTGAAGGTTATTCTCGTAATTTTATATTGTCCCAACTTGGGTTGACCAACAATATATTGCCCAAAGCTTCATATAAATTTACAAATACATTCTTCATGGCCTTCCAAAAAAGTTAAAATTTCATAACATACTATAAATCCAATCAAGTGGTTTCCACTCAAACGTGTAATTATTTAATTATTTTTATTAGGTCACCTAGCCGCATTTTAAATATGAAAAAAATAATTCGAACGAGTATCCGAATGTAAGGTTTCCTGAGATTAGTCTTTGAGTCTAAAATCTTTACGATCCCCACAATTATAAAAAAAAATTAAATTCATTAAAATATACTATAATATAAGTATCCAGTTTTTTACAGACAAGTGATTATTAAATTACATAAGCTAATTAACTTTATTAATTTGAAAAAGGTGCATACAATAGATGTTCGATTACATTGAGTGGATATTCAAAAATCTGAAAATTAGAAAATTCTTCTCCAAGCTTAGCTAATGTATCTGCTATGGCATTCTTTTCTCGATTTACCGATTCGATCGAACATTCCGGCAATTTCCTTAGCCACTCTTCAATGTCTATAAGCATCATTCCCAACTCCGTATTATCTTCATTCTTATTAATGATGTTCCTCAATTCCAGACAATCAGTTTCGAACCACACATGTCGCCATCCTCTCACCCACACTTGTTGCAAGACGAAGAGGAACCCCATCGCCTTTGCTTGTAAAGATGATGATACCGCATTGAGTTTAGCTTGACCAGATATTACATGCTTACCATTTGAATCCCTTACTAAGTTACTATCCATCCAACTCCGGTGAACGTACCAGACGAAGAATATGTACTATCAAAATTGCATTTGAGCCAATTACTTGACGGTTTTTCCCATATAGCAGAACGTACCATTCGACTTATCTCACCTTCATCATCTTGAACTTCCGGATTCGCCTCAATCCACTCCATAACCACGGCATTACTCCTCTCCGCATCCTCATTAGGATGGACATCACGTTTAGTAAATAAGAATTCGTTTCTGGACTTCCATATTACCCACATTATCCAACAAGGTAGGATCCTCTGTGTCATTGGCAAGTGCACATTATGGTAAATTTCAATCACCCACTTCATATTTTCTTCAAGGTTGTTAGATATGTTATTCATCATAAAACCAACGCATCTCCAAACTGCATGAGAATATGGACATTGAAAAAGTAAATGGTTGATAGACTCATCCTCAACACAACACCTTTGACAAATTAATGTTCCCTTAATACCTCTTGTTTGTAACCTTACCGCACAAGGAATGGCTCCAGATATTACTTGCCAAAGGAAGTGCTGGACTTTCAGAGCTATCTTCAATTTCCATATCAGAATTTTAAGATCAGTTGATCCTGGCGGTTGAGTAACCACATTGTCATTCATAAAAGTCGATGCCACTTGATAACCAGATTTAACTGAATATTGAGAATTCTTAGTGTAAGGCCAGATGTGTCGATCACCTAAAGCATATCTAGAGAGATACACAGATTTAGCTAGAGCAGCATCTTCATGACCAAGGAGCTCTTCCAAACGATTATCATCCCAGACATGTTTTCCCTGAACAAACAGATCACAAACCCTCAATCCTTGATCATGTACTTCGCTTGAAACCAGTCTTGGTGGCAAAGTCGGGAGCTACTTATCACCCCATACTCTTGTTGTGCAGCCAGTACCAATCTGAATTCTCAGCCCTTGTAATAGCCGATTTTTCCCTGTTTGAATGGATCGCCAACCATAAGAACAATTATCATAAACCATCGAATCTAAAAACTCCGATGAATGATAATAACGACCCTTGTAAATACGAGCAAGCATTGAAGTTGGATTATGTAATATCCTCCACGCTTGTTTAGCAAGTAACGCAACATTGAAACAATTTGGATCTCTAAATCCCAGCCCTCCCTCTTTTTCGGTAAACATAGCCTTTTCCCAAATATCCACGGTATTTTACGCTTACCCTTTTCCTTACCCCACCAAAACTCACTAACCTTACTTGTTATAGCATCCGTTGTAGTCATTGGAATAAGAAAACAGTTCATTGCATAGACTGGCTTTGCATGAATCACTGACTTAATCAATACCTCTTTTCCAGCTTGAGATAAAAACTGATTATACCAATTTCCCACTGTTTTATTAATATTATCTACTAGATCTTGAAACACTTATGTCTTGTTTAAAAAGCTAATCAACTTTTTTAAAAACACAAGCTAATCAATCCAATACTAAATAGTAAATATGTATGTTTCATGAGATTTTTGCACCATTTGATTAAGTGAGTCCTTAATTGAGATATAGTTTTATTTTTTCGTACCATAAAATTTAGGTTGTAAATATTTTGGTTGTAACTGTAGAATCTCTAAACATTGTCGAGATGTTTTAAAAAAACAAATTACATAAATCAAACCAAAATATATACTTTATTATAGGGTACAAAAATATATAATAAAATGCCCGCTCTAAATTGTAGAATCAACAAAATGTATATTTGTTCAACGCTTTGTGGTTAAGAGGTAAAGATACGGATTTGTGATGCCAACATATTTTAAGTTTGATTCATCTGATATCTGATAGGCTAAATTAAAAATACATTTGTTTGGAAACTTAGATTGGATATGGATCTTTGTTTTCAACCTATTTGAATATTCGAAGAAATGATTTATCGATGGACTGCACCTCCCCTTAAAAATTAGTCTGAGTTTTTTTATAGACCCGGGATACCCATATTAATAAAAAGGAAACAAAATGTATATTTCATTAAAGGAATTTGTGGAAAACTAGACAAAAACCAAAAATAGGTATTAAAAAAAAAACTACAAATTGGAAAAGAGAAACCATTGGGCTTAAATTGGTCTCAATAAGAAATATATGTGTCATCTAAAGCGCTTTACTCAAGCTCATGAAGGCCCACTTTAAGTCCATTAAAACAAAAATTACCGTGGAGGTATTTTAGATCTAAACTCCAACTGACAACTCGTTCATAAACATGGTTTCGGAAAACAAATCAATCTTTTTAGGAAGCATGGTAATGATTTTTCTGTTTCGATATTTTGACATTGTCATCCAAACTATGAAATAAGTAGAAATATTAAACGTAGGAAGTATATATTATTATTTTCTTTTTAGAATGGTTCTCGGACTGAAAGACATACTAATCCTCAACTTTGAGAGAAATCGGATATTTTTACTATTTAAAACGTAATTCTAGCCAACCATAGTTGAACTATAGTTGTGAGACACATACTAAATTATCAAATGTTTGATACCACAACAGTTAAGTTAACTCAAATAACCCAAGTAAACTAGGCGTTCATATCTAGTGGTAAACGGAGTGGTAATACCCTCTCGCCATTTAGGTTCGAATTCTTTTGGCCACTTAACCGCATTTTAAATTTAGAGTACTTTTCATACGCGTACACATATGCAAGACCTCGTAGTATTAGTCTTTCGGCCAGAAATTTTTTTGGATCGTCACGATAATCAAAAAAATAAAATAACCCAAGTAATCTAATCTTCTTTTTATAGTATCTGTAGAGTCAGTAAATGTCGAATTAATGGTCATGCAGTCATGCTGTCATGCACATATAGACATATAATTATGTTTTTAAAAACGTTCAAAACAAATTAAAAAGAAATATAACTGCAAAGAGTTTACTTCTCATTAATCAATCACAGTCCCCACATGCATCATCCTTTAATACCAATCCCAAGTAGACTCACTCTTTAAAATCTATTTTCTCTTTGCAGTCACAAAAGAGACAACAATGGTGGGCAAAAGCAAGAAGAAGACAGTCTCTGTTGTAGACATCGTATGCGGCGGCAACTGTAAGTTCCCAAACTTGTCTTCTTTCTTTAACCGTAACCCTAAAAAGCCCCGCCTCTACTCCTCTAACTACAGCCACTCCTCAACCACCACCACCGCCTCTTCCTCCTCCGCTATTCCCTCCACTGCTCACTGGTTCTCCGACAACACCTCTTCCTCCTCCGCCACACCTTCCACCGCTGCCGTCGCCGTCGAGAAAGACTCCGACGACCCTTACCTCGATTTCAGGCAGTCTATGCTTCAGATGATTCTCGAGAACGAGATTTACTCCAAAGATGATCTCAGAGAGCTTCTTCACTGCTTCCTCTCACTCAATGAGCCTTACCACCACGGCATCATCATCCGCGCTTTCTCCGAAATATGGGAAGGAGTTTTCTCCGCCGCTGTTAAACGCCGTGGCGCCGTCCAAGAGTCTCCGCTCGTCCGTCATCATGGGAAGTCACGTGCGTCACGTGAGTACAATAATCACTACCATCGATCTATGTAATGTAACTCCGTTTGTTAAGTTAGGAGATGTAACTCTTTTAACTAATTAAGTATGATGCCACGTCACCAATAATGTATTGACACGTCGACTATCTTGTTTACCTACTACCGATGTGTCAATATATTATTGGGTGTATGTGCTTTTTTAACTTCGTATGTTAGCTTTGGGATTTTCTTGTTTGTCTTTGAACCAAGTGTAACACCAACAATGGTAGAATGTTTATGCAATATGACCTTTCGTTATATAAATTATGAAATATTTCTCGGATATTACAACTTTATATTTTTGTTTATTTATTACAATTTTATCGTGTTGGGGGGGGGGGGGGGGGGGGGGGTAAATAGTAAATACTTATCTACATAATATTTGCAATATAAAGAAAAGTTGTGTACTTAATTAACATGATAAATGGTTTCAGTTACAGAGTTCAGACGCTAACTAAAAAGTAAAAAATAATTGTACGAAGATCGAATATTTCAAAGATCTTGTCACTCGTGACTCCATTACGATGATGACGTGAAGCTTCCGAGAACAAGTCCACGTGAAATCTTTTTTATCATTAAAGTACGGATGTGCGGAAACTTAAGATTGTAATATTTAAATCATATATATAAATATTTGATCGCGTAAGACTGCGAATAATGACGTATGTACAAAATGGGGCTAGATGATATTTACAAAACCTGCAAATGAATTTTAAAAAAATATATAGCCGAAAACATTCGAGTTTTAGGTCTATAATTTTTGCAGATAAGAATGCATGTCTTGTAATCTATAATTGAAGCATTACTTCGTCTTTTTCTCAAATAGGCCGTTATGCATTGTTGGAATAACAAACGAAATTTGGCAAGGACGAACTAAAATGCGAACGCATTGTATGGTAGTATATATATATATATATATATGGGGGGACAACTAGAATTAAGGACTAGAATCCAACATGTTAAACATATGTCTTCAATTATATATGTACATGTCTTAGAACTAGTAACGGCATATTGTGTGCTATTAACCTCATGTGCTAGCTAAATATGTATTAGCATGTTGAACCCTAATTAAGATGAGCATTCACCATCAAGATTGACACTAACTTCACACCAAAGAGTTTGGCCTTGTGCTAGTATCTTGAATACCATTCTCGAATGGTATATCTGTCTTTAATGTTAATATTTCTGTTGTTAAATCCGGACTGTATGGTAAATATGTTGGAAACATTCTGTACATTTAGACTTCTAAAAATGCTAGTAATAAATATGAAGATGCATAAATAATTAAGTTTGTTAGTTTGATAGAGCGGGTTGAATACAGAAGACCATTGTAGGATTGGTTGACAAATCTTTCGAACTGAAATAAAAGAACAGTGAAAATAATATATTAAGTGGTTAATTATTATTTTTCGAAATTGTGTGAATGTCCATAAAATCATTATGAAGAAAAACGGAAAATAGTATACCACGAATGCGAGAAAGAAAATACACTAGTAATCTAGTATTACTAATACTAGTACATTTTTTTAAACTAATACTAGTACATTACTAATAATTTATTCCTTAATGATTCTTTACTGCCCTAATGTAATACTTTTGATATCCATAAAAAATAATATATTGCAGCCGCATAAAAGTAATTTTTTTTCTTCAAATGCTGACATGTATATAATGAAGGAAAATTATATGAGATGACACTTTTGTATATCCAAATTAAATTCATAAAATGTGAGTTTTTGGGCATTTAAAAAGTTTCAACTACCCATATATTTTTCTATGTGCATTTATGAAAGATGTAAACCCACCAATTTTGATTTTTTTCTTTTCTTTGGCTATCATTCATCTTATGTTTATGTTTTAAAAAGCACTCAATTTTGCAGATTATGAAAGTCATCTACACTTAGACAACTATTTATTATATATTCAATTATTTTTTCTCCAAAAGATAATATCGAATAAATTAATCTATCTATTTAATATAGATAATAATTTATTTTTACGAGACCAAAATAATTATATATATAGTTGTCTATTATATTATAATTAGTTGTTTATTTGATATCCAAAGTAGTTATATATATAGTTGTTTATTATGACGTAAATAGTAATATTTTGTTGAGATCTAAAATTTAAATATATATTTTAGAGAAATAAATAGTGTTTATGGTCTCAACTAAAAATAATAATTTGTTGTAGTTTATACTTAATGGGATGTAAAGAATAGATAATGTTGGTTTTATCATAATAAAAAGGAGTATAATTTAGGCTTCGAATGGAAAAAGTGGATCAAGCGTTGCGTATCAAGCGGTTCAAACGGATCAGACGGATCAAATGCGGATCAAGCGGTTCAGGCGGTACAAGTACGGATCTAGCGGATCAATTCAAAATATATACTTCGAATGGAAAAAGCGGATTAGACGTTGCGGATCAAGTGGTTCAAGCAGATCAAACATATTATATGCGGGAATTGGTGAATCATATGCGGATCATATATAATATATATTATCATAATTTATATTAATTTTAAATATTTATTTTATAACTTTTTAACATATTCTCTTTTAGAGAATTAGACAAGTATTTTTAAATAATTTTGAATGGTAAAAACGGATCAAATAATGCGGACCAAACATTTTAGTGTAAAAATATTTTAAATTTAATGCAAAAAATTAATAAGTATGAAAACCAAATAACCGATCAAACTTGACTTAAGATAGTCTCTATTAACAAAAAATATATTTTTCAGGATATAATGGTACTATAATAATTATTATTATTATTACTTTTTGTTCCAAACATCAAAATAATTAATAAAATTCTAATTTCTTTAAATTTCTGAATAACACTCCAAATATATTTTTAATATAATTATACACTGATTTTATCATAGAGAATAAATAAGTATACATTTTCTAAACATTTATGAATGTTGTAAAATAGATCAAATATTTCTTAGCCAAAAAGGAAGAAACATATTTTTAAACAACACATTCGCAAAAAAATAACTATCATAAATTATAATTTTTTTTTATAACCAGATCATCCTAAGCCAAAGTCCGTATTAATTTCGAGGCTAATGAAAATCTAAGTTCTCTTTCCTTTAAAAATGTTTACGGGTGGCCAACTAAAAATAGTTAGATAATTTCACGACTAAAATAAAATTCTAAATTATATTAGAATATATAATGTATTAATAAATTTTATTTATAAGAATTATTTTAAAATATAAAATAATAAAATAAGTCCAAAACAATGTTAACAACTAGTTGCATTAGTTAATAAATTGATGTCCACAATTTCTAATTTTTTTAGAATTAAAATACTAATATTATTCTTTTGTTAATAGTCAAATTATTATCTATAAATAAGTGGAGCAATACTTGAAACACCCCATTTTTCTAGTGTAACCATGGTTTAAAGTGGATCATGAGTTTTGTTCATGGTTTTTGAACCACTAGCGGTTCATAACAGTTTTTTGTTTTTTTTAATTATATTTTTAAATATGAACCACTTTTTAGTAAACAAGTTGTGAATGGAAGATGTAGGGCAGTTCATCCACCTAAGCATACGAACCATCTTTTATCTGCTATTCCATTCATAGCCTTAAAGTTTCCTACCAAAATATTGTTACGTTGATTGACCAATTATAGTGATATAAAATTTAATTATTTGTTTAAAAAATAATATTGAGGAAATTCACCTTATAATGAATCATGAAAAAAATAACATGTACATAATGAATAGTACTACAATATTCACAGAAAAGGAGTCGATGCATCATGGATTGACAATGGCCTTATCAGTGGTTTAGGGTGGTGTTATAAGGATTGTATGGGGCGAGAGGTAAGCGGCCTCCAAGGGTGTCGTAGAAGCCTTTCGGCATTACACGCCGAGTTAGATAGCCTTCTCTGGGCAGCTTCATGTCTCCATGAGAAGGGGCTCTTGAGGGTACATTTTGAGACTGACTGTTCGTCATTGGTAAAGATGATTGACGATCCCGAGGATTGGCCATTATTCTTGTCAGAATTGGATATTTTACTCTCTTTGAAACAGAGTTTTGAGTTCTTCGATCTACGTTTTATCCCCCGGACCCAGAACTTCCGTGCTGACTGCTTAGCGAAAGAAGCCCGGGCTCGAGGCATGTTATTCTCCCATATAAGCCAGACTGTCTCGACTGAAGGAACTTCTCGGAGCCTCCCTTCCAGCAGATTAAACTTGGCTTAATCAAGATGGGTCGACGTCAAAAAAAAAAAAAAAAAAAAAAAATTCACAGAAAAGGAGATAACCTGTGGCTTTGGGCGGTAAAAGAAATGCATTGGGATTTGGTAATGAATAGTGAGGCAGACACTATTCAATGTACGTGTTACTTCTTTCTATTCATGATGACTTTTTTCTTATGATATGATACTTTGGAGTCAGGCCGAACGTTTCTTACCAGTTTCCGATATGATCAAAACCTTTAAATATTTGTAATTATTATTTTCTGCTAGTGACCACTCAGTTTCTACATAGATTTCATGAAATTACATTTTGAGATTGAACATTGGTCCCCAAGTAATTTAGTCTTCAGTCTTCACTGTCCAACTATTTTTTTTTTTTGAACTATTTCATTAAAATATTTTTTTGTGTTTTTCTGTTTTTTGGGCCAGTCTAGACAATCCCCTAATGGGCCTGGTTTAACTCATTTCCGTGCTTACAACAAACGGGCTTTACCCTTACACCAAACAGGCATTTTGGCTCACATCTAGGAAACCCTAGAATCAAACCTCCAAGCCGCCGATAATCTCAGACGAAGCCGCAGCCGAGTAGGCGCAGACACCACCGCCGGAGATGCCGTAGACCACGTTGACCACCGGAAGCTCATGACCACTTCCAGAGATAGAAACGGGACGATGCCGCCGCCGCCGAGTAGACGCAGACACGAGCCAAACCGCCACCGCCACGATAGATAAACTTGTGGTGAAGGCGACGCCACAGGACAAGCGCCGGAGTGTAGCGGCACAGGACCACCACCAAACTTACATGTAAACCTCCTAGCAAGCGCCACCAGAAACCAAAACACCGAAGGGAGAAGGAGGAGAAACCCTACTCCACGAAAGCAAAGGCGACAGAAAAGGGGGAAAGGGCTAACCGGAGCTCTTACCACCAGGAAAACTCTAGCGCCGGGAGGCCACCGTCCCCGAGCAACCGACCGAACAAAAGCGACATCCGGGAAGCAGAACTCCATCTACCCACTCTTTGCCGCCTCATACCCGCGACTTCAGATCCGACACCACCGCCATGATAGATTTAGAGATTAAGCATGAGTGTTCTTGAGTGTTATTGTTCAAAAGTAAGAGAGAATAATGATAGAGTTAGAGATTAAAACATCTAAAGAGGTTAATATTTGAGCTTGTGTTACATCTCCTTATATAGAGGAGGAGAGCATAAGAAGACCCTAAATGGGTTTACATTTCGAAATAAGCATTAGGGGGAAAATGAAACGTTTTGAATTTGAATCCAAAAGAAGAGAGTCTGTCCGCGTCTTCTATTCTATGTGAATCATCAACGGATATAATAGAACCGTCCATGACATCGTCGATTCTATTCTATCATCGACGATGTCATCATCGATGATAGAATATAACTCTTCCATACTTCACTTCAGCATCCATGTCGCCGACACCGTCGGCGACATGTGTTCTTCAGAATTCCCATTTTGATAATACACAAGATTGCACATCTGATCTAATCATGATCAATACTCCCCCTCAAGTTCAGACTTTGGAATCACCCTAAAGACTGAACTTGGAATGATCATGGCAACACCTCATTAAAAACCTTGATGTGGAAAACCACTTGGGACAAAACCACATCAAGGGAAAAAGAGTATGCTGCTCATGAATCAGGAGAGTTCTAATCATGGATAGCCACCAGCCCTAGTTTGCCAAAGACATGAGTGCAAACCTTAAGACTAGCAGCCTTGGTGAAGATGTCTGCAAGCTGATCTTCACTCTTTGTGTAACAAGGCAGAATGGTTCCATCTTCAATCTTCTCCCTCACCTTGTGACAATCAATCTCAATGTGTTTTGTCCTCTCATGAAACACTGAGTTGGTTGCAATGTGAATAGCAGCCTGTTTGTCACAATGGAAGGTGATTGAACTTGATTGCTCTATACCAAAGTCCTTAAGCAGAGCCTTCAGCCATGTTAGCTCGGTTGCAAGCTTCCTCATGGCCCTATACTCAGCTTCAGCACTAGAACAAGATACCACCTTCTGCTTCTTTGTCTTCCAAGTCACCAAGTTGCCTCCAATGAAGGTGCAATAGCCGGTTGTTGATCTCCTATCACTCTTATCACCAGCCCAATCTGCATCACAATAGCCAACAATCTCTGTGCTATCATTCTTACCCATCCAAATGCCTTGTCCAGTTGATCCTTTGAGATATCTGAGTATCCTCTCAATCAAACTCCAATGATACACTGTGGGTGATTGCATGTGTTGGCTCACTTGATTCACAGCAAAGCACAAGTCTGGTCTTGTGAGAGTGAGGTAGATAAGCTTCCCAACCAGCCTCATGTACAATGAGACATCCTTGAACTTGACTTCATCTGATTTCTCCCCCTTTCTATTGACTTGGTAGCCATCTTCAAGAGGAGTCTTTGCAATCTTGCAATCAAGCATACTTGTTTCGGTCAACAAGTCCTTAACATACTTCCTTTGGGACAGAAACAATCCATCATTGAATCTGCAAACCTCAATGCCCAAGAAATACTTCAACTCACCAAGGTCTTTAATATCAAAGGAACTCTTGAGAAAGGCCTTTGTGGATTGAATCCCATCATTATCACTTCCTGTGATAATCAAATCATCCACATAAATCAGAACCACCACCACTCCTTGAGCACTTTGAAGCGTGAACAATGTATGATCAGATTGAGACTTCTTGAAACCATGGTCCATAAGAGTGTGACTAAGCTTATGGTACCATGCCCTTGGTGATTGCTTCAGACCATAAATTGCCCTTCTCAGCCTCAACACTTCACCATCTTTACACAAGTGCTTCAAACCTGGTGGTGGAGTCATATACACTTCCTCTTCAAGTTCACCTTGTAGAAAGGCATTCTTCACATCCATCTGCCATAGATTCCATAAGAGGTTTGTGGCTAAGCTCAATGTGACTCTCACTGTATGAAGTTTAGCCACTGGTGCAAAGGTGTCTGTATAGTCTTCTCCATAGGTTTGGGTGAATCCCCTTGCCACTAGCCTTGCCTTGTACCTCTCTATGTCTCCATTGCTTTTATACTTGATTGTGAAGACCCATTTAGAGCTGACTGTCTTTTTCCTTTTTGGCAGCTTCTCTACAATCCAAGTGTGGTTCCTCTCCATAGCCTCTTTCTCATCCTTTACTGCATCCATCCAAACCTTGATTCCCTCAGCCTCTTCATAAGTCTTAGGAACCTGATTTAACTCAATCTTTCCAAGAAAGGCCTTGTGACTAGATGGGAGCAAGTCAATAGAACAAGTAGACTGACTAGGATGAGCTACTGCTTGGTTGTTGTAGAAGACTCTTGTCTTCATCCATTCTGATGGATCTTTCTTTTCCCTTGTGCTTCTCCTGAGTTGCTGAGCCTGTTGATCAACCACTTCCTCATTACCCACTGCCTCATGATAAACCATCTCATCCTCATCCATATCCAAGTCCTCTTGGTTTTGATCTTGAGGTAGAGTGTCTTCTTGAGCTTGAGCCGGTTCATGAGTGTGTGTTGCTGGTTCAGTATCCTCTTGTTGATCTTCCTGGGTAGGCGTATCAGACTTCTCTGGCCGTGGGGTATCATTACCCAAGTGGTCCAGCAAGTACTTCAAACTTGTAGCCAAATCTGAGGGTGATCTTGAGAGATCCTTCAAACCTTCCCAATCCCTCTTCTCATAGTATCTCTGCCCCTCAATGAACTTAACATCCCTTGAAACATAGGTCATGTTGTTGATTGGATCAAAACACTTGTAGCCCTTCTGAGTTGTGGAGTATCCAAGGAACATACACCTTGTGCTCTTAGCGTCGAGCTTATTCCTTTGATCTCCTGAGATATACACAAAACAAACACAACCAAACACACGTAAGTGTTCAATAAATGGTTTGGCTTTGTTCAATACCTCATATGGTGAAATGTCTTGAAGGACTCTAGTTGGGATCCTATTGATGAGATAACAAGCTGCCAAGACTGCATCTCCCCAAAACCTCTTAGGAACATTGGTGTGGAACATCATGGACCTAGCCACTTCCATGAGATGTATGTTCTTCCTTTCAGCCACACCATTTTGTTGAGGAGTATGGGGACAGCTTGTTTGATGAAGGATCCCAAATTTGTTCAAGTGAGCTTTGAATCTTTGGCTTGTATACTCCCCTCCATTATCTGACCTAAACACTTTGATCTTGGCATTAAACTGATTAGTAACATAGTTTTGGAAATTCAAAAATGCATCAAACACCCTATCTTTAGATGGCAACAATGTTACCCAAGTATATTTTGATTTTTCATCTATGAAAGTCACAAAATACTTGTTTCTATCTCTAGACAGACAAGGTGAAGTCCAAACATCAGAGTGCACAAGATCAAAGCAATGTTCATAGATAGTAGTTGATTTAGGAAAGATAGTTCTACAATGTTTGCCAAGAATACAAGCTTCGCAAGTTGAATGATCAAAGCTAACATTAGGCAACATTAAGTTCAAAGCACGAGCATGAGGATGTCCTAGTCTAGCATGCCATAGGACATTTTGATTGAAAGAAAAACAGGATTTAAAAGCTAATGAATCCGAGTTGCTTGGAGAAGTGTCTTCAAGGAGGTAAAGCTCATCTTGTGTACCACCTCTTCCAATAACCTTTCCATTCTTAATATCCTGAAAACAAACATCATTAGGCCCAAAGATAACATTGCAATTCAAGTCTTTGGTGATCCTCTTAACCGACAGCAAGTTAGATTTAAACTTAGGAACATAAAAGGCATCACTTTCCTTGTTAAATAATCTCAACTTTCCTGTACCGATTATAGGAATCCCTTGACCATCAGCTATAGTTACTCTTCCTAGGGCAGGTTTAATATCTTTTAACAACTTAGCATCACTAATCATGTGGTGAGAAGCTCCTGAATCTACTACCAACTTATGATCAGTTTTACTAAGCAATTTATGTGAAAATAAAGAGATACCCGAGAGCTTAGAGGCATAGGCCTTAATGAGGTCCTCAAGGTCACTCCTCTTCACATATTCAGTGGCTGTGTAGAGTGCAAGCTCCCCTCCTTGAGCTGAAATAGAGGCAGGTTCATTCACAGCTTCTTGAGAGATGTTGGCATTTGCCCTTGAGTCCTTGAACTTGGCTGGTTTGAGGTGGGGATGAAGGACCCAACACTTATCCTTGGAGTGGCCTTTCCTCTTGCAATGCTCACAAAATGGCGCCTTCTTCTCCTCAGGTTTGAAGCCAGCTTTGTTGGCAGTCACCAACTCCCCCTTTCCTCTAAACAAACCAATGTTTCCTTCCTCCTTTTGGATCCTAGAGCATACCTCTTCAAAATCAGGAAGTGTAGTCTCCCTTAGGATCTTCATTATGACATCATTGTAAACCGGATCCAAGTTGAGTAGAAGGCCAAAGATCTTGTCTTGCTCCTTTCTCTCAATGAGAATCTTGGGGTTCATAGTACTTGGCCTTAGCATCTCAAGTTCAGACCATGCTGAAGAGAACTTCCCAAGATACTTGGTAAAGTCATGGTCTTCTTGTTTCAGCTCACTTATGGCCTTCTTGACTTCATAAACTCTGCTCAGATTAGAGACATCTCCATAAATCTTCTTGAGAGTGTCCCACAGTGACTTGGTTGTCTCACAATGAGAATAAGCTTCATGGATGGATGGGTCAAGAGAGTTTTGGAGAAAACCAAGCACCAGCTGATCTTCTTGAAACCACTTAGCCTCTGCCTTCTTAGTTTCCTCATCCTCTTCTTGGCTTCATCTTCTTCAGTTGGAGTTTTATCCTCCAAAATGTGATGCCACAATCCTCTTCCACAAATGGCAGTCTTGATGGTCCTCTGCCATGTCCTGTAGTTAATCCCTTTGAGCACAACAGGAACAACAGTAGGCCTCATGCTGGAGCTGAAATGAGTAGAGTCTTCCATGGTGAATGACTGAAGAGAGTAGATAAAAGCTTGAATAGCTGAGATGAGAACCACTGCTAGGGTTTTAAGACCGAGAAAAGAATAAGGACTGAGAGACTGAGGGTTGGTGCAAGACTTAGGATTTTGGACAGAGATTAAGAGTGAGAGATTTAGGGAAAACCGTGAGAGATGTAGGGACAGAGAGATTTCGGACAGATAGTGAAGAACTGAAGATTAATGATTTTAAGAGTGGGAGAATGGTGAAATAAAGAGAGAATCAAGAAAATAGAGATCTTAGCTCTGATACCATGATAGATTTAGAGATTAAGCATGAGTGTTCTTGAGTGTTCTTGTTCAAAAGTAAGAGAGAATAATGATAGAGTTAGAGATTAAAACATCTAAAGAGGTTAATATTTGAGCTTGTGTTACATCTCCTTATATAGAGGAGGAGAGCATAAGAAGACCCTAAATGGGTTTACATTTCGAAATAAACATTAGGGGGAAAATGAAACGTTTCGAATTTGAATCCAAAAGAAGAGAGTCTGTCCGCGTCTTCTATTCTATGTGAATCACCAACGGATATAATAGAACCGTCCATGACATCGTCGATGATGTCGTCGATTCTATTCTATCATCGACGATGTCATCATCGATGATAGAATATAACTCTTCCATACTTCACTTCAGCATCCATGTCGCCGACACGACATGTGTTCTTCAGAATTCCCATTTTGATAATACACAAGATTGCACATCTGATCTAATCATGATCAATACGCCACACCGGGAAAGCAACCGAGGCAGAGAACAACCACCGCGAAGAAGCCCTGCCGAACAACTCCAGATCTCGTCCTCACAGACCGAGAGCTGCGAAGCCGAGCACCACCACCGCAGACCACCACCGCGAACACACCGCCAGAGAGCCACAAGAGCACTGTTATTAGTTCACACGGAGAAGAGCAAGACCACGGATGAAGCGCGGCCATGCAAAAAGGACCAGCCTCTCCCGCCGAAGAGAAGCAGCGGCGGAAAGGAAAGAAGATCTGAAAAAAGATTTCTCTCTAGAGAGAAAAGAGGAGAGAGAAAGAAGAACGATTGTCTCTTTAGTTTTTCTGTCCAACTATTTTCTTTATAACTATGACTAATTTCTAGTTATCATCAGCTTCAACTAAAAAATGTTAAAAACTTTAACTTCTGAAAACATTTAACAAGCTGAAAAACTGCCAAAAACTAGGTTTTATCTATAAAATCAAAACCAAACATTGAAAGAGTAAATTAGTTCAAAAATAAAACATTGAAAGAGTAAACTATATGAGTCAGGAATAAGTAATTCCTCTGTTTTAGAATATGATTTTAAATAAGTGTTGTTTTAATTTTTATTTAAAGTTTCAGTTTTAACCCCATTCGATATATTGATGAAATACATTTGTTTTTCCACCATTTATATATAAATATAGCTTTAGTAAGTGAAAATGTTTTAGCCAAAACTATTGTAGTTCATAAACAAGACACACTGCTTATTACTATAAGTTTAAAAACTCACTACATATCATTTGTTGTACAGGCATTCAAAACTTCGAAAAAATATCTTAACTGTTAAATTATCTGTGTTATTACATAAAGCTCTTTTAAATTTGTAAACTTTATAATAAATAATTTGTAACCAAAAATATCACTTTTTCCTTCAAAAGTCGTTTGTTCGTTTTGAATCACCTGGTGGGTGGTACCAATTTGTACATGGTGCCACTACAAAATCCAAATTTCTGATCATTACTCAAATTAGAAAGCTTTTTGGGGCTAATCACTTATGAACATTTTTTAGCCCAAAGACATGCATATCTGTGTAAATTGAGTCGTATATATGTATGTCCGTGTCTATGTGTGTGTTGGTTTGTTTTTTTTGTTTTTTTTTGAACTTGTGTGTTGGTTTGTTGAAGAGATTCATATCCTGGTTAAACTATATTTATGGATCACAACTTAACCCGATTAGACTATGTTTATGAATTTATTGCAACCAAACCAAACCATATATCCTGTACAAAAATAACTATATCAATCTGACCGGGTGGTTCGATTCAACCACTGGTTCAACTACAAAAGTCGAAAACCAAAATGCCATAACTGAACTATATGTAGTTCCATCTGCACACTGCACTTGATCCAACTAGGCTTGTAAGTCGTAACTTTGTAAGTCAAATTTATGAGTACATTCATATTAATGCTGACCAAAATAATCAATGGATGCTATAAATATATGACCCAACTACCAAAAGTAAATATGGTAATCAATATTGAAGTAATTTTTAGCTTAGACTAACAAGCAACTAGTAATAATTATAACCTCAGAAATCTGTGAGCAATAACGCTATGAGATTCTCGTGCTCCTCCATTAATGGCCTCAGTTGCCACTAAATATAGAAACAATAAAGGTTTAATTTAATTATTTCAGATGAATTAATAATATAGGTAGGGAATAAGGACTATATCATATAGTCTATATGTGTTCATAGTTTCGCACAATCTATATACTACATGGGTTTAGGTGTTTGAATATTGATGAGTTACTGATGAGGAGTATGAACAAAATTTATATATTATTATATTCTAAAATATAAGATGTTTGGAAGTTATTTTGTTTCAATAAAATTATATTTTTAAATAAATTTTAACTTTGTTAAAAAATAAGTCACCAACTGTATGCTATAGTTTCATCATTTAAGAGTGGCTGATTTTTCAAAAAAAGCCATACATGATGCTTTGAAAGTTCTATATTGTGATTTTCTAATGACTTTTGTGTTTTACCTAAGTATCTTACATTTTGAAATGAATGGAGTATATCAGTGCGGATTATCAAAATAATATGTAGTATGCTAATATTAAAAATTGAATGGTGATACTTACTAATATAAAAATAGCACTCAATTATATATGTCTCTAGGGATGTTAATATGGGTAAAATAACCCAACCCAAACCCAACCCACAAAAATCCAACTTATAAAAACTCAACCCATAATGAATCCAAATATTGTTTTTGTTAATGGTTAAAACCCGTGTACAACTTATTAAGTTTTAGGTATACCCATAGTATCCATATTTTGGTACTATATTTAAACTTTTTAACAAATTTTTTTTTTGTCAAAAATTTTTAAATGGGGTTTCGTACTTTTAAATGGATCTAAATGGACGGATCTAAACGGATACGGGTCGAAACAGACGGGCCTAAACATATCTAAATATAAACGGGCCTAAACGGGTATGGGTCTAAAAGGACGAGCCTAAACAGGTTTAAATGTAAAGAGACCTAAACGGGTACGGATCTAAGCGACCGGACCTAAATGGGTACGGGTCTAAACGGACGGGCCTAAACGAATATAAATATAAACGGGCCTAAACGGATACAAATTTAAACGTACGGGCCTAAACGGGTTTAAATATAAACGGGCCTAAATGAGTACGGATCTAAACGAGCGGGCCTAAATGGGTACATATCTAAACGGACAGGCCTAATTGGATCTAAATATAAACGGGTCTAAACGGTATGGGTCTAAACAGACCGGGCCTAAACAGGTACGGATCTAAAAGAATGGATCTAAACGGGTCTAAATATAAATGGGCCTAAACGGATACGGGTCTAAACGGGTACAGGTTTAAACGAATGGATCTAAACGAATCTAAATATAAACGGTCTTAACGGATACAGGTGTAAATGACGGATACAGGTGTAAATGGGTAAGTATATATGTTGCTGTGTAGTTTTTTTTATCATTACATATTTATATGACGTTTTTTTTTTGTCAACTATTTATATGACGTTTGTATACAAACAATTCGTCAGTGAGACTAAATATTACCTTCTCTCTCGCTTTCTCACTTTTATCCTTAGAGAGAAGCGGCGATTTCCGGCGTACCGCCGCTCTCCGTCACCGGACGCGCTTTCTTTCTCTTCTTCTGCCGTCTTCGAGTTTTTTCTGATTCCCTTCTCTTCTCGCCTCTGGATATTTCAGAGAAGGGGATCTTTTTCTCGACGTTTGTCGGTTACGGCCGGTGCTCCGATTGTCTATAGGTTTCTTCCTTTTCGGATTTCGATAATAAGTCCGATTTCGTTTTCTATGGCTGGCTGTCCTTTTCCGATAACGGAACCCACCGGTTATCTCCGGTCTTTCGGCTTTTGCCGGCGATCTAGCTCCCTCTTTCTCTTCTTCGCCGTTTAATCCCTGTGCCTTCTTAGATTTGCTTCCGCTTGACCGCTTCTCTTGGATTAATATCGTCCTTGTTTCCACCGCTGTTGAGGATTAGCGCATGGTGGAGAATCGATGGGATTTTTAATCCCTTCAGCAAGGGCGCCTCCTTGGTCCCGGTTTTCTTCCGGTGGCGCATCTGAGCTGCTTTCTTTTTATGCAGGTGATTTCCGGCGGTCTCGGGATGCTTGGATCAGCGAATGGCCCCCTGTTCCTGCGGCGAATCGGTCCGGTGAAGCTTCGGCGGTGTTCTCCTCTACGCCTCCTCGCTATCTCCGGCGGTACTCCTATCTCCGACGCGTGTCCTTTGCATGCAATCCACTCCCAGCGGCTGCCACGTGGAGCCTTATCTACCGAATCGGGCTTTGATTGGGCTTGTTGGGGTTTATTGGTTTGAATCGGAATGTTTTAAGCAGGGCTTCGGCCCATTTGTAATTGTAGGCCTTGGCCCATGAATCTGAAATCGTTGACAAAAAAAAAGACTAAATATTACAGTATAAAATTGGAACCCTATAACTGCAAAATGGAATCGGCCCACATTTGTTTCTGGGCTTCAAAAATATGTGCTGTTACTTTTTTTTTTTCTATAGGCCAGAAGGATTGGATATACGTGAATGTTTTTAATATTTAAATAAGGCATAATGCTCCAAAGTACTCATTCATGGTTTGGGTATGTATGTGGAACAGGCTGTCGACAGAAAACAATTCTTCAATGGGATCCCAACATAGGCAACCTGCTTCCTCTGCTCAACCTACCAAGAAACCTGAGAACATCTGTTGTTTACATGTGAGTACACGGCTGGAATATGGACTTCGTTAGTCAAACGAATTATGAAACAATCTTTCACTCTCGATTGGCAGGAGATTATTCAGTTGTTGACGGGTAATACACTAAAAAAAACTAGCATGTTCCTGGTTAGATACGTCTTCCAAACAGCTCTTTATAGCATTTGACGGGAGAAAAACTTTAGAAAGCACGGCAACACGCCTCAATCTCAACTTCTCAGATTTATCGACAAAACAGTGAGGAACAGGATACTATCGGTCATGATGACTGGCGATCGATCCTTGGACGATGGGCTACAACTATGATTTGGCTCAAAGCTTCCACCATAACTTCACACTCTGATTTTTTATTCTTTCATTATTTGATTGATTAAGTTTAGAATAGTCATTCTTTTTAGAAGTTCAAATTTAAACACTAAGCATTTGATCTAAAAAAATATATTTGGATGATTGAATGAATTTTATATTCATTAAAAAAATAGATAAATAAAGTCAATCGTCTACTCTTCTTGTTCTCGTCATATCTTTATCATTTTGGTAAGCTCAATTGCTCAAATTTGTGTTTCAACTAATTCTAGTGACTAAGGGTATTAATTAAAAATCAACTCCACTGGACGGCGATGCGTCCGGTAATCTGGACGAGTCCACGATTGGAAGTGTGAGTCGGGATGCATTTGATTATTTGGTACTCAGACAAAGTAACAGACACACTGCAGGCTATTACTTGTCCAAAAGTTTTAGAGAAACCCAATACATATTTTCTCACAAAACAACTGATTTGAGTTCACAAAACCCATTAATTGTATCTCCATTTTCCTAGAAATTTAACTTATGTTAATGAATCCATTTAAAAATAAAAATAAAGTTCAAAGCTTATTGGTTCAATAAATCGTTTACATGTTCGAATAAAGCATCTCAAACGGTATTTACTGAGAGCTTAGTAGTAATTTAGAAGGGTTCATCATAGATTCATAGTCATATATAGATACCAAACGAGCTTTATATCAAAAAGTGAAAATTACTCCTCGTAGCACAAATTTTAAGGTTAATTATTAGAGTAGCATTAGGGTGTATTTTTTATTAGAATAGCATTTTATAATGGTTTAAAATACTATATTGTTATTTCCTTAACTTATCTTTTTTTTTAAGAAATAATATACATAATCATTAAAGTAAAAAAATAATTAATATATTTAAAAAATAACAAATATAAAATTCGTTTTAAAAAATAAATAACTAATATAATTTTTTTTTTAAATAAATAATTAATATAATTTCGTTTTTAAAAAGAATAAATCATTAATATAAATTCGTTTAAAAAAATAAATAGTAATAAACTAATAAAAAATTATAAAAAAATATTAAAATACAAAATACAAATATTTTTTTGATGGTTAATTTTTGTTTTTCCAAAAAAATACAAAATATATTTTTATAAATAAATCATTTAAATAATAAATTAACACAAATTATTTTTTTGGCTAATTTTGTTTTAAAAAAATTGTTCTAAAAATAAGAAATAAATACAACATAATGTTTTAATAAATCTAAAATTTAAATTAAAAATTGATAAAAATTATTTTTTTGCTTATATTTTATTATTTTGATTTTGAATACAAGAATTTAATATAAAAATAATAAATAAATCATTTAAATGAGAAATTAATAGAAACAAATTTCACTTGTTATTTTTATTATTATATTTATTTTGTAAAAAAGGTTAAAAATAATAATAAATTATTTAAATAAAAAATTAATTGAAAAAAAAAAAATTTTGGTTGGTTATCTTTTTTTTTTTGCCAAATATTGAATTTATTAAGTGAATATTTAGTTATCATAAACGGTTCCTAAAAATCAGGAAAAGATTAGGCAACAATTATTCGAATTATGTACATCTTCAATAAATCCGTAACATTAAAATCAATATCTAACATAACATAAATCCGTAACATTGAAAACAAATATGCTACAAAGGGAGAAAGTCTGTTACATAGCAGTGCTACAATAGTAATTAATTTTAACAATTTCTTTTGTTGCGGACTTTAATAAATCTGTAACACGTAACACAAATCCGTAATATGAAATTCCAGATTTATTCAAAACTAAGGAAACAAATCTGGAAAATCTGCAAAAGTCTGCAACACGTTAATATAAATCTGTGCCACGTCAGCAGAAAAAAAATAAATCTGCAACATGAGAACGTAAATCTGTAACATTGTTAAAAAATCTGTAACACTATTATGCTAGTATAGTAATTTTCCAAAACCTTCTAACGTGTTACAGATTTATAAAACTCTGCAACAAAGACAATAAATCAGCAACAAAGAAAATAACTCTGTGCATATTTATTAAATCTGTAACAAAGAATGTCATAAATCCGTGCGGATTTATTATTCAAGGAATGTGACATTTTCGTAAATAAAATTCGTTTTTGCTAATGTAAAAATAAAATAGTAATGACATTTTTGTAATTATTTTTTTCCTAACAAATACATGTAGGATCATTTTAGACCGAAATTTTAGTATACAAAAATTAAAATCGCAAATGCTATTATATTAATTAACACATGTTTTAGTGCCACCATAGCTTTTTTTCCCTATCAAAAAATGAATCATATCATTTATCTGAGCTACTAAGTAAATATGTAACACCAAAAGAAAAATAAAAGAGGAGTAAAAAAGAACAAGCACAACACCAATGAGTATTGCTTGGTGATGTGAGCTTAACTTGATATGTAATCTACTTGAGATTTGGTTTTTGTAATAAATGTCAACATTGAGTTTCGAGAGAGCAAAACACGGCCTGAAATTTTGGACCCCCATCCATTTATTAGGCTTATATTTTATTACTTCCATTATTCTTTCTTAATGACTTTTTATTACTCCTTCTATTTTAAAATAAGTGTCATTTAAGGTTTTTCTGCACATATTAAATATACAATCAAAATTTCTGTGTTATCTTTAATTAATTACATTATACAGTGTTCATACTTATTATTAAACTAAAAGATAAAGATAAAACTGAAAATTTATTTAAAAAATTGCATTGAAAATATAAAACGACTTATTTTGAAACAAAAATTTAATTTTAAAACGACACTTAATATGAAACAGAGGGAATAATATATAACTTGTGATTGTGATTGTGATGGTTACATTATATTGCATTATCATCTAGTTAAACACTATATTGCATCTAGAAAAAATGAAATTTGTTTTTCTCTGTTAACAGTGCTAAGAAATTGTAACAAAAAGCCAAGAGTGTAAAAAACATATTAAAATGTAACGATGATGAGAGGGTCAACAGAAATATGTTTAAAATGGCTACTAATACAAAAGTTCGAAGCTTCGTTGAGATTTAATAATCGTTACTGCTGAAGACTAATCTCGAAAGTAGAGAGTTATTATATTTTCACATCCCAATATCAAATTTTATAAACCAATAAAATAATTTGTCTTTAACTTACCATATTCATTAACCGTTAATCTAAACCTATGCAACTAATTTTTTTTTGAATGAATTTTAAATTATATTCAATCGAAAAATAACGTTTCTACATTTTTCAAATACGATATGCTTTATAAATCAGCATGATAAACGAAAGAAAAAATCAAAAGCTATGTATGATCAATTCCTTGGGTTTGAGACGAACCAGTGTTGGAGGCCTCCTTCGAATCTGCTATTACCTAGGAGATGAATTGAGCTGAATCTGTCTCTTATTGCCTTGTCAATGATGGCAATCAAACAGCCGGTCATTGTACTTTTGAGCGCCATGTCGACGATTATTTCTTTCTCTCCATAGTATATATACAGTGGTTTGAAAGAGATATCGAATTAGTATGTACATAATTGTAATTATGTACATGTGATCGCTCTTTAACTCCATAAATTCTTTTCCTCCTAATTATTAGGTTGTCATTTTCCCCCATGCATTTCACCTATGAATTTTGAGTCTTCGTCACGTGTTATGGTGTTGTACACATCATTATGAGAGGTAAAAGAACCCGAGCAAGAATTGAAGATCATAGAATAATTTATGTGGCACTATTGAGGCGGCAATGAAATTTATGTACAAGATATTCTTCTTATTATGTATGGCATATGCAATTCCATATGAAAAGGCTTGGATTCCGGTAACTATTCTTTCTACAGTTGCATCATGTGTCAATAGTAAGCTGTATAAGCTCCATTAATGGTCATTGCATTTTGTCAAGTTTAGCAGGTTAGGTTTTCAGTTAAAAAAAGAAAAGTTAAGCAGATTAGACCTCCTTTTTTTTTACTTCGAGAATTGTTTTTTAAATGGATAAACGTCTTTAATGTGATTTCATAGTATTAAAGGAAGATTTTCATTTCATTTCTTTAAATATTTTCATTAAAGGAAGGTATTAACTATTAAAGGAAGAATTTAACTAGTTCCATTTCATTTCATATGAACCAGATGAATTGAATGGAATAATGATAAATACCAGCTTTTGTTTTTCAAATAACAATATGTTTTTTTTCTAACAATAACAATTATATATGTTTCATCTTTCTATCTAACAGTGTGTAACCTAAGAGCATGTTTAGTAATGAACCTTTATTGGGGTTCTTAAAACTTTTTTATTATTAAATTTTTTTTTTTTTTTTGGCATTTGGGTAAAAAAAAAAAAAAAATTCAAAAAAAACAAAAGAGCCAATCATGGCTTGCCACATGGCGGAACAGTGTAGGACTCGAGTCCTAAGAGCATGACCATCAATGAACCCCCTATGGGGGTTCTTAAAAAAAAAAAAAAATTTTTTTTTTTTGGGAAAAGTGTAAAAAAAAAAAAAAAAATTCGAAAAAAAAAATTAGACGAATGATAAGCCGCCACGTGTCATGAACAGTGTAAGAACCGGTTCTTAAATAAGGATTTTTAGGACCCGGGTTCTTAACTATTCACGTGGAACCCACGTGGGACCCACGTGAATAGTTAAGAACCCGGACCTTAAGATACCTCAATGACCATGCTCTAAAAGCTCTTAGTTAAGAGACGCTGCTTCACATTATTACATTTTCTGATTTTTTTTTAATTAAATTTTCCTAAGAACCTGTGCACAAACCTCCTAACAAACTCTACTACACATGCTCTAATAAACTTAAAAATGATGTATTGAAATTGTAACGTCATGTTTCTTTAGATATAAGAATTCCAAAAGATGTTATATATACATTAAAATTATTTGTAACTTCATTAAAATTACTAAAAATACTAACAGAATAAGACGATCAGTAAGACATCATGATTGAAAATATTTTACTTAATTAAATCACTTCTTATAACTGAATATTTTTATAATCATTTGTGTTTCATTAACTTTATATATCCCGGTAAATTGAATTTAAAATCAATATGATTTATTTACACGTCGAAAAATATGAAAAGAATATATGTATACATGTCAGCAATGTGGCGATTATTTGATATTGGAAATGATAGGAAAGGGATATAGATTTGGTTTGAGCCACTCGTTATTTTCATGTATGCTAAATACATTCTTCTCATCATCTCCCTCCTGAAGGCCTGAAGTTTGGTCTTATCTTCTATCATCTATTTTTAAAAATTTGTTTATTAATTTTCATCTGTCCCATTTTAAAAAAAAAGTTACTAGAGAAAAGTTGTCGAAGTTCCCATTTTCACTAATTTTAAATGTCATTAATTATTTATTTGTAAGATTCTAAGTCACGTCTTTCTACTGCAACCAATTAAAATTGTAGGACACACTAACCATCTTGGTGAGCGTTTGATCACTCCTAAGATTCATATTTTATGTTGCATCTTTTTAGTGTTCTAAGTGGTTTTATGAGTGCTTATTAAAAAATAGGAAATTAATGTGTTATTCGGTGGATGTTTTATAGACACTGAAAGTATGTCCTTTCGTCATTACTCATTAGACCGAATTAAAAAGGTTGTAAACGGTTTAGATAACCACTTAATTGGTATTTATTATACTTTATATAGAAGTTAACCCTACTCTAATTAACTGTCCGATTAATGTCTTAGATGGGTTTTTAACAGTTTTTAGACATGGGCAAAATATCTGAAACTGAAATACCAAACCAAACTCGAACCGAAAAATAAAAACCGAATCTGAACCCAAAACTACAAAATATCCGAACGAATACTAAACTCCTATATATGAAGAATCATAATCGAACTCGAATCAAACCGAAAATCGAATGGATACCCAAAATATCAAAATTACAACAATATATTCAAAATATTAATTATAGTTAGATTTAATATAAAAAATTATCCAAAATTACAATTATAAACCAAAATATATTGGTTATTTTTAGACCAAAATAATCAACGGGTTTTATTGGATTCGATATTTGGAGGATTTCTGATTTTGTGAAATTTTTTAATGGATTTTGATGATTTTGATAATGATTTTAGTAAGATTTTGAAAATTTTAGTGGGAATTTTAAGATATTTGAGTTTTTCAGTTTATTTTAATAAAATATTTAAAATGATATATAATATTTTTTATTCAAACTTTGTTTTATTGAAATGAGAAAAATAATATTAAATAGTTTCAAATTTAATAACTTTGATTTCCAATTATATATTTTTATATTAATTGGAAAAGGGTTTCAGTTTTATATTCACTCTCAAAATAGTTGATTACTAAGTTATCATTAATGAAATTAAGCTTTTAAAATATTAACCTTAGTTTATATTTATAATATTGTTATTTATTATATTAATTTTAAATTTAGTTTTATTTTATTTTAGATATATACATCATCCGGATGATAAAAATAAAAAATAAGATGATAAATACGAAAAATATTTTTAATTATGAATTTTTAGTATTGATTATTATAAATATTGTGGATAATACAAATTTATATAGTAAATTTGTATTACTTATATAAATTTTAAATTTGGAAAAATATAAACGATAAAATACTAATAAATCTATAATATTTATACATATATAATTATATTTTAGTTTTAATTTTATTTATAAAATATATAACCTTGAATAAAAAATAAAAAAAGATGAAGTTTATGAAGATTTTTAAATATTAATAAATATGGTTGTTATATAAAGTTGTTTTAGATTAAACTATAAAATGTTTAATAAGAGGTTAATATAATCATATTTATATCTATATTTAATTACAAATATTCTGATATAGTTTTTGTTATAATGCTATTATTGTTAAATTAAATTGGTGATTTTTTTTATTTTTATTAAATTTATGGGTAATAGTGTAAATAAAATGTTTTAGTAAGAGATTAAGTATACCAATGTTTATATCTATATTTAATTACAAATAGTCTGATATAGATTTTGTTATAATATTATTATTGTTAAATTAAATTAATAATTTTTATTTTTAGAAAATTTGGATGTTAATAATGGTTAGAAGCATCTTTACTTATGGATTTAACTTTTTGTCATAAAATCATATTTTCCGATTATGTTTATGTTTTGTTTCCTTCTTTTTTGCTTGACTTTTTTTCTTAAAGAACTTTTACTCAATACTTTGATAAAAAAACTAAAAATATGATTTTATTTTCAAATAATTACTTATTAGATTACTTTCCAAGATTCTAAGAAAGAGTTTATCAGCATAAAAAGTTCATTGCTAAAACTTCATACGTTAATTTCTCTGTTCCTAAATAATTATAAACCGATAAAACCCCCTAAAATTTAATCATGTAATCATTGCCTTAAACTTAAATGGAGTGTATTTTGGGGATTTGATTGAAATGTTGGTTCGATGCAGATAGAGAGCACATTAGCAAGATAACCTCACTTATTTACAATGATTTGCAGAAAGTTGTGAATGAGGTGTTCTTATTTTCTGCCACATGAATGAATTCACAATTATGTAGGTAACCCTAATTTTAATTTTGAACAATATGAACTACTGAAAATATTTATATTTACTTAGCTAATTACTTATTCGTTATTAATAAAATTATACTAATTACTTTGTTAACTTTGGATAATTTTATTATGTTTTTTAATTTTATCATGAATATATACATAACATTGGATAAAAAACTGAGATGATATATATGAAATATTTATAAAGATTTTTAAAATTTTATTTGGAGATATATATAACTTTGAATAAAATTATGAAAAATTAAGATGAGATGTAAATATGAAAATATTTATGAAGATTTTTGATTTTATTTTAGAAATATATATAACCTTAAATTATAAAAAATAAAAATAAAATGATAATTATGAAAATGTTTATAAATATTTTTAAATATTAATAAATATTATTTTAAAATTTATATAGTAAATTCATATTATTTATATAAATATTTTTATATATAAATGATAAATTATTTTAAACGAGATATTATGTGTTGATTTTTATACATAAAAATATAGAATTACAATTTATTTTATTATACTTAACTAATTTATAATCAAAATTATAAAATCTTATTAAATATAATAATGTATGTAAGTTTAATTATAAATAGTCTCATATAAAATTTTAGAGTATTACTATTATTAAATTAATTCCAAAATTTTGCTTTTTCTTTTTAAAATCGAATATATATATATATATATATAAAACTCAAATACCATTAGATAAAGTGGTATATGTTTTCATTAACTTTTAACTATAAAATATCTTTCAAATCCTTTCAAATCTTATTTAATAGATTTTATTATTGAAATCTATAACTTTTAATAAGCTAGTATTCTAGAAAATTTATACAAATGATTAGTCTAATAAAGTGATATTTTAGATAATTTGTACAAATGATTAATCTAATAAAATGGGATTTTAAAGTATTTTACAAATACCAAATCCAATATTGAACAAAAAATGAAATTTTCAAATCCCAAATCCAATATGTTTCCTAAATTATCCAAAATAAATAAAAATATATGAAGTTTTTTGTTATATTTATCAAAATTTAATAATTTTTTATCTACATGTAATTAATTTTATTTTTGTTTATGATTTTTCAGGCACTTAAAATCGAAGTGAATCCGAATGAAACCGAACCGAATTCGAACTAAAAATTTAAAATATTTGAATGGATCTTATATGTTTTTACCCAAACTTCGAAAATTCAAAATCCAACCGAACTTGAATGGATATCCAAACGTCAATGCCTTGATTTTACATACGTGTAAAAGATTTAAAATTAAAAAGAATCAGAGATGCAGCATGGCCTTTTAAAAAAGGACAGATGCAGATATATCTTACAGCATCTAATATTATTTTGTATTTATACTCCACTTCTGGGTATTTTTTGCAGTCACAATTATTTTTGGATTTACTATGAGCCTAGTCTCTTATAAAACAAAAACTGCCCTGCCAAATAAACGACAGTAAAATTCAAAACCAAGGGCTCAGATAAGATCTATCCAAAACACGATGACAGGGATTAATTAAATTATACAAAAAAATCATCAAATAGAAAAGACATTTCACGATTTTCTACCGGTAGACCGGGCCATCTTTGGCGGGTAATGACTCACAGTCCCACATGTATGTCTCAACTTAAAGCCCAACCTGCCGTTGAAGCGAAGATCTTCGCTGTTTTCCCGTTCTCGCTTCAGAGCCGGAGCTAGGAATTTGGGGGCCCTATTCAAAAATATTTTTAAAATCATATTTTAATAATATAAAAACAATATTTGTTATAAAATTAAAAAACAATACAAACAGATTTTTTTTTTTTACATTTAGTAGTATTTTACATTTTTGTTTTTATATATTTATATATATATATACACAGATTTTTTTTTGTGGGGCCCTTGAGTAGTGGGGGCCCCATTCAAAAAAATTAAAAACATGTGTCCAGCGCCGGCTCTGTCTCGCTTATCCATCGTCAAACAAATAATATTAAACTTTGTCTTATCCCATTCAAAAAAGTACCAAAAATTTCCAGTATAAAATATTGTTTTAAGAGTTGTATGTTCACCATGATTAATCTCAATGGTCAAATTTAGTTATTTTTATATCTGAAAACGTTATTTATAAGCAACTATTATTGTTATCAATTTACAAAAAAAAACGACTACAGTTATTTACTAGTTAGTTGTAATTTTAAGGAAAAAAGATAAATATAAAAAGACAAAAATGCTAACTTTTTTTGTCTATATGAAATCCAAAGATCCGCTGCCATTTCCAAAGACTAAAAATGCTAAAATTATAAATAGCATGTTCATTATGCACGTTATGTCAAAAACTTACATCAATTAACTGGTTCAAATGACTTAATTTTGTTTTCATCAAATAACAGGGTCCGATCGAACTATCATCATCCTAACATAAAGAAACAAAAACTCCACACGTTAAAAAAAAAATCCACATAATTCCAAAAAAAAAAACTAAAAGTTAAGAGCACAACAAACACCAATATAGCCAAATGTTACGATTCTGCACAAATTTTTAGTTAAAAAGACAAATTAAGAAGAATTAAAGAAAAGCATTCTAAACCAAAATGTCATTAGTTTTCTCATCCATCTCTAACAACGAAGATAACGGCAAGAATCGTACGGACGTCGAGGAAGTCTCATCGGAGGAAGAAGACGAAGAACACGACGTGTAGAACGACAAAGGAGACAACGGAGATTCTCCAAGACTCATACTGTTACAACAAGAAGTGCTTGTTTCTCCGGCGGCGGCGCGTGAGGCCGAGACGACGTCCACGTCATCTTTGGCAATGTTGTTCTTGTTGGGTTCATTCGTGTGTAGTCCTAAGTTCAAGAGAAGTTCGACAAAAGCTGCGAAGATGTATCGATGGCTGGTCTTGACGTTGACTTTCAAGAACTGGAAGAGAAGCTTCTCGAGGCTTTTCCAGTCGTGGTGAAGGGCGTGTGCCTCAACCATCTCCTCCATGGATCTCTTGAAATCAGAGTAAGGGTCGTTTGATTCCAAGGATAAGAGCATGAAGCTTTGCTCCTCTTCTTGTTCTTGTTCTTGCTTAGTCGTAGCTTCTTCGAGTATGGAGTTGGATTCTCCTTTGCTTTCGAAGATGAGTCTCTCTGATGATCTTAGCCCTTTTATCACACTCTCTATCGACTCAGTAATCTCAGGTGGGTCGAGCTCATCGTCGTCTTGGTCGTGGATAGGGTTTGTGAAAGTGATGGTGGCTCTGAAAGATATGGTTTTAGGGCTTTGATGACAAGAAGGCCATGGCCATGAAGTGGAATTTGTTGATGAAGAAACTGAATTTGAATTTGAAGAACACGAAAATGAAGAGTTGTTCTTTATTAGAAATGGGAGTTTCATTTTTTTTTTCCTTTGAGAAAAGAAAAATAAGACAAGAAAATAATTTTTGTTTGCTTTGGGATTGGATTCAAAGTAAGAAAGTGAGAGAGTTAATGGAGTGAGGGAGGGAAGATTTTAAGGGTTTGAAGAGGGGAAGAACAGAGAGGCTTGGTGGGGTCTATTTCTTTACTTATTTTAACGTCTATATATTTATTTATTGTTCTCTCTTCTTTTATTTGGTTGTTGTATTAATTTAATGGCTTCAAAAATTCAATGTTGTTTGGTTGGGGTTCATTCAATATAATTCAGTACCTTTCCCCGGTTAAGTTGTTTTCATATTTATTATAGTGAATCATACCACTTTCTTGTTTTCATCTTCCTTTCTCTGAGCTTTTCACTCTTCTTAGACTTACAAAATTTGAAAATTTTAAACTTTTTCTTTTTGAAAGGATGATAAAAGGTTGATTATATCATTTTGTTTTAGTCTAAAGAATCTTAAAACATAAAACATTACAACATAAATTACAAAGGATTTGATTGGAGAATTTTATTGGAGAATACAGTCCTAAAAAGTAAAAGAAAATCTAAAGATTTGATTGTTAACAGGTGTAGCTTTAGTTTTTTTGCTGTAGAATTTTAGCTATAAAAACTTTAACTGCAGGAATTGTCGCCGTGGGATTTTGGCGACTTTTCCAAAAACATTTGATTGGTTTAACTGTTATTGATTTTATTTTATAAAAATTGTAATTTATTTTAAATTATGTAAATAACTGAGAAAATCTATAATATATATAAATAATATAAGCAAATAACATTATAAGCATATCAGAAATAAAAATATCTATTTAACTATGTAGGTACAATATCTTTATATATATTTGTGAAATTATAAAATATCATGTGTTTATTAAAAAGATAAAAAATATGTTAACTATACATATTACATATTACATTTAAAAACTATACATACTTGACATCATTCTGTTAGTATGAAATTAATTATTATTAATCTTATATACATATATTCATATATATATATATATATATATGTATATTACAGTAAAATAATTTATTTTTTTGAAAGAAAATGTACTATGAAGAATTGCAATAACAAATAAGAAGAAAACACTAATTTAGGTGATGTGAGATTTTGGATTTTTAAAGCCAAAATATAGAAAGTTTTTGTGTTTTTAGACTGTAGCTTTTAAAAATGCTCTAAATCATGATTAATTGATTTTAAAGCTGTAGAAATATTTGGAACTGTTCACAGCTTCTATAGACTCTACCAATCACTCCCTAAATGAAAAGATCTAAACTTCTGAAATAAAAAAAAACCATTTAAACAAAATCAAACCTTTACAATTGATTTTTTTATAAAATGTTAAGCTAAAAAATTAAAAATCCAAAAAAAAAACACGGAAACAACGGATAACACTGAGAAACTAAGCAAAAGCTCGAGGAATTTCAAAATTGATTATCTCATATCAATTGTATTGTATATCACAAATAATTGGGTAAATCTTTATTTTGAAACAAAAAAAATTGGGTTAAATCTTGATGGTTTAAAATTTTGCCAGACATCGTTTACATTATCGATGAATGAATATAAAGACGATTATCAGCCCCGGCCCAAAGAAAATGATAGCCCTAGGGCAAAAAAAAATTTTGGGCCCCTTAAAAGATGTATACTAAAAAAAAAAAAAAGTTGATCCTTAGTATTTATAAAGAACAAAAAAATTTCAGCCCTCTCCTAAGTAAAATAACACTAAAACCATTATTTATTTGGCCCCTAACACTAAAGAAAAGAAAAGAAAAACAAAAATCGGGCCCATTTTCCTTTATAAATTTTGTTTTAGATCCACGGGCCCCTGTGCAGTTGCCCCTCTGCCCTACCTACTTGGGCCGGGCCTGACGATTATGGAGTACTATTTTATTAACTATTTTTGAAAGTTTGGTAAGTGTCAATGATCGCGATTTCGAAAAGATAATTGAAGCTTTCCGTACTAGGGGACTACAAACATATATTGCACGTGGCGAGGAAAACGTAATCGTTATTTCTAAAGAAAGACAAAACATTAGACCATTTACAACGAGGGTTTTTAAGCTCGGGTTTCTTAACTATTCACGTGGATCCCACGTGAATAGTTAAGAAATCGGGGTCTAAAAATCCTTAGTTAAGGATCGGTCCTTACACTGTTCATGACACGTGGCAGCTTGTCATTCGTCTATTTTTTTTTTTTTACACATTTCCCAAAAAAAAAAAAAAAATTTTTTTTTTAAGAACCCCATAAGGAGATTCAAGGTTGTACATGCTCTTAGGCCACATTAAATTTTGGTCCATAAACAATTCAGCATTTTAATTTACTTTCCATATTGAACAATTAATTCAAACTTTAAGTTTATGTCCATATTGAATTCATGTCCCCAGAAGTAAGCATCAATATGTAGCATTTTCTTTTCTTCAGAGTTTACAGAAATATAAATAGGGGATGTAGCGAGCCGATCTCCCAATTAAATTCCAAAAAATACTTAGGTTTATCCCTAGAAGTGAACCTATTTGTTCACTTCCTTTTTTTTAATCAATAAAAATATGTCATATAATATTATTTTTAAATAAAATTTTAAAATTAAATTAAAAAATTAAAAACATTCAAATATTTTAGAGTTTACAAATTGGAGTTTACGATCTAAAAATTATAGTTTAAGGTTTAGGGTTTAAGCCTTTTAAAGTTTAGGGTTTACTTTATTATTTTTAAGATTTACATATTGGGTTTAGGGATTAGGGTTTAGTTTTAATTTTAATATTTTTAGATTAAAATTATTGTTTAGGTTTAGAATTTAGGGTTTAGAGATTAAGATTTAGGTTTTAATATTTTTTATAAATTTTTTATTTTTAAATTCTGTCTAAAATAAAATATATTTTCTTTTATTTTCATTTTTATTTTCTTACTTTTAAAACTTTTTAAAATTTTTTAATTATTTTAATACTAGATTATGTGGAATTATGTGGTTGGTTTAAAAAAGTGGGGGTGAATAAAAGGGTTCACGGGGTGAACCCAAGTATTACTCTTAAATTTTACACAGAAAATTTAATATTCTTTATGTTCTTTTTATATAGGAAATTAAGAATTTTTAGTTAAAACGTAGAGATTAAAAAACATTAAAAACTACAAATGATCTTTCTATTTACACTAAAACTATTTATTTTAAATTATCATACAATACTAAATAAATATTACATATGCATTCATAACTAAAAAATCAAATCAAATCAAACAAAACAAAACATTACATATGCATAGAGATCTAAAAATAAAATAAGATAAAATAAACAAACTTTTAAAACATTTTATGTAAGGAAACAAAAAGATTTATAGGAAATAACGGAAACTCGACATCTCTTTTATCTATCATTTTTTAAATGACTCATAAAAAAATACTTATATGTTTTAAATTAAAATTCTTCGGTTGAATGTAGTATGTCTATTAAAAATTGATAGTTTATTTTAACAACTAGGATCTGTAACTTAAAAATTTAAAATTGATAGTTTATACTTATATGGACATATGAAAAAAAAAATATTGTATTGACTTTGTAGTTTGTAACAGAAAAGGTAAATCGCAAAAATGACATAAAAACATATATTGTCATAAATATAAGGAAAAATGATCAAAATAGTACTAATGACTTGTACGGTATGAATTTTTTTATTGTATTAACTTTGTAATAAAAAAATAGTAAATCATAAAATGGCACAAAAACATACATTATCACAAATATAATAATAATATATTATCACAAATATAATAACAAAGAAAAAATAACCAAAATAGCATTCATTAAAGGGGATAAAGACTAAATTAACTATAACTATAAACCCTAAAACTCTAAACCTAAATCCTAAATATTAAACCCTAAAACTTAAATATTAAAATTTGAACCGTAAATATTAAACCATAAACCCTAAATCCTAAATAATAAATCTAGAATAATAAACTATAAACCTAAACTATATAAGACTATAAAACTTTTTACAATCCAAAATAATGCAAAATATTATTTTTCCTCTTTTTTGCTATATTTGTGATAATGTATATTTTTATGCTATTTTATTTTATGCATTTTCTCAACAAAAAATGATGTTAAAAATAGCTCAAGTTTAGTTTAATTAGTTCTCCAAACAAATTTTGTCTTGTTTTTTTTTCTCAAAACCAAAACTGGATGTAATCTTTTTTTATTCTTTGTTTCAAAATTATACTTGTAGATAAATTAAATTCAAAACCAAAATTAATCATATAAAATTAATCAATTAACAAACTATTTTAGTAACTATTCTTACCAAATCAGAAAATAGAAAACATCATACTTTAGACTTCAAACATAGGTATTCCTGGCATATAAATGGGCCAAACTAATATCTAAGAGGAAGTACATCATATAAATAAACTCTTTTGTGTATTCTAATGAACTGAAATAAAATAAATTCATATTCATGTGGGCGTAAAAAAAAAACTTCAAACATAAGTCAATGCTTCAAATGGAAAGGAAAATAAAAAATGAGAAGAAGAGCTAGCTGATATAGAAAGAAAATCTCAACAACCAAATAAACCAACAAATCAACCAACCAACTGACCAACAAACAAAAGATATTGACGTCGATTTTAAGTAATTTTGTAAAATCAGACACTATCCTAAACTGCTCGCACCTAAACTTTGCAATTATTTTGTATTTAAAACTAATTGTTATTACACGCCTCCTCCCCGAATCGGAAACATATTTGTTGGTTCTCTTTCATGGAAACTGCTCGCACCTTAAACCTATTTACATATAAATTTAAATGCTCGTAGTAATACGCATGCATGTATTTAATATGTCCATAATTCATAACTACACGAATATTAAGTACATTTAATGTTTAGTATAGATAGTTTACCTATGGTGGGAATGATTCTTCCTTTTTTTTTTGGTCAGAAAGCAAATTTCATTAAGCAAAACGAGTTCAGACTAAATCGATTACATGAAGAGAGATTTCAGATTGCCTAAGGGCTATTTTTGATAGCTCATCTGCTTTCTTATTCTCCAATCTTGGTACATAGTAGATGATGCACCTGCTAAAAGTTGTTGACAAATTGATAATGTCGCAAATCGTTCCGAAGCATTCGGGGTGTGGTTTCCTGTCTTTAATTGCCTCTACCAGAGTTGATGAGTCTGTTGCTATCTGCAATTTGGTGATGTTCATGCTTTTTGCATCCTTTATCGCTTCAAGTACCGCTCTTGCTTCCGCCATTAATGGTGAGATGATGTGGTCCGCAACAGATTTCCCCTGTTTTAACTCTTCATTCGCGTTGTTGGTGAAGCACCAACCCAGTCCCGCTCTCATCTTTTCTTTACTCCAAGCTTCGTCCGTGTTGCATCTCAGTTCATCTTCTTCCATCAATCTGGTTACTTCTGAGGCGGAGTGGAGCATGGTCGGGTTCCTCTCTTCAAGTTGCGCTTCACTCCACTCTCTCGCTCTGGCCACAGCAGTGGTTAAGATATCTCTTGCAGTCCTGTTGTGGTTTTCAAACACTTTTTTGTTCCTGCTGGTCCAAATCTCCCAGCAGATCCACGGAAAAAGGGGGCCTTTTAGCGCACCAATCGGAGGGAGGGTTATGAGGTCCTTTGCTTTTTGGATGATAGTTCTTGCGTCCTCTTCATGGTTGTTCATTTGAGGTGCTCTGAGGAAAGGTGCTAAAGCCCAGACGTACTTTACAAACTCGCAGTGGAACAGACAGTGAGTCGTGGACTCAGGTTCATTACATCTTGGGCAAGCTCCAGATACTGCAATGTTTCTTCTTGTCAGATTCAAACCCACCGGAATCGCATTTTTTGCAGTCTTCCACATAAACATTTTGATTTTGGGAGCCAGTTTGACATTCCATATGTTATCAATCCATTTGTAGTTCTCATCAGACTGTTCACCAAGAGTCGAGTCTTCAGTCATAGCGTGATATCCAGATTTTGTCGAGTACAGTCCGTCTTTAGTTCCTGTCCATGTATACTCGTCTTCCGCATTGCTACTGCTTGGTCTGATGCAGATTATCATTTCCCAGATCATCGGAAACAGTTCTTTTACTACCTCCACGTTCCATTCCCTTGTGTTATCAATCATCAGATTCTCCACAGTCCAATTCACTGTTTCCTTTGTTGCTGGACCCATCATTAGGTTCTGTTGGTCTATCAGCACCCACGGTTCAGACCATAGCTTTGTCTTCTTGCCATTTCCTATCACTTTGCCCAGCTTTTTCATCAAGACTTCTTTACCCGCCATCACACTACGCCAACCGTGTGATGCGTTAGCTGGGGTGTCTGCATCCATCAGATTTTTGTTGAGGCTGTACTTTCCCAATAAGGTTTTTGCTATCAGACTGTTGGGGTTCCTTAAGATTCGTTAGCTCGTCTTCGCTAGAAGTGCATCATTGAAACATTGCACTTCTCTGAAACCCAAACCACCATTCCTCTTTGATTTTGATAGTTCGCTCCATGAAATCCAGCAGATTTTCTTCCTCTCCATGTCCGCATCCCACCAAAACCTTGTTAACGCTGATTGAATGCGCTTGCAAAGGCTGATCGGGAGCTTGAAGCTGGTCATAGAGTAATATGGGATAGCCGATAGCACAGACTTGAGCATGACTAGTTTCCCGGCACTCGATAGTCTCGATGTCGACCAGCAGCTTGCTTTTTGTTTGATTCTATCCACAATGGCTGCAAATATATCCTTCTTCTTTCGACCAAATAGCTCGGGGAGTCCTAAGTATTTGCCTTTGCCTCCTTCTTTTTGGATCCCAATCTGGTTTTTTACTCTCTCCCTAGTCTCATTGCTTGTTTTGGAAGAGAAAGTCACCGAGGATTTGTCTTTGTTAATCCTTTGGCCTGAGACTTTTTCATACTCATTCAGAATCTTCATGAGAGCGGCACAACTCTTCTCTTCGGTTTTGGTGAAAATCATTGTGTCATCCGCAAATAAGAGATGGTTTATCCTTGGGCACTTGTTTGCAACTCTTATTCCAACCAGAGATCCCTCTTTCTCTGCGTTTTTACACAGTCCGCTAAGTACCTCACTGCAAATGATAATTAGGAAAGGGGAGAGAGGGTCTCCTTGTCGGATTCCTCTACTTGGGATTACTCTTCCCCTCTCTCCTCCATTTATGAGGAAGGTGTATGACACGGTTGTTATGCATTGCATAATCCAGCCGGTTATGGTCTCATGAAAGCCCATCTTCCTCAAAACTGCTTCAATGAAGTTCCACTCAAGACGGTCGTACGCCTTGCTCATATCTGTTTTCACTGCCATAGTACATCGTTTAGTTGCTTTGGAATTTTTCAAATAGTGGAGTACCTCGTGCGTGATCAAGACATTGTCGCTAATCATCCTTTTTGGAACGAAAGCTGATTGGTTCTCAGAAATCAGTCCAACAAGAATCGGTTGGATCCTTCGGGTGATGATCTTCGAGAAAATTTTGTAGTAGACGTTGCAAAGTGCCAACGGTCTGTAGTCCTTTATGTTCTGCGGGCTGTGGACCTTTGGGATCAACCTTATGTGAGTCTGGTTGATAGATGATGGTAGCTTCCCTGATCTGAAAAAGCTCTGAATCTCTTCCACCACTTCCTTCTTTAGATGGTTCCAATTAGCTTGGTAGAAGCAGGCTGAGAACCCATTTGGCCCTGGCGCTTTGTCTTTATGGATTGAGAACAGAGCATTCTTGATCTCAAGTGCTGTGGGAGTGGCTATGAGACGCTTATTGGTTTCTTCAGTGATGGTCTTCTTGATCGTTTTGTCAACAGTCTAGTTTGGGTCAGCATAATCAGATGTGAAGAGTGATTTGAAGTAGTTTGTAATCACCTCAGTGATCTGGTCTTCTTCGTAGCATGCAATCCCTTCCTCATTTTCAATAACTGATAGCCTGTTTACTCTCCTTCTTCCCCTTTTCACTGCGAAGAAATAGCTTGAGTTCCTATCCCCCAAAGCTAGCCAATTGAATCTGCTTCTTTGCCTCCAATAAGATTCTTCCGCCTTATACGCGTCCCTGATCGCCAAGTTGAGTTCCTGGATCTTTGATTCTGGCGTGTCTGAGTCAGCCATAGCTTTATCAATATTTTCCTGGAGCAGTTCAATGAGCTTTCTGCAGTTTCTGTGGTTTTGTCTATTCCACTGTTCTATTGCTTGTCTGCATCTCCTCGTTCTTTCCGATACCGTACCTTGCCCATCTCATGTCCACGCCTTGTGTATTAGAGATACTACCTCTTTGTTATCTCTGAGGTTTCTGTCGTATCTGAAGAGCTTTCTTTTTTTCTTTGGTCTTGGTGCAAAATAGGACAGTACCGGCCTGTGATCCGATCCCGTAAAGCCTAGATACTCACATCTTGCATTGGGGTAGCTGTCTGACCAGTCGCTGTTTGCCATAGCCCGGTCTAGTCTACAAAAGACAGTGTGGTTTCCTCTTTTGCCTCTCCAGGACAGGGGATTTCCGGAGTGCTTAATGTCATAGAGGTCGCATTCCGACATGAAGGTTCGGAAGTCTGAGAACGAACCCTCTGGCCTGGCCTTACCTCCCTGCTTCTCTTTCTCATTTATTATTTCATTGAAATCTCATGTAAGGTACCACGGTCCCTCCCTCGTTGCTGATAGGGAGCTTAGTGCTTCCCAAACTGCTTTTCGCTTTCCATGCTCAGGTTCCCCATAAACAAACGTAGCAAAGAAGGCTTCATTTTTGAATCTTATTTTTGTGTCGATGTAGTTTTGGTTCTACTCTAGAATTTCCATCTCTAAATCTTGTGACCAGGCAAGCGCCAGCCCTCCGCTTGCGTTCTCTTGGGGAATGATTCTTCCATAAGATAGTAGTTTATTTGAATCGTGAATATATATATATATATATATATATATATATATATATATATATATATATATTCTCCTGTAGAATGCAGTAGATCACATAAATAAAATTCATGATTAAAAAGAGTAATAATCATAGATCGTATAAGTGAATTTATATATTTTATAGAAGGCAACGCCATGTGAGTGTCTCCATTTTTGCACGTACCTTTCACTCACGTGCCTCTCACGCGTCGCCAGTAAAGAGATTGCGACACGGGAGGAGAGATATCTCTATCACGATCATATCTGTATTTAAAGGTTTAAATCCATCTAAATAGACAACTAATATTAATAGAAGTACAAGCTTCGAAATAATTATAGAATTATAACTGGAGATATTAGACAAATCAGATGGATTTTCAAAAGGAAGATAATGATTGATAGCTGTGTATGTCTTATAAATTATATAATTATGCCGTAGGCATCCTGGATGCTTCTCTCGGCGTTTTATTTGACAAATCACACTTTCTTTAAATAACAACTAGATTTTGACCCGCACTTAGAAAGTACGGGTTTAATTTTTTTTACAAATTTTACTTTTTATTCATTTTGTTAATAGTAGTTTAGATTTTTAATTATGTAATCTAATTTTGATTATAATTGTTTAACCAGCATTATAAACAATGAGTTAGCAATTTAGTTTTAAAAAAAAAAAATTTGTGTTATTTGGAGGAGACATATCGTAAGGATTAAGAGATTAAAATAACGATTTTACATTATATGTTTTAATATGTGTTGTATCGTAAGATCATGGTTTGAAATATATATATATATATATATATATGAAAAAACTATTGTAAAAGTTATGTGATATAGGTTTAATCGTTATTATATTTATCTAAAATATTATTTTATAAAACAGATGTTGTAGTCGTATATATAATTTGCAAATTTGATGGAACAACCTGTTAAAAAACTTCATTCAAATATAAAGCATAATTTGACGCTTCAAATATTTGAATAATATAAATATGAAATCATTTTAATATTTTTATTAAGTTTAAAATATATCAACTGAAATTATTTACTATATATATATGTATATATATTTTAAACTCATGCGAATTTTTTTAAAGAAAATTTATAATCGAAATTGGCTAATTAATTTTTCAACACGTTTAATTATTTAAATATTTTTTAGTTTGATGGAAAAACCTGCTAAAAAGTACAATCGTAAAAACATCAATCGTAATATGTATATATATGTGTATATATTTGAAACAAAATAAAAAATATTAAAATATATTATAAATTATTTTGAATTAAATCATAAATTAGAGAATATTAATTTATATATATAATAGTTGATGTATAAATTATTAATTATATTTATCAATTAATTTGTTTTGATTTTAATTAATTAGGAAAGTGAAACCTATTATATTTTGGTTGTTTGACTACATGTTTAATAATTGTCTTGTTTGGAAACATGTATTGTAGAGATAATGTTATATTCCCTAATTACTCTTAATGAAATTTAATTAAATCATTAATATGCAATGGCATAAGTTGTAATAAACACATGAACTAAAGGTTAGTTTTCTTTTGACTCTAATTTTTTAATAGTATTGATATTCACAAAAACAAAAATATTCAGTTTTACTCATGAACTCGTTTTCTAGTGATAAAAAATGATAGTATCTTTTTCATCGTTCAGGTTCGAATTTTTCTAGCCATCGAAAGATTAAGTTGAAAAAAAAACATATGCAGCCGTCATCTAAAATGGATGCAACACGCTAGTCAGGATCCACCTCGAATACCTTGGGTTATCACAAAAAATGTAATATTTATGAGTTTAGATTTACATAATAAAGTTTCAGCATTTTTTTATTTATAATTTTGTTTACATTCGACAGAAAATATTGTTTAATACCGTAAAAGTTACATGTTTTTGATCCATAATATTTAACAGAACCGGAATCAGTCTTTCGAAATTTCGATTTTAAAAACAATATTTTATACCAAATGAGATTTGAATATGTGGCACAAGAAAACCAACCCCTTAGACCATGTACAATGGTGTTACTCCCATTTGGGGTTCTTAAAAAAAATTTATTATTATTTTATTTTTATTTTTCTTTGCAGATGAAAAAAAAATCAAAAAAAGTAACCAATGAGGATGCGCCACGTCACATGAATAGTTAAGAAACGGGTTCTTAAATAAGGATTTTAAAAACTCGGTTCTTAACTATTCATCTGGGACCCGCAATACTTTATTAATTTTTCTTAAGAAACTTCCCTTAAGAACCCCCATTGTACATGCTCTTACATTCTACTATTAGGACACCAACATTTTGGTTATAGAAAATGTTTTATCCAAAATACTTTTTACTAAGATTAATAAATTAAAAGGTTTGGGGAATATATTCGTTATGGAAGTTTGAGGGTGGTGGGAGAGCAAAAGAAAGGGACCATTTGGTGACATGCACCAGCGGAGAGAATGTGTCCACTTCCTACGAAATCTATCCTTCTCTCTTCATCGCTATATCAAAATCATGATACCTTTTACTAATTTACAAACTCTATATAGTAACATTATCCTCATCTTAGCTCACCCATTTTGGAAATATTCCAGTCCAAATAAACTATTACCTTGTTCCACGTTCATATAACTTAAACTGAAAAAATCTCAAAAAAATCATTAATTTTGTCGAGACTGATTCATTAATTTTGTTGAGACTGATTTATTAATTTTGGCTGGTTCGGTTAGATTAAGGTCGGTTTTGTTAGGCAGTGTTGGTTAGTCTTGGCTTTGAGGTTGTTTTGGTCATATTATGTATTAGAGTATCAGTTTCGTGGATGAGAGTTTTCTTGCTAGTGGTATTGGTTAGCTCGGCGGGATTTTTGTATTCAGTTTAGTTGTTGTGCTTTGGTTTAATATTCTTCGGGCAGTGGTGTTGTTTAGCGTATAAGAGTGTGCCTTTTTTTGTTTGTTGGTTGCTTTCGTATAGTTCTTGCGGTTCTTCTTATTATCTTCTGCCTTTGATCGTTTACTTTTGGCAAGAGTTCTCCGACCCAGTTTAGGAACAGAGGCTTCGTTTCTCTTCGAATCTAATCATTGGTTGGTGAATGGTAAACGGTTTTGTCATTCGTCCTCTTTGATTTACTCTGCATACGGTTTGCTTGTGTCTCTTTTTGGTGAAGCAATATAATGAGTGTCAGTGGGTCTACCTCAATAATTCTCAGCTTTAGATGTTTCGCTCTTTTTCTCTTTTGGTGTTTGGTGCTTGATGCTTGATGCCTCTTTGCTGTCATATATATATCTGCTTCATCTCGATTTTATTTTTACTTCTTATTGGTTGTTGTTAACATTTACTGTCTAACGGTCTTATGTGTTTAGGGTTGAAAGTCATCCTTTATGTTTGCCTTCTGTATGTGAATTTTTGATTTTGTTATCGTTGTTTGATAGCCGGTTTTGTCTATCTTAAATATGTATCCAATCTTTGTATTTAAACTATGTATTATATCTAGTTGACCAAAAAAAACTATGTTTTATATCTTTGTATAATTAATGAAAAATATTATAGGGAAAAATATAGATATTTATTTGGACTTTAACAAGGTTTTAGCATAAAAGTTATCCTGAAACAAATTCAGGACATAGAAAGACACATGTTGTAACAATAATTGAGATATCTAAGGCGTTGTGTATAATGTGATTGTTTTTGGGTCCATGAAAATTGCAGCGACATGACTAAAGTGGTGAGGACGAGACAGTGTGTTCATGTCACGAGTACGAAAGATATAATACTTGTCGCTCAGAAGTTGGGGAATCTCATGTTACTGTTTTGATTAAATGTTAAGATTATCGCTTTCGAGGAATGTAGACCCAATCTTATCTGACTAATCCTTGTTCTCTGGGGACCATTGTTGTCTTCTCTAAAGTGGCCCTAATGGACAAATATTTCACTCATTAGAGAGTTCCATCCATGAAAAATATCAAAATCTATAATGTTTTAGTAATTTAAGATTAATTTTTGAAAGCAATGTCTTTTTTACCAACAAGATATCGACTTAATCTTGAAGATCAAACCGATCAGCAACAGGCAGGATTTTTGGTGTTGGAAACACAACAAATCAGAGGATTACTCGGTAAAATCAGGCTACTGGTTAGCCTACCAATCCAAGAAATCAGAGCTGATTCACTCTGCAGGCGAGTTATCTTCTCTCAATGCCATAAAACAATGTATATGGGAATTAAAACAGAGTCGAAAATCAAATCATTCCTCTGGAAAGATATAAGCGGTGCTCTTCCTGTAGCCGACAACGTTATAGTAAAAAGCATGAAGCTGGACTCAAGATGTCACGGATGCGGGTTTGAAGGAGAATCAGTTAACCATATTTTGTTCACATGCTCGATAGCAAGACAAGTTTAGGCTTTCTTTATTCCCTCTCCCTGAAAATGGTTTTGATCAGGAATCTTTCTACCATAACCTGTTCTTCCTCTTGTCGATGGGGAACAACATAACAATTATTAACCTTTGGAAACATGAAGAGCTTATCCTTGGACTTTTTGGATGCTTTGGAAGAATCACAACACCTTTATTTTCGAAGGCATGAGCTTCATAGCAACATAAACATTTGGAAAAAATACTAGAGGAAGCCAATAATTGGTTCCTCATTCACTCTCTGGGTTAGGTCTGGGAAAAAAACCCAGAATCGAAGTACCGAACCGAATCCGAACCGAAAAAAAGGAATCGAACCCGAACCGTAAAAATACCCGAATGGGTCCTAAACCACTATACTTGAAGAATCGAAACCGAACCCGACCCGAACCGAGAACCGAATGGGTACCTGAAATATCTGAACTACAATTATATATCCAAATCGTTAGTTATATGTAGACTTAATATAACAGAATTATACAGTATTATAATTACAAACCCAAATGTATTGGTTAGTTTTAGGCCAAAATAGCTAAAATACACAAAATAAACGAAATATACGTAATTTCTTGCTATATTTGTTTAAATTTAACAAATTTTTGTTCAAATTAATCAATTTTTATTTTGTTTTATGATTTTCCGAGTACCCGGACCGGAACCGAAGTCGAATGGAACCGAACCAAACCCGGACCGATATTATAAAATATTCGAATGAGTCTTATATGTCTAGACCCGAAAACCCGAAAAACCGGAACCAAACCCGAACGGGTACTCGAATGCCCATGCCTACTCTGGATACAAGTGAAGCCTCCAGTGAACAAATATTATTCGATAGAAATACTATTGGATGGCGACCACCTTCTGAAAACTGGGTTAAATGCAATATAGGAACAACATGGGACAAGAAATCAAAATGTGGTGGGGCCTCGTGGGTTCTTAGTGACTCGGCTGGGACTGTTTTGATGCATAGTCGCCGTTCCTTTGTTAATATCCTTTCTGGGCTCGATGTAGCCTTAGAAAGTTGGATAGGTGGTGGGTGCAATCAATCGATCTCCGGCATTGCCTTCCTTCAGATATTATGGTTACATCCTAAGGCTTATACTAGAATTTGTTTTGGGAATTAAAGTGTGAATCCCAAGATTTTTTGGGGAACAAGGGACCTCGACTTATTGCTCCGAACGTAACTAAGGAGTATCTTTATCAACCGTACGTGGCTTCGGGATATCCAAATTGGCTTTATCACATTTTTGGTTAGGGACAAAATGTGTTCGTCTTTACTTTTGGTGGTTTGATTTGTCTTATGATTGTTTTAGATTCTTTTTGAGTCTTCCTCTTGTTTGTATAGAACTTACCTCATCGTTCTATTATATAATCAGTGTTAAAAAAAAAAGGTGATGGTGATGATTATGATTATGCGTTATAACCAATGTGTTGTGGATCTTGCATTCAAAACTTGATCAAATCACTCACAGTGTGTGTTATCCTAAGGTGACTTAAATCTCAAGGTACTGCAAAGGGGCCTTTCTTGAGTGAGCAAAGGAATGTCGCTTGAGAGAATGAAAGGGGTCTAAGGGTTTGTAAATAAACACACACGAAATATAGAAACCCTAGACAAAAGGGTATTTGCCTCAATATCGTTTCTCTCTAAGTATTCCGCAAGACGTTCTATCTTCTAGGGTTCACTCGAGATTTTACAACAACTGGTATCAGAGCACAAGGCTACGATGACCGGAAGTTCTCTTAAGTTCGACGTTCCTCGTTTCGATGGGAAGGGAAACTTTGGTCTATGGAAACGTCGAGTGAAGGACCTGTTATCGCATCAGGGGATGAAGAAGGCGTTGTTAGAGACGAAACCAGAAGCGATCAAGGATGATGATTGGGAGGAGATGACAGACAGGGCAACCTCGACAATTCGTTTGTGTCTTTCAGACGATATTACTAATCAGGTAATGGATCTTACAACTCCGAAGGCTATATGGGATAAGTTGGAGAAGTTGTATCTGTCGAAGTCGTTGTCTTCTAAGTTATTCCTCAAGCAGAAGTTATACCGTTTTAAAATGGCTGAAGGTGGAGATCTGGTTCAGCATGTAAACGCGTTTAACCAAATCATCACAGATCTGACGCGTGTGGGTGAGGATATTGAGGATGAGGATAAAGCCATGATTCTGCTGTGTTCTCTGCCCTCGTCTTATGAGACTTTGTTAACAGCCTTAACGTGTAACAAAACCACGATAAGTCTGGATACGGTTACTTCGTCGCTTATATCTCATCATGAGCGACGTGTGGGTAACGTGGATACTAAGTCTGAGGGAGACGGGTTGTACGTGAATTACAACAAGGAGTGAGGGAGGTCAACAGAGAAGCAGGCAGATGGAGGTAGCAGAGGAAAATCAAAACCAAAGGCGGTTAAGGGAGTCTGTTTTGGTTGTGGCAAGAAGGGTCACTTCAAGAGAGACTGTCCAGCCAGGAAACAGAATGGAGGCAGGGATTCGCAGGACTCTTCAAAGTCTGCAAATATAGTCCAGGCAAAGGATGTTTCAGAAGATATCAATTATGATATGCTTGCTGTCACTTCAGGGAATCACGCAGATTCTTGGATACTTGATACGGGAGCATCATTCCATATGACTCCAAATAAGGAATGGTTCGAGACGTATAGGGCTGGAAATATGGGTTCTGTTCAGTTGGCAGACGACAAGGTCTGTGGTATTATTGGGACTGGACAGGTGAAGTTTCGGATGTATGATGGCATCATCAGAACATTGACGGATGTAAGACATATTCCAGGCGTGAAGAAGAATCTGATTTCCTTGGGCACACTTCTTAAAAACGGATTCAAATTCAAAGGTGATGAAGGAGAAAATGTTTTGAAGGTGTGTAAAGGATCCATGGTCGTGATGAAGGGAGAGATGACAGCTAGTAATGTATATCGGATGATAGGGAACGTGGTTGTAGGTGGAGAAGCCTCAGCTGCGGTTTCTGAAGCAGAGACTACATCTTTATGGCACATGCGTATGGGTCATATTGGTGATAATGGTCTTAATGAACTCCACAAGAGGGGGTTGCTGGACGGGTTGAAGAGCTGCAGGATGGAATTCTGCAAATTCTGTGTGATGGGAAAGCAGATCAAAGTTTCGTTCAAGACAGGGCAACACACGACAAAAGGTCTTCTAGACTATGTCCATTCTGAAGTGTGGGGGCCAACTCGGGAACAGTCATTGGGAGGATCTAGATACTTTGTTTTGTTCATCGATGACTTCTCCAGGAAAGTCTGGGTGTACTTCATGAGGCAGGAATCTGAAGTATTCGAAAAGTTCAAGATTTGGAAGGCTGAAGTTGAAAACCAGACATGAAGAAGGGTAAAGTATCTGAGATCGGATAATGGCACGGAGTATACTGATGGAGCGTTCCAGAAGTTTTGTGAGGAGCATGGTATTCAGAGACACTTCACAGTGCGGAAAACACCACAGCAGAACGGTGTCAGTGAAAGGATGAACCGTTCAATTGCAGAGAAGGCTAGGTGTTTGAGGTTGAATGCAGGGCTCTCAAAACGGTTCTGGGCAGAGGCAGTAAACATGGCGGTCTATCTCATCAATAGATCGCCAAGGAGTTCCTTGGAGGGAAAGATAGCTGAAGAAATTTGGTCTGGGAAAGATGTTGATCTTTCAAACTTGAAGATTTTCGGATGTCCAGCTTATATGCTTATTCCGGGTGACGAAAGATCAAAGCTTGATTCTAAGTCAAAGAAGTGCATCTTTCTGGGTTTTGAGAAAGGTGTGAAGGGCTTCAAGTTATGGGATCCTGAAGATAAGAAGAGGGTGTTTAGTCGAGATGTGGTTTTCGATGAGCAGTATATGGTGCAGCAGGCGAGGTCAGAACAAGTGCCTGTAACCATTGAGACTAGCACGGATTCTAGGGAAATTCAGGAGGAGTCTATAGAAGATAGACCAGCAGCAGAAAGTGATGAGCAGCCTGTTGTAGAGGAGCAGGAGGTGGAAAAACGTGTTAAAAAGAAAGCAGAGGAGAGTTTGGTACCTAACAGAGAAAAGAGAGTTTCCAAACCACCAGTAAGATTCGGTTTTGAAGACATGGTGAACTATGCCTTGGTTGTTGGTACAGATGATCCAGCCAATTTTCGAGAGGCTATTAGTAGCCAGGAGAAAGAGCAATGGCTGGAAGCTGCAACAGAGGAAATCGAGAGTCTTGACAAGAATCAGACATGGGATCTTGTTCCTTTACCTAAAGGAAAGAAGGCGGTTGGATGCAAATGGGTTTTCAAGGTAAAACCAGGAATCTCTGAGAAAGAAGTATCAAGGTTCAAAGCAAGGTTGGTGGCAAAAGGATACTCACAGAAGAAAGGGGTGGATTATGACGAGATTTTTTCACCTGTGGTAAGACACACTTCCATACGAGTTGTGTTAGCATTGGTAGCGGTATGGGATTATCATCTTGAACAGATGGATGTGAAGACTGCGTTTCTTCATGGAAATTTGGAAGAAGAAATCTATATGGAGCAGCCTGAGGGATTTGTAAAGCCAGGTGAGGAGAAGCTTGTGTGTAAGTTGAAGAAGTCCTTATACGGATTGAAGCAAGCTCCAAGAAAATGGTACAAACGTTTTGACTCTTATATGCTGGAAATTGGCTACCAAAGATGTGAGTATGATTGCTGCGTTTACACAAGGTACCTTGATGACCATTCTCCCATATTCCTTCTGCTATACGTTGATGATATGATTATTGCTGCGAGCGATATGAATGATATTGCTGAGTTGAAAGGACTACTGGGAAAAGAGTTTGAAATGAAGGATCTTGGTGCTGCAAAGAAGATCCTTGGGATGGAGATTCGCAGAGAGAGGAGCTCTAAGAGGTTATGGCTTTCTCAAAAGAGCTACATAGAGAAGGTGGTAGAACGCTTTGACATGTCGGAAGCAAGGACAGTTTCTACACCTTTGGCGAATCACTTCAATCTCTCAGCGAAGCAGTGTCCTAAGTCCATTGAGGACATCAAAGATATGGCACAAGTTCCTTATGCAAGTGCGGTTGGTTGCCTAATGTATGCTATGGTTTGCACTAGGCCTGATTTGGCTCAAGCGGTTAGTCAAGTTAGTAAGTACATGTCGAATCCTGGAAGAGATCATTGGGAAGCAGTGAAATGGATACTCAGGTATTTGAAGGGTTCTGCTAACTATGAGATTATGTTTGGCGGTCAGGAGAGTGCATCAGTTGTGGGGTTTGTTGATTCAGATTACGGTGGTGATCTAGACAATAGGAGGTCCACTACGGGATATGTGTTTACACTATCAGGAGGTCCTATTTGCTGGAGATCCGTGTTACAGTCTATTGTAGCCATGTCAACCACGGAAGCTGAGTATATGGCAATGGGTGAGGCAGCTAAGGAGGCACTTTGGGTGCGAGGACTTGTGGCGGAGTTGGGAGTTGAGCAAGGTGGAGTTCAGCTACACTGTGATAGCCAGAGTGCGCTGTATCTGGCAAAGAATCAAGTGTATCATGCAAGGACGAAGCACATCGCTATAAGGTATCATAAAATCAGGGAGTTAGCAGCTTCTGGAGAAATCTTATTGCAGAAAGTGTGTACGTTGGAGAATGCAGCTGACATGTTAACCAAGCCGGTTCCTACGGGGAAGTTCAGACATTGTCTTGAGCTACTCCAGATCTTCCGGTGCTAGAGGAAGATGGTGACCCCTCAGATGTTAGGAAAGTCAGAAGATGACATTGTTGAGATTTTTCGTCAAGGTGGAGTTTGTTATCCTAAGGTGACTTAAATCTCAAGGTATTGCAAAGGGCGCCCCCCGCACACCCCCCCCCCCCCCCCGCGGGACGGTACACTATGGCGGTTTAGTTTCCCCTTGTATCGAGAGAATGAAAAGATCTCGTTAGGGCTTTCTATTGTCTATTGTATCGGGTTTTGGGGCAGTATATAAATGGGTCTAAGGGTTTGTAAATAAACACACACGAAATATAGAAACCCTAGACAAAAGGGTATTTGCCTCAATATCGTTTCTCTCTAAGTATTCCGCAAGACATTCTATCTTCTAGGGTTCACTCGAGATTTTACAACAGTGTGTTCTCTATACCGAAACTTATGAGTTCGTTCGTATATCAATTTAAGAACCATACGTGTTGGTCAAGCGTCTCCAAACAATCTTTAGTAACCACTCATATAGGTTGTAGCCACTCATAATTACTAATTACGCTGTAGCAACCATCCATATAGATGACCCAGCAGCAGATTCCTTTCTGAATAAAACCTAAAAATTTTAAACGGTAGATGCATATTACCAAAGCAAGAATCAAACGAAATTCGTCCGTACCTTCCGTTGAATGATGAGCACATGGGTGCATGGCTTATGGATGGACCCATTCTGCGTTATGTAGGCATTTCTGACATTATATTACACTTTTTTGTTATAGTGCAATAATTTAAAATCATATATTGATTCATCGGTTGCTAATGATTGGTCAATTTCCTTTCTAGATATGATATGAAATGAGGTGGCGTGATTCATGAACCGTGTGGTTAGGTATGTGCGGAGACCCTTCGAAAGTGATTACAAGATTTTAACTTAAGTACTTGTGGTTCTAATAACTCGTCTTGTGTTTAATAAAAGATGCATTATAAACAAAAAGTGCAAATGGTAACACATAAGAGAAATTAGTGGAATAAATAGTAACACATAAGAGAAAAACTAGTGGAATATTGATTGTTTACATTAGGATTTTCCTCTCCTCATGGTAATAGGAACAAATTTCACCAAAATCCAACACTTTTTATATAAAATGTGGTCTCACAATGTTCCATTAAAAATAAAAAAATGAAAATGAATGATTTGTAAAGAAATTCAGTATAATAGTTAATTTTACTATTTTTGGTCTTCTAATAATAATAGAATTTTGTTTTTGGTGTGTAGAATCCTAAGATTCCTATTATCTTAGTGACTTTGTCCCAACCCAATAAACAATGACATGAAAAATTGGGTGGAAATGGTAACGCATTAGAGGAATGAGTGGAATAAGAGAAAAAATATTAGTGGAATAGAAATGAAAGGAACAATACTAGTTAAAAGAAATAAGATAAATGAGTGGAATATTTATAAAAAATTTGTAATATAAATGGTAACAAATTAAAGGAATAGAGTGAAAACAAAAAGAATAATATAATATATATATATATATGTTACATACAAAATCATAAATATTATTAATATTGATTATATGATTACAAAATTATGTAATAAGAAATAACTAATTTTTAATTAAAAAATATTCATCATAACCTGTTTTAAGATAGAAAATATTTTTGTTTTGTGTTGATGGTGAAATCTTTATTATGATTGTGTATTTTTAAGAAATAAATGCATTTTTGTTTATTTAATAATTTTAGTTAAGAAAATCTATAAATCTAAAGGATATCTATTTTGTTGTAGCTAAATAGTTGATTTTTTAAAAAAAAATCAAAATCATATTATTTTTATATAAGTAAATGTTATTCTTTTTAGTTATAGTAAATATTAAATAGAAAATAGTAAACTAAAAAATTGTTACGTTAAATTGATTTCTATTCCCTATATCATGGGACTGAAATCCTTGCAGAATTTGTTTTTAATAATCAGATGTTTAAGATTGTCAATCTAAATTATTTCTAAATCTGAAACTACAATTATTATCTCATTATTAATTTAGCGAACAATATTTTGCTAGCTTGAATTATGATATTTTGTTTAACAATAGACTTACTCGGAATGTAAAACATTGTCGCATTTTTTTTCAAATTTATTCATTTTATAGACATCTATCGAAATACACAATACTTTTACTTTTTTCAATTTATTCCTTTTTATACATTGACATATCAATAATTTGTTTACATAATACGAAATTTGTTAAGATATTCAGTTTCTCCATATATTTTCTAGTTTATTCTCAAACCGATATAAAAAGATGTTTAACCTGCAATATTGTCAAAATCTGGAGCGTCTACACCAAAGGTTGTGTACAAATTATTGTAAACCATATTTCGAAGATACACAACTAAATCATATGATAAGATTGTTCTAACTACGAATAGAACAAATTATGTTATTTGTTTGCATACTGGTTTAGTTGTTTTAGATACACAACTAAAAACACATTTACCAAATCCATCGTTTACCACCAAATCTATGTCTATTGCAATACACAACACTTATTCGGACTATAGGCTCGTTAGGACAATAAGGGAATGTGAGACGAACTCATTACTGCCGAGTGTATCCCTCATGAGCATTTGAATAAAACAAAATGAAAAACCAAAACCATAAATACGTTTTCATAGTCCAAATAAGATAATAATAGGATTTTATACCGTATCATTTGAATAAACTTATATTGATTCGGAAGAATACTACTATGGACTGAAAATAAGAGAGTATTTACCAAAAGATGATTTGTTGGGGCCTTACTCGGACTATCGGGACTGAACCACATATGATATTCAAAAGAGTATTTACCAAATCAATTGTTTACCACCAAACCAATGTCTATAGTAATAGAAAAATCATATTCGAACTATAGGCTCATTAGGTCAACTGGGACATGTGATGTGAACTTACAACGTCTTGACAAAAACCACCAATCGGACTTTTAGATCTCACGCTTCTTTTTATATAAAATCTCAAACGTTTGTTAGTTCACATTATATCATTTGACTTTAGCTTTGTGATTACCGAGCTTCTTCTTTCATGGGACCAAACGAACAAAACAGAATTAAAAAAAAATAGAAATCCTTTTAAAATCGATAAGAATAAGAAAGGTAACGAGTTATTACCAAAAAGAGTATTTGATCGGGCTTTATTCGGACTATCGGGACTGAACCTCATATAATACTCAAAAACATATTCACTAAATCCATTCTTTACCACCAAATCCTTGTCTATAGTAGTAGACAACAATTATTCGGACTATAGGTTCACTGGGACAAACGGGATATGTGATGCGAATTAACAACGTCTTGGCAGCAACATTCAATCAGACTTTTATATTTCACACTCCTTTTTATATAAAATCTCAAACGTTTGTTATTTCACATCAAATCATTAGATCTTAGCTTTGTGATAACCGAACTTCTTCTTTCATGGGACCAAATGAACAAAACAAAATTGAAAACCAAAAATATAGTCATTTCAAAATCGATAAGAAGAAGAAAGTAATATAAATGACAACGGATCATTTGACCAAACTTTTGATGATCCAGAAGAATACTTCCATGACCAATGAAGAAAAAAAGCTTCTTGAAAATATGGAAGAAGCAAACGATTGTGTTTCTAGACCACTCCAAGCTCACCTTATATAAGATTTTCAAAGACTTCTCTCGAAAGTTTGGTATATGCCCTAGAATATCTTTTTTCAAATTCGAACTAATAAGATATTCAGAAAGATATCGTACATTTTTTTAGGAAATGAATTAATTATATGAATAATACTCGGGTGATGACATTCTCGTAAATAAATCGAACTTCAAACCCTTTAAATTATTTTAGGCCTTGCCATGACACATTTCCACGTCATCATTATCCTCCTTTAGAGTTTCCTCGTGACGACACATCAGCATTCACCCAAAATTACTTCTCATTTTAAAGTATATATTTCCAACAAATATATCAGCATATTTTAACTACTTTAACACTCTTAACAAAAAAGTATATAATTTCTTTTGGTAAAAAATAGAATTTTATCTATGCGATTATTTTAAATCACAATGTTCTAAAGTTTTGTGATTTTTCTGGGTTTGAACTAATTTAATGCAACCCATTGATAGATTTTCTTTTTGGATATTGATTGAAAACAAATATCTCTAAATGAGTGTCCAAAACAAATGTATGTTAGTTTTACATAATAGGAAAATCGAAGTTGAAACCTGGTAGAATCTAAAGCTCATCTCCTACCATTTGACCACAAGTGTTTGAACAAATTTATATACCTTTGAATTTTATATATTCCCTTTCACATCAAATTCTCATGAGATTCAACGAATTCTCTCAATTATAAATGCTTAGTTGTCAAAAGATTTCACTTGTGCGATTTCAAAAAAAATCTCATTTGGATTGGAAAATGTTTTGACCTTTGTGAAATCCTGTAAAATAAATATTCTAACATGTTATAAGAACATATAATTAGCTACTGAGCCATATACACATTTTACATACTTCGTAACTAGAATTGATCGTGTTTTATATTATACATGTATAAATATTTTAATATGCTATTAAAAATATATAGTTTATAAACAGTTGAGTTACCCCATTAAATAGAGCACGCAGTTACATTTGAGCCAACATATTTGTATGTTGTTATCCCTGTTCAAAAAGTCGCCCGCGGAGCCGAGTAAGCGTTCGATGGTGGTCAGGCGAGGCGAGGAGGAGCTAGGCGGTTCTAAAAGTCAACGGACGAGGTTGATCGTGGATTGCCCGATTAATCAGAAAATCGGCGACTAATTTGAACTGGACCGCATTAGAAATTAAAAAAAAAAATATTTCTGGTCTAATTAGCAAAAGCCCACATGCCATTGAATTTTCACGGAGTCAATTGACAGAAGCTTCTTTATACTTTTCAGAGAACTAGAGTTTAAAACTAAACTTTAAATCCCTAAAGCTGCTCCTTTCGATCGCCAACCATCTCAAATCGAAACCAAATAACACAGATTTTGATCATTTGAGGTATAAACAGTTTTAGTTTCATTAGCCACAGCTTTAATATGTGTCAACTTGAAGTTGGTTTGGACTTTTAATTATTTCATCTCTTCAAATTGTACCTGTGAAACTTGAAATCTATTGTGATTTAATAGGATGTAACCATGTTCGTGGTCGGTGTTTGTATGTTGGTTTGTTGGTGATTTAGTGTTACAATCGACAGAAGTCCAAACTGTCAATGGTCTGTGTTTACTTGTTGGTCTTTTGTATATCTTTATGATTGAAACTTTTTGTATTTTGAAATAAATATAAAGTAAAACAATTAGTAAATTGCCTATAAAACTAATTTATAATATAGTATTTCACTATTTCTATGAATTAGAAATATAGTACAAATTTAAAATGTTATAATGTATATATTTTATAACTTTAATACATAAAAATGTACTAATCTTATAAACAACTAATAATATACATGCCTAATTTTAAATTAAATCGTCCAAAATTCCGCGCCGTGTAAATCTCGTTTACTCTCCGATTTTTTTTGCAAAACACTAAGTCCTACTCCGCCGTCCGACTAGCGCCTAGCAAGTTTTCAACCAAAGGTTGTTATACATCATTTAACATGACATAAAAATAAATAATACTGTACTTTGTTTAATCCGGTCTTTGAACATGACATCAGTTAGCTGGTTTTGTTTTTGTAAAGAATGGGCTTTCAAGGATAGAAGAGGATAAAAGGGACAGTGGGCTTAATCCATTTCTAGGCTCATGAAGAAGTTGTCAAAAGGAGCCATTGATATTTTAGACTTTTTTTTTTTTTACCAAATTCCTCAACTGACTGATATTTGCCTCCAGATTATTGGGATTAATATATAAGAAGATGAATTTTGAATAGCCAGAACTTTGAACTCTATACAACTATTAACTTATAGAAAAAATCTAATACATTTAAGAATAAAAAGAAGAGAGTGAAAATTGAGAAAAATCAATACCATTTTGTTTTAAATAATACAAAATGAATGTAAAATTAGAGGATCAACATATAAAACATGACAGTGACCAGATGTGAAGTGTTTTTCTATCCTTGTGGGCTTCTCGTCTGGTGCATATCTCCTGTGAAACTTATGTCCTGTAGAATAACATAAGATTATTTCGTTATATAAAAACTGCTTAAATTTACAATACCTTGCAAAAGTACCAAATATGCTTTCCATTTTTGACTTATGTAGTCAACATAAAGATATATATTAGGTCTTAGCTGTATACAATCTCCCAGAAATCTGATAATATGTCTTTATTATTGGGGCAGCATCTCATGAAGGATGGGTCTAGATAACAAATATTTTTTTGGTAAAATAGATAACAAATATTTTTGTTGTCAAAGAATAGATATCCTGTGAGGGTACTAAAAACCAATAATAGATCCGGGAACAATAATATATATATATATATATACATCAACTTACACACTAAGATCGACAAATCAACTATGTGTATTATCATTTTACGTTATGTATTAATCTATGAATATGTGACTCTAAATCTTATAATATGAAAGGGACCTGAGGCTTAATGCTTCAAAATTTGTATGGTAAACTGTTAATTTGGGCTTAATTATGGGCTTCTAACTCAAAACCAATTGGCAATGAGTGGATTGGCCTTAACCTTTTATATATTAGTGTTGGTCCCTTTATATTTTCGATGTGAGATCCTAACATAAACACAACCTGAATAACTTTTATCTGAAAAAAACAACTGGACGAGAAACATAAAACCTCGGTTAAGTGTTATGGGGCATTTACTTTTGATTTTTAAGTTTTTAACCACTCTTCTTAGACTTCCAACAAAACGAAATATATGTAGAAAAAATACCATTTGAAAATATATAATTGAGACATACCATGTACTACGGAGAAGGATAATGTTGTTGAGGGTAGAAAGGAAACTGGTCGTGATTGGTTGGACATGTGGTGGAAGCGTCAGGTGTGGATGGTTCGGACCAGTCTGATGAGTCTAGTTGGCACTCCATGTTCACTCCGAACAGTCTCAGTGTCTTCGAGTTTCCTCCCTGGTTCTCCACCGCTTGAGCCCCTGCCATCATCCAATTAACTAATTAACATCTAAACTAATGTAGAAAGTGAGATTGAGTTTTTTTTATAAGAAAAAAAAAATTGAGGTATCTATAATAGATAAACTAAACTTTATGACCAAAAAAACTTCATAGACTTGGACAAGTAATTCCCAAAAGGAACAAAACAATCACAAAATCATATAATTGACAATTTAATTTTAATCAATTTTTTAGAAAATAAATCACTTTTATAAGGGGACTTATATGTTTTGGGTCTTAGAACATGTACATCCATTAACCTCCATTTGGATGTTTTTAACTATTTTTTTAATATTTTTTTTTTTTTACATGTGAAAAAAATTCAAAAATAAAAAAAAGAACCAATCAGAACGCAACACGTCAACATAAATGATGAAGGATCGGTTCTTAACTAAGGATCGGTTCTTAACTAAGGATCGGTTCCTATGAGATTCTTAAATAATATTATTTTAATTTTTTTTACCTAAGAACTCGTGCTAAAAACCACCTAAATACCTCAATGTACATGCTTTTAGACATCGAATCTACATCCAGGATGTAAGATAGTAAACAAATTTTCCGAATTTTTGAACTAATAATCCGGCCGTAGAACAAGGGTAGACACACTTACCAAAAAAAAGCAAACGTGAAATCCACATACGGAGATCATCGGAGCCTTATATCACTCATATATATGTATATTAGGAATAAATGAATGGATAAAGAGTAAGGTGTAAGGATACGCAACAAATGTCACGCTTGATAATACGAATCCGATTCTGTTACTATGGGCTTCCATCATTTCTACTTCTCTACTTAAATACTTTAATGAGCCTCTACACCCGCCCATTACAAACCCAACCAAGATAAACAGTAGTTCAACTGTTCACCTAATTTCAAACCTTACATGAAAATAGATTTTCACTTTAGACTTTATTTGAACTTTTCTCAGATTTTGTTTTGTTACTTTTAGGTTAAAATAAATAGATAAAATATCATATGATTCGTTATCTACTTTTTCTTTTTTTAATTCTGTTAGGCCATGTACATTGAGGTGTCTTGGCACAATATCTTAGGTAATATTAATAAAAATATATTATTTTTAAGAGACTCACTTTAGAAGAGGTTCTTAAATAAGTGATTCTAGGTACCGTTTCTTCACTGTGCGCGATGAGCTGTCGGATGCTCATTCGTTTTTTTTTTTTTTTTTTGCTTTTTAATTTTTTTTTTTTTGCTTTTGGTAAAAAAAAAAAAATTTTATATATTAAAAAATGATTAAGAACCCCCAAGAGGGGGGTTCACTGATGTTCATGCCCTTATGTACCCAAATATGTGCATGGAAAATAAATGTACACGTTGACAAAAATGGAAGCGACAAAATGGAACTCTCTTCCAATTTCAATAGACTTTACTATCAAGTGGATTAGTTAATAATTTTACATTTTTACTATATGGTTTGAGTTTAACTGAGATTATAATTGTAGTTGGTATTGATGTTTTATATGAGAATAAATATCCGATTTTTTCACAGATTGTGGGGTAGACTGGATTTCGGTCCATAAACCTCGTTTAAGAAGAAGAAAATGTCTATATAATTAAATAAAAAGGGTACCTGCATGAGGATAATATTGGAGCGGGGCATTGTTTTGAAGATGGCGATAAGAGTCGGATGATGATGAAGAGTCGCCGCGTCTTCTCCATCCAATGAAGAATCTTCCGCCATCAGCACGGTGGCGATGAAAGAGAACAACGTCGCCAGCGTCAAGTTGCTTCTCCTTGACGTATCTGCTCCATCCTTTGGTCAAAACGTAACTCTGGCTACTGTTCCAATACGAGTATCTGAATCTCCATGGCTTACCTTCCTCGTCCTCAAAGCATAGGAGTAGTCCCTTCTCCACAGCATCTGCGGTGACGGCGGCGAGAGGAAAGTATCTCTCGGCGTGCTGTTTTGGGATGACGAGGCGGTTGAGTTTTCCGACGTCACTTGGGGTTAAGGGTTTCTCGAAAAGAGCTTCTTTTTGATCCACGACCTCGTTTTGGTGGTATTGTTGCTGCTGCTGTTGCTGCCACATGAGAGAATGGTAGTGGAAATCGCTTGAGTATTGGTTTGTTGACATTTGAATGAGTTGAATGAGAGAGAGAGATAAGGAATAGTAATGAGAGAGATATTGCAAATATTTTTTTGGAGATACCAATGCTCCTTTAGGGAGGTTACATGTATCTGCCTCTATTATATATATAGTTATATATGTTCTTTCTGAACTAAATATATAGAGTGTGTTTCAAAGAAAAAAGAAATTATTTATAATTCTAGTATAAATTGTAAATATGTAAGATATGTTTATGGGTTTCTAGTGTAATATATGTAATAAACTAATATTATAGAGTTGATATAATTAGACATATAGATTTCCAATATATATATGACATTTATAGAAACTGAAAATTAGTTAAAAAAATCCTGATAAAAATGTAAAAGGTATTCTTAACACACAGAAAGATGAAAAGGTGGTTGTTATAAAAAATGAGAAGGTGAGGTGATTTCTTTTCTTTTTTGACATGTAAATATATAATAAAAATTAGGGATTGTTTTCTAAAGAAAAATTAGGGATTATTTTTTTTTGTAACACTGAATATATATAAGAAAAGATACGGGATGTTTAAGACATACATAGGAGGCATTTTGAAGACATACATACATTCAAAAGACAATGACTCTAACCAAGAGATAGAAACCATATAGGTTGTAAATCCGGGTTAACCAAAAATGTGATGAAGCCATCGAGGGTAGCCTGAAGCCACATAAGATTGATAGAAGTCCTTCTTTGTTGCACTCTTGAGAGTGGATGTTTGGCCTGATCTTCTTGATAAGCTCAATATCTTGAGGATAAAAAAGTTCTACAAGTCTATCCATATCCCAAGCATTCGATTCTGTCAAAATCAGATCACTTACTCGAAGATCAATGTTAGTCAAAACATTCTTCATCAATGGGGCTCGCATTGTTTCACCCTCAAGCCACGGAGATGTCCATACAAACAAGGATTCGCCATTGCCAACCCTAGGTCGTAGGCCTTTAATTAATAAGTCTCGCCCATGAAGAATGCTACGCCAGGCAAAGGATGGCCGAGAACCCAAGCCTGCATCTAAGAAAGAACAGCCTGTAAAGTAGCGGCTCTTAAGAGCTTGACAAAGGAGAGAATTTCCATCAGTGAGAATGCGCCAGGCTTGTTTAGCAAGAAAAGCTTGATTGAACAGGGAGATGTCCTTGAAACCAAGCCCGCCAAGAGCCTTGGAGAGACATAACTTTTCCCAACTCAACCAATGAATTTTACCTTTTTCCTCTGAAGCATTCCACCAGAAAGAAGCCATGGTTGAGGTTAGATTATCACAAGACTGCTTTGGAAGCTTGAAACAGCTCATAGCATAAACAGGCATAGACATCGCAACAGATTTGAGAACCAGTTCTTTACCAGCCTGCGAGAGAAGTCTGGTGTACCATCCCGACATTCTTCCTTTAACTCTGTCTTTAATGAAATCCAACATGTCAATCTTAGAACCACTAAAACATTCTGGGAGTCCCATATAAGAACCTGCTCCACCCTCATTATGAATGCCAAGCTTGTCTTTAATTTGAAGTTGCAAAGCCGAGGAAACTTTGTGTCCAAAAGAAAGGGAAGACTTGCCCTGATTTATGACCTGTCCTGTAGTTTCTCCATAAATGGTCAGAATCGATTGGAAGGTGTCACATTCAGCCAGGTCAGCTTTAAAAAGAAAGAGACTGTCATCAGCAAAGAAAAGGTGGTGCAAAGCGGGACCATCGGCAGAGAATTTTAAGCCATGTAACAGCCCTTGAGATTCAGCTTTGTACATGAGATGCGTGAGGCCTTCTGTGCACAAAACAAATAGAAAGGGAGAGATGGGATCGCCTTGTCTGAGACCACGTTGCGGTTGAATCAGGCCATGAGGTTGACCATTAATAAGGACAGTGTATGTCACCGAAGTTACACAGAACATAATCCATGAAACCCAGACTGAGTCAAAACCAAGAGCCAAAAGCAGAGCCTTAAGATAACCCCATTCCACTCTGTCAAAGGCCTTGGACATGTCCGTTTTTGCAGCCATGAAGTCCTTAAAAATCGACTCATTAGTTCTTAAACTGTGGACTGCCTCGTGAGCTAAGATAATATTATCGGAGATCAAACGATCCGCAACAAATGCAGATTGATTGGGTGAAATGATATCTGGCAAGAAAGGTTGAAGTCTGGAGGATAAGATCTTTGCTATTACCTTGTACATGACTGAGCAGAGAGAGATAGGCCGAAGGTCAGTCATTAAAGAAGAGTCTTGTTTCTTTGGGATTAAACAAAGTTGAGTATAATTCCATTCCTTCGGAAATACCCTTGTGGCAAAGAAGGCAAGCACTTCAACCGTAAGTTGTGGACCCACTGTCTCCCAGTAGGCTTGATTGAACATCCCTGACATGCCATCAGCACCAGGAGCGCTGTCCTTTTTAATAGAGAAAACCGCCGACCTCACTTCAGCAGGGGAGACTCTACTAGTTAATGCAGCATTCATAGAACTAGTTATCCGAGGAGGCATGTCAGAGAGAAGGGAAGCAAAATCATGTGAGTGAGAAGAGGTGAATAGATTCTGAAAATAGGAGATGGCAACATTGCCTTTCGATGCCTCGGCTGTATGAGGATTGCCATTGACATCCAGCAACTTTGTAATTTCATTCTTTGATCGGGAAGCTTTAACCGAAGCAAAGAATTGTTTAGTACTTCCATCGCCGTGTAATATCCATTCATAATTAGGGATTGTTATCTCCTGGTATTTTAGGGTGTGGTTTTCTTTATATAATATATGTAGGTAGCTAGGTCTATATCTATATAAATATTTGCATGTGAGATGTGTTTTGTCGGGATGAGGCGCATGTTGTCGCATTATCCTTCAATTTCTAGCTTACTACTAACTTATCAAGCACGTGCATTCCATTCATCACCCAACAAATTGTCCAGTTATCTCATTCTTAATTATGTTGATTTTGACATACCGACATTTGTATTACGGGTAAACATCATTGCATAGTTTTCTTTGTATTTTAGTATTTATTTTTTCTTCGTTATGATTTGACTTTGTGACACTACAATTTCATATAGTAGAAAGAAATGATAATTTCATAAATAGTATGGTAGGTCTTTTGTTGACTAATGCAAATAGAAAACAATGAAAAAAAGGAGATACATGGACCAAAGCCTTAGAAAATATCTTCTCTCTTAACCAAGAAGTACAGCCTTTCCTTATTTAGGTTTTCCATCACGTGCATGACACATCTCATAAATGTTTACGTATTGTTCATAAAATTTCGAAAATTGTTTCTCTGGGTATTTTATGTGAAATGATAGAAAATGTGATCAGATTTCAGAATAATAATTACTTTTTAAAAAGAAGACATAGCTTTGTGTGTTTCCAAAGAGAAGAGTCTGGGAGGGATAGAGATAAGATCTGTCTTCAATTGTCTGCTCCTCTCTTCAGTCGTGTTTTAATCCTCTCCTCACATTCTCCCCTCGCAAACAAATAAAATAAAGCATATATATTCGTAAATGTATAATGTTACTTGCTTTAATTTGTAGGTTCTGAAAAAAACTTTCAATTTGTAGATTCTGGAAAAAGTCTAATTTGCTACTTGCCTTTTGTTTTTATGCCCTTCCGGCTACTTTGTCCTCTTTGTTTCCTTTTTCTGATGTATTTATATGTAATTTGTGACTTTTTTAACTTTTCATTTGTGACTTTTTCATGAGATTATTATTATTATTATTATTTGTACAGTTAGAAACTAGTTTGATAAAATCTGAAAAGGGTAGTTAAAATATATTGTCCACGTTATATATATCAAATATATTTGTTTTGCTGATTAACTTACAGAGACTAAGTCTTTTTTTTTTTGAACAAAAGCTTTCTATTAAAATGCAAGTAAACATTACAGCTATGACAATTAAGTCATACAATTTTTTTAGAGACAACATAGATAAGCAAGAACTTAATCAGATTTAAAAAGCATTGGTGTTAAGCGAGAGCTTAAACAGTTTTGGAAATAACAAATCCTAAAACATGAAGTAGAAAGAAAGAAGGGGCTAGCCAAAGGTTTCACTAGTTGAACAAGCCACGACCTCCACGTCCTCCCCTCCCACGACTTCCTCGCCCTTGGATTGTAATCCATTGGTCTTGGATCTTTTGTGATGGTTTTAAAAGTCTTTCCACTCGTGATTTAGGACCAGATTTCTCTTCTTCCTGCAAGGTTTCTTTCCTATTTGTTGAAGTTCTCAGCTCCACTGAATTATTTTTGAGATCCTCATGTTCACACTCCTCAACATATACTTCACAAAAGGGAGTTTCCAAAACAGAGAAAGGGTTATGAGTTGTTACCATACGAGGGGAAATATCAACAGTTTCTGAATTTGTAACGACATTGCCATCTGTTGAAGATGCATTTTGTGGCAGTGTAGGCTCCTTTATGGATGAGGTAGTGCAAGAGACAAGAGTTTCCATTGTCGTTGTCTCAAGAAATTCTTCTTGGGCGAGTGTATTAGTTTCTGTTATAACTTCTAATGGTAGAACAGTATCAGTCACAAGTAACTCAGTTGAGGCTTCAGTTACAGATGGAGCTGATGGCTTGATTGATGGAGCAACAATCTTGATAACAAGGATTTTTGCAATCCTAGAAGTATCAATTCCTCTTGCTTATCGTTGTAGCAAGAGGTATCGAACCAACTTCGGGAGAGGATTAAACCAATATGAATACACTAAACCCTTAAAGTCAAGCAAACAAGTTCAAGTTGTGAATCTAAAAACTCTAATTGCAACCAAATGAAACAAACAAGTTAATTAAGCAAGCAACAAAAGACTAAACACACAAATTCAATAATAAAAGTAAGGCCAATGGGTTTAGGTCAATGAGTAGAGCAATCTAAAGCTATCAAGGATGCTTAAATAATCATCATAGATGCTGATCCTAAGCAAGAACACTAGTCAATCAATTAATCCAATCTCTTGGTACTAATTACTTTGACTAATCCTTAGTCAAGATTAAATTCCAATTTGTGAATAAAAACAAGGCAAGCATTAATCTCAAGTTCTCTTAAGCTAATAAACACTTTAGACATTCACTTTCATGAGCTAAAACATGTAAATTCCCATCAAAATCCAATCTAGCATTTCATCGAACACATGGTGTGCAATAAAACTCAATACATCTAAATCAACTTAATCAATGTCAATCTAGCAATAAACACATTTAGATAGGAAGGATCAATCATAATAAAGCCCTAAGCATCCATGAATCACTCTAATTCACCCTAATCTACCTAACCCATAAGCCTCAAATGAAACTACTCACTAATCATATTTAGTCTAACAAAATTCACGAGAATGATGTTAAACATAATGATTAGTAAAAGATTAAAGAAAGGAGAGAAGAAATTAAACACAAACAACTCTTAGATTAATAAAAGATTGAAACTTTCTTCTTAAACATTCAAAGAGAGGTTTTTGGAACAAAGAAAGCTTAAAAATAAAAATTAGGTTTTTTTGGCTTATATGGGTGAATAGTGACGAACCGGGTCAACCCGAAACAAACCGGGTGTTGACCCGGTTCAACTGGGTCAATTTGGCTTTGAAGGGTCGCCAGCGGTTGTGTTCAAACCGCAACTACAACGGCAGTCAAACCGGCTCATCATCTCGGCATGTTAGCGGTCCCGCGCAACACGAACCGCTGCCGAGCCGCATATAAACGCCGGGTTGCCTCGCGTTTGGTCCACCGGAGAGAACTCGCCCGCGGGGGGGGGGGGGGGGGATCGCGAGCCTCGACTTTCGTCGACGGGGGGGGGGGGGGGGAATCACGGTCACCGAGTCCTGCATGCATGCAGCCCACCATTGTTGACTCCGACGCACGTCTTTGACGTATGAAGCTACGAAGCCCACCTTTGCTGACTTTGACCAAGACACATGCGTTATAAACCATCCCATTGCCTCTGTTGTTATCATTGTTCATATTGCAAATTCTTCTTTTCATTTTTCTCCCCTCCAATTAATTCTCCAGATTCCATAACACCTACAAAAGATCATGACAAATTCCAAAAAATACTAAAATATGCAAATTTATTCTTAGACATACCATTTATCTAAGTGAATGATTTCTAATTCAAATACATGAAAATAGATGTGATGTATAAGAAAACTAATTAAATTTTTATGGTAAAAACCTCATAAATTATGCATCTATCAAATCTCTTTTGAAATAGTTGAATTCAAGAGTAAATCATCATTAAGAGAAGAAGGTGTACCAGACTGCATCTTACTTTTTTGAGAAGACGACACATTATCAGTTTTTGCAGCATGTACCTTTGAGTTTGGTGGGGCTGAAGATTGTTGTGCACCTGAGATTGTAGAATCAGTGACAATGATTGGCAAACCTAAACATATAGAAGCCTTATGACCAAGTTGACCACAATTGGGACATTTAATTAGGAGGCAATCAAGAATACAAGACACAACCATAGTAATGCTTCCACTCTTATCTTTAAGAGCGACTTTTTGTGGAAAAGGTTTGATTAGCTTTACCTCAACAAGGATTTTTGTCTCTCTCATTTGTGTTGGGTCTAGCCACGGTTTACTCGAGATCATGGGTGCACCTATTCCCGACGCAATCCAATCAATGCCCTTAAAAGAATATAGCTGATTTGGGATGTTTTTCAGAGTGAGCCAAACCGGAACTGTGGATATTGTCGGAAGCGAGATGGTTTCAGATGGACTCCAAGGAGAGACAAACATTAGACAGTCATCAACATGCCATAGCCCTCTTTGAATTACCCAATTTTGAGTTTGTTCGTCAGGTATGTGAAACAAGAACGAAAATTCTCCTAGCTTGCGAGTGAAGATCCTTCCCTTTCTACCCCATAACCGGTTAACTACGGCATGTGTTTGACCACCAGAAGGAACCACACAACGATAGAATTGACCAACTACATATTCTTTTTGATTCTCTAACCCTTCCAAAAGAATATGGCTTGGGATACTTACTACTGGAGTGTCGTCGTCCATATAATTGGGATTCGTCACTCGATGTAAGTTGCACTTTCCTTTCATCCTTGCAGCCCATGGATATTCTTGATCGTTAGGGATGAAGTTTGGGACTTCTTGATAAGAAGCAGGAGGTCTGGCCATTTGCTTACTTGAGGGAATGAGCTGAGCTGAGAAACTAGTGTTCTTCTTCTTTGAATTTCTTCCAAAGAAATCAGGCCAATCCATTGAGAGGGTTGAGAACTGATTAATATCTTGAGAGTCTAGGTTAGACTTGATGTCCGATGACGGGTTGAGACCGGCAATGTTAAGCGGCTTGGTCCAAGCTCCTTGCTTGATACCAGAAAATGTTGAATGGATTTCATTCAGCACAGATATAGGTTCTGAAAAGGGAAGACTAGAATTTAAGGAGCAATCATCAGCATTAATCTGGCAATGCTTTGCCGAAGTTGGTAGCGAATATTGTTTCTCATGGGCAGGAAAAGGCGAATACTGTTTCAACTGAGACTAAGTTCAGTTAGACATAACATTTTGATTACGCATTTTCGGGATAATATATTCAATATAAGAGGCTTGAATAAGAACTAACTCTCCTCAACTTATATCTGAAACCTTCAATTGACAATGATATATTTTGTTTTGCAACACATTGACAATTATATTTTGAAACAATAACTGTATGTTTATATGGAAACTAATTATGATTATTTATTCCAATGTCGGTAGCTCAATCGCTGAACCTATTGTCCACCCAAAAATAGTGTCTTCTTTTTTCTTTTTTTGTTTGCGCTAATCCAGAAATAGTGTCTTCATTTCCCGGAGATTAAACACTGGTGACGGGTGGAGGTAACTAATCCTGGCCTAAAAAAGAACTAGTGCGTCAATTGTCCAATGACTTACTGTGTGGATTTATGTAATTTAACTTTATTTCCAATTTTTATTGAAAATTGTAATCTCATTAAATAAAAACAAATTTTAATAATCTTGTCAAATATTCCATAGTTACCTTGAGTTTAAATTATATATGTTGGTCATAACTCATAAAATAAAATATTATAATTATTTAAAAAATGAAAGTTATTCTCTTTGTTTCATAAAGATGTTATTCTAGAGTTTTTCTCATAAAGAATATTGTTTTACATTTTTAATGTATTTTTAGAGAAATTTCATATTTAACCCTTCAATTAAAGTCCATTTTATTGAATTTAAATCAATTTTATATAATGGTATATTAAATAATAGCATTTTGGCATAGTTATATATATTTTAAATATATATATATATATATATATAATGTAAAATATGTCAAAATGACCCTTTTTGTAAAACAAATAGAATATGTTTTGTGCAGTTCTAATAAAAAAGATAGGTGATCCTATTTCCATGGGAGGAGCTGATGTATCCAAGGCTATAAACGGAAAAATAGAGTCTTTTATTTTACATTATAAAGACATAATAATTTTTTTAATTTAAATGATTTCAAATATCCAAAATAATATAAAAATAATTTTTCCAAGTTAAAAAAAAAACTGATAATAAAATTATCGATTTATAAATGAGGATCTTCTACTTTGGCCTATTTATTTATTTTGTTGCCGTGATTTTTAAGTTTTACAACATATACTCATCTTCTTTTGAAATCGAGAGCCTTAAACAAATGTTTGTGCCCAGCTCCGCGTAGGCCTGGAATTTCGGTTCTTCAGTTCGGTTTCGGTTCGATTTTTGGTTTTTCGGTTTTTTCGGTTTTGAATTTTTTTTACCATACTAACCGAATTTTCGGTTCGGTTCGGTTTCAGTTTTTTTGGTTATTAGTTTTTTACCGAAATAAACCTAACTTGTTGATAATTTCGGTTACTTCGGTTAGTTTGGTTAATTTTGGGTATATTCGGTTATTCGGATCAGTTCGGTTCGAATAATTTCGATTAATTTTGGGTATATTCGGTTATTTCAGTTTGGTTCGGTTCGGTACGAAAAATTTAATTATTTTGGTTAAAATCGGTTTATTTTAGTTTATTAAAAAAAATTTGGTTAACGGTTTGGTTCGACGATCCGAACTGAACCGAACCGAAAACCGAAAATATTTTTTAAAGTCACCGAACTAACCGAACTTAATTAACCTAATCGAACCTTCGGTTCGGAAAATTCGGTTCGGTTAAAAGTTTCTGGGCTAGCTCCGCCCCTGCCTATCCCATTACTTTTATTTGGGGTCAGAACTCTAATAATCTCATTAACATATGTAAATAAACACATGGACCATATGTTTCAGAACTTCTGGTGATATGAGTTTTAATTCGACACTCTCTACTACAACTTAGGCTGGTGATGAAGAAATGGACTTCACAACTTAGGTGATATATATATATATATATATATATATATATATATATATATATATATATATATATATATATATATATATATATATATTGTCGACAACTTGTTTATATCCTTATAAAATATGATTCAAAAGTTATGTCCACCAAAAGGTATTTCTGTACTTCAAATAATTGATCGGTCAAGTGACATATTGGGTACCTCATCCTCGATCGCCGCGAAACTTCTTCAATTTCCAAGCAGATTCATTCTTCAGGTAAACCAATTTCTTCACTTTTACTACTGACACTAATAACTCTCCACTCTTACAATATATACCTTACGTAGTAAAATCGGTTTACACTTTACAAAAGTTAGATACTGTAAACTCTAAAGAGAAGAGAATGGTTTGGGCTCCTAAGGCAAATCAGAGTGAAGACAAAGAGAGAATGGGCCTCGACCAAAGGAGCAAGCCCATTTCCTAGAAACCTGCAACGGCTACTGAAGTTGAAACAGGACAAAACAGAGCAGCAGGACCACCTGCAATCTGTCCTAAATCACCGTACAAAACAACTCCCAACATCTCTCTGAGCAATCGATTTGCACCATTAGATCAAGAGTAGAAGTGTGGTTCAGATTAATGCTCATGTTTAGGGTTTCTCTTATAATTCATATATATATACTAAAATCATGTAAAGACACGTTTCAAGGAATGAAAATGCAGAAAGCTTTCTTTCACTTTACTGTCTTTTATCTTTGTTCTTGTTAAAGTTTCTTGTTTTCATGGTATCAGAGCCATGGACACTTCCATGGATCTCTATTCTCAGTACCTATCCTAAATATTCAATACTGTGTTACAATAAAACTCACAGAGCGCAACTACATCCACTGGAAGAGGCAGTTTGAGTCTTATCTCTCTGGTCAAGGGCTCCTGGGTTTCCTTGATGGGTCTACTCCACAACCTTTGGCAGTGATTACAATTCCTCAGATTGGTGGAGGTAACAGAGACATTCCAAATCCAGACTACCAAGCATGGGTGAGATCTGACCAGATTGTTCAATCGTGGCTTCTTGGTTCTCTGTCAGAAGATGTTCTCAGTGTGGTACTTGGATCTACCACAGCTCAGGAGGTATGGCTCTCCTTAGCAAAACACTTCAATAGGGTTTCTTCCTCACGGTTATTTGAACTGCAGAGAAGATTGCAAACTGTCTCAAAGCTAGATAAGACCATGTCTGAGTATCTGAAAGAAGTAAAAGGCTTATGTGATCAATTGTCCTCTGTGGAAAGTCATGTACCTGAAAAAATGAAAATATTTGCTGCATTACAAGGCTTAGGACGTGAGTATGAACCTATTAAAACCAGTGTTGAAGGTTCCATGGATACATACCCTGCTCCCACGTTCGAAGATATCGTCCCTCGCTTAACTGGATTTGATGACAGGCTCAAATCCTATGAAACATCATAGACCTCTGTTACGCCTCACCTTGCTTTCAATGTGACAACTACTGATCCAGTCTACACTAATTATCGAGGCAGAGGCAACTATCATTCAAGGTTTGGCAGTAACCGTGGCAGAGGTTCTTATTCTACTAGAGGAAGAGGCTTCCATCAACAGATTTCTCCCTCTGGTAACAGCAATTCTGAAGGTTTAGACTCATCTACACGACCTTTGTGCCAGATTTGTGGAAGATTTGGTCACGGTGCCTTGAAGTGCTACAAAAGATTTGATATTTCTTATCAAAGTTGTAACGCCCTTTTCCCATTCTCCGCTGACCGTCGAGCTGACCGGTCAACAATCAAACAAGAACATGACCGATCGAACCCGAGCAAGTCGAGCAGGAAAAGTTCGTCACAGGACGAAGCCAGAGACGGATCGGTTCGAGACAAAGGCTCGCACTAATCCATCTTTGACCTCGCTATCCTCACTTCCGCAATACAAGTTGTACACCTTGTACCACTTCGGTGAGTTGTGTCGGTTCGGACGAAACCTCATATCAGGGAAACAATTTCATTTATGAGTAATCAAACGTTAAGCACAACGTTTAATAGAATTTTACAAACAATCGTCAAGTCAAATATACAAATAGTCAAACACAAAACTGAATCAAAATCACAAAATGGCGCTTAAGCCGAACCGAAATAAAACAATCCAATCCCGAATCAAATCCCGTCACAAGCAATCCCGACACTACACCGAGGATCTCCCGCGCCCGTCGCTGCTAAACCTGAAAAGCACAAAAAGAGTCTAATGAGCGATCTAAGATCACCCAGTGAATCGGCTCCCCACTAAAGGCTTCTAGTCTATCTAGCACTACAGATTCCCGCCCCAAAACCCAAAATAACAATCAACAGAAATCAATAGTCGATCACGCACTACCACGTCGTGTCAACCCACACACAATCAAGCAATAGCCAAAACAAGAGAATTAAGGAAATCGAAGGCACTGCGGCACATGTCCTCGATTGGACTCGATCTATCTATCGCGCAACGAAAGAAAGATAACAAAACAAACACTGGGCCCTACGAACTTGGTGACTTCCACGGGTTTCCACTGTCACCGATATGGCAACTAACCCACATGACTCCTAGCCGTCCACAAAACGACTAGGACACCGTTCTCTGTCCATCGATACGCGGCGACTCCGGTTACCCCCGGCAACCCGAGCTTCCATGCAGTCCGGCCCTAGGACGCGACCCTGTATTCTCCGGACTACACCCTACAGACGTCACTCCATAGGTTCGCACCCGCCAGGCTAAGCTGACCAGGTTCTCAATTCCCGAGGATCCAATCGGGATGGAAGTACCAGAACGTAAACAAAACCTAGGCTTGCGGAAACTAACGCACCCTAGAGTCCTAGTGCAGAAATATAAACACGCAGACTCGCTGGGACTCTAGCACAGATCACGCAATCAATATCAATAATAAATCCCCAACAATTCCGCAAGCCTCTACACTACCACCGCTCTGAATAGGTAAGATACCTAGTCAGCACCACTAACTTACCCGGTCCCGTGACCGGAGTAAGTGTCCGCAATAACTGCTCGGCCCAACACCGAGCAGTCTAACAGGCCTGCACACAAAGCTCACAACAACAGCAATACAATCACGCAATCACAATCAATCACACAGTCACAATCAATCACACAATCACACAAACACACAAACACATCACAAGCAGGCTTATTAGGGTTTCTAAGTCTTTTAATCCATTTCACGCCCGCTACCTTGGGTTAACCGCTTGTTAACCCGTAGACGGTTCACCAATCATCACACTTCTTATTTCTTAACCAAACCTAGTCATCATTCATTAACTCCCCGATCCGTCGGTTTAGAGTTAGTAAACTTACTAACTCCCCGACGTCTCATTATTAACTTAATTTGATCCATTACCCAAACCCGCTATTAATCCTAAACCCCAATCCCGTTACAATATTCTATAAGTTTGTTTAGGTTTAACTCGTATTTTAGTGTCGTCTTAATTCCCGTACATAGATTCATTAATTATCGTTCTTATACATATATAGATGCATATACGGTCCTAAACAACGGTCTATAAGAATGCATCACCCAATCATTACTAACAACCTAGCGGCACACAATTGATTAACCTTTTTAATTCGTTAAGCCCTAACATGCTCATCTGATCCTAACCGGTTTATCATTAACGTCCAATTATTTATTAATTAATATTCACTTTGATTAACGGGTATGCAACCTAACACTACGGTTTAGTAATTCTCGGTCTATATGTAACTAAGGGTTTGTGAGCCGACTCACAGTGAGATAGGCGCGGAATGACGGTCTGACGCAGTATGAATCCCGAGACCTCCGAACTGAAACCCGAACTTCCCGCACGCACAAACACGAACCCCGAGGCTTCCCAAACATCCTGACATGAACCGCAAGCTAGGAATGGCCGGAGTCAACGCGTTAACCGGCGTTGACCACGGCGTTGACCGGCGTTGACTTTGACCGACGTTGACCGTTGACTTTGACCGTTGACCAAGGGTTGACCGTTGACTTTGACTGAACCGGTTGACCACCCAAACCAACCCGGTTGAACCACTGAACCATCTGAACCGGTCTAATTAGAACCGGTTAGGTTAAACCGGTTTGGTCAAACATTGACCGGTTTGACCTAACCGTTGACCAAGGCTAAACCAGCCCTAAACCGACCCAAATCTTGAATCAAACCATCCCATCACACTCCTTGAAGAACCGGCTGAAGATTGGCGGCGGTTGAGCTTCTCCGGTGACCGGCTCCGGCGTTGACCGACGGTGGTCCGGCGTTGACCGGCCGGTTCACCCCTTTTTCCGGTGACTCAGAAGACGATCCACCTATCAAACTGACCGCAAAGAATAGATCTAGCCACCCATGGCTTCAAAACATTCAGATCTGGTGAAGGAAGAGAGATATCCACCAAACCCTAATCCACGGATTCTTTCTGGCCAGCTCCGGCGACGGCGGTCATGACTGGCTGGATGGCGGTTGTAGAGGAGGGAGAGAGGAAGCTATAGCACTTTGCAGAAGTTGATTTGGGTTTATATTGAGAGATATATGGTATTTTTGGTGGAAGAGGGTCTTATGAACACTCAAGAGTGTTCTTGGTGTTCTTGGGGTTTCTTTGAAGATGCAAAGGATTTTCTGGGTTTTCTGGATGAATCTAGAGAGAAGGGAGAGCATGTGGTCGTGGGTGAGGCTAGAGAGAGAGAGGTACACCCAAAAATGAATTTGTTTAGGTGTTTTTGGTGCATTTCAACAAGGTTCATGCATCAAGCATGGGCTTGACACCTCACATGGAAAAGCTGGCGACCTGAGGAGTTCACACCTGTCCCTGTTGTGTGTTCTGAGTCAACAAAAGCCCATCTAAACTGGTCCAATCCAATAAGAACCCTTCCTTAGCTTCACTTAATCTCCTTTGCTCGGTTTACTCATTTCCTCGAGAATTGTTTTTTAAAATACCAACTGATTCCCATAAATCCTCAAACCTCCACAATCAGATTCTCCATGATATTAGATGAATGTAGCATTTTGAATCACTCCGTTCGGGTTTACGTAGCTCCGGTTATGAATTTCCAAAGTTTCGTCGGTTTTATCGGTTTCCATTCCCGACTCACCGAAAAACATGTTTCTGCTCCGATTTCTCCAACTCTGGTCTTGTGAACATTCTTTATATTGAAATATAAGAATATTCGGCCCGTCTCGGCTTCCGTCTCGACTTTTGGTAAAATTACCATTTTACCCCTGACTTAGGTAAAATGACAATTTTGCCCTCGGTTGACTTTCTACTGCCCGTTGACCGTATTTTTGATACGGGGTATCACATTCTTCCCCACTTACAGGAATTCGGTCCCCGAATTCTCCGTCACTGACAGACTTCGAATCGGTTCTGAACCCTGCAAGTTGCTTCATCACTCCACTCCGACGCTTCTATACTCGAACACTGCTCCATTCTGCTGACACCCATCATTATTGCGATCCTCCTGTCTCGTTCCTTTTACCCAACTGATCTTCACAACACTTCCGCTCTGGTCCTGAGTCTTGTCTTCCCTTGCTTCACTTGATCCTTAACTGTTCCCATCGGTCTCGATTTTCGAACTTAACCCCGATTGACTTCTCTGCTCTGATTCTTACTTCGCGCTTCCCCACTTTGCCTCGACTCCCACATCTTTCTGATTGCGACTTTCTGTCTTCTTTCTGGAACACTCTTCAAAAAAAACTGATCACCTGCTTCCGACTGTCTGATTCCAACAACATCACTGACTCTTCTTCCCAAATCCCTTTGCTAACACAACACACATCTCGGCCTCTTCCTGTCGGCTGCTTGATAAGCTGATATATCTCCCACTGACAATATCTACCACTGATTCACGGCCCGGTCTACTTGTCTCACGACGTCTTGTCACTTCATCTCGCTTTCGGGTTCGGGTTCGGTCTCGGATTCACATCGCGTCGCCATTCCGTCCTACGTTCAATACAACAACTCACTGAAACAGTCAGTTTCATCCCGATCTATCCCGATATCACTTTCCCATAGAAATATGGTTACTTAATCACGTACCCGACGGTTACTCGTGATTAAATAACAATACACTATAAGTCCATTCCCTCGTGAACTGATGGTTAAACACAACCGTTCTCAGTCGGCTCAAAACTCGAAATAAAATTAAAATAAAATCAAAATTTTACCTTCTTAACGAAACCGAGGAAAGCTACTAATCACTAATTAAGCTTTCTACCAACTAACCATCCAAAGGTCTCTAAGACCTACAACCATCAATCTACCACAACCACACACGCAAGTACTACGCAATCTATCGCAATAACGAATCAAGCAATCAATCAATCAAGCAGGAAATAAAAACAAGCAATCACCAAACACAAAATCACGCAATCTAATGATCGGTCGGATGCGTCGTCAGTCCGGGTTCAGGTCATGATGAACGGTCGTCAGTTCCGCTCAACATTTAGTTTCACACAGTAATCTGTTTGCTTTCAACCCCATCTTAGTCATGCAAACAGTTACTATGCTACTCAAAACGATCAGCCGAACACTCTGCATCCACCACATACATAAAACGATCCATCATACATATAAAAGTTTTAGTACATGGTCCTGATCAGAGTCCCTACACACATGGCCGCCATCATATCCAAAAACCCATACTGCGCCACTATACATCCGAAAAGTCAAAGACGACACGCAAAGTCGCCTATCCGCCGATCTATCTACAAGACAAGAAGAAGTTAGTGCCCCCACTTACCTGGCCTAACTACTCCTATCCTAACGCCTCCAGCAAGACCGAAATGCCCAACACCACTGGCAAAACGGCTCGCTGAAGTATCCACTCGCAGGTGCGCCGGGAGGGTGTGATGAGTGTGTGTCTCTAGATGGTGCTCCGACCTGATGTGGCTCGGCTATCGGGCAAAGGTGAGCAACGTGACCTGCGCGGCCACATAACTGACAGACTGGAGTGGACGCTGAACGTGATCCACAATAACACACGGGCGCCTGATGTCCATAACCTCCACACAACTAATAAAGAGAAGTCGGCTCTGGCGGGGGATCGATGAAACAATCGGGTGCGCGATGACCCTCACCTCTACACCACTGGCAAGTCCTCACTGGCTCGAGTCTAGATGATGGGACAACCGGTAACTGACACAACGGGCGGCCGACCGGGCTCGGAATCTCTGCGACTGGGTCCCGCTCGGTAAGCCTCTGGTACTGGTGCTCGGTACGGCTCTCCATCGGTATACACGGTCCTGATCCGAAAAATCGGGCAAGTCGATACTCCGTGACCCTCGTGACCACATCATGGATAGTGATCGGGTCCCGATACTGGATGGTACGGCTCTCGAAGACACGGGTCTACTGCTCGGAGACACCACTGTAAGTGAAACTCCTGTACTCCACATGCACTGCATGTCCTGCGCTTTGGTACTACTGGCGGCTCCTCCACAATCTCGGCTGGTGGCGAAACCGACTCGAGCTCTGACTATGTAGATGCTGGTGATGAGATCCGACCTACTGCTCCAAAACATCCACATGTATCGCTACCTGCTCATCCACCTGCTGCTCCCAGTGTGGATACTGCTCCGGGTCTGGTACATCAGTGGTACGTCTGATGCTGCAACTGTTTATGGCACATCTGTCTCTGGCCACTGCGGCGAACCGACTGATCTCTGCTGACTCATGCCGCTCATCAGTAACTGATCCGCTCACATACACACACACCTCCACTCCACCCAGGACACACTGCTGTAAGACTGCAACCAAACACACGAAACATTAGTACAGATCATACAAAAATTCTACTTCCCATCCCAACCCCGGGTTTAACGGACGCGGCTCGGTTTCCTAATGGATGCTTGTGTGACACATTTGACTCGATAAAACACGGAAACCACTTAAAAATGAAATTGTTTCGAAACCCATGCAGAACCATGCTCTGATACCACCTTTCTGTAACGCCCTTTTCCCATTCTCCGCTGACCGTCGAGCTGACCGGTCAACAATCAAACAAGAACATGACCGATCGAACCCGAGCAAGTCGAACAGGAAAAGTTCGTCACAGGACGAAGCCAGAGACGGATCGGTTCGAGACAAAGGCTCGCACTAATCCATCTTTGACCTCGCTATCCTCACTTCCGCAATACAAGTTGTACACCTTGTACCACTTCGGTGAGTTGTGTCGGTTCGGACGAAACCTCATATCAGGGAAACAATTTCATTTATGAGTAATCAAACGTTAAGCACAACGTTTAATAGAATTTTACAAACAATCGTCAAGTCAAATATACAAATAGTCAAACACACAACTGAATCAAAATCACAAAATGGCGCTTAAGCCGAACCGAAATAAAACAATCCAATCCTGAATCAAATCCCGTCACAAGCAATCCCGACACTACACCGAGGATCTCCCGCGCCCGTCGCTGCTAAACCTGAAAAGCACAAAAAGAGTCTAATGAGCGATCTAAGATCACCCAGTGAATCGGCTCCCCACTAAAGGCTTCTAGTCTATCTAGCACTACAGATTCTCGCCCCAAAACCCAAAATAACAATCAACAGAAATCAATAGTCGATCACGCACTACCACGTCGTGTCAACCCACACACAATCAAGCAATAGCCAAAACAAGAGAATTAAGGAAATCGAAGGCACTGCGGCACATGTCCTCGATTGGACTCGATCTATCTATCGCGCAACGAAAGAAAGATAACAAAACAAACACTGGGCCCTACGAACTTGGTGACTTCCACGGGTTTCCACTGTCACCGATATGGCAACTAACCCACATGACTCCTAGCCGTCCACAAAACGACTAGGACACCGTTCTCTGTCCATCGATACGCGGCGACTCCGGTTACCCCCGGCAACCCGAGCTTCCATGCAGTCCGGCCCTAGGACGCGACCCTGTATTCTCCGGACTACACCCTACAGACGTCACTCCATAGGTTCGCACCCGCCAGGCTAAGCTGACCAGGTTCTCAATTCCCGAGGATCCAATCGGGATGGAAGTACCAGAACGTAAACAAAACCTAGGCTTGCGGAAACTAACGCACCCTAGAGTCCTAGTGCAGAAATATAAACACGCAGACTCGCTGGGACTCTAGCACAGATCACGCAATCAATATCAATAATAAATCCCCAACCATTCCGCAAGCCTCTACACTACCACCGCTCTGAATAGGTAAGATACCTAGTCAGCACCACTAACTTACCCGGTCCCGTGACCGGAGTAAGTGTCCGCAATAACTGCTCGGCCCAACACCGAGCAGTCTAACAGGCCTGCACACAAAGCTCACAACAACAACAATACAATCACGCAATCACAATCAATCACACAGTCACAATCAATCACACAATCACACAAACACACAAACACATCACAAGCAGGCTTATTAGGGTTTCTAAGTCTTTTAATCCATTTCACGCCCGCTACCTTGGGTTAACCGCTTGTTAATCCGTAGACGGTTCACCAATCATCACACTTCTTATTTCTTAACCAAACCTAGTCATCATTCATTAACTCCCCGATCCGTCGGTTTAGAGTTAGTAAACTTACTAACTCCCCGACGTCTCATTATTAACTTAATTTGATCCATTACCCAAACCCGCTATTAATCCTAAACCCCAATCCCGTTACAATATTCTATAAGTTTGTTTAGGTTTAACTCGTATTTTAGTGTCGTCTTAATTCCCGTACATAGATTCATTAATTATCGTTCTTATACATATATAGATGCATATACGGTCCTAAACAACGGTCTATAAGAATGCATCACCCAATCATTACTAACAACCTAGCGGCACACAATTGATTAACCTTTTTAATTCGTTAAGCCCTAACATGCTCATCTGATCCTAACCGGTTTATCATTAACGTCCAATTATTTATTAATTAATATTCACTTTGATTAACGGGTATGCAACCTAACACTACGGTTTATTAATTCTCGGTCTATATGTAACTAAGGGTTTGTGAGCCGACTCACAGTGAGATAGGCGCGGAATGACGGTCTGACGCAGTATGAATCCCGAGACCTCCGAACTGAAACCCGAACTTCCCGCACGCACAAACACGAACCCCGAGGCTTCCCAAACATCCTGACATGAACCGCAAGCTAGGAATGGCCGGAGTCAACGCGTTAACCGGCGTTGACCACGGCGTTGACCGGCGTTGACTTTGACCGACGTTGACCGTTGACTTTGACCGTTGACCAAGGGTTGACCGTTGACTTTGACTGAACCGGTTGACCACCCAAACCAACCCGGTTGAACCACTGAACCATCTGAACCGGTCTAATTAGAACCGGTTAGGTTAAACCGGTTTGGTCAAACATTGACCGGTTTGACCTAACCGTTGACCAAGGCTAAACCAGCCCTAAACCGACCCAAATCTTGAATCAAACCATCCCATCACACTCCTTGAAGAACCGGCTGAAGATTGGCGGCGGTTGAGCTTCTCCGGTGACCGGCTCCGGCGTTGACCGACGGTGGTCCGGCGTTGACCGGCCGGTTCACCCCTTTTTCCGGTGACTCAGAAGACGATCCACCTATCAAACTGACCGCAAAGAATAGATCTAGCCACCCATGGCTTCAAAACATTCAGATCTGGTGAAGGAAGAGAGATATCCACCAAACCCTAATCCACGGATTCTTTCCGGCCAGCTCCGGCGACGGCGGTCATGACTGGCTGGATGGCGGTTGTAGAGGAGGGAGAGAGGAAGCTATAGCACTTTGCAGAAGTTGATTTGGGTTTATATTGAGAGATATATGGTATTTTTGGTGGAAGAGGGTCTTATGAACACTCAAGAGTGTTCTTGGTGTTCTTGGGGTTTCTTTGAAGATGCAAAGGATTTTCTGGGTTTTCTGGATGAATCTAGAGAGAAGGGAGAGCATGTGGTCGTGGGTGAGGCTAGAGAGAGAGAGGTACGCCCAAAAATGAATTTGTTTAGGTGTTTTTGGTGCATTTCAACAAGGTTCATGCATCAAGCATGGGCTTGACACCTCACATGGAAAAGCTGGCGACCTGAGGAGTTCACACATGTCCCTGTTGTGTGTTCTGAGTCAACAAAAGCCCATCTAAACTGGTCCAATCCAATAAGAACCCTTCCTTAGCTTCACTTAATCTCCTTTGCTCGGTTTACTCATTTCCTCGAGAATTGTTTTAGAAAATACCAACTGATTCCCATAAATCCTCAAACCTCCACAATCAGATTCTCCATGATATTAGATGAATGTAGCATTTTGAATCACTCCGTTCGGGTTTACGTAGCTCCGGTTATGAATTTCCAAAGTTTCGTCGGTTTTATCGGTTTCCATTCCCGACTCACCGAAAAACATGTTTCTGCTCCGATTTCTCCAACTCTGGTCTTGTGAACATTCTTTATATTGAAATATAAGAATATTCGGCCCGTCTCGGCTTCCGTCTCGACTTTTGGTAAAATTACCATTTTACCCCTGACTTAGGTAAAATGACAATTTTGCCCTCGGTTGACTTTCTACTGCCCGTTGACCGTATTTTTGATACGGGGTATCACAAAAGTGATGAGGTACCAGCAGCATTTGGAGCATTGCGCATCTCTGAGGACTCGACGTACACAGGAACTGAATGGTACCCTGATACTGCCGCCTCTGCTTATGTCACCAACACTCAGCAAAATCTTCAGTCATCTCAACCCTATCATGGTAACGATTCTGTCATGGTTGCTGATGGAAATTTCCTACCAATCTCACATACCGGGTCTGTTCCACTTCACTCTGTGTCAGGTAAGCTTTCTTTACAGAATGTATTGGTTTGCCCTGCTATTGAGAAGTATTTGTTATCAGTTTCTAAGCTAACCAAAGACTATCCTTGTGAGTTCACATTTGACTGTGATGGTGTGTATGTTAAGGACAAGCAAACCAAGCAAGTTCTGACTCAAGGAAGCAGACATAATGACCTGTATGTTCTGGAGAATCCTTCATTTGTTGTGTTCTACTCCACACGCCAAGTTCCAGCTTCTGATGAGGTGTGGCATAGACGCTTGGGCCATCCCAGTTCAGAGATTCTCCATCATCTGGTCAAGACTGAAGCTATTAACATTAATAAATGCACAAACAAGTTCTGTGACTCTTGTCAACTTGGGAAAAGTGCTAAACTTCTTTTTTCAAATTCTATGTTTATTGCTACAAGACCGCTTGAGAGGATTCACTGTGATCTCTGGGGTCCTTCTCCGGTTTGTTCTGTTCAAGGATTCCGCTATTATGTCATCTTTGTTGATAATTTTTCTCGTTATTGTTGGTTCTATCCACTCCGGTTGAAGTCTGATTTCTGTAAAATCTTTTGCACTTTCCAAGCCTTTGTTGAGAACCAATTTCATCAGAAAATACAGATGTTTCAATCAGATGGTGGTGGTGAGTTTGTTAGTTCTCATTTTCTAACTCACTTAGCTTCCTGTGGGATTAGACATCTTATATCATGCCCTCACTCACCTCAGCAAAACGGGATTGCGGAAAGAAAACACAGGCACTTGACTGAACTTGGACTATCAATGTTGTTTGAGGGTAAAGTTCCTCCAAAGTTCTGGGTAGAGGCTTTCTTTACAGCAAATTTTCTCAGCAACATCTTACCTTTTTCTTCTCTGACCAACAATCGCAGTCCATATGAAGTTCTCTTTGACAAAAGACCTGAATATACTGCTCTTAGGGTGTTTGGCAGTGCCTGTTACCCATCCTTGAGGCCTTATACACTGAATAAGTTGGATCCAAAATCTCTGAAATGTGTATTTCTTGGTTACAATGACAAATATAAGGGCTATCGGTGTATTTATCCACCCACTGGAAAAGTGTATATCAGTCGGCATGTACTGTTTGATGAGCAGGAATATCCATTCTCTACACATTATTCTTCATTTCATGATCCTGGTTCAAGTCCTCTAAGATCAGCGTGGAACAAAAGCTTTGTGACTCATGCTTCTGATAATCAAGTCAACACTGCACCATTAAGACCGACTGCAATTCCTATTTCTCCTGTCATCAGGTATTCATTTCAGAGTACAACATTGACTCAGCCTCATGTTGTTACATCTGCAGGATCTCAGTTTACTCCAGAACAGACTACACCTGCAACAACGTTTGCAGAACAGTCTTTCTCTGCAACATCACCAATCGCTTCAGCAGAGCAGATGAGAGGATTATCAGGTACTGTTGTCTCAGCTTCCTCTCCTATTAGTCCACAGACAGCAGTTTCAAGTTCTCAGTTAAGTCCACAGACTGAGATGTTAAATGTAAATCAGCCTGGCCATCCTATGATCACAAGAGCGAGGGCTGGTATCTCTAAACCAAACCCGAGATACATTCTGTTCAGTATCACCTCTACTCCAGCAGAGCCTAAAACTGTTACATCTGCACTCAAGCATCCTGGTTGGTACAAGGCAATGACAGAGGAACTGGATTCACTTACAGAGACAAAGACTTACAGCTTGGTACCTTATAATCCGGATATGAATATTTTGGGCTGCAAATGGGTATTTAGAACCAAATTAAATGCAGATGGTACCTTAGATAAACTGAGAGCAAGGCTGGTTGCTAAGGGGTTTGATCAGGAAGAAGGCATTGACTATCTAGAGACCTACAGTCCAGTGGTCAAGTCTTGCACTGTCCGAGCCATACTTCATGTCGCCACAGTAAGCAAATGGCAGATCAAACAACTTGATGTAAGAAATGCATTCCTACATGGTGACTTAAGTGAGACTGTATACATGCATTAACCTCCTGGGTTTATTGATTCTGAAAATCCAGCTTATGTTTGTAAGCTTCACAAAGCCATTTATGGCTTAAAACAAGCTCCCAGAGAATGGTTTAACAAGTTTAGTGATTTTCTCTTGGAGTTTGGTTTCTCTTGCAGCACTAGAGATCCTTCTCTTTTCATTTACAGAAAGAATGGTGATGTGCTCTATCTATTGTTGTATGTGGATGACATGGCTCTCACAGGAAACAACAATGCTCTTATATCTAAGCTGCTTGATTCATTGAGCCAAGAGTTCATGATGAAGGACATGGGCAATCTGCATTATTTCCTGGGAATACAAGCACACTTTCACAAGGATGGCCTGTTTATTAATCAAGAAAAGTATGCTGCAGACCTCCTTCAGATTTCTGGTATGTCAGATTGCTCTTCAGTCTCAACGCCATTGCCTCTGCAGCTCAACAGGTTCCCGGATGAATCTGAATTGTTCTCTGAGCCGACTTATTTCCATTCTTTGGCTGGCAAACTGCAATATTTAACTCTAACTAGGCCTGACATACAGTTCTCTGTGAACTATATATGCCAAAAGATGCATGCTCCATCAGTTTCAGACTTTCATCTACTGAAAAGGATCTTGAGATACCTCAAGGGAACAACAAACTATGGAATCAACTTCGCAGCAGATACAGACTTCACACTCAAAGCTTATAGCGACAGTGATTGGGCTGGTTGCTCAACAACAAGAAGATCCACAGGCGGCTTTTGTACATTTCTTGGATCAAACCTTATCTCTTGGTCAGCAAAGAAGCAGGAAAGTGTGTCCCGAAGCTCCACAGAGGCAGAATACCGCACTCTTTCTGAAACTGCAGCAGAGATCACTTGTCTGAGCAATCTTTTAAGGGACATTGGCATTCCTTTGAGCTCTCCACCAGAATTGTATTGTGACAATTTGTCAGCAGTATATTTGTCTGCAAATCCAGGGTTGACTTTCATTATGTGAGGGAGAAAGTTGCCTTGGGAACTCTAGTTGTTCATCATATATCTTCTGCTTATCAACTTGCAGATATATTTACTAAGTCCTTGCCTTTCAGAAGCTTTGATGATCTCAGGTTCAAACTTGGTGTGGCTTCATTACCCACACAAAGTTTGAGGGGGAATGTAAACTCTAAAGAGAAGAGAATGGTTTGGGCTCCTAAGGCAAATCAGAGTGAAGACAAAGAGAGAATGGGCCTCGACCAAAGGAGCAAGCCCATTTCCCAGAAACCTGCAACGGCTACTGAAGTTGAAACAGGACAAAACAGAGCAGCAGGACCACGTGCAATCTGTCCTAAATCACCGTACAAAACAACTCCCAACATCTCTCTGAGCAATCGATTTGCACCATTAGATCAAGAGTAGAAGCGTGGTTCAGATTAATGCTCATGTTTAGGATTTCTCTTATAATTCATATATATACTAAAATCATGTAAAGAAACGTTTCAAGGAATGAAAATGCAGAAAGCTTTCTTTCACTTTACTGTCTTTTATCTTTGTTCTTGTTAAAGTTTCTTGCTTTCAGATACTTCTTCTAAAATCAGGAGGAACATTTTCCCTCTAATTTTGTTATATTCAGAATAAATAGTGACAGTGTATTTAAATACAGAATGATTTTAAAATGTATTGCAGTTTAATTATAATAAAATATATATTTACAGAACAAATACTGTTTTGAAAAAAGTTATTTGTTTTTTTTAAAGACTAAATTGCAAAAAATTAGATGAACACTTTAAAAACGTCTTTTCAAAGTTATCATTTATGACCTCAATTTTTATGATCTGTTTTATCAGCATATATATTCTTATAATTTTTGCCTGAAAATTTAACTACACGTTTAAAATAATGTTAAAGTTTTCCTGGAGTTTTGTTTTTATGTCAGTTGACTTTTAAAAGACTTATTTTCCAATTGAACATAGCAATTATGACAAAATTTAATTTTCAGGTAAGTGTATCGATACACATATATGTATATATAAGGTATTTCAGACAAAATGAAAATTTCATATATATATATATATATATATATATATATATAACATTTAGTATATCATCGATTTTTTAGGTCTCAAGATTATAGTAGACATGCATGTTCCATTTTATACGTAACTTTTGAGAAGATCAAGTGAAATATGCATGGCAAATGAATCGAATCATAAGAATGATATACCGATGTTTCGTTTTTTTTATCATTATACCAAAAATACTTACTTAAATGAAAATCATATTGATGATAAATCATGCATCATAGCATGCAAACGTTACACTGTAGTTATTCTTAATGAATGTTATATTATGATATTATCATATACGAATAAATATAGCATAAGAAAATGAACACAATAATGTGAACAGCAAAGAAGGAACATGGATCCTTAGCGAATAATCAAAGAGAGAGAATCGTCAATAAATATATAAAGATAAATGGGAGAGAAACAAATTCCAAGAATTGCAAAATTCGAGGAGAGATCTTAGAGCATGACCATCAATGAATCCCCTTTGGGGGTTCTTAAAATTGGGAAAAGTATATAAAAAAAAAAATTCGAAAAAAAAAATTAGACGAATGATAAGCCGCCACGTATCATGAACAGTGTAAGAACCGGTTCTTAAATAAGGATTTTTAGGACCCGGGTTCTTAACTATTCACGTGGAACCCACGTGAATAGTTAAGAACCCGGACCTTAAAATACCTCAATGGCCATGCTCTTAGGATCCAGAAAAGAATAGAAGAAAAAGATACAGGAGAATATGAGATTAGTGGTAAGGGAAGTGAGTGAGACTAATAAGCTTGACCATGCTCTACGCTTATGGGATTGTGCTTTGCTGTACCCATTTTGATTCCCGTTTCGCAATTATTGTGTTCCCATTTTATGATCCAGATAATTTCTTTTAATTTAATTTATTACTTATATGTTGATAATTTTTATATGTTAATAATACAAATTATATGTTGACAAAAAAAAAAAAAAATAGTACAAATTATGGCTCCAATTGGTGATCATAGTTTAGGAAAAGAATTATGATGAATTTTTAATTCCTCAAAATTTTTACCAATTAAAAGGAATTTTTTGTCAAAATTCAGACATATAGGTCCCACAATATTTTATATTTTTCCTCATGTTTAAGGAACGAATGAACAAAAAAAATTCCCCTGCAAATTTGATGAGAAACAAAATATGAATAAAAATTCATCTACATTCCTATTTTTTTGTTAATTCAATTCCTCAAATGACATTTTGTCCAATTCCTTTGGTTCATTTTAGTGGTCACCACAAAATATGAATAAAAATGCTCTTTATATTAAAAAGTATATATATGATGCATATACATAAGACGTATAAAGTATAACTAATATCTTCATTTATTAACTATCATGTATTTATGAAAAGAAGCATATTAATCTTTAATAAAAAGATGCAATTCATATATATATATATATATATATATATATATATATATATATATATATATATATATATATATATATATATATATATATATATATATATATATATATATTTTTTATGAATATTCAAATGAGCCGTAAAAACTTATATCTATGTGAATATCTTAAAAATGTGTTTTAGTTTCGTATAACAAATCTTTACTATTAGGTCACAAGCTCTTGGTCAGTTAAGCAGTGACGAAAACCTATACTTTTATATACATATACTTTGAATCGTGTTTCGATTATTCGGGTTTGAATCAAGTAACCCGTCGTTCTTTTTCAGTCATAAAATTGAAGTCTCTTGGATTTGATTTACCATATGGATCACTATAGACGAAAGAAGATGAAAGGGAGACCAACGGTTATTTTTAGACTCGGTGATTAGTTTTTAATCAGGACCCTTTATTGTTTTCTTCGTCCTTTCTCTTCAAGTTTTATTTTTATATAGTAAGATTTGGTTTAACTGTTTTGTTGGAAAAAAGAAGTTTTAGAAGTATCAAGTTCGATATGTTTTTTTTTTAGCCAAAGTTACTTAAAATTTGGCAATGGAGCAGTAAACATCATGAAATGTTGGCTGAATTTGTATTATAAAGACAAAGACCCCATATATTGGCTGAATTTGTATTATAAAGACAAATACCGCATATATGGATTGTCCAACTTGACTTGAAGGCCGGTAGTGACGACAATAGCTTTTTTTTTTTGAACTGAATGATATTTCATAACCAAGTAAGAAAGGAGTCTTACATTAGAGCTTCCACTCTAACAGAGTTGCATAAACTTAAATTATAAAGTGCCTGCTTGGCTAACATATCTGCCTCCTTGTTCTCCTGTCGTGGGAGGAAAGAAAAGCATATGAATTCAAACTCCTTTGAAAGTCTCTCTATGTCGCTAATCACTCCATATAATTCCATGGGGTAATCCTTCTTGGTAAGAGCACGGATCAGGTTTAGCGAGTCCGAAAACAGCGTCACCTTGTTCCTTTGTAGTGCCCGTTGGTGGTGTAAAGCTTCCAAGCAAGCTATTGCCTCGGCCATCAAGGACGACCTCACATTTGTCTTCCGCATCCATCCCGTTATCTTCTCTGTTCCATTCCTTTTGCAACTGCTCCATCCTAGACCGGCTGAGCCTTCCGTCTCTTTCCATGCCGCATCCGAGTAGATTAGTACCGTTGCTTCCTCATTCTCATCTCTGTTCCTAAGTTGGCTTGTCTTCACTTTTTCAGTAGTGTTCTCTTCCGTTTTATCTTCAAGTTGTGCCTCACTCCACTCACGCGCATCAGTTATGGCCTTTGAGATTGTTTCTCCCGCTCCTATCTTTCTTTCTTCGAACACAAGGCAGTTCCTGCTCAGCCATATTCTCCACACTATCCACAAGAACAGTACATTGCCTTTTACTCCAACCGGTGGTAGTGCTATCAGGTTATGCGATTTCTCCAGGGCCTCCTTGAGTGAATTCCAATTGCTTGGGTCATCCTGGCCAAGGAAAGGCGCCATTCTCCATACCTCTTCCGCATACCTGCATTTAAACAGAGTGTGTTCTGTACTCTCCCATTCACCGCATCTTGTGCATTTTGCCTCCCTTAATATCTGTCTTCTCACTAGATTTTCACCCGTTGGTATTGCGTTTCTCTGAGCTTTCCATAGGAACATCTGTATCTTCGGAGCCGTCTCCGCATTCCATATTTCTTTATTCCAGTTGAAGTCCAGGATTCTGTTATCGTTTGAGTTCATCTCTCTTCTCATCTCCAGTGCTAATGCTAACAAAAATATAAGTTTTAAAATTACAGACGAAAATAATGTTTTTCCTATCAATCAACTATATATGGTGTGATGTTCTATAGTTGTTTGTGTCTAATATAAATCATATTTTAAAATGGAGTTCCAATATTCTATTGTTGGAATCATTGTTACGTAAGTAGCTCTGTAAGCTTTATAAGCTACATAATCCAAGGTAATTAATTAATATGTTTTAGACAATCCTCAAATATTTCTCAGGTAACTCTCAAATTTTATTCGGTTTTCCAGTCAACCAATCTTGTAACGAAAATTGAAAAGGAAAAAAAAGGTTATCTTTTGTTCTCTAAATATCCAAGTAGATATTCAACTTTTAAAGCATTCAAATAGTGGTTTAAATCAAGCATAATTCATAATATTTAACAGAGCACTTATAATATTCTGCCAAGCATCTTTAGGGCAGACATTAAATTAAATCCATCGAACTAGATGTGAAAAATCTTTAGGTTTCGCGTGAACATTCACTACCGACTTGACTTTATTTTATTCGGTTATTCCCTTATAACTTAAAAGTATGACTAGAAAACCATAATCTCTATTCTCTAATTGTGTCTTTCTTCTTTAAATTTTGTTTCCAATACAAGTCGAATCATCTTGTTTTATAATAGACAATATTGTGGGTGAGATACCAGCGGGACGAAATGAAGAGAAAGTGTTTAAAAATTGTAATGGCACTGATAATTTAGCCGTATGATAACAGGAGATATTAGTCAAAAAAAAATAATTGATATGGACCATGTTGTCATAAACGGAGTCATTACATGGCCGTGACGATAGTTACAAAATAAAAATATTGCTGTAAGACGTTTTAGTGTTTATAAGGTGGATTTTAGAACGGAATATCGAAGCATGTGGCATTCTATAGTATCATTTTTCGTAATCATTCATCACTAACCAAGGCAGCTGGTTGTCAACGAAAAAAACTTAATTTTTTTACTAAACTATATACCATGTAACTTCTTACGAGCGATTGAATTAAACTATCACAAAAACTAAGTTTTAACTTCATAAAAAGGTTATAAACCAGATGCAATACATGTTTTAAAACACTTCTTTACAAGAAATTAATTATAGCATTTCTTGAATATAAAGAAAAAACAAAACCCTAAGTTGTAGTTTTGGAAAGAATATTTTTTTTCTTCTAACTGCGAGTATGGGATCTTATGGTTTAATATTAAAAAATGTATTAGGAACCTCACAATGTTTCAAGTTCAATTTACTTATTGCGAAAAGTTATAACATGTTATTTTACATACCTACATAGATATGAACTTTTATTTTTTTTGATTTATTTACATAGCTGAGAAGATGATATATTCTTTTAAAATTAGTCTAGACTCCGGAATATCGAAGGTTAAAGGAAAAGACCTCAGAAAAGTGTCATCATTTAGACCAGATTGGTAATTTATTAGGGCATCTCCAACCCACCTCTATATTTGCCTCTGAACTCTATTTTAGAGGCAAAACTACTCCAACCCACCTCTATTTTCACCTCTAAAATAGAGATCTCTATTTTTTCCGCTATATATAAAGGAACTCTATTTTTTCCTCTATAATAGTGGTGAAATTTTTAATTTACAAATCAGTCCATTAACTTTAAATTTTTTTTATTTATGACCAAAATAATTAAATATTAATATTTTTAATAAATAACAATATAAAATTAATAAATTATAAATTATAATATTCTAATAACAAATATATAATTTAAATAATATTATAATTTTATAATTGTAAAAATAAAATAAATGGACTAAATTGTAACTTTTATAAATAAAAAGTGTTATTAGTAAAATAAAAAAGAATATTAGAGAGAATATTCTCTTTTAGAGAAAAATATAGATAAATACATTGGAGCAAAACCCACTTTTATAATAGAGTTCCTCTATTTTATAAGTAAAAATAGAGGAATACATTGGAGATAGTCTTACAACAACAAGGTCTCTGTGTACTAGGGTTTTCACTTCTATGTCTCAACTCTCAAGTCTCTTTTTTTGTGTGCAAAGTTTCAACCTCAACTTTTCATTCTTTAATGATATTTATAATTCTAGCAAAAATGAAAGGAAACCCAACTGTAGTACAGTTAAATGTTATCAATCACATATACGAACGAATCAATCACACATACGACAAGAATAATAAAATAATATGAATATCATATACAGTTTTCTAATAATGTGTCAAACAGAAAATCTAGAATCTTTGACCTAATCTTTTGGCTAGGCAAGCTGTGATGCAGCATCAATCAATGCTAATTTCATGGCTTGTTAGCATGGCGTTTAAATAAAGAAATATACTTCTTTGAAAAACATATGTATCTCTCTTTTTGGATGAGCTGAAAACATATGCATAAAATTCGCTATGTAACTAATTGAAAATCCAAGGAAAAAAAAAAGAAACTTACATAATATTATTAGTCACTTAAAATCAACTTTGGGTAGTTCAATCATTTGCGCTTGGAGTGTAATTTTTGTACTGTAGTTAGATCACTAATGTACAGTAAAAGTCTTAAGAAATAAAAATATTTGACATTTCACATATCTATAAATAAACTTAATTTTTTTATTTGATTAGCCATTGAAAAACTATTTCCTACAACTCGTTCATAAGTGTCTTCTTAACTACGTCGTTTCAAAGAGGGTAGCAGCCAAAAAAACGTAGCTCCTCAGACTAAATTAACAGTGAACTAGCTAGTAATCAGCACTTCAGCTCGTAAGTAAAGTTAAATAAAAACTATATGATATAACTAAATACATAAAGCATCAAAATTAAATATATATTCTTTCAAAAAATTGAAACATATAGTGACAAGAATATAGAAGTAGCTAGAAGTGTACCCACGTGCCACTACGTACACCTACATCTAAGTATATGTGTGCACTGTGCATGTACTGATGTACATTTGTGTACATATTCAGGTACGATATTCATAGACTTTTGATTATGAAAATTAATGTAGTTAATTAATAATAACAGACAGAGAATCCAAATTTGATTTAGTAGGTGTCTGACACACCTGAATTAATACTAAACAAGTATACTGTAAAAGAGATATGCAAGTACATTGCACTTAGATGTAATTGAGAACAAGTTTGCTTATAAATACAGAGAATTATGGCAAGAATAATGCAAGAGTGCTGACCACATTTGAGTTGTCTTAAACAAATGATGTAGTTAAGTGTGTAATTAACTTGGTTGTCTATAAGTACTGCGTATTAAAGTTAATAAGTAATACGCTCCATATGGACATATGCATGTTATTTTATATTATCTTTACAAATAATATATAGAGGGTGTATTATACCATGGAGAATAGTTTATGGATGTACCCCAAATATATAGTTAGCATTAGACTTGTTTTTTTCTCTTTTTTTGAACCATAGTTAGCATTAGAGCACCCACAGCGGTGAGACGCTTGTGGGTCTCTTAATTTCTTTTTTTTTTTTTAATTTCTTTTTTAATTTTTTAATCTGGCGAAAAAAATCAAAAAAAAAAGAGGACGACGAATCATGTGCCGACACGTGGAAGAGACGGTCTCTTAAATAAGAAATTTTAAAGCCGTATGTTAACTGTTCTTGCGGACCTCACGAATAATTTATTCTCTTAATTTCCTAGGTTCTTGCGGACCTCACGAATAACTGTGCCGACCCAACTTTGATACTATATGATCCGACTGATATATGGACCTTAACTTGGGCCGGTTTGAATATATTCTCGATCTTTATGGAAATATTTGTGCATAATTATTTATCCCAAAAAATATATGTGCATAGGCCGAAGATTGAACCTGCAAAACAAAAAAAAGAAGTTTAGAGCCCAATTCTGACCGGTTATGCGTATTGGAACCGGAAGAACTTGATCCAGATTCAAAATTACTTATTATTTTGATTTCTATTTCATAAAATGCTAGTTTTTGGTTCGCTTGTTGGGTTTTGCCTTGGTCTCGGTGACATAGATATATCCCTATATTATCAATCAAGAACCTTCACAAATTTCTTTAAAGCATAAGAGCAAGTCCAATAGTGTAATTTGGCACAATATCTCATGCAAAATCAATAAAAAATTAATATAATTAAGAACCCCAAGTCACAATCGATCCTTATATAAAGATTGTTTAGAATCTGTGTCTTCACTATTTAGCTGACGTGGCATATTTCGATTGGTTACTTTTTTTTTGGTTTATCTGTAAAAAAAAAAATTAATAAAAAAAATTAAGAACCCCAAGTGGGGGTTTTACCGCTGTGGATGGTCTAATCTTCAATTACATTTTTCCACACCATAATAGTATAATATACATTATCATGGTACAACAAATCACAAGCCACAAACAAACACAAGAAAAACATCTAGGTCCGTTACGATCCTGACAGGTTGAAAAATATGGGATCAATGCCTTTTTAGGGCAACGGCTGAGATAATGATGAGAAGGATGAAGAAGACAATTCCGATAGAAGCGGCTACAACCGCACTACTCACGGCCTGGCAGAAATCTCCAAACTGCTGACAAATGGGGAGCCAATTGGTGTTTGGGTTGCCGTTATGTGCAAGGTAGACAATTGCGGCTGCCGCAGCCGCCGCTGATGTGGTAAGCGTCACGACCACCTTCACCATAACAAAAAAAAAAAGAGAATATATTAATATTAAATTATAAAATATATACTTTCTTGGAGAATAGGTCTATAAGTGAAGTTACCGTGTCGGAGATAAGGAGGATCAGCCGGGGCGAGGCGGCAAGTGGACGGACAATATTTACGATGGAGAAAGGAAGTGAAAGGACGAGATAGGTGGCGACGATGGCTATGGCTATCACAAAGAACCTTCAAAAACGAGTTACATGTACATATATCATTAAGTCACTAACCGGACAAGTTTAACAAAGTAAAGACATATGTTTCACCGTAGTTAGAGATATATTTTGAATAAAAATATGAAGTAAGATTAATAGTCATACGTTAAGAATATGAAAATGGACTCACTGAAATGTGGCAAAGTCATCATAACCGGCTTGGAACTGTAAGAACTGAGTAAAGAAAGGAAGAGTCTCCTCGGCGGTGTACATTACTCACTACAAAAAATCAAAGGTATTATATCATTTATTTTCTTTATTAACATCATTTTTTGATTAATACAAACGAATTTGTATCACTTATATAAATGACTTTGGAAGTGATGACTCTAATACTTATATCATTTAAAACCAATTGATACAACTATTTTTATCATTTCGTAAGTGATGCTAATATATATGTCGGTTGTAAAAACTGATATTAATTTTTTACATCGATTATAATAAGTGATACTAATATTATGATTTTAATTTAAAAAAAAATATTATTAATTTTAGATAATAAGTCATATTTGTTTATTATTCTTGATTTATTATATTATTAATTTTTGATAATAAGTCGTATTCCCTAGTCATACTATTTATTGATTTGTTAAAACCATATGATTTAAAAAATACTATTAGTGGATGGGTTTTAAGATGATCTAAGCCCAACTTATAATTAGGTTAGAATAAAGTGATTATTATAAAGGAGTTAAGTTTTCCTCTTCATCTACCTTTTTCCGATGTGGGACATGTGACTAGGGATTTTATGCTTAATTTTTGTTAGGAAAGCAGCATATATATCGTAAATGTTTTTAATAGAATCTTTGTTACCATCACTTTCTCACATGCATCATTTGTTTAATTGATGTTAAAAAAATTATTTTGTATCAAAATGTTTTAAATGATGTAAATTAGTTTAAGTTAGTATCACTTTAAATTATTTGATGCTAAATTAACCAGTAATGACATCAATTATTTTAGGTGATGTTAAACTACATATTTAACATCACTTGTTAATAAGTGATTTTAATTGGTATCAGTTGTTTTTTTGACATATCATATTTGATGCAACATGCCATTTTTCTTGTAGTGACTGAGGAAGCCGTGATAGTGGTTACTATGGCCGCCAAACGGAGGAGGAAATCGAATATGGCCAAACCTCTCTTGTAGCCGCCTCCTGTGGTGGCTGCCACAAAGGTCTTTTTCTTCTTCTCGTCCACCACGACGTGGCTTTTACTTTTGGTCACGGTACTCGGCTCGCCAACGTCAATGGTGGTAGACTCTTTCGCCATTCTCTTTTTGAGTTGGGGTTTAAATAAATACAAAAGTGTATGTATGTTGGTTGTGTGTTGAAATGCTTTGTACTTGTCGTGGGAAACTAATGGGAGATGGACCAAGTGTTTATATAGTGATTGTATTAATCGGTGATTGATTAGGAACAATTAGTAGCTAACTAATGAGTGTTTAGTTGTTTGATATTGAGGTTGGCTGATTTGTTAGAGTCCAAGAGGAGGAGTTGTTGTTCTCACACTTGCTTAGCTTTAAGCTAACATTAAAGTCAAAAAGAAATGTTAAAAATATCATATGTGAAGTGTAATGAAGTTGGTACCCATACGCAGGCAAAAGAGCTTTAATTTATGTTCATTTTATTCCACGCCAATAGAACAATCGAATGACTAATTACGTTCAAGATAGTTATTAGTTAATTTCAAGCGAATCATAAATTTATTGTATGCTTATTTATGCATAATAAATCACTTACTCGCAATATTGGGTTATAAATTAATTGCAGTTTAGTAAGCAGCTTCCAATAAAAAAAAAAACAGAGATCAAATCTTCTTCATCAATTATAGCACTTATTAGTTAACTCTTTTGACTAGCCAACTACTGAAGTTACAGGGTTTTCATTAAATTGTATATGCTTCCCCTTCACAAAAATTAGATCTTACATTACTTCTTTTTTCTTTTTTGTAATTTTTTTTATTTTTTCTTGGGTCATCATAAATTTTTTCAACTAATTTGATTATTATATTTTTTTAGTCTTATATAACTCGTGAACTGGTTATGATCAAGATTATCTGAGTTTTAGTTGAGATATATACTCATATAATAAAAAGTTGAGCTGATCTGAGTTATTAAAATACTTTGGTTGAGCTGTTGACCAAAAACAAATACTCTAGTTGAGCTAGGTTGAGCGAGTTAGTTTGTTTTGATATCATTTTTATATAGTTTATGAACTGAATCGCTCGTTGGGTTTTGTCTTTTGTTCTTATAGACTTTAATTTAGAGGCTATACTATCAAACGAGAACCTTTATATGAATCCGAAGCTTTCAAGCTAAACCAAGACAAATGTCCTTAAAAACATATGAACTCCGGTTACATTTTCCACACCATAATAACACCATATACATAAAATCTCATGTTACACAAAGCACACACCACAAACATACACATGAAGAACCGCTAGATCATTTTCGATCTTGACACACGGAAAATATCAAATCAATTCCTTTTTAGGGCAATGGCTGAGATGATGATGAGAAGGATGAAGAAGACAACCGAGATAGAGGCGGCCACAACAGCAGTACTCGCGGTTTGACAGAAGTCTCCAAATTGTTGACAAATGGGGAGCCAATTGGTGTTTTGGTTGCCGTTATGTGCAAGGTAGACAATTGATGCTGCCGCAGCCGCCGCTGCTGTGGTAAGCGTCACGACCAGCTTCACCATAACATAAAGATAATATAATTATATATTACATTTTAAAAGAGAGATATTTTTTGGGAGAATAGATGTATAAGTGAACTTACGGTGTCGGAGATGAGGAGAATGAGCCGGGGTGCAACCGCAAGTGGACGGATAATAGTTACGATGGAGAAGGGAAGCGAAAGGACGAGATAGCTGGCGGCGATGGCTATGGCTATCACAAAGAACCTTAAAAAACGATGTACACTTATAACCGGAACATAACTTGACTCACAAGTAACATTAATTCAAATATTTTTTTAATTAGTAAAAACTATACATAACCGTAGTTAGAGATATACTATATATATATATATATATATATATATATATATATATAAAAGAGAAAATGCACAAAAACATACCTTATCATAAATATAAATATAGTACCAAGGGAAATAATTGACATTTTTAACATTATTTGAATTACGAAATTTTTTATAGATCATATAATTTAGGGTTTATTGTTTAGAATTTAGGATTTATTTAGGGTTTATTATTTAGGGTTTAGGGTTTAGTATTTAGGATTTAGAGTTTAGTATTTAAGGTTTAGGGTTAGTACTAATTTAGTCTTTATCCTTTAATAAATGCTATTTTGGTAATTTTTTCTCCTTGTGGGTACATTTATGACAATGCATGTTTTTGTGCCATTTTTACGATTTACCCTATATATAAATATGTATTTAATGTGTAAAAACATGATGTAAATTAATAATCATATTCATATGTCAAGAAAATGTAAATGGACTTACTGAAATGTGGGAAAGTCATCGTAACCGGCTTGGAACTGTAAGAACTGAGTAAAGAAGGGGAGTGTCTCTTCAGCGGTGAACATGACAGAGGAAGCCCCGATGGTGATTCCTATGGCCGCTAAACGGAGGAGGAAATCGAATATGGCCAAACCTCTTTTGTAGCCGCCTCCTGCAGCGGCTGCCACAAAGCCCTTCTTCTTCTTCTCGTCCACTACGACATGACTTGTACTTTTGGTCATGGTGCTCGGTTCGCCAACGTCAATGGTGGTGGACTCTTTCGCCATCTCTTGCAATTGGGATTCAAAGAAAGAAGAAGAAGTGTTGTTTGTGTACTGAAATGTTTTCTACTCGTGGTGGAAAACTAATGGAAGGAGGACAAGTATTTATATAGTCCTTGTGTTTAAGTAGTGACTGGTTAGGAATAATTAGCAGTTAATTAGTGATGAGTCTTTTATAATTGTTTAATATTTAGTTGTTAGGGTCTGGGAAGAGGAGTTGTTGCTTCTTACTTTCCCCACTCAACTGGACCTGATCAGCTAATAATTCAAGATAAAAGAAAGCTAAAAAGATATCATATGTAAAATGATGAAGTTGTCATTTTATTTCATGCCAATTATACAACCGAACTATTGTTAATTGAATGATAACTGCTACTCTCAAATTAGTTGGTTATAAGCAAAGCACAGGACTCTCATATGAATATTCGAGCATAATCTTGATTCTTGATCATTCCTGAATTATGTTAAAGATCAGTATTGTCATTTTCATAAAGATCGATTGTTGTGGGACTACTTGGGCCATAATTAGCACCAGCATCACTACCCTAAATCATATATGCATGTCCCTTAGGATTAGGATTAATGCTCAAAATCCAGTCCAGCCCAATCCCAAAAAAGGGAATTTCAAATCTACATGTAGATCGATTATCAGTTATTACTAATGGATTACCGATGTATATCGATTAATGACGATTACTTACGAGCCTGATCTGTAACGCTCCGTTCGCCCTTATCGGTGAGTCACCCATCTCTCTCCTGGGCTCGTGGGCCCCACCCCTGTCCGACGGTCGGTGCGTTATTTTTGGCAGGTCCGACCGAGTAATTTACTGACCCTACAATCACCCCATGACCTTTTTCCATGTGTTTTGTCCTCACACACATGCTATCACGAATCACTTCCCGGAAGGTCACCTATCATGGGACTACTCCAGCCCAAGCACGCTTAACTCTGGAGTTCTTTCAGGCAAGTGACCGGAAAAGATAAGTGCACTTGGTGATATAGGTAGCCAAATTAATTCATTTAAGCCTTCCTCAAATGGGTCGGGCCCAGTATGTTACAATTCTCCCCCACTTAATGAGAATTCGTCCCCGAATTTTGCATCTCATAACCGGAGCAACCATAACCCTCAAACCCCAGGATTGTCTCCCGAGACAGAATCGGTTTGACTTCCCTGAGCTCTGATACCAATTGTAACGCCCCGTCCACCCCTACCGGTGAGTCACCCATCCCTCTCTCGGGCTCGTGGGCCCCACCCCTGTCCGACGGTCGGTGCGTTATTTTTGGCAGGCCCGACCGAGTAATTTACTGACCCTACAATCACCCCTTGACCTTTTCCCATGTGTTTTGTTCTCACATACATGCTAGCACGAATCACTTCCCGGAAGGTCACCCATCATGGGACTACTCCAGCCCAAGCACGCTTAACTCTGGAGTTCTTTCAGGCAAGTGACCGGAAAAGATAAGTGCATTTGGTGATATAGGTAGCCAAATTAATTCATTTAAGTCTTCCTCAAATGGGTCAGGCCCAGTATGTTACATGATCAATCCGTTTTTTTTTTTGTCAACAAAACACCATATATTAAATCAATGTTGCTCGGTTCGGGTTATGAGTAAACCGATCAGACTCGTCATGACTTACATAGGAAAAGATAGTACCCCGTGCTCTCGCCCTTTTTTCAAGGGAGTCGGCACAGACATTTGATTTCCTAGGAATTAGAGTTATAACAAAGAAAGAGAAAAAACACTCTAAGGGAATTGAAAAATTCCAACTCCGTCTTGAAACTCAGCCATTCTAGTGGATCTTCTGACATATTTAACAAGTCCGAGCAGTCTGTCTCGATTACCACCAAGACGATTTCCCCTTCCAAAATGCATGACATTGCCCAAAATAGTGGCAAATCTAAAAACATTTTTAGTTGGGGCACAATATTAAAAATAACAAAAAATCCATTTTGGTTTGGGGGCACTTTTCCTTTTTGTTCACTAAAACTAAAAACAATTAATTAAATTAGCCTAAATTATTTAAAAAATAATAAAATAATAGGAGACACGTGACCCTGTATCCCAACCTCTCTGTCCGCCCCTAGTTCAAAATAATCCGTGCGGGTCGGCGTATAGCGGGAACAATCCGTTATTTTTCCATTGAGATTTTGTCGATGACTATCATCAGTAAAAGTGGCCATGTTGATTTTAAAGACGTTAGTGCAATTCTGTTATATTGAGTGTACTGCATAAATTCGAAATGTTATGTTTTTAATAATGTTTCCCATGTTCTAATATAATAGTTTATGGTGAGTTTTATATCTATATACTATTAAAATAGGAATTTTTTTTGAAACTAACATTCATTTGATGTGTCATTTATAGGATATGCCATTAGAATTAGAAGTAATTAAATATATTCATTAAGTGTAATAGTGTAAAACTAAATTCTAACTAATTAATCATAATATCTTGCAATATTTTCATTAATTTAAATATAAATTTATATTTCTTTTTTTATTATACAAAATCTAACAAAAAAATCTTTTCAATCCATTTATTTTTAATTAATTAATCAATTTCGTAATTATATTATATATTTATATGTAATCAATAATGATAAGTATAATTAAAATGAATTAATACACCATTTATGTTTATAAATTTAAAAATAAATATATAAGTTATAGGAATTTTTTAAAAATAAAAGAATATATAACCCACTACTTTTTTATCAAATATACAAATAAAAAATAAAAAAATTGTAACATACTTCATTTTTAAAAAAGTGAATTCTATAAAAATATTCAAATTACTATTACCTAAACAATAATTTATATTAAAACTAAGCTAAAATATTAAATACATATATATTTAAATTTGATAAAAAGTAAAAAATCAACAATAAATAAATATTTATATTATTCAAATATATAATTGTCGGGTTAATTGATGATTATACGACAACAACGTTTTAGCAGGTTGTTTTAAAAAATTTATAATTTTAATACTATAAAAATATATAACTTATTATTAATTAAGCTTTAATTTGCAAAATAAATTTAAATCTAAATATGAATATATATATATTTATATATATATATATATATATATATATATATATATATTTATACGATAAAACTCATATTAGAACTTATAATGTGAATCGTTATTTTAATGGGAAATTTGCCAAATTGGGTCAAAAAAAAAAGAAATTTGTCCCCTTAGTATTTTTTCTTCCAAACAATGTCCATCTAGGAAATTGTTTTTTTTAAATCCTTTTTTGACCCCGAAATTACTTTAAAAATGTTTATTAATATTTTTTTTGGAAAGCTCATTAAACACTAATTAATTTCTCCGACAGTTTCCTTTAGAGCTTCTCTTCAAGCTTTCATCTTGTGGCCTCATGGTTCTCGGCCGTCGGTTTTGAGACAGTACCGCCGGATCTAATCCACCGATACTGAGCCGCCGTTTGTAATCCACCTCCTGCTCATCTGACTCCGTTTCTTCTTCTCCAATCTCACGACCTTTTTGTAAACCCGAGCTAAAATCCGATCCTTCGATTGAGCAAGAACACAATCGACTCCAATCCACTCTTAGAACATCATCTGCCACTCCACAACACTTCCAGGTGAATCATTCCATACATGCAACTGCTACTCTGAGATTTTTTTTTGGAAATTTACTAAAGACCCAAAATTTAGGTTTTTGATTCAACTGAGTAAAACCCATTGAGCAATTTTACCCATTTCAATCCGAAGCTTGTGCAATCTCTATGTTGGTTTCTGATTTTGTTTTACTTTTATTTGATATTGATTTGTGGTGCAATAACTTATATCTGAAGCTTAGATATCTTCATTTGTCATATCAATTTGTTTTATCTTCCGCTTGGTTACTGTTTCTCTTTGGTGAGGTTTTGTGGGTTTGGTTAGCTGCTAGTTGTTTGTTTGGGCAGAACATATTGTTTTGAATTGCTTCGTTTAGGTGAGACTCACGGTAAATTTCTTTGATCTTTGCTTGTCGTTGAAAACCTGATGTTCATGAAAAATGTATTTGGTTCATGAAAAGTAAATTTCAGCCTTGTTTATACTTTCTGTTTCGTGATTTTGCATTTTCTGTCCACGATATTCTAATTCTGAGACTTGGTTTGATCTTTTATATATTTTCAGATATGGATCCCGAGCTGCCGAAACGGATTTTCAGGTCTGGATACGAACCACAAGTGAAGCAGGTGAACAACAGCTGCAAAACGTCCCTTATGAACTTGTTACAGGAAGCAATGCCAAGCGAGTTTGCTACAATGAAGCGTGAACCAGTTTTTGAAATTTTTTTGGCTATTCATGAGAACTGCCTTGGTTTCTCGGGTAGAATGGTCCATAGCTTGATGTGTCGGCAGATCATTACAGCAAAGCTTCACGAGCTCTGGTTTCTTTTTGCTAAGAGGCCACTCAGATTTTCGATGCAGGAGTTCCACGCTGTCACTGGACTTAAGTGCACTTATGACGAAGATTGTGCCTGCGATTTTGAGGATTGGATTGACGACAATGGTTATTGGAGCAAATTGTTAAGGTCAGGCAAGAAGATTAACTTAAAGATGATAAAGAAAAAGGATTTCTTAGCTGGTACTAGGAAGTGGCTGCCTAAGGACAGAGAAAGGTTGATTCTGTTGTGCGTCATTGCGGGTTTGGTTATGGTGAGGGACGATAAGGTGTATATCTCACACTTCTATGTCAAATTGGTAATGGATATTGAGAAGCTGCGGAAATATCCATGGGGTATTGAGTCGTTTGATCTGCTAATTGAGTCCATCATCAAATCTAGGGAGAAGTTGACTAGGAAGATAAGCTACGTCTTAGATGGATTCTCTTACGCATTACAGATTTGGGCTATGGAAGCAATCCCCGACATAGGGATTTTGTTGGGCAAGAAACTCAAAGAAGGCGTTAACGAACATCCGAGATGTTCTAATTGGTCAGGAGCTGCTAAGGTGTCATATGGGGATATCATTCTACTAGAATCTGCATTTCAGCCGATGGTTAGTTTTCAATTTCAATTAGCAATCAAATTATTTATATTAACACACTGTTGAATTGTTTTTAACTTATATGGGTGTCTTCTCTGTAGGGTACATTATATCCATACATCTCTAAGACTGGAAATATGGATGTAATTGATAGTCTTGATTTCACAAGGGATGATGAGATGACTGACGACAGAGTTGATGCGATTAAGGAGTTAATTCGAGGAGGATTTGAGTGGGCAGAACATACATGGGAAGTAGATGAAACATGGTTGCCTAAGATAACTCTACAAGATGAAGATGAGGTAAATGTAGAGGAAGATGATGAGATTGGGGATGAGGTTGATGAGGTCGGAACTCCCATAGCTGAAGACACACGTGTCTCGGGGTTCAAAAGGAGTAAAAAAAGGCTCCCCGATCACGGTTCAATGTCTCGGAAACAGAATCTCTTGTGTGAAAGATCAGCTGCAAAATCTGTAAGTTTGGATGAAAACATGAAAACATTCTTGCAAGGGTTAATGGAGACTTCATTTGTTTCTATGGAGGAGAGATTGGGTAAAAAGGTGGATGATCGTTTCACCAAGCTTGAGACTCAGGTTTTAGAACTGAGAAATGAGGTTGCGAATGCTATCACTCTGAGAAACCATGTTGAGCCGGTAAGCACTTCTAACCCAACATGCTCGGATCCATCTAAGGCCAACGAGATTCAGAGACAAGGAAAGGTTAGAAAGCAGAAAAACTATAAATCTTGAACTTGTTTTAATGTTTTGGACTTTGTATTGTAATGTGATCAAGCCTATGTGAAAATGGTGTGTAAAACTTATTGTGACGGTAACTAGTTTTTGTTGTAAGAAACTAAATGTAATGTGTTATTGTGTTGTTGTGTTAATGTATTAATGTGTTGTTGCCTATGTGCTTTGAATTGTTATGTATTAACCTGATTGTAGCTTATTGGTTTTACTAATGTCTATTGTTATTAAATTATAATCACAGGTCGAAACCGTTGCTGCAAAAAGCACAACATTGTTCGATACTCTTTACGATGTACCTATGAGCCAAACCTTGGGCTGTCTTTCACAAGATTCGTTTGTTAGTGGGTTCGATCCAACACAGCGGTTACAAGTCCATGACCCAACTGAGTGGTTGACTCCCAAGACTTCATTTAAAAAAGAGGCTGTCGATGTCTGCGATTTGTCAAAATCATTGCTCACCAACGAGGACAAACATGAAACTCGGAAAAAAGAGGCTGACTACCCTTTGGTTTTCTTGCCTGAAGATTCATTTTATCAGCTAGTTAGCTGGTCTTCCAAACAAACGTAAGTCGTTTATTTGTTCTCTCATAGATTTCTAAAATCTATACTACCATTTAACAATACAGGAAACGATACAGGAAACACCAGATAGGTCCAACTATGTTTGATCACGAATCAGCAGGACGCATAATAGGTCCTCGGAAATGGCTTCTCAACCAGGTTTGTAACAAAATTTGTTATTTTTTTATTTTAACTCCAATATGGGTCCAAATAACTTATTAATTAGAATAACATTTTTTGATATCCTACTGCTTTAATGGGTCACAAGTCTGTAGACCGTGGACTGCATCAATGTTTTGATGTTGGAAAAAACAGCAACACTTTCGATTATTGGGCTCAAAAAGCTTATTAAATAGGGGATCTTAGCTAAAATTAGGGTTTATTGTTTCTTTCTCTTTCACATCCAGAGAAATAAGATTATTGGGTCTCTTCTCTTCTTAATCGCCAGAAAGGTAAATCGATTCAAGGTTTATTGTTTCTTTCTCTCCATTAGTTTAATCGATTCAGCTTTGTTGTTAAATATGTTTGATTTAGGATAAGTGTTCGCTTGATGGGTCGCTATAGTTATACTCAGCCGTCGATGTCATCCTCGAGTGATACCAGGAGAAACCGTTATGCTGCAGAATTTTTCGTTGCGGAAGAAGGAATGCCAACAATGTGTTATTGCGGACGTAAGGCTATAATTGATACATCTCGTTCTCAAATGGATCCTGGGAGAAGATACTACACTTGTGCCGGTTATGAAGATGGAGAATTCCATGTATGGAAGTGGTGGGATGAGGCAGTAACAAAAGATTTAGTTTCGCTTAAGAATGATTTTGGCGAGCTTTCTCTTAAAGTACAGAGATTGGTAACTAATGAAAAAGTGAGTGAAGAGATTCGTAAAGCAAATGAGGAACTCAATTTGGTGAAGAAGATGTTGGAAGAGAATGAGAAGCGCTTGGCAACGTTTGAGAAAATCCTTCAAATGAAGAAGCCTGTTGTATTTGGTCTTGAGTTGAAACTTGTTGTGGCAGCCGTTTGCTTTGTTCTTGTTGTAATGGGGTTGTCGTATGGTCTAGCTAAGTATTTGGTATGGTAGTCTTACTATCTTATGGGGATGTTATGAAGATCTTATGAATCAGTTTATTCCATCTTTCATATATTTTTCACTTGTGTTAATCTATTCATTCCATCTTTCAAATCTTCATTTTCGGTTTCTACTTCCAAAGAAACCTGCAGTGATTTGTTCTCTATTTTGCTCTCATATGGTTTTTAAAATAAAACACAGTAATAATCCTACATAACACTGTCATAGAAACCGAAAAAGCTGAGAACCAACGATGGAGGAACTGCAAAAACTAAAATTAAAATAAAATCAATGGACTAGATTGGTACGTCACAAGTTGCCCTGTTGTGACCCTGTTTTCCACACCGGCTGCATTTGATTTTCTTAGACCTTTGTGATCCTTGCGATGATCGTATCTTGTCTTCAACAGTTTCGTATCTTCGTTTTCTTCGCCTACCAGCAGCTCTCCGGGTTTCAGGCTGTAGAACTCGGGCGTTTTGGACATCATGTGGTACATGCCAATCATCTTCAGGAACACCAATTGGATTAATGCTTTCCTCATAAGCTGTCTTCCATGACACAGTTGTATACATTCCATCTGTGAGCAAGTGTGCTTCCTTTCCCACAGAGAACCCAGCTTTGATAGCGTGTCTGCAGGGAATTTTTAACAAATCATATTTTCGACACGTACATGTTCTTCTTTCCAAGTCAACAAGGCAGTCATTCTGATCCCCTCTAACAAGAAATATTTCCCCGATGATTGGGTGAACGCTGAAAGTTTTACCCTTCTCTATCCTTCTGTCGATCTTTTTCTCCACATCAATGGTTAAAGGATGCACACGCTTGGAGCTTAACAATCTTCGATCGTGAAACCAACGAGTAACCATTTCTCTTATGCTGTCCAACAAAGGAATAACAGGAAACTCTCTAGGTGATCTCAATGCAGCATTCATCGACTCTGCCGGATTATTAGTCCTCACATCGTACCTGAAACCAGGAAAACCACATCGAGCCCATTTTGTAACATCAGCGTCCACTAGATATTTGCCAATGCTGGGACTTATATTGCATATATCAGCAAACCTCCTTTCGAAGTCTGCAAACCTATATGCTTTTGAAGCCTTCGCAATCAAGCCAAGTAGACCCTTTCCTTTGAAATGTTTTACCACATTATTCAACAGATGATGAATACAAATTCCATGCTTAGCTTGTGGATACACTGTCCTAAGACCTCTGATGATCGACTCGTTTCTGTCCGTCACAAAAGCCAAACCATCTTCGTCCGCGATAACAACTTTAAGCTGGCTAAAAAACCACTCCCATGAACTGTGGTTTTCCGAGTCAACTACTCCAAATGCAAGTGGATACAAATTAGAATTCCCGTCTACAGCTGTAGCAACCAGTAGAACTCCTTTGTATTTACTCTTCAAAAACGTACCATCAACGACGATGACCCTCCGAATGGCATTGTAGAACCCTCTGACAGACTGACCAAAAGCAATAAATAGATATTTGAATCTACCAAGACAATCAGTTTCATAGCTCGAATGTGTACCCGGATTTGCTTCCTTAAGCATGTGCAAGTATTTAGGTATTTTACCATAGCTTTCCTCGGGTATACCTCTAACAGCGTTGACTGCATACTCACGAGAATCCCATGCTAACGAATAACTGATCTCACATCCATGCTCAGTACGCATCATCTGAATGATATCATTCGGTTTAGGCCCTTCCTTGATACCATCATATTTATGCATAAACAAAGTCCCAATTGTCTTCGCTGAAGGGGTCCGTCCAAAATTGCTTTTGCTAGAAGGAGCACATATATGTTCAGCGACATGCTTCTTGATAACGAAATATCTTGACCCTTCCAAACACTGAGCCCGAAAACTCCAGTTGCATAGATTATCCGCGCACCTTACAGACCAAATCTTCGTATCAGATTTTACCACCTTAAAATCAAAATTATACTTCATTGCACAAATCTCCAGTTTTGCCTTCAACACGTTCTTGCTTATAAAATGTTGATGTTTCTTTACATCCCCCAAAGAAAAACGAATTTCATTCTTGATGTCTTCCTTTTTAGCAGACCGTTCTTCATCAATAGCTTCAAAAGTAGCAGGAGAACTGTGAAGATTGTGTTGCAAGACTTCTTCTTTTTTTTCGTTTGGTGAATTAAATGGCCCGTTGTTTTCGATTCCCATCATATCTTTGAAAGTCACACGCAGCTGTGTCGATGTAGACTTCTTCATGTATCCAACAAAATTTTTCAACTGACGATCATTGGCGATAATAACCGGTGGAAAGTTCGTATTGTTCAAATCGTTAGGTAAATAACTGAACTCGATATCACTGATGCTTTGTTCGATTTCATAGTCTTCAGAAACCATGTTCTTCAGCTCATCAAGGGATGTGTTGCAATCCACAGCGAACATCCTGCCTCCTTTATGTTCATCAATAATGAATCTCCACCCTTTGCTAGCACACGAAATCCAAACACCACAAGTAGCATAGATATGGAACATTGTGATCAATCGAAAAAGAGCAAAACGAATTGACAAAGGGATTTGAAGAGGATGAGCAAGAAATTACAGAGATTTTCGAAAATATCAACCAAGTTTCGAAAATAGAAGTATAATCATGATCAAAGATATTCAAATATATGCAAATATTTTCTTAGATTTTTTGTAACAACCTAGGCAGAATGTACATTCCACCACATGCAGACTACAGTGGAAGTGGTAGATTGTATATTCTGCAGACGGCAGAATGTAGAAGAATTAGTAGAATACATATTCTAACAAATGTGACGGTTAGCAGAAGTAAGAGAAAATCGTAGACTATGTTTTCTACGGTTGGTAGATCAAAGTATAACTGGAAGATTAAAAATTCCACCAAAGGTAGATTATATTGGAAATCGTAGAATAATGCAGAATGTGTATTCTGCAAATCGTAGATCAACTATTTATCTTTTTTTCCTAACACGAATTTTCACCCAAAAAAAACATATTAATTTTTCATTGGTGTTTATATACTTTTATCTTATTTTTAATATTTTTCGTGTTTTATAAATATTAAATTTATATACTTATCAAAAATATATAAGGGTACTTAAGTCAAAAATGAGTAAATATGGAAAAAATACTAAGGGGACAAATTCCTTTTTTTTTGACCCAATTTGGCAAATTTCCCAATTTTAATCTCTTTGGCTTCGATTGGCAACATGTATTATTAAAGTTATAATTTGAAGTAACTTGCAGTAAAAATTATATGGTAAAAACTGTAGATTTATGCGGTAAGTCTGCTGTAAAAATATGAGTTATCACTTTCGTCAAAATAAATGATTGGTAACTTTTCTGTTGTGTAATTTGCGGTATGTATTATTGAAAATACCTAATTTTGATTTATTAATAATGATCATTTATTATATATTCAATGAAAAAATAGATTAATTAAATAAATAATAAATCAAATATAACAAATTAAATATAACAAGTAAAATATTGACTAGCAAAAAATTATTCAGATAAAAATATAATTGACTAAAAACACCGTGAACTTAAAATATATATATATATATATATATATATATATATATATATATATTTTAAATGAGGTTATTTAAATGAGGTTAAAGACTTAAAGTCATAGTGTGGTTAAAAACCAGACACAATTGGGTGGCATTTCACTAAATCAGGACGATATACGGTGAAATCAGGGTATCATACGGAGAGAGAATTCAAAGATGTTGGTAATCACAGTCAGAGTTTGGGTCCAAATATAAAGGGATTACAAGCACATTCATGGAAGTTAAAGTGCCCACCAAAATTGAGACATTTTATGTGGCAGATACTTACATGATGTATTGCGGTATCAAAGAATTTAAAATCAAGGGGAATCCGATGTGACACATACTGTGTGAGGTGTGGAGCTGAGGAGTCAGTAAACCATGTCCTGTTTGAATGTCCACCGGCCCTGCAGACATGGACCTTGTCACGAATTCCTACGAACCCGATATGTTTTCCTACGGAGGCGCTATACACAAATATGGATCATTTATTTTGGAGGCTTCCACCACAGGATACTAATGACTAGTTTCCTTGGATACTATGGTATATCTGGAAAAGCAGAAATGATATGGTATTTAATAACATTGATCGGGATCCTAATGAGACTTTGCGATTGGCGGAAATGGAATGTTTGTCATGGGAAGGAGCACATGAGAGTAATGCAGATTGTACTCAGAGGCATATGGGACAACAAGGCTCTGACATGATTACAGAGATACATAACGGCCAATGGTGCTTTGTAGATGGGTCTTGGAAGGAAGGGGATGTGCTCACTGGCCAGGGATGGTATAGTTGTTATGAAGGGGAAGTAAACATATTATTGGGAGCTAGGAATACCAGACAGAGTCTCTCGCCACTCCACGCGGAGTTCGAGGCACTATTATGGGCTATGGAAAGTATGGAGTTCTTCAATCAAAGACATTTAACTTTTGCAACAGACTGTTCAGAAGTGGTGAAGATAGTCTCTGACCCGGAGAACTGGCCAGCATTTTCTGTTTATACTGAAGAGTTCGAGCGGAGGAGGTTATTCTTCACGACGTTCGCTCTCAAGCACATATCCCGTACTAAGAATCAGACAGCAGACACGCTAGCACGGAGTGCCAGGCTCAGGCAGTCATCAAGCACACATATTGGGCAGGAACCACCGATATGGATGATAGAAAACTAGTGTTCTATTGTATTTTGTTGTCAAAAAAAAAAAAAGTTAAGAACTTGAAATCATGAATTAATAATAACTTAAATATAATAAATTAACTCATAACAAGTGAAAAAAACATTGACCAGTCATAAATCATTCTGATATACTTGTGTTTTCATGCATTTAGGATAGTTTTTTGCTTGTGTTTTGACTTCTTCTTCCATACATTCTTCCATCTTTGTTGTTCAAAGTTTCATTTAGAGTCTAGGAGCATCTAGAGTTAAGATTTAGCATTTTAGGTTGCATTTGGAGTGTATCTTGTGTTTTTATAGGTTCATGGAGATGCTTGAAGGTTTTGGTGAGCTAAGGAAGCAAGAGAGAAGCTCAAGGATGAAATAAGAAGTGCACAAGTCGACCAGAGAAATCATCGACGTCGCGAACCGACGAAAACACGTCGATGATTTCTCAGAATTTCCACCGACGTGTCGAATCGACGTAGACAGGTCGATGATTTCCCTGTGAAGACCAAAATCAGACCCAGTTATTTACAATATTGCCACTACGACCCTTTCTTGTATAAATACTCATTTTGGGGGATTAAAAACCCTAAGCTACCTAAGCCTAGACTTCTCTTTTCTTATGTTTATGATTTAGGATTTGTAAACCTTTGATTTTGAGTTTTAATTAAGTACTTTGTTATATTTTCTTAATCTCTCTTTCTATCTTTGATTTCTCATATCTCTCTTATGATTAGGGAGTAGAGTTTTTGGGTTTTGTGGATGAGGTTGATTTAGGTGGTTTATGTGATGATTAGTGATGCTTATGACTTATTTGTGAATGATCCTTCTCTAATTAGTTGATCTCTATGCTAGGTTGCAAGGAATTGTTGAATCTAGATGCTAGGCTTTTTCATGCCCGAAAGGTGTTCGATGAAATGCTTGAATGAACTTTTTAGAGGATATTCACATCTTAGCCTAAGAGATTAGATGTCTAAGGTGATTATTGGTAATGAGAACTTGATTTGCATGCTTGTTTGTCTCTTAATCACAAATGAGAATTTGATCTTGATTAGGGATTAGACAAATGGATTAGTGCCAAGAGATTGGATTAGTCTAATGATTAGTGTTCTTAACCTAAGGATTAGCTTTACTAAAAGGTATTTGATGGATATTAATGCATGCTTGTCTTGTAATTTGCAAATGAGAATTGAATGATTGCTTGATTAGCATAGGAGTTATAAACATGAGAGTATGATTAGCTCAATTATGATCATTAGACTTGTTTAGCAATGTTTGATTGATTGAAGAATCATTGATTGTCTCTAAACCACCTAGTCTCCATAGCCTCATCCTAGGACCCTTCTTTTAGCTTATTTGTCTTCTTGTTTAGTGTTTTGCTTTGTTCTTGCTTGTTTTGTTTACTTCTTGTTTTGATTTGTCTCTAGGTTGTTAGATAAACCTTTCTTTTATCCATTTGGCTTAGCTTAAGTAGTATTTTGCATTCCTAATGTGTTGTTCTTCTTGCCTCCCTGGATTGATACCTTAAGTACTACAATGATAGGAGTAGACTTGAGGAATTGATCTAGAACTAGATAAAAGTCTATCATCAATTTGGCGCCGTTGCCGGGGAACGTGTAGCAATAGCCATTAGGATTTAGATTCTACTTTAGACTAAGCTTTTATTTTGTTTTTACTTGTGTGGTTACTAACTCTTTTTCAAGTGTTTGTTCTTTTTGCAAGGTACAATCACAAAGAAGAGAGCATGGCTTCAGATAGCTTCAATGTTGAGGGCTATGCTAGAAGCTCAAGAAAGAGAGATGGCTTGGGACCCTACAAGTCATCATGGATTTGAAAGCACATCCACTTATCAAGGTGATCTTCCAAATGAGTACTCTTCTCATGAGTACCAATATGGATATGGTGATGGATACCAATCTTGGAACATAGAGCATGAGCATGAAGCAACTCACTCCTCTCAATCATGTGATTAAGAGCTTCTCAACTTGGCAAGGATGGCGTTGGAAGGACAAGAGAGGTATAATGAGAGCATAAGGAATATCAACACTGTTTTTGCTCAATTTCCTCAAGATGCAAGCATTGTTGAGCCAACACATGAGGAGAATGTTCAAGTCCAAGATGAATTATTGAAAGAAGCCTACTCTTCCCAATCATGTGATGAAGAGCTTCTCAATTTGGCAAGGATGGCATTGGAAGGACAAGAGAGGTACAATGAGAGCTTAAGAATGATCAACATTGATTTTGCCCATTTGCCTCAAGATGCAAGTATTGTTGAGCCAACACATGAGAAGAATGCTCAAGTCCAAGATGAGTTCTTGAAAGAAGCTGAAGAGACTATCAAGGAATTTGAAATGCTTCTTGGTTGCACTCTTGGTGATGACCTTGTGATAAGGTATGAAGATGAGGATGATGAAGAGACATTCATGGGTCATTCAACCAATAGCAACAATGAAGGAGTAAGAGATGTTGTGAGAGATGAGGAAGAGCCTTATGAAGATGGATTGGTTGTTGAGTGCAAGGAGATAAAGGAAGATAGCACACAAGATGAGCTCTCAATCATGGAAGAGGAACCAAAGCAACCAAATCCCAAGCAAGAGCTAATTGGAGGAAATCTTATGGAGAAACAAGATGGTCCCAATGAAGAATCCTTCAAGGAGGATGAAGAAGATGGATCTCCAATGGCTCAACCATTTCACAACTACCTTGATATAGTCTCCACCATATCACCAAGCTTTCATGATCCAAGGAAGATCCCTTTTGAGGAGATAAGGATGAAAGAGTTTAGGGGGTGGTTCTACGATGAGTATGATCCCGGTGATACAAACTCATGCCACATCCCTAACCAAAAAGAGTGAAGGGATAGTCAAGCTTAGTGACTCAAAACAAGCTCACTTGGGAGGAATTCCCATGTCTATCCTTTTGGGGAGCTTTGAGGTCAATGCAAGGAAGAAGGGAAAAAGTTTTGGGTTCAAAGAGACTTCAATGCTAAATCAAAGGATGAGAAGCCTATGCAATGGTCTAAGTTTGGGGCAGTCTTGTGCCACATTCGAAGATGCCTCCACCTCCCATTCCTCCTCTCCATTCCACTCTCCAAGTAACACTCCAACTTTTGTCTTTTTGATTTTGCATTTTTGATTTAGTCTTTGGTCTCTTTCTCTTGCTTCTATCACACAAGGGACTGTGTGGTTTAAGTTTGGGGGAGGAGACAAGTTGCTAATAATGTGTTTTGTGATCTTATTTTCTCTTTTGCTTCCCTTGAGTCTCATGCATTCATCTAAGGCATAGAAAATCCAAAAAATCGAAAAATTTCAAAAAACCTTTTCAAAAAGAAAGCATTTAGTTGCATTGGCATGCTTAAGATTGAGTCTAGAAGTCATTTAGGATTGTATTCATTAAAGTTTGAGAGTTAAAGCTTATGTTCTTTATAAAAAATTGTTTGAGCATGTGGTTATTGGATGCATCTTGTGAACTTGAAATTAAGGAAGAACCCTTCTTGGATCTCATGCATTATTGTTCACTTCTTGGTTGAAACATGTTGTGATTTGAATCATTCCCTATCTATTAGAACTCTTAATATTGACTTGAATTATCATGTTGTGCAATGAAAGGTGAACTCATGGATACTTCATACATACTTGGACTATCTTCTACCTTTCTACCACTCTCTTGTTAGTCCAAGTAGATTTCCCCACCTTGAACCAAGCTTTCCTTCAAGCCTAAACACTTTAGTGAGAGATGAGAGGCCTTTTCTTGAATCAACTAGGCAAAAAGTGTTGAGTTTGGAACGACAATGATAGGTCTTCATTGTAGAACTAGCCTTACATCATTGGGCTATGCATAGGATAGGAAAGAAGTTTGGGGGAATTGGGAAGAAAAGAAAAAAAAGGGAATGAGGAAAGGATTGAGAAAAGAAAGAGGGGATTGGAAAAGAAAAAGAAAAGTTGATTGCTCTAAGTGTTTATGAAAGATAAGTCTCAAGTTTTAAAGAAAGAAAAGAAGCCAAAGTTGGCTCAAGAATTAAAAGAGAAGAAAAAGAAAAGAGACTAGTGAAGAGAAAAGAAAGAGCTAAGCAAAGAAAAGAAATCCCCTAAGTGTTTAAAGAAGAAAGAAGTGATCAAGGTTGGGATAAGAAGGCAAAAATGCCTTAAGAAAAGGGTAGCTTAGGAAGGGAATCTTGGGTTTAGAAGAAGAGTTAAGATCATTATAGGGATTTGGGTAGAATGAGGATCTATCCTTGTATGCATGAGTTATTTCTTACTCTTAGCATTTTGCTATAGTTCATTCCTTTCTTGAGAGATCCTTTGTTTTTGAAACCCACACTTCATTTGAGATCACTTTTATCTCAAGACCTTAAACCCTTAGCCAAATGTGTTCATTTGATTTGCACAATCATGATCCACCATTGCTTAATGAATGTTAAAGGGAATGAGGATATGAATTCATGCGTAGGTTGGGACTTGAACTTGATGCTTGTGTTGATGGGAATGGCTAACTCTTTTGAAGTAGAGTAAACTTGATTGTAGCTCTTAATTTCTTGTATTTACTTTGTTTCCACTTATGCTTAACAATTGATTTTGAAAGCTTTGAACTCTCTCTTTCAAACCTTTCTCCCAATTTGCTTTGATGGCCTTATGCTTGCTTGTGGACAAGCAAGATTCAAGTTTGGGGGAATTGATATACTTGTGTTTTCATGCATTTAGGATAGTGTTTTGCTTGTGTTTTGACTTCTTCTTCCATACATTCTTCCATCTTTGTTGTTCAAAGTTTCATTTAGAGTCTAGGAGCATCTAGAGTTAAGATTTAGCATTTTAGGTTGCATTTGGAGTGTATCTTGTGTTTTTATAGGTTCATGGAGATGCTTGAAGGTTTTGGTGAGCTAAGGAAGCAAGAGAGAAGCTCAAGGATGAAATAAGAAGTGCACAAGTCGACCAGAGAAATCACCGACGTCTCCAATCGAGCAAAACAGGTCGATGGAAAATCAGCATTCAAATCGACGTGTTGAATCGACGTCATGAGGTCGGTGGAAACATGCGAAACTTACACGAAAAATTCCAGTGAAATCACCGACGTCGCGAACCGACGAAAACGCGTCGATGATTTCTCAGAATTTCCACCGACGTGTCGAATCGACGTAGACAGGTCGATGATTTCCCTGTGAAGACCAAAATCAGACCCAGTTATTTACAATATTGCCACTACGACCCTTTCTTGTATAAATACTCATTTTGGGGGATTAAAAACCATAAGCTACCTAAGCCTTAGTTTTGTTTTAGGATTTGAATCTTGTAATCTTTGATTTGGAGTTTAATTTAAGTACTTCTTTATATCTTCTTAATTTCTTTTCTTAATCTCTCTTTCTATCTATGATTTCTCTTATCTCTTCTATGATTAGGGAGTAGAGTTTTTGGGTTTTGTGGGTGAGGTTGATTTAGGAGGTTTATGTGATGATTAGTGATGCTTAGGACTTATTTATGAATGATCCTTCTCTAATTAGTTGATCTCTATGCTAGGTTGCAAGAAATTGTTGAATCTAGATGCTAGGCTTTTCATGCCCGAAAGGTGTTCGATGAAATGCTTGAATGAATTCTTTAGAGGATTTTCACATCTTAGCCTAAGAGATTAGTTGTCTAAGGTGATTATTGGTAATGAGAACTTGTTTGCATTGCTTGTTTATCTCTTAATCACAAATGAGAATTTGATCTTGATTAGGGATTAGACAAAGGGATTAGTACCAAGAGATTGTATTAGTCTAATGATTAGTGTTCTTAACCTAAGGATTAGCTTTGCTAAAAGGTATTTGATGGATATTAATGCATGCTTGTCTTGTAATTTGCAAATGAGAATTGAATGATTGCTTGATTAGCATAGGAGTTAAGAGCATGAGAATGTGATTAGCTCAATTATGACCAATAGCCTTGTTTAGCAATGTTTGATTGATTGAAGCATCATTGATTGTCTCTAGACCACCTAGTCTCCTTAGCCTCATCCTAAGACCCTTCTTTTAGCTTGTTTGTCTTCTTGTTTAGTGTCTATTTTGTGTATTTCTTGCTTTGTTTGCTTTCTAGTTGTTTAGGTTGTTAGATAAACTCTTTCTATTTGATTTGCTTAGCTCTAGTAGTATCTTGTATTCTTGATTGACTACTCTTCTTGCCTCCTTGGATTGATATCTCAAATGCTACAATGGCATATGCATTTGGGTAATTGATTAGGAATCTAAAATTATCCCGCATCACATTCAAAGTTAAAATATATAATTGACTAAAACACATTGAGTTTTTTTAAAGTAAACTATTTTTTAAAAGAAATTGGTTTATCAAATAATATGTGTTGACAAAAGGAAGTAGAAATATATAATTATTAGAAAAAAAACTAACAAATGAAAAAAAAAAGAAAAAGAAGAAAAGAACACAACACGTTTAAAAGATTAAAAAAAAAAAGAATAAAAAATGCTAACTCATTCTCTAATACATTACTTTTGTCATGTTTTAAGGTAAACTTTTGAGTTAGAAGTTTTACAAAGGAAATAACTCAAAGTTTTAAATCAATTACAACACATTCTAACTCAAACTATAACTCAAAATTCTTAATTTGATTCATAAGTGATAACATTTTTGAGTTACCAATGAGTAATGAATTAGATCCTTAACTCAAACTAAATCAATGATAACTCATGTTACCAATCAAAGCCTTTATCTTTACAATATCTCCTCCCAATAATACACAATTCATTTTTATACCTAAATTAGTAATTCACGTTTTATAATATGGGTTAAATAATTATATTTCATAATTAAAAAAATATTACCAACAAAATAGCTAAAATTTTTTAAAAAATTTAAAAAATATATCCGTGTTCAAAAAGCTCAGATTAAAATCTAGTATATTTTAAATTGGATATAAGATATGTTGGAACTTTTTATGATACATGGGGTGATTAGTTGCTGTAGAACCCATCAACAATTTTAATTTTGTCTACTACAGTCTTTAAAATTAGTAATTATGTTTATATATGTTAGGATAGAATGCTAACTCGTGGGTTTTATTATAATTTATATATATTTAATACTTTATTGTTTCATTTTAGTATTAATATTTTAAATATTTTCTATTTACAAATTTGTTTGTATGATTTATAATAATTTACAAGAGAAAACATGTGCTAGCATTAGGTCTGGGACGGATCTGGATATCCAGATTTTCTGAGGTATCCGGATCCGGATCCGTTTGTTCTGGATATTCGGTTTTCGGGTATCCGTAATAATACCGGATATCCGGATCCAATATATAATTTAACTAAATTTTTTAGAGTTTACATTTTTCACACAAAAATATAATAGCAAAAGATCATATGTGATAATATAGTAGCAAAGGATCATTGTGAAAAGGATAAAAAGAAATAGCTTAACTAACAAAAGATCAAGTAACATAAGATAAAAAAAAAAAAAGCAAAAGAGATTGTATCTTCAAGTCAATGTCTATCTTCTGCATTACGACTGTTTATATGACTGAAAAAAATTTATATGACTGAATTAATACATGTCAACTTCTGTATTAATTGCATATGTGTTTATATGACTGAAAAAACAGTTTAAATTACGGTTAGATTTTCTGTCCATCAAAAATTTCAAGCTTAACAAACAATATACAATCAGTTTAAGAAAAATGACATGATCGCAACTAGTGTTAATTTCTAAAATGATTACACGCAGTAAGCACTCATTTGTACATATTCATTACCATTATGGACATATATGATTCTATGTTTCCATAATTTATTGTTAATACAAATAAATTTAGGATATTTACTATAACATATATAATAATAAAAATATTATAATATAATACAAACGGATATCGGATATCCGGATCCGGATCCGGTTCAGACGGATCCATGATTTAACTATCCGGATCCGGATCCGACACTCCGGATATCCGCTTTTTCGGAGCGGATCCGGATCCCGGATAATAATCCAAGCCCTAGCTAACATGCTAATTTTATTTTAACTTATATTATAAGTAATATATTTTATATGTTCTTATTGTCAATCTATTCATGGATATTCTGTTTTTGTAAAGAAAATTGTATTTCCTTCAATATTTTTATCATATTTCTAACTTTTTATACATTATTTTAAATATTTTTACTTGTTACTTATACATTTTTATTCATCTAAGTCCTAGTATTCTTAAAATAGTTTATTTTTATTTATAATTTTATTTTTAATTTTGTATATTTCATTGATCTCATTTATTTTTTTATGCTCTTATATTTTGTATAATTTTTTCTACTGTTATTTTTATCTACATTTATATCATAATTTTCTTTTTATTCTTAATAACTATCACTTTCTTTATTAAATATTTTTGTTCTATGGGTTTTTATCCTAATTTTTCAATAATTTAAAACTATTTTATCACATTGTTTTCATTTTTAGTTTTATAATTTGGTATATTCACTTGTGATAAAATTTAGTTATCTATGTTAATTTATTGCACAAAACTATGAAAGATGTATTTGAATATTATAATATATAATATTTATAAATTTATTAAATTATAAATTTAATTTAAATTTAGTTTATCTTATATTTAAGTAAAGATTTTAATTAATTAAATTTAAATTATAGAGTTTATTATAGATAAAATCTGATTTTATGTGAAACTTTTTTTAGTTGGTCGAGTTAAAAAGAGTTGATGTGTCAAATGGAAAGAGTTCCTCTTCAACTATTATATATATATAAACCTGTTTACTACTCTATAAAAGGTTTTGGTTAAAAGCATAAAGATTAAGAAATTTACTCTTTTACAACAAAATATGATTAAATAAATAAATTATAAACAATTCAGCCAATAACAAAGAAAACTGCAAAATATAATTGGTCACACAGTTTTCAATAAAGTTAAAGTTGTTTAAAAATATAGAAACTCCTTACATTTTGGAACAAACAAAAACCTCTAAAACCCCTTATAAATTGGAACATAGGGAGTATAATCTTATTTTGGAGATAGAACATCAGTTTTCCTTTACTTTAGACTATATACGACTATCAACAATGGTTTTTACTTTCAACACCCTCTACATCATCCCTTTTTCTTCCACATCATCTCCTCTCTCTTCTACCTAATAATTCAACACCCACTTTAATTTTTTACTCTACAATGGTTTGTTGAATATATATCTTATTGTTAAGTAGATAGTTTTTTTTCTGTGTCCAAATCAAATGAACCAAGTCTCTATTTATAGATCATGAAAAATGATGAATTTTGATATAAATTTTTATATTTATATATATAATAATTAAGAGATAATTATTGTTAAATAAGTTGGTTGGAAAAAAAAAAAAATCAAGAAACTAAGTAACCAATCAGTATATAACATGTGTATTAAAAGACCCCACTATTAAATTTTTCAACACTGATTTTGCCACATCAGTTTTTTTTTTAATTCAACACACCATTGTAACTATTCAACAGTTGAAAAAATAACTCAATAGTTGAAAAAAACAACCATTGTAAATAGTCTACAATGGTAAAAATTTTCAACACCCTACTTTACATTTCACATCATTTTCTCTTTCTTCCACGTTATAATTCAACACCTATTCAATTTTTATCATCTACAATGATTTTGTTTAAAAAAAACAACTCTCTATTCTACTAATTTTATTTTCTTTATGTTTATGTATTTTATGATTAATATTTTTACTAATTATCAATCAATATTAAATTAAATAACTAAAAATTAAATAATTTTATAAAAACATACATATTATCGGAAAACCGAAAATGACAAATTAATAAACACATAACACAATTGATAAAACACACATGATATAATAGATGTAACTCATAAACTTAAAAAAAAAAAATCGTTAACCACGAAACATCTCGAATTTTGCTCATATGTGTTTGACTAGATCTGTTTGCAATTCATGATGTACATTTGTATCACGTAACTTGGATTTAGCATGCACATGATTTGCAAGTGAAGGTAGCACCTCTGTCGAGAATGGTTGTGGTGTATTAGAACCACTTGCCTCTGATTGATCATAATAGTTCCAATTTTGAGCATATGTATCTCGTTCATCCTCAACAATCATATTATGCAATATGATACATGACCTCATGATGATAGCCAAATCAGATATGTTCCACATTCGGGCGGGTTTGCAAATGATTTTAAATCGAACATGCAACACTCCAAATGCACGTTCGATGTCCTTCCTACATCCCTTTTGAATTTGTGCAAATAACTTGTCTGGTTCACTTTGAGGAAGCCTAATTGATTTGAAAAAATTAGGATAAGAAGGATATATAATGTCGGCTAGATAATATGTCATATTATACGGACATTGGTTGACGAAAAATTTTACTCTTGGAGTATTTCCTTGTTCAACATCATCGAACACTGGTGAACGATCTAGAACATTTATATCGTCCAACGTTCCCGGACATCCAAAAAAAGCATGCCAAATCCATAGATCATGTGATGAAACTGCTCCAAGAATCTACGCAGGCACTCCAATGTTGTACTACCTCATATTTTGATGTATTCATCGACCGCGTCAGCCGCCACACCATATATTGGCATTCGCATGGCAGTGGTATATTTTGCTAGTGGAGATATACCTTTTTTTGTTACGTCAACTCTTTGAGTGAAGTAGTTGTCAGTTCTTGATAGGTCATCAACAATTCCAAGAAAAACATGTTTCCGCATCCGGAATCTCCGACGAAACATTGCATCATCATATGTAGGTTGATCGGAAAAGCAGTCAACAATTAGTCTTTGGTTTGCTGCTATGTGATCTCTCTTGAGGTATTTTCTCTTTCTGCGAGGTGGATAGTCTTCCTCTATTTTGTTTCGACTCTCTCTAAAACGGTTGACGATGTACCTCTCTTCAATTTCAGACTGCTTTTTGTAAGCTTCAATATCAAAAAGGATATTCTGATGGATCCATTGAGAGTTTTTAGAAAGGTGAGAATTGTGGTTTGGGTACGCTTTGTTGCATACGCTTAGCAGTATCATATGCGCCAACCCATTTGCCTAAGCTCTTATTCATGTAGTTGTAGTGATTTCTACATGAATCTCCATCACGGGGAGGATCAAATAAGCAATGCTCATTACAGTATTCAACAATTTTGCCCTAAAACGAATCACCTTTTTGGTTTCTTCCAACAATGCTATATTTTTCACGTAGTTGACCACAATGTTTTCTGTAGGCGGCTTTAAAAACTTCAAGATAATTAAAAAAATACAACTCCCTCTTATCTGAAGGATTCTTTTTTGGTGGCTCGAACCATATATCACATAAATATTCTGATCGATGTAGTCCGAGTAAATCAACAGAAGCGACGAACTCAAAAGTACGATTACCACCGGATTTTATAGTTTCTCTGCCATGATCTTCGAAAAAGCCACTAGAGTCCCATGATCTCCAGTAGGTCTCGAGTGAAATATCTTTAGCGAGTTGGTTATAAACTAGTACACGAGTAGTTTTGCAAGCTTCATTCAACCCAGAACACATAGTAATAACTAACACAAAAACTATTAAATTATTCATCTTTTTGTGAAATGTTTTTTTTTTGAGTAACAAGATTATCAGTATGCAGTATTTATAATTTATGTGTGAACAAACGTTTTGCGTCTATTTTTAAATAGTTTATTAGTGGAGTTAGTTAAATTTAAAACACAAACATAAACCAAGTAAAATAACTGGTTATAAGAGATTTGACTCAGTTTAACACCAAAAAGCGTACGGTTAGCCAAATTTATGAAACCAATTAATTGACTAAGTCGCCACACACAAAAAAATCTACTCAAAATAATAAATATTTGGAATTTTATTACTTTTAAAAAGTTGTGTAATATATACCAATAAATTGGTCGAAACAAAAACCAATCATCTTCATAAATATAAATAAATAAATGTAATAGCTAATTTAAGCACTTTTTCAAGTTTCAAAAAATTATATTTATTTTCAAAAATTAATATATATATATAGATAATTAGTTATATTCCATGTTTTCTATTAAAAAATTTGTAACGCCCCGACTGCCATCTTCGTAGGCCCAATGCTTGTTCTCTCAATTTACAGGCTCACTTTCGTCTGATGATCGGTTGTTAAGTATGGATCCTCACAGAGCTCGAAAGATATGTTTACTTACCATGCATTAACCACATAATCTTTCTATGATCTTTTTCCTCATTTGCACGACTTCGTGAATCACATTTCAGTAAGTCATCAATTTTTCAATTACTTAAGCTCAGTTACACTTAACTCTGTTTTTCTCTCTAAACAAGTTATCAAAAAAAAATGAAAGTGACATATGCAACCAACTCAATTTTGTATGCTTCTTTGCATATTCCATAAATTGGACAGTTACCCCCATTCACAGTCACATATCGCATTGACTTTGTTTCGCACTAGGATCATTATCTTTGACGTTGTTATTCCAAATTATTCCACACATGTTTTTGGAACTTGGCTCTTATACCACTTATAACACTCTTACAGCCGACGTATATGGGCCCCAGACCCACTTTCGGCTTGTAGTCCCACTATGGTCTGACTGTTTGTGTGTTAATCCAGGAAACTTGAAAGACTTGTTTGTAACCATGCAATCACCACATGGTCTTTCTTTGTACTTTTCCCTCACTCCAACACTGCCGAAAATCACATTTCAGTAGGTCATCCATTATTCAACTACTTCAATTCAGACACGCATAAATCTGAAAAAAATTCTAGACAAATAAACGAAAGGATAAGTGCACTTTGGTGACATATATAGCCAAATCAATTCTTTTAATCCTCACCACATATTCCATATATCAAGATATTACAAAATTATTTAATACTTTTTAAAATGTGCTTAGCTAGGTAGCAAGAAGCTTCCTTAGATGTCCGCTTCTGGATTTAGAAACGAAATCATAAGCTTTTGATAGTTTTTGGAAGCTCGTTTTTACAATGCTTCCACAAAACTTCTTTAAAACTTAGAAATTTGTGATTTCTTTTTGGAAGATTATGTTTCCGTTTTAAAAGAACAATGTTGTAAATAAATAAGAGATGTATATTATTTCTTATTTTATAAAAAAAATTCCAAAGCTATTGGTAGTAAAATGGAGAGAATAAAGTTGTATATTTTTATATTTTTTGTCAAAAAAGTTGTATATAAGATGCTAAAAATAATAGTGAAAATTGATATTGTGCATAATAACTTTTATCTTTTTTTAAAGAATATTTCTTAGATAGATATTTATTTTTAGGCGCGCAAGTAGTTCCACCGTGGGTTTACTCATGTATGTCCTTCTGTTTAATTTGTGTGTTCAGTTTTGATCAGAGCATAGTGATTTAGTAAGCTCATTTTTTGGTCTATCATACGTGTCAATTATCGTCTATAAAAAAGTATTTCGCGATCTGCCATCAAATAAAGATAGCCACTGAATAAATATTTCATTGTACAACTTAGACGAGAGCAACACAATAACAAAGTTTTCGGTGGAAGAAGGGCCAATTTGGGGTTGTATAACTCCATAACTATACTATAATGTCACATCGAACGACCAACATTGTATTTCATATATTATATATTATATTAACACTGATAATTTAATATATGTAAGATTGACTATAAAGATGTTAGCAAACGAGTGAAGAAGCAAACTGAAAACAAATCAATCCGAGAAGAGAATATTAAGTTTTAACCCAGCAAATGCAAGTCAGAGACACCCGTTTTATGATAATAAAATCATATAGGTACATACTATTTTTTACACAAATTAGCATAATCTTACCAATGAGTCCATAAAAGAAAACAACCGAGCCTCAGAGAAAAACATTACATAGGACACATGTAGGAGTTCAAAAATATGTAAATAACTTAAACCATATATAGAAACACCTAAACCGAGGAAAAAGTAAAGTGATAGCACAAAAAATACAAAAGAGGATACTTGACGTATAATCTTCTTGCAGGAAATATTACTACTAAAGAAATTGAGAAGCTGACAAGAGAAATATATGATGTATTGTTACGCCTAATACAAATAAATTGTTGAGGAGACTTCAAAATTTATATTTTAAACACAAGAATGGAATTCAATGATTCATGTAAAGATTTTACCAATTAGTATCAAGATTTTTTACATTGTATTTCTCATTTCCTACGGACCATATTCTTAACCGAAGGAGATTACGTAAAAAGTCATAAGTATATGCTTACACGTACAACATGGTGAGAGCTACTAAAAATCATATTGACTTCCATTGATGAACCTATATTAAAAGCGTTAGAGGCATACCGCTTGCTTTGTTACCAATCATGAAAACGTTATTAAAAAGTACAGTAAAAGCGGTTACTCTCAGCTTTTTTTGTTATCGCTTTTGCTATCAGCTTTCACTTACAATTTTGCACTACTCAACCGCTTACCACTTCCGCTAACCGCTGATATAACTGTTTCGTTTTAGTACACTAATCAGACCCATTAAATTTTAACATCTTAAAACTCACAACTGGAAAGCCAATTATTTTATTTTAACAAATTATTCCATAAATTAAACAAAATTTATTTCAACTGACCAGTGGTAATTTTCCTAAAATACTACCACCATTTAAAATAAAAAACATACAACTTTTCAACCCACAACGATGTTTGAAATACGATTCTACATGAATTAATGCTGAAAGGATACGTAGTAAAAAAAAAAAAAAACATAAACAAGACTATAAACATAATTTAAGGAAATTTTTTTTAGCAAAATATACAACAGATTTGAAAAATAAATAAATAACGCGGGGGATTTAGTCCCTAGTAGTACGGCTAGGATTATTATCCGGGATTCGGATCCGATCCGGTATCCACTCCGGATCCACTCCGAAAAAGTGGATATCCGGGGTGCCGGATCCGAATCCGGATAGTAAAATCATAGATCCATCGGAACCGGATCCGGATAATAGAAAATTTCAAAACCGAATATCCGATAACTGTTTATATTATATTATAATATATTTTTTATTATATATATTATAGTAAACATCTTAAATTTATTTATATTAACCATAAATTATGGAAACGTGGAATTATATCTGATTGTTTATATTCTTCCATGTTGTATCTTTGTTGTGGGTTTAAACCTTATTATATTATTGGTTCTTCTATGCGAAGATAGATCCTAGATCTTATGGTTTGTTACAAATGTACAGTTGGATGCTGAGATAATGGATATGTACAAATGAGTGCTTACTGCGTGAAATCATTTTGGAAGTTAACACTAGTTGCGATCATGTCATTTTCCTTAATATGATTGTATATTGTTTGTTAAATTTGAAATTTTTGATGGGCTCGAAAATCCAACCGTAATCTTAGCTGTTTTTTTTTCCAGTCATATAAACACATATGCAATTAATACAGAAGTTGAGTTGTTTGTATTGTTGTTCTTTGAACTGATTGTATAGCTTTTTTTTTTTAGTCGTAATGTAAAAGATGAACATGGACTTGAAGATACAACCTCTTTTGCAATTTTATCTTATGTTACTTGATCTTTTGTTAGTTAAACTATTTCCTTTTATCTCTTTCACAATGATCTTTTGTTACTATATATTCACATATGATCTTTTGCTATTATATTTTTGTGTGAAAAATGTAAACTCATAAAAAAAATTAGTTAAATTCCATATCGGATCCGGATATCCGCGGATATCCGGTATTATTACGGATATCCGAAAACCGAATATCTGGAACAAGCGGATCTGGATCCGAATAGTCATATTACATATCCGATGGAACCGGATCTAGATCCGGATACCTCAAAAAGCCGGATATCCGGATCCGTCCCAGGCCTATCTAGTAGTGTTCTAATTCACGCGCAGGGGATTTAGTCTAATTCACGCGCACGTGATTTAGTCCCTAGTAGTGTCCTAATTACTCTGAGTTTTTGGTTTTATAGAGATATATGTTTAAGCCAAACTTTTAGTTCCATACATTTAATTTGCATATAAATGTATTGCATTTGCTCTGAAGTTTCTTGCAATATGCGTATATAATGATTGTAAAAAAAGCTTGCTTATATAATGCAAATGTACCTTTCATGACAAACAGAAGCCTCAGCCCAGTTGTCAAAAGTATTTTTTTGTAAATCAGTAAGTGGATTAAGTTCTTAAACTTTATATAAGTGTGTATTTCTATATCTTTCATGATAATCATAAGCCCATTTGTCAAAAGTTTAGGATAAAATTAAAGGAGACATGCACTCCCGGAACAAAGTGAAATGGTTGGGTCCACTTTTCTATGTACAAAACTAAACACTTACATTGCGGCCACCCCTTTCACATTCGAATGGGCATTTCAGTCTATTTTCGGTTTTGATTCAATTCGGTTTGTTTGATTTTAGTAATTGAGGTCTAGACAAAGTCATATTTTTGATTGATTCAAATTGATTCGGTTTGGTTCAATTATAGAGTTTGGTTTGGAATTGTTTTTTTTTTGTTTAAAAGGCATTTATAATAAAAAAAATTATTACAAAAGGCTCGAAATAAAAGATAGAAAATAAAAAACACAATTACAACTCAGACACAAATAAATAAAAAGAAATTTGGAGAGATGACCTAAACTACACACTTATTAAGTGTATGACCATACACTTATTCGTCTTATTTTTCTGACTCTTTTACCCCTACACACCTAAGGATTCTGTAAGATATGCATGTCGAACTAGCTTGTCACTATTCAATCTTCTTTACTTCTTTCTTCTTCAATCTCTGGGTAATCGCATTGATGATGATTGCGTTATAGATTTTAGTAATTTCTTCCTCCCGAGTTGCTAAGATTTCTGCTTAATTTCGTTCTTTTCAGTAAATCAGTTTCTCCTTCTCTGTTTTCTTTCTTTGCTCTCTGTCTAATTTTCTTTCTTTTGTCTCTACCTAAACTACTATGGAAGATGACGAACATCCAGATCTTCCCAGCCGTATTTTCGCCCTTGGTGAGGAACCTAACGGCCAAAGAGTTAATTCTTATTTGAAACCTGACCGGATTCGTTCTATTCTCAACGCCCTTGATGACGAAGAAGTGAAAGAGATCCGGGAATCTTCTTTTGGGAAGCTCCTTTCTACAGCTGAAAAACCACCATTCTCTGGTGCGTTTGCACAGTTTATTATTACCCGGATGCTATCAGTGAAGAAGAAGCACGAGATCTGGTTTTTATTTGCTGGGTGGCCTATTAGGGTTTCTCTACGCGAATTCGCCATTTTTACTGGGCTTCCGTGTGGCAAGTTTCCGAAGCAGAGCAAGAAGAAGAGGGATCTTGTTGAAGATAAGAAGTACTGGGGTGAGCTTTTTGGTTGCTACGAATCTTTGACTGTTGATAAGGTCGTGAGGCTGTTGAAAAAAAGGATTGTTACTGACAAGAAGAGGAGGATCAAATACGCTTATCTAGCTCTTACATCATCTGTTCTCTGTCCGTCCAGCCATTTCCCCAAGATAAATGATGAACATGTCGAGTTGATAAGGGACCTTGATTATTTTCTGGCTTACCCGTGGGGCCGAGTATCATTTGACATGGTAGTGTCGAGCATAAAGGCGAAGGATGTAGTTGCTCTTTCTCAGAAATCCGTGGCTGTTCAAGGATTTTTCCATGCATTCCAACTTGTTATGGTGGAGGCTGTGCCTGAGCTATTAGAGGTTGTTGAAGTTGGTCAGTCATCATCATCATCTGAGTCTGAAACTGATTCAGAAGATGAGTCTCGTGAACGCTTTGTGGAGTCTCTTGGGGAGGTTAACCAGCAATCATGTGCAGAGAATAATCTGGACAAAGATGGACCCCAAAATTTTGACCAAATCCCTTGTCAAAAGACCAAGTCTACAACTCAGAAAGTGTCTCTGAGCCCAGGGCACGCTCGAGACATAGACGATAAGTGCGAGGTTAGTGCTGCATGTTGTTGTGTAGGTCTTATTTAGTGTTGTTATCTCTATGTATAAACATTTGTGTCATTTAACATATCTTGTTACTGTTATTTTGTTTGTTAGTGACTATTCTTTCTGTGATTAGTAACATTGAATCAATGTCAACTGCTAATGTTTGACAATTTTGTAGTTAGCAAGAATGAAAAGTTTTAGCTCGATTGTTTGCTAATCTGGTTGTTAGTTATTGGTTGGTTGATGTCATTGTTCTATTCATGTGCCTGCCTTATTAATCTCTTTACCTTGTTCCATAAATTGCTAAATCCTTCATTTTGTGTTGCAGGCGTTTGTTAAGTGTATTATTCCTGCTGATAATTGTGTACTGTTGGACGACTCTGTGTTTGCGTGGTCTGATGAAGTGGATGACGAGCAGGTTAACACGATGTTGGTTCTTATTGGTCAAGGTTTTCATTTTGAGAAAAAACATTTCAGAGGTGGAGCCACTGGTGTTGACATTGAGCGCATCAGATTACAGAAAAAAGGAGCTAAGGATAAGAAGGAGAAAGATAAAGACAAGGTTAGTCCAGAGACTGTAGCCGGTACTATGATTGACCATCACCAACTTGCAGAAATTGTTGCTAAAAAGGTGAAGTCTGAATTCCGTGTTGTTGAAGCCAATGTATCTGCATGTTTGTCCCATATCAAGAGAGAGGTTGCTGGTTTTTTCAAAGGATCAGATGATCGTGTTGACTGTGCAATAAAACGCATCAATGACTCTCTCATGTCTGCTGTTGCTAAGTTTATGGAAAAAGCTCAAGCTCCATGTCCGGACATCAGTGTCTCCCCTGTACGAGAGAATGTTGCTTCAGGTAATGTACCAAGTGTTGATTTGGACATCCAAAAGAGCAACGGATTTGTAGGTGGACCACCTTCGCGCTCCCCTGATGCTGTGATAAATAGTGTTTTACACGAAGTCCAGACGTCTCTTCAAGAAGTAATCTCGGCTCATCCCTTGTTAGTGTTTAATACGATTATTTGGTGGCTAATTTGTTTATTTTCTGTTAACCAATTTTGAACAGGGTAGCATCACTGGTGACTCTCGACCAATGACCCGGGGTGACTTAGAAATGGGTCATAACTTTGATGGTGGTCATAAAATTCTGAATGATGGTCTTTGCCAGGTAGTAGAACGTTTGTTTCCAGTACTTGTTTTCCTTATTGTAATACTATTTTGTTTTACCGCTATTATTGATTAAGCAGGGAGACAACGCCGACCCTGTAAATGATTCCATCTCTCCAACGAAGAAGGCACAAGTATCTGAAGTTGGAATTGATGCAGACCAAAATTTGCGTAAGAGCAAGCGCCTACGCACTCAATCATGTTCGCTACAAGGATTTCAATGCACCAGTAGTGTTAACCAAAGAGGCTCAAATCAGCCTGTTGTTCATGGCGTGTTTCCTGATGTAGACTATGATGAGAAGTATGCACGTTTGTTGCTGAAGCTTAAATCCTCCAGGTCTCATTCCTATCTGCTTTGTTTGTTGTTATAATCTCCATTAGCAGCTAACAACCCCGTTGTTTACATACTTCACTCCTGCAGGTTAGTTAATGTTACTAATGGGACTCAAATCAGTAGCAAAGACGTGCTTGAGATTGCTGAGAGGACGAAGGTCTTGGCCCCAAAGGTTGTTTACTTGTTATTCATTTTCTCTTTCGGTGTTTTGTGTTTCTTAGCCCGGCTTATATCAATCTTATAAATGTTTTCCATCATGTTAAGGTTGTTGATGCACTTGTCCACTTTTCAAGGATCTTGTTCATGCGGGCTGTACTTGGCCATCAATCTCTAAGAATCCGCTTCTTTGATACAAAATTTGTTGCTGGATTTATGAAGCACTATCCGAAATTTTCTAAGTTAGCAGCCAAGGACCGTGTCAGATTTGTTTTTCAAGAAGCTTGTTTGTAGATGGTCAGGCCCGTTTTTGGTTCTCTCCCATATCCAGAGAGGGTTTATTTTCCATTCCTCGTCGATAAGTCTCACTGGGTTGGTGTATGTGTTGATCTATCTGCAAGGTCCATTCAAGTTTTAGACTGCAACACACCTCTCCGCAGTGATAACCTTATGAAGAAGGACCTCACACCAGTTGCTGCGATGCTACCCTATCTAATCAAATCTGTTTCTGCAGACCCCAATTATCAGATTGAAGGCTCCTTTTCCCTGGACCGTGCAAGAGGTGTTCCACACAACCCAATTGCATCAGACTCTGCCGTCACCACCATGCTTCTTATTGGTGCTCATTCGTTGGTTGGGTTTGAAGGCTGCAAATGCATCAGTCCTGAGGTTCTCCCGTTAGAGTCTAAAAGGCTCGCAGTTGTCTTCTTTGAAGAATTTGGTGGTTCTATCTGAATGCTTCTTTCTATTCTTTTTTTATGATCCTGATCACAAGGCTCCCTACTTCTTCTTTTTATTTGTCAGTGTTTAGAACAAGATCGTTGTCAATTTGTGACACTTAAAAAATTTGGACATTTGTTGTATTACTCTCGTGTTTCTACTCTGTTTCAAAATAACTTCTGTAAGTTTGAATTACAATGGGTTATGCGTTTGATGGTACACTTAAATGTTGTTCCTATTATGTAGAGAGTTCTGTTACACATTCTCTTAGCATCAAACAATTGTGTTTGTCTTAGGGGATGACCAAATGGTCCCCTTTATTCAAATAGAGAATATGATTGATAAATAGGAATTCAAATGGATAATTTAACAAAACAAATAGAGATAGAAAACATAAGACTTACAAATGTAAACACCGTGGGTGTTAGCTTCTAATACAAAATATAACAAAATAGGAAATATGATTGAACAAACATAACGAAACAGGAATTTAAAAGAAAATCATTCGTTAGGCCATTTTCCATAGCATGTTCTCAGTATCCTGCAGTACAAATGTATTTCAAGGCTCCAGAAGCATAACTCGCACATGCTATCTTGTTTCCACCCATCATCCCAGAAATGTTTCCAATGATTGATAAATGCACATTTGCAACTTAACACACTATCCAAATTAAAACTCTGTTCCTTCTCCAAGAAAAACACCGAAGGAATTTGTGGCCATGGATGTGCGTTCCTGTTCATTATCTTCCTGCGAGCTTTTGCGGCTACATACCTTGTTAGCCGCTCCCCCCCTCTTCACCTGTTCATTGCTTCCGTACACCACTCGGACATACATGCTATACATGTATTTACCAACATCCCAATTTTCAGCCGATGCCCTTTTAAGCATTTCTTCTCCTACTGCTTGGTGTTCACCGTACATGCACAATGATATACCCTTCAACAATAGCGCTGTAGGATTGTTGTTAGCAATGCAACTTTCGACGAATACAATCGCTGGATCTGCTGGAATTAAAGGTATTTGATTGTTGAAGAAGTCCACCGCCTTGTAGAATTCTTGACTCTCACCCACATCCCTTAAAGTTGTGCAGGTTGCTTTTGCTCGAATGAAAATCTTAAACCCGCATTTTAGAGAACTATGTAGAATCTCTTGCAAATTATCTCTTGGCAATGTCAACATTTTCTGGTTATCTTCTCTATTATCCTTCAATTTATTTTATAGGCATATGCATTCATATTACCGTTGCAACTCTCCGAGGAAGCCCTTAATTGGGCAACGGTTAAATCATTTATTTGTTGTTAATATACCCGTTAACTGTCGGGTTAAAAATAGCTGTTGCAAATTTATTTATTAGTTTTGTTTGGTTCTTTTTAAATTGACCAATGGGCAAAGAGATAAATTAGTTGTTAATATATCCGTTATGTCATATATAATAACATAGCCGTTAACTATCATATCTATGTTGGTTAATCACACTTTTATGTCCATTTGGTGTAGTTCAAACAGGTTCCTTATAGACTATTTAACTTCAATTTTAACTTGTGCAACCAATGATAGGTGTTGTTCTTATATAACAAAGCCAAACTTATATTTCACATTACTGGAGGGCAACATTACATTATTATTCCAACCGATGCCATACATTATTTTCTAAGTAGACATGGACCGTTGGGGGTTTTCCGTCGTAATATATCACAAGGGAGTTTAAAATTGGTCGACCCCAACTCCGACCTATGTTCCAAAACACACTGCCAAATTGCCCTCCAAACTACACATTAACTCTTATTATATTGGCTCTTTGCACGTTGCACGGTTATGGCCACCTCCCCGGCAACGGCTACACACCTTGAGCTTGCGAGTTACATTTCCCTGCATTCCAACGCAAACATTAATCATTACATAGATAACATCTAACTTAACATCGCTATCTATCCAATATCAAATGTATACCAAATATTACCCTTATTTCTCCTCGAGAAAGAAACCTTTTTTTACGGGGCCTCCCTGGTGGTCGCCTAGTCAGTGGGGGAAGTAGTTCAGCATAATCCATTTCTTGGTCCATCCCCATTGCTTCCATGTTAGTTGGCACCGGGTAAATACTCTCCATGTATGCGCTTCTCCAAAACGCTGTGGTAAATTCTTCAGACACAAGTGATTTTATCTCCACCTTAGCTTTCATTGCTGCTGCAATAGCATGAGTACATGGAATGGACAGCATCTGGAATTCACAACAACTGCAGGTCTTCAGCTGCAAGTCAACGTGGTATGAGACACCTTCTTTGTTTTTCACCTCGAATTCAGTCTGGTTGATATTCCGCACATCGAAACCTGTGCATGCCTGGAATTTCTTTTTTATAGTTTTGTAGACTCGTGGAGTAAGTTTACTTTCTGACTTTTGGGCCGCATCACGGTGAACATGGAACCATCCCATAACAGTTGCTCTGATAAACTCCACCAGCGGTATAATTGGATAGTCTCTTGCCTCAGTTAACGCTGCATTTAAAGATTCAGCAATATTGCTTGTCATGATGCTATACCTCTTCCCAACTGAATGGGACCGCGTCCATGCCTGCAGCCCAATGTTTGCCAGATACTCAGCACAATCACTGTCAATGCTTGCAATCTCATTGAAGTAATTTGTGAAATCTGCAACTCTATAAGCACGTCCTGCTCTAGACACAAGATAAGAAAGGTGTTTTTTTTTGAAAATTGCTTGGATGTTGCGTTGCAGGTGCACAATGCAGACACAATGACTGGCTCTTGGATAAACCTGCCATCATCAACGTATCACCAATCACTTAAAAGCCAAGCAGTACATACCATTGTTTTCTTAGCCAATATCAGATTCAAGCAATTTAACTAAAACAACAATTTTACATATAATTATAACATTATCATCCTAACAGATGTATTAGCAACCAAATGGATATATGTGCGGTTATTATATATTGTACCTGGCGTAGTGCTGCAACAATGGAACTGTGCCTGTCAGAAACGAATACCAAATCTTCCGAGTCTGGGACAGCTGCTTGTAACTTCGTGAAGAACCACATATACGATCTATCGTTTTCACCATCGACGACACTAAAAGCTATTGGAAATACATGGTTGTCGCCATCTTGAGCACTTGCAGTTATAAGACAGCCTGCATATTTACCTTTTAGGAAAGTTCCGTCCACGATGATTACCTTACGCATGAATTGGAAACCAGCCAAACATGCACCCAGGGCAAAGAACATATATTTGAATCTTTCTCCAACACCTTCGTAGAAGATTGTTTCCAGAGATACTTTTGTTCCTGGATTGGAGATGGCCATCATATGCAGATACTTTGGCAATTGCTTGTATGATTCTCCTGTTGTGCCCTTAGCTGAATCCATAGCTATTTCTCTAGATTTCCAAGCTTTCCAGTACGATATTTGCGTGTCGTGTCCATCTCGCATAATTTCCCGAACACTGCCTGGTCGTGGACCGTTACCACGTCCTGTAAACCTTCTCCTCATCATATCTCCGATCACCTCTGTTGTCGCATGTCTTTGGAAATTGACTCTCTCATCGACTGTACACTTGTGATCCGGACGCAAACGCCTTATCTGGTAGAAGTCTGAGTTACTCATTTTAATGGCATAAACTCGCCAAGGGCAATTGCGTCCCACACATTCAAGGACCATCATGCCTGGATTTGATTTCTTGTTTCTGAACCGGAATTTATGAGCAAGTGCATAAAGTGCCATGTGTATTTTAAATGCGTCGCGGTTTTTGAACATCATACCATTGTAGAGCTCCACGGCATTGTGTCTTACAAAGCCTTCATAACAAAGTTGATTTCGTTAACGGTCCAAAAAGTAATATTACAGTTAACCAGAAACATACACCGCTAAAAACATGCTTAGTCCATATTAAAAAGGTTCATCACAAACCATCATTGAAACAGTCGTCGCTGTCAGAATCATCAAGCTCCATTTTGATGTTTCCATAAGAGTCCTCCGCTAGCGGCTCACTTTTTGCTCGGCTGCTTTCACCTTCATTCTTAATCTTTGAGCCCGACATCCAACAGCTGCAACACCAACCAATAATCCCATATATGATTTCACAGACTTTGAGAGAACTTCTGTTTATGTTAGTTAGAGATTCGTACACTGGTGCACTCATTGTCTGGATGTTTGTGAAACCTGGTTGTAATTTATAAAGGAAACCTGGTCAGCTAAATAGTAAGATATTCATCTAACATAATTTGTATCTGTATTTTTAAGTATTACCATCACTATCACATGGATCTGCGGGTGATATCTGAATGCTTGGTTCTACACAATCAGTACCCATCTCAATGTCTTCTGTGCTTCTCATGTTTTCATTCTCGACCCCATCCATTGTTTTTGCCTCCATATCAATAACTTTGGGTGTGTTGTTTGCTTCTAATATTTCCTTGGCCCGCTCTGCTTCTCTCTTCATCACATTTATTTGCTCTTCTGACAGTAGCTCTTCCATGACTCTGCGACTTGCCGGAAATAGACCTAACTTCATCAACACTGGAAATGATTTTGTAGATTGCTTTGTTAGTAAAGTTTCGACCAAATATAAGTTCGGAGATTGGACAAGAATGTTACCCCTTGTATCGTATGTGTCGGACAGAGTGTAGAGAGGATGGTCCTCGGCTGATACTTCCTTCGTTAACAAGTTAAGTTCCGAATTACCTTTGTTATCAGAAAGTTTAACAATTAGCATCATATCAATTTGATCGATAGTTCTATCTAGGTGTTCATTTTCTTCCTCTTTCAAATAAATAGTTACCTTTGTTCTTTTCATCACTACACTCTGTATTATCCACCATATCCTCGGTTTCTTCTCGTACGAGCCTGATAACACCATCTACAGGTTCTGGAATTTGTGGGTCATCTATTTGTGGGTGTGAGTAGTCGTCTGTATGAGCACATGTCGTCAATATCTTCTTTAGGATATCAATACCAGCTTTCTTAACCACGTTCATCTCTGTCGGCGAAAAGATTTCTTGCATAACACTTACACTTGCGGGCACAAAGCCTTTTGCTTGCATCCCTAATGTCAGACAAACTGTATTAGTGATCGCTACATAATGTTATATCGTTTAACAAATATGTTTCTATTATCTTATCATCTTACCCATATAATCAACCGTGTTTAGCTTGTTAAAAACATTATCATCAAATCCACTAGTCCTCTCTTTGTTAACTCCTTGTCCTAGCGTCAAGTCAATTGCAGAATTTTCCTGGGTACTTGGTTCATACATTATTCCTTTCCCTTTGTCCACCATCATAGCCACTTGTCCACCCTTGCTGTAATTATTAAAGAGTATACTGTTTAGTTAACCCCGCTAACATTTTTATTATCCTCAAATATGGCATTGCACTATTATACATTACCTCCATGTCCCTGTTTTTACAGCTTCTGTCTCCTCAAGGTATGCTGGACATTTTCATATTGCAATAACAGTTATGTTAGTCTACATTGTTACAAATAATAGAAGAAGTATCCAGAGTAGTACCAGTACCTCTCATCTCGTTTGGCTGGATGCTTAGATTGCCTATCGTTGACCTCAACATAGAATCTTCGTCAATCCATTTTTGCATCATTGAGTTACATCCATCATCAGAAAAAGGAGACTGCACTGTTGGTCCATCGGATGATCCAGTTGAAGAACGGTCGTCATCTATTGCTCCAACGTTTTGTTCATTATTCTTCTTATCCATTTCATTCTCACATGTCAGTATATTGTCTAAACATGTAAGGGAGAATGGAACTGTTCCAGTCGCCAGAAGAGCTTCCCAGTAACTTGCAGCATCTGCCTCTGTGATTGTTCTGCTGTTCCTCCCACCTTTAGGCTTCATAGGTGTTTTCAAATAACTCGGTTGCTGACTGTTTAAAGATAGACTTGTTTCTCCAAATGCATGTGGTCTCCCTATCATGTCAAAGGCAGAACGACGATAGAAGTGATATCTTCCTACGGCTGGTGATCCGACTGTAACACATAAGGGCATCTCTATGTGCTCCACCCTGACAGCCATGAAGAGCTCCACATCTCCATCGTCCGTTATGTCTATTGGAAGCGCCTTCTTTCCTTCAGGCTCTAACATAGCCAATGGGAACTGGTATGAAAGCATGACTTTGTCTTGTACTTGATACCTTGCTTTCACCATCTCCATAAGTGTAATGAATTTCTCACTTTCCTGAACCATGATCCCGTAGCTACATTCAGAGGCATCCATCTTGAAATCCCAGTCTCCTGTCAAACTCCTTTCCCACTCCCCTCTGACGAGTCTCACCAGACGGCCCATCATCTTTCAACGTTTCAAGTACCTACATAATATTTGAAAATAACATTAGATTTGTCAAACAAACACAACATTGAAGTTAGCTAACATTATTTTTAGATCTGCTACTAATAACTGCAGGACCAATAACCTAGTACTATTCAGCTGAAAAAACCTTAAATAATCACAACATGTTTTTATATGAGCAAGGCGACAGATTTGTTTCCAAAAAGGGAACTACTAAATGTGGTCCTCTTTTGTACTCTACATTTATTCTCATTTAATGTCCGATTCAATAAAGTTCTTCAATTTTGTGGATGAAAAGGAATTTTGACGACACATGGGACCATCAATAACTAAGTAAAAAACAAGAGACCTAACCTTTTTGCGCCTCCAACAAGAATCTTACTTTACCATACACGATTTTAGATTAACGGTGTCTACACAAGTTCTCTGGTAAGTTATCTCTTTCTCTCTGCAACAAACGGCTGAACCAAGCTCCTTTTATAGACAAATAATAGGGTTTGTCTTAACATCTCCGTGTATACATACAACTCTATACATATGTTGCAAATCTATAAGATATCGAACATTTAATGCGTCTTGGCGGGAAAAGATCGTGTGGCCACGATTAACGCTCAACTATGAGTTCACACACTGTTGCAATCCTAGGCAAATCCTACGATATCCTACCCTTGTCCCATCTGGTCGAGCAAGTTGGTAAGCTTCATCACTTCAACCGAAGCGTGAAGGGCATATTAGTACTTTCCTTGGCTGCGTTTTGGTTATTAAAAGTAATCTTCCTATCCACTTAATATTCGGCCGTTTTTGTATTTTATACTTAATTCTCCCTATAAAAAACATAATGGATCCGATAAGCCTAAAACTTCAAATCTAATTAGCCCAAAAGCCAGCCCGCGAACGATCGAAAACCTTAGGTTTGGCGACACCGCCGTCGCCAAAAAAATCCGCCGTTCGACGAGCCGAGAACCTAGGCGCATGCAGAAACACCACCACTAAGAAAGAAAGTGATCAGAACCGTCGATACCACCAAAAGCAAAGAGGAGACATGGAGAGAAGGAGGAGACATGGAAGAAGGAGGAGAGCAAAGGCGGAAGAGCATGAAGCAAGAAAGGCCATGCCTAGGAGAGAGATGCAGAGGGCCGGAGGCAATGCCTAAGCGAACAGAGAAGACACCAAAGCCGCGTTAACCATCGCTGGTCCACAACTCCCACCGTGAAACACTAAACCCTAAGTCGTCGTCGTCCTCAAGCGCGCAAAACAAAATCGGAAGAATCACATGCACACCCGCATTGCCGCGGATCCGTCGCACTGCCACCTAAAACTGTCGAAACAAAGAACCGCTGACACGGAGAAGTCACCACCTACGCAGAGAGCTAAAATCGAGAGATCGTCGGAAGAAAACACTGGAGGGACGCCATGACTGGATTTGATCCCACAGATCCGGCATCGCGACCTAGATATGTTGCAGAGCCAGCGCAACACAACTGAAGAGTCGAGCACCGCCACCTAGCAAGATTCAAGACGAGGAAGAATCGCAGATGAAAAACAATTCTAAGAGGAAGAAGGAGCCAAGCCCTCATTGGTGAAGCAGATGCCAGAGAGGCGAAGAAGAATTCGACGAGATGCGGACGAGAGAAAAAAAAATGAGAGAGAAAGTCATTCAAAAACGTTTTTTTATCTTCAATTGTTGGTTTGGAATTGTTAGAGCATGTACATCAGTGAACCCCCCTTGGGGGTTCTTTAACTTTTTTTAATTATTATTTTTTTTGCAGATGTGAAAAAAAAAGAACCAATCATATGTCGCCACGTGGCGTGAACAGTTAAGAACTCAGCTCTTAAAAGCTCTTAATTAGACCATGTCCATCGGTAGTATCTTAGGAAATTTTAGCCCAGTTTCTTAGGATTTTTTATTTAAAAAAAAATAGTCATATACCTAAGGAGCGATCCTTAATTAAGAAACTTAAGAACCCGTATCTTGCGGACGTGGCAATCTCCTATTCAGTTTTTTTTTCCTCGGTCCAAATCCTCTCTCATAGAATCGATCCAGGGAAATTGAGAGAGAGAGAGACAGATGGTCTTCTGCATCCCTCTCTTATTCGTCTTCTACATCCCTCTCCTCCAGCTCCGCCGCCTCGCTTTCTCTCTCGGGTCCTACCTCTGCTTCGATTCTGCAACCGTAATCAATCGCAATAATCTGAGACATCCGGGACAGAGGGCGTTGCTGATGCCTGGTGGGAGAGGTGGAAGAGGGAATGCTTCGTTTAAGTCGGGGATGAATAAAGTTCCTAGGATTGCTGAAAATTGTGAAGAAGGTCCTGAAATGTAAGTGTCTTTTCTTTCATTTCTGAGTTGGTTTGATTTGTTGGGTGTTGATGGAACAAGTCCTGGGAACTGATTACTTTGGTCTAGCAACAAGAAAATGTTGTTGTAATGTGTAAAATTTGGGACTTTATCATCACTCCAATTGGTAGAGTTTCTGAAATGATTCGTTTTTCATCCCATATGTTAGTTTTGCAAGGATGAACCAGTCATAGAAGCTAAATTTCATTTTCTGTTTAGGATCATGATTCTCGGACACTCTTTGATTTATGTTTCTATTGTTGGGTAAAGTTTGATTCATACATGTGACTATGTGAGTATTGCTGCCTTCATATGATCTTCTGGTTAGTTTTGCTTTTTAGGTTTAACTCAGATGAATTAGTCTTAAAAGCATTTGCTCAGTATCCAAAGAAACTTCATACAGATATGGATCACATGAGTTTTTGTAATCTTTCATTGCTGACTATGCAAGTAGTAATGGTCCTATTGATATTGTTTTATGAAAGGATTTTAATTTTTGGGTTAGCTTTAGATCGGAACACTTTCATCCTGGTGCAGAATAATGAGACTTTGGGTTTGCCTTTTAGAAAATGTAATATGTGGTCTTTTTCTGGGATAGCTCTTATTCAGAAACATAACGTTACAATTTGCAATAGGTGGTTGGATTTGGAACTGAAGCTGGTTGCAAACGTGGGGATTGTGGGTGCTCTAAATGCAGGAAAAAGCACATTGTTGAAGCATTCCCTCTTCCACCTCTCCCACCAGGCATCAGCAACGCCCTCAAGCATGGTAAAGTCTGATTTCTTTCTTTGATTATGACTTTATGATATAAATTTCAATGATTCACAAAAGATCGAAACTGTTTCTTGCTGCAAACTTTGTGATATATCAAACAAGACAGCATTGATCATCCTTTAGCAAGCCATTATGCTGAGCAACTTTTGTTTCTTGTAGATTCTTAAAAAACAGTTGTCGTTTTGTGTACACTCTTTACCAGAGGTGCCTTTGCTTATCTATATACCCTAACACAACTTATTATCATTATCATCCGTTTAGTGAATTTGATTTGGCGGCGTACGTTGTATATGTTTGAAATACGTACATGGGTGTTGATCAAAAGAAGCAGTGGATGTTTGAAATAAATTAAAAAAAATTAAGAACCCCAACTTAGGGTTCACCAATGGAGAAGTAAAACCAACATAGGTTCTTAACTATGAAATAATAACCAAAATATTATTAAAATAATGCTAAGAAACCTAAAGAGAGTCACATGTTCTTAGAGCATGTGTAGTAAGGGTTTAGAGGGGTTCTTAGAGGGGGGTTCTTAGGATTTTATTATTATAAAATTAGAAAGGAGGAGAGAGAGAGAGAGAGGGGTTCTTAGCCAAGAGCTTTTAAGACCCGGGTTCGCCACGTGGCGCAACCCGGTTGGTCAATTTTTTTTTTTTTTTTTTTTTTACTTTTCCTGCAACAAAAAAAAAAAAAAAAAAACATTAAAAAATTATCTTAAGAACCCCAAAAGGGGGTTCACTAGTAAACATGCTCTTAGAGCATATACATCGCTCAACCCCCCACCCCCCCCACATGGGAGTTCTTAACTTTTGTTTATTAATATTTTTTTTTTTACAAATGAAAAAAAAAAATTTAGAAACATTAAAAGGACTAATGAAATCGTGCCACATGAAAGCACATAGAAGTTGTGCGATGATGGCGAGTGCAACAGATGATGAGGTGGACTACACATGGATGACGTGGAGTCCAAGCCAACAGAGAAAAGAAGATTTGGAAATATTCTCGAAAAGAAGATTTGGAAATATTCTCTAAAGCTGACAAGGAAGAGAAGATTTCCTATTTGGAGATCTCGAAAGATCTAAAGAAGACCTATATAAACAAGCGTAGGGATGTGAGTTTAGGTTAGCCGTTTTTTGAGAGAAAAAGGTATCAAGAACTTTTGTGTGAGTTAGCAAAACGAGTGAGTTGTTCTTATTAGGATTTGGTCAGTGTCGTTTCACAAGTTGTGAAGACGAGTCAAACTGATTGAACAAGATTACAGTGTAATTTGTTCAAGTGAATTCTAATAAAGTGTTTTAAGGGGATATCTCTTGAGTATCGTTTGTTTTGCATAGTCCTTGTTATTTCACTTGGTATCAGAGCAGGCAACTTAATCTACAGGTTGAGATCTTGGTAAGGATATGGAAGCAAAAGAACTCATGGCGGTGTTGAAACCCATCATGCTTGATGAACACAATTTTGGTCACTGGAAGGTGCGTATGAGACACATAATACGATCTATTGATGAGATCGCTTGGTATGCAGTAATAAACGGATGGGAAGAACCTATGGAGATTCTGGAGGACAAGACTAAGGTAAAAAAGCCATTGGATAAGTGGACTGAAGAAGAAAGGAAAGCTTCAAAATACAACTCCAAGGCAATCTCTACCATCATGTCCGCTGTAGACACAAAGCAATTCAAGATAATACAGGGATGCGAATCGGCTAAGGAAGCATGGGATACGCTAGTTAATCACTTTGAAGGTGACACGAGTGTCAAGAGAACACGTCTGGACTTCTTAGCATCTCAGTTTGAAAATCTCAAAATGGAACCAGAAGAAACCATAGGAAGCTTCACAGCTAAGATCAGTACGATTGCAAATGAGGCATCTGTACTTGGAAAAAAGTACAATGAAAAGAAGCTGGTGAAGAAGTTAATCAGGTGTCTTCCATCAAAGTTTTCAGCTCAGAAAGCAATTCTGCAATGCTCCATGAACACTGATGAGATGAAATTTGATAAACTGGTTGGGATGCTTAAGTCTCAAGAAATGGAAGTTACTGGAGATAATTCTAAACCAAGTCAGGGAATCGCCTTCAACGTTCAGCAAGAAGACGAGCGTGTAAAAAAGTTAGAAGAAAACCTTGGTCTGTTGGCTAAGAACTTCAACAAAATGCTCAAACGAATCGAAAAAGGCCAAAACAAAACCTTTAACCGGTTCTCAAAGGATGACTCTGACAGGAATCAAGGTCGTAGCTACAGGACAGATGGTGACAGACAGTCAAGGAAAAGGGAAATGCAGTGTCATGAATGTGAAGGTTATGGACATTTCAAGAATGAGTGTCCATTGGTCAAAAGAAGAGAACTGAAGTGTAGTGAATGCAAAGGCTCTGGACACACTAAGATTGAATGTCCAAGTCAGGCTAGAGGAAAAGAAAAATCCCTGCTCTGTTTTAGTGATACGGATTCAGAAGAAGATGAGAACGGGGAAGGTCTTATGCTAAACTTTGTTGCTTTGGTGTCACAAGAGGAGGTGAAAGAGGATGTCTCAGACTCTGACTCTGATGAAGAAATTGATGTTAAGAAAGAGTACAGAGATCTGTATGAAAATTGGACGAAGTTAAGTCACGAGAATCTTCAGTTGCTTAAGGAAAAAGCAATGTTAAAAGCACAAGTCAATATCTTACAGATGGAACAAACAGCACCTGGAAACAAGCTACCTGAAATAGTTGAAGTAAGTAAAGGTGAGGACCAACTCGAACAAGAGCTGATGAAAGAGAAAGAGAAAAGCCGCATGCTGGAAGAGCAAGTTGCGAGAATGAAAACTGCTTTCACTCAAGAACAGGATAAGAGCCGGGAACTAGAACAGAGTCTAACAGATAATCACAAAAAGATCAGGTTGCTAAGTAAGGGAACAGAAAGTCTAGATCAGATTCTTGCCATGGGACAACCTCCTAAGGTTAACTGGGGTCTCGGTTATTCAGGGAGAGTTGAATCACATCAGACAAGTAGCACGATTAGCTTTGTGCCAGCTACAATGGACATCACTGAGAACACTGAAAGAGTGGGGACAAGTAAAAGAGATAAGGGAATTAAGACTGCCAGAACTCAGAATGGTTGCTTTGCATGTGGGAAACTCGGGCACAAGAAAGCAACATGCTGGTTGCTATGGAGCAGAATTAACCAGGCATGGAAATCAAACAAGTGCTACTTGGAACCCAAACATCTCGGAATGGTTTGGATTGCCAAGAGAGACCTATACTCGAACTCAGAAACATACAAAAGTCAACAAATGAAGAATATCAAAGGAGAAATAGTATGCAACTTCTCCATGATGAGCAATGTAGCGTATACTTCGGTGGAGAATGAAAAAGCTGAATCATGGTACTTCGACAGTGGATGCTCACGGCATATGACTGGTAGTGAAGATATCTTGGATGAAATCTCACCTATCAAGGGAGGAAGTGTGACTTTTGGAGATGGAGGTCAAGGGAAAATTGCTGGTATAGGCAAAATGTACACTGATGGTAAACCCAACCTGGAGAATGTGTACTTAGTCAGAGGATTAAAAGCCAACTTAATCAGTATTTCACAGCTGTGTGATGAAGGGCTTAAGGTTATATTCACCAAAACCGACTGTCAAGCAATTGACGATGATGGACGGGTGATTCTTATGGGAGTTAGAGCAGGAAATAACTGCTATATGTGGGAGACAACTGAACAATGCCTGAGTTCAGTGGAGTCACAATTAGACCTATGGCACAAGAAGCTAGGACACATGAGTGTAAATGGACTCACCCGACTGGTAAATGCGGAGGTAGTCAGAGGAATTCCGAAGCTTGAAGCCACAACAAACACAGTGTGTAAGGCTTGCTGTCAAGGAAAACAAGTCAAGGTTCAGCACAAACCACTTAGTGAGATAAGATCAAAAAGGATTTTGGAACTAATCCACATTGATCTCATGGGGCCAGTAAGTCCTGAAAGTATCACAGGTAAGAAATATATTTTTGTACTTGTGGATGATTTTTCCAGATTTACATGGGTGAGATTTTTACGAGAAAAGTCAGAAGCAGCTGAAAGCTTTAAAATACTGGCACTTGAGCTGAAGAATGATAAAGGAGGAATAGTTCAGATCAGAAGTGATCATGGGGGTGAGTTTCAGAACAATGAATTTGATAAATTCTGCAAGATGCAAGGGATTCGACATCAGTATTCTGCTCCTCGGACACCTCAACAAAATGGAATTGTTGAGAGAAAAAACAGGACATTACAGGAAATGGCAAGAGCTATGCTCCATGGGAACCAGATAGCTCCGAGATTTTGGGCAGAAGCTGTGAACACTGCCTGTTACATCATAAACAGAGTCTATGTAAAGCCAGGGACTAAGACAACCCCCTATGAGATCTGGAAGGGCAAAACTCCGAATCTGAGTTACTTCCATGTCTTTGGATGTGTATGCTATATCTTAAATGACAAGGATCAGCTTGGAAAATTTGATTCTAAAAGTGATGAAGGAGTTTTCCTGGGATATGCTGGCAATAGCACTGCGTTTCGAGTGTATAATAGGAGAACTCGGATGATTTGCGAATCTGTTAATGTTGTGTTTGATGACAGGAATAATTACTGTCTCGAGGAGATAGATGAGGAGACAAACGGAGAACCAAATACAACCAAGAATGAACCTGTGACATTAGATGTTGGTGACGTAGTGACTTCAACTACTGAGCATCCAAGAAGAACTGGCTTTGGCCAAGTTAGACGTGATCACCAAGAAGTAGATGTCATTGGAGACATTCAAGGCGAAAGGCAAACTCGACACAGACAGATTGACTTCAAAGAAATGGTAAAACTTGCTTGCTTCATATCTTTCATCGAACCAAAAAATATTCTGGAAGCACTAAATGATGAGTACTGGACTCAAGCAATGCATGAAGAACTTGAACAGTTCAGTCGACTGGAAGTATGGGATTTGGTTATATGTCCGAGTAATGTGAATGTCGTAGGAACCAAGTGGGTTTACAAGAACAAAATAGACGATGAAGGAAATGTGATCAGAAACAAGGCTCGGCTAGTTGCTCAAGGTTACTCACAAATTGAAGGTGTAGATTTTGATGAGACATTCGCACCAGTTGCTAGACTCGAGTCTATTCGATTATTGTTTGGAATTGCGTGTAACCTAGGAATCAAGCTGTATCAGATGGATGTTAAGAGTGCGTTTCTAAATGGGATGTTACAAGAGGAGGTCTATGTTGCACAACCCAAAGGCTTTGAAGATCCTAAGTATCCTAACCATGTCTACAAGCTTAAGAGAGCGCTCTATGGTCTAAAACAAGCACCAAGAGCTTGGTATGAGAGATTGACTCAATTTCTGCTCAAGAAAGAGTTCAAAAGAGGAAGTGTGGATAAAACATTGTTCATTCTCGAAAACAAAACAGGGATGCTCATAGTCCAAATCTATGTCGATGACATTATTTTTGGAGCAACCCGAGAGGTCTTGATGAATGAGTTTGTTTCAACAATGACTCGAGAATTTGAGATGAGCATGGTCGGTGAATTGAGCTACTTCCTTGGACTTCAAGTTAAACAGACAAATGAAGGAATATTTGTTAGTCAGACCACATATGCTAGGAATCTTGTTAAAAGATTTGACATGGAAACGTCAAAAGTTGCGAGAACTCCTATGAGCACTACGAACAAACTTTGCAAAGACGAAGAAGGGGAGAAGGTCGATGAAAAACTGTACCGAGCTATGATAGGTAGTTTGTTATACCTGACTGCATCACGGCCAGACATCTGCTTTAGTGTAGGTTTGTGTGCTAGGTATCAAGCTAGCCCACGCTTGTCACATCTACTGGCTGTTAAGCGTATTATCAAATACGTTCGAGGTACACTGAACTATGGATTGAGTTACACATCAGATACTAACATGAATCTTGCAGGGTTTTGTGATGCAGATTGGGCGGGATGTTTGGATGACAGAAAAAGTACCTCTGGAGGATGCTTTTATCTTGGAAATAATATGGTGGCATGGCATAGCAAGAAACAGAATTGTGTATCACTCTCCACTGCTGAAGCAGAGTACATTGCACTTGGGAGCTGTTGCACACAACTTATTTGGATGAAACAGATGCTCCAAGACTATGGTATCATTACTGACTCTTTTCTTGTTCATTGTGATAACAAAAGTGCAATTGATATCTCTAAGAATCCTGTTCAACACTCAAGAACTAAACATGTAGACATTAGACACCACTTTGTCAGAGAACTTGTTGAGGAGAAACTAGCTATCATAAAGCATATTGCATCTGAGAGACAGCTTGCAGATATTTTTACTAAAGCTTTGGATTTTGACAGCTTTTTGTACTTACGAAAAGCTCTCGGAGTCTGTGAATTTTGAAACTTGCTTTTAGGATAACCGAGAGTATGACACATCATGGATAGCTGGGGAACACAGATAAGGTCACATTCATTGTTCATGCTGAAGAGAAAGACAAATCATAAGGTATTCCCCATGGATCAAGTTACTCTATATGACCGCTTATTATGACAAGCACTCTCTTTGGAATAGGCTGCTAAAACAGTCTAGATCTGAATGAGATCACTGTTTTGAATGAGTACTAAAGCTATTGTCAGTTGCTAGATAAGAGAAGAATGTAAGACAGCCTGAGTGAAAGAGTATGTATGGCAAAATTTAAGATTGATGAGCACAGTCATGAAGTATGATATTTTTTACTTAGATGAAAGCACCTCAGCTGAGGAAAGCTGTCTAGCAGCTGACTGTGTTCATATAAATAAAAGTCTATATTGTGGTTCTCATGGATGAAGGCACCTCGGCTGAGGAAGGCCGTCCTATTTGATTTCTAGTCATCAACATACTCCACTCACGGGTGTCTGCATTACTTCTTCGATGTCACAAGATTTAGGCATGACATAGCTTTAGTAGAGTCATATAAGAGTTAAATTGTTTTTGTGGTAGGATCATCAAATTGATTAGACTTGATGAAAGCACCTTGGCTAAGGAAAGCTGTCAGTCTAAGTCTATCTCTGACAGGTTCTTATAAAAAAAAGGGGAATGATCTTTGTGTGGTACCCTGTGTGTGTGTGGTGTGTGTCATATTTCTTTTAAAAGTATGATTGTCATATAAATTCTTAGTTAATGTGTCTTAAAGTATAGTAGTAAAGTCTCTTAGTGCAAAACGTCTTTTATCGATAGTAAGGGTCACTCATCTCTCTCTCTGATAAATGTGTCGATGATATGGTCTGATAAGTTCATGAATGTGGGTAATTTGTGCTGGTACTCTAAGTGGGCTAATTCATCTTCTTGATATTATGTGGGCCAAAAAGTCTATTTCATATTATGTGGGCCGAGTTTTTAATTCTAGAGATACCTTATCTAACAAAGCCCACTAGAAGGTTGTTTTTGGGCTATTTCTCGGATGTGCAGGTTTAAAAAGAAGGGGGAGTTCGCGTGTGTCACTCAGCCGCTTTTGTGTTCTCAAACCCTAGAAAGAAAGCAGTCTTCTCAATAACAATGAGCTCACCACCCCGTCGGACGACTCGCTCTCAAACCACCAAGCTAATGATGGATGCCTTTGAAGCTGAACGTCGCCGTAATCGGCCAAATCGAACCCTTGCCGCGACACCGGTTGTTGATCTTTCACCATCCATCAACTCGCAGGGATCCCGAAGACCGGTCCAACAGCTGGTTCTCCGTGATGTCATCGGTGATTCCCACTCACATGCAAGCTCAGAACACAATTCCTTCCGCTCTCATCGCTCCTGCAACAATCCGGTTAAGACTCATCGCTCCGGTAAAGAACCAGCTCCGCCATCTTCTGATTCCGATGACTCAGCTTCTGACGACGATGAATTTGTGCCTCAACACAAGCCACCATACTGGAAATTTGAAGATCACTATCTTGCAAATCGCCTCGCTTTCGCGGATCTGCGGTTCAAGTACCCTGAGCTGGATCGATTGAACATGCAACCACTCAGTTCGAGACATTCATCAAGTGGTGCCAAGGAACGCTATGTGAAGCTCAAACCGCGAGCTTTTCTGGATCAGAAACTTCTACAGTTAAGCGACTCCAAGCTCAGCGAGGTAAGGAAATTCATTGAGAAAGCTGGTCTGATCTACACTGTCCTGCATGTGTCTTCGTACTATCCGCGGTTAGTTAAGGAATTTGTGGCAAATCTGTGTGACTCGGAAGCTACGGATAAAACTAGGCTCGTCTATGTTCGAGGTGAAGTATATGATTTCACTCCGGATCTCATCAACCGCATGTTTCTAACATCGGACACAAGGCATTCGACTGATTGGGAGGAGGAAGATATTGATCAAGCAGTATCTGTGCTTACTGGTGGTCGGCGTAAACGTTGGGAAGGAGTTCAATCCAAACACTTGCTTCCCAAGTTTCAGGTTCTCTACAAGATCTGTTGCTCAAATTGGATCCCTAGTTCAAACACGACAACTATGGTCAAGGAGAGACTACGGTTCCTCTACATGCTTCACCAAGGGAAACCATTCAACTTCGGACAATTGGTGTATGACCAGATTATGGACATGGCTCAATCACTACAAGCTGATAAGAAGATTATCTTTCCGAACCTGATCTTCCAGATAATGTTCTTCCAAAGGGATGTTGAGGTTACTGCTGGAGATGGCGCACCTATTGGCTATCCGATCAACATCACATTGGATCCGAAAGCTGGTCGAGGCTCTGACAATGAAGAAGAAGCGCACGCTCCGGACCTTGAAAGGGACATTGAGAACTCAATCCGAGGATTGCGTTACATCCAACGCCGCATTCGTAGTATGGCTTCTCATCTCTCTGACTACAATATCTATGATATTTTTGATCTTTAGTTGTTTTGTATGAATATGTGTGCTCATCTCAGGGGGAGAATACCCACAGTATCCCAAGAAGACAGGTTCGGGCCAGTATGACACAGACTATGATGATGAGGAAAGCACTGAAGTCGAGCGAGATGATTAGTTCATTCTCTGATGTGTTTTAATGACATGCTTGTATTTGCTTATTTTAACTCAGATGTGTCTTTGATGTTTGCCTTGTGTTTTTGACGTTGCTTGGTTGTTGCTTTGAACTATGTTATGATTTCAAGAGTGTTGCTTTTGTGACTTGCTTTTGTGACTTCAAGTTAAGATGATGGATCATTGAAACTATGTTGGTATGGAGTGTTAGTTGTGCATTTGCTATATGTGTCTTAAGGTTTACAGATGAGATGATGCACACATTCAAACAAAAAGGGGGAGAATGAAAGCACATAGAAGTTGTGCGATGATGGCGAGTGCAACAGATGATGAGGTGGACTACACATGGATGACGTGGAGTCCAAGCCAACAGAGAAAAGAAGATTTGGAAATATTCTCGAAAAGAAGATTTGGAAATATTCTCTAAAGCTGACAAGGAAGAGAAGATTTCCTATTTGGAGATCTCGAAAGATCTAAAGAAGACCTATATAAACAAGCGTAGGGATGTGAGTTTAGGTTAGCCGTTTTTTGAGAGAAAAAGGTATCAAGAACTTTTGTGTGAGTTAGCAAAACGAGTGAGTTGTTCTTATTAGGATTTGGTCAGTGTCGTTTCACAAGTTGTGAAGACGAGTCAAACTGATTGAACAAGATTACAGTGTAATTTGTTCAAGTGAATTCTAATAAAGTGTTTTAAGGGGATATCTCTTGAGTATCGTTTGTTTTGCATAGTCCTTGTTATTTCACCACATAACCCAGAATAGTGAAGATACGGTTCCTAGGAATCCTAATATAAGAAACTATCGCCGGAGAGCTTGTTAACTGTAGTAATTTTTAATTGTTTTATTTTTGGAAATCGTGTCAAGAGCCTACCGATGTATATGCTCTTAAGAACTTTTGTTAAGAACTTCTTGTGGGATCTACAATATTATATTATTTTTTACTTAAGAACCCCTCTAAATCCCCTCAAGAAAAAAAAAGCATATATATATATATATATATATATGTGTGACATATGCGTATACAAGTGCCATGTATGCACACGAAAAAGTAACATGTGTTTGGACATTAAATTATAACTGGACATTGAATCATAACTGAAGTATTTATGGTTCGGTTTATCTTGGATTGTAGAGAAGAGTTTCTCTAGCTTTTGTAGTTGATTATTTAAGACATGATCTTTACAAATGGTCAACAGAGAAATAAGGATAGAAACACAAAGTCACGTTAATTTTTTTACTCCTACTTAATTAGAACAGAAACACAGCTCAAATTTAAGTCACGTTAAAATTTTGACTCCTACTTAGAATAGAAACACAGCTCAAATTTAAATGAACGACGACCTAGAACATAAACATTAGTAGAACTCCAAAAGCCTATATGCATGCATCAATTGTTTTTTTTTTTTTTTTTGGGTCAAAGTATGCATCAATTGTTCATAAACACATTACTCGTGAATCGTGATATATACTTCGAAAGCCTATGCATGCATCAATTGTTCATAAACACATTACTCGTGATATATACTTCGAAAGCCTATGCATGCATCAATTGTTCATAAACACATTACTCGTGATATATACTTTGAAAGCCTATGCATGCATCAACGGTAGAACATATATTCATATTTAAGAATGTTTATGTTTACTTTTATCACATATATTTATGCCCAAGTATATACAACGAGATCTCGTGCTATGACAAGCAACTTGATCATATATTCATATTCAAAGCATATCAACATGTGCAATTACGTACGTTTATGCAACGTTTATATATATTGTATTAAAACAGTAGAGGAACCACTAATAAACACAAGTTGTTAGGAATTGATTTAAGATTTGAAAGTTAGTGTAGACATGATCGAATGAGTCAGATATCCATAAAGAACAATATGATAATATGTATAAATTAGGTCTGATTTATTATATTAAGAGTAATATTAATTATTTGACTATATATATGTCATCTATGCAATGTGGGAGACAACCAAACACACACACAAACAAGTACCACTACTTAGTGATAAGTAAATCTGAAATTAGTAGTGTTCGTATGATCGATACTAATCACGCATATTGGTACATGATACCATAGTAAAACCCTCAATTAATGTAAAAACGTAAATATATGTGATAATCGACAAAATATGCTAGTCTAGCTTAGCATCTCCACCACCATGCCCTCAAAATTCTCATTGTATAACTTGAGTATTTTTGTAAACCGATAGAAATGTGTGTTTAAAAAAAAAACTATCAGTCGTAAAATAAATGATGAAATTGTAAAGTCTCAAAAACATAAAAATTAATAACTCTTATTATACTTCAACCACTAAATAATATGGTTGTAACTTGTCTAGTAAATTTGTTCGGTCATTTTATACCTTATATATAGTGTGGTTCCACCATGTTGTGAATTATCCACATTTAAAAGTTTTAAAATTATAAAAGAATTACTTATAATGACATTACAACATAAAGCAATGTAATTTATATGTTAGGTTTGGGGCCCAACAAGTGTACTTAAGGACATCCTTCCTGTGTGCAACAAAACCCGGTTGGGTCTCATGCTAAGTACCACTGATACGGGTACGGGTACAAAAAACGGGTACGGAAGCGGGGACGGGAAATGGCAAAGTAAAAAAATTATGGATACGGGTACGGCGGAAATACGTTAAGAAATATATATAAAAATATACTTATACATATAATTATAAAGAAAATCACATTTAAATTTCAACATAACGAAGTAGAAGGTGGTTTAGTTTTACCTGGAATATTAATTTTGAAACTTAGCCGTATAAAAATGTTCTAAAATCTCATTTTTCTGATTTTTGATCATTTTCTATCTTATCTTTTTCGGAGAAGTTTCTGAGCTATCCCCAAGTTTCCGAGTTTCCGAAACGTTTCCGGTATGGGACGGCATGCATTTAGAAGTACCCGTACATAATAGGTCTCATGACATGCTTATAAATACGGACACATTCACAAGCAAACTCATAACGCAACAAGTAAGAAGAACGAGTGATAAATGGCTAATCACAAAAATCTCTTCTTTCTGTGCTTCTTAATAGGTTTAGGGTTATGTTCTGCTAGACGAGCACTTCTCTTCTCCTCGGAATCCAAGGCTGAAGTCGAATCCTTTGGCGAGAAAAGTGGCTTAACTGTTGGTCATAGCGGTGGTGTTGGTGGTGGTGTTGGTGCTGGCGGAGGTGGCGGTCCTGGAGGAGGATCTGGTTATGGAGGTGGAAGCGGTGAAGGTAGTGGAGCTGGATACGGAAGCGGGGGAGCTGGTGGATATGGCGGAGGTGGAGGAAGGGGAGGAGGCGGTGGTGGAGGAGCTGGCGGTGCACCTGGTGGTGGGTACGGTGGTGGACAAGGCGCTGGTGCTGGAGGAGGATATGGAGGTGGCGGTGCAGGTGGACATGGAGGTGGTGGAGGCGGTGGAAGTGGAGGCGGTGGAGGAGGAGGTTCTGTAGCCGGTGGAGCTCACGGTGGTGGTTACGGTACCGGAGGTGGAGCTGGAGAGGGATACGGTGGTGGTGGTGTAGCTGGAGGACATGGTGGTGGAGGAGGTGGTGGTTCAGGAAGTGGTGGAGGAGGTTACGCTGCTGCTGGATCTGGACACGGTGGCGGTGCTGGTAGCGGAGAAGGCGGTGGTGGCTATTTACCGTGATACCATATCTATGTGTTGGCGTGGAGTGTAAGGGCAACTGAGTGAAGTGTCATATCTCGAAAGAGAGTATATATTTTCCTATATATGTGGTAATAAACACTCTAATACTCCGTATAATAAGCCGTAAAAAGCGGCTATTGTTGAAGTTGTAATTGTACCAATGTTGTATTCTATTTCTACTTCGTGTGTGTCAGGTTTTTATAAATGAAAATAAAGATCGTAATTGTTCCTATTTTCATTTTAACAATATATATGGAGATATTTTAATTTATCCCGAAAGAAAGCTTTTTTTAATAATAATTTATTAATATAGTTTGGTACAAACGAAAATTAAATCGTCGATAAAATACCGAACCAAAAAACTAATAGAAGAACTTCCTAAACTAGTGAGACCTAGTTTGGTTAAAAACAGCGCCTTAAAATGTATTTGCAGTTGTCTCTGTTGCTGCCGACGCCCGACGGATATGAAGCACAACGATTCACGGCACTTGATAGATTCCTGTCCGAAGCAGTGATGTTTTAGACAGAATCAAATCCCAAAAAAATGCTCACTTCAAGTCGGCAAAATAATCCTATGCTCCAAATGGCTCGTGAAGACCCAACAATGAGTATATTAAACTCAAGGCCTGATACTTGCTACGATCCAACAAAGAAGATAGGGGGTGGAAGCTTTAGGATGAAGTTAGTGTAGAACCAATGAAGAGTATGTCAAACTCAACACCTGAACTATTTCAACACTCACAACACTCTTTGGCTTGATAGAATGGTCACACAAAAGGTTGCGGAATACCTCCTGATTCACCGGTTTGATATCTTAGATATTACTCACTAAGAAATCGAAATGTTCACAAGGGAACAAAGAGAATCACTCTCTAAACAAAGAAGTTTTAATCAGAAAAAAGGTTGATTTTATTCATATGATTTAGAAGTCTCTTTATAGGAAATAAAGAGATGAAGAGACAAATAAAAGATGTAGAAAACTATAAAGACTTTAATTAAGACCAAAGACCAAACATTAAACTAATGTGGAATGACTCTTAGACTTCTTTGACCAAAGAATTTGTCCTTTGAAGTGCTTGGTCGAATTGATCTTGTTTGGCCACGAAATCTAGCTCTTCTTGGGCTTAGGAAAGTATCCTGGATGCCAAACATAAGTTTGCAAGCTTCCAATCCAAGTGGGTCTAGCAATCTCCAAGTAATGGACCAAGTTGACCCATTTAGGAAAATGAGATGTATCTTTCTGATCCAATGGAATTTGCCTCTGATATTGAGTTTGTTGGAAAGCTAAGAGATCAAGGAAGAAGCTCCAATTGGTTTCAGGTCCAAATTGTACCTGAGCTGGGCTAGGTGACTCAATCTTTGGCTCAGTCGCAGAATACGACCCCAAGCAGAACCATCGGTTTGCAAAATTCATATCTTTTCCATCTGAACCGTTCTTGAGGTGATTCCAATTCTCACAGCTTCTATGATGAATCAAGAATCCAGAAAAATTTGTTCCATGGCTTAATTCCTTCTGCTTTGTTCTGAGTCCTCCTTTGAATGCTCGTATGTCTGAATTGCATAAGCTGGAAATCGCTTGAGTTGCAAGTTGCATAACTTCTTCATCAGAACTCTGAATGTACTGATTCAAGTTCGAGGTGTGCTCTAGTTGAGTTAAGAATGTAATCCAAATGGTCTCTGACAGAATGACAAGACCTTCATGTGTTGATTTGAAGCTTAAATCAGGCGGCTCCTTCTTTGGCTTCATGACCGGTTTTGTCCATTTGCTTGAATCATGAGGAAAGCTGGTCAGGATTTCATCAGCACTCCTCCAAAACTCCTTCCTGAAGCTCCAAAGATCTGACCCCGGATCCCGTTCCACAGTCCGGAGGTCCTTATCCCTATCTCGCTTTCCGACAGCTCCGATGGCCAATCCGATTCCCACCGACTTAACCGACGAAAACTCATGGATACGAAAATTCCTGGTTGTTTCCTTTCCGGAATCTCAACCGCATCTCGAAGTTTGTCTCCTACCAATCACCTCCAAACAAGCTTCTTCTAGTCAAAGGAGGCTCCGACAAGACCTATCAAAAGACGACCTCACCAAGCACCACCTCCAACAAACTTTGCCGAGAAAGACTCATGTAAGTTTGATTCTTTCTTGTTGTTTGGCTTGGGTTCTCCTCTTTTTGGTGGTTGTTCTTAAAGTCGATTAGGGAGTTTTACAGTGTCACGTCTACTAAATTTTTCCGCTTTTTCAGTAATTTTGTAAATTTCTAGTTTAATTTATTCGGGCTTTTACTTTCTGTTAGAGCACCCCCATCGTTGTATATTAGGGGAGTCTCTTAACAAAAAATTAATAAAATAATGTGGATCTCATGTGGGGCTCACCATTTTTTAACAAACCGTGTCTTAAAGTCTTTTATTTAAGAGACGTCTCTTGCACTGTAGCTGACGTGTCAGCTACTGATTCATGGCTTTTTTTAATTTTTTTTTTTTTGGCATTTAAAAAAAAAATAATAAAAATCTTTTTTAAGAGACCCATGTAAATAACACGGATCGGAGTGCTCTTATATTTGGTTTTGAATATTTATGTTTGTTGTATTTGGAGGTGTGTGACATGATAGCTTGAGTTTCTCTTATTCCATTAGGGCTTATAATTCACGCAAAACTCTGGTGTTTTGTTTCCGGTTCTATTGGGCAATGTTGTAATTTGATTTCATTTATTGTTAATATATGTATCTTTCTGTGAAATTTTTTTTTTGATTCTTTCGTTTTATTGTTCCCAACCATATCTACTTTTATGTAACCATATATTTCGTTGGTTTACTTCTATATAATTTTTTTCAAAGTAATTTATAAATTACTAGGTGTGGTGTCCGTACCCTGTACAGACAAAAAAATTTTGGTTAGTAAAATTATATTCATAAATCTAGGTTTTTGATTTTCCATTTCTTATTGAATATTTGTGTTTTAAAAGGCAGTGATCTCATTAGAACAACAATATTAAGCATATCTCTGAAGCATACTTTTAATGTTTTGTTAGCGACTGGAATACTGATTTTTGCAGGGATGTTAATATAGGTTTTTGCTTCTAGTAAGACCGATTCACTTAGTATTTTCGCTTGAAGCATTGAAGAAGCTGTAAAATGTTTTGATGTTATAGCAGTATTTTGTTAAACATCACTGAATGTCTTAAGCAATTTTTGAAATTTTTGAAATGCGAGAAATTAAGTACATGGTGTCTCAATGTTTGTTGCATTGGTTACCCTTTCTATTTCCCATTGGGTCCATACACCTTTAGACTTTCTCGATAATCAAATCATAGGTCTGCATTGCTTCTTCTCTAGCCCTAAACGACAGCCAATCCCATCTATTTATACATTTTTCATTGGCCCGTTCACCCACCTTTATATTCACCCAATAATCAAGTGATAGGCATGTATTTCTTCTCCTCCATTCATTTTCCCACTACCATGCTTCTTTCTTATGACCAATCAACCAACTTCATCATCTTTAACAAACTACTCACGTGAGTGATTTCCACTACATCAAAAACGCCTATAAATACAAACCATGTAAACATATCTCTTCATCACTATAAAGTTCCACCTCTTTCTCTACCTTGTGTTTATATCACTCAATTTTTATGTACACTGTTTTTGTTTTCCTTCGGTCAATCTCTTTAAATCTTCCATCTTCTCTAAATCCATCTTGCAGTTACGAATTTCTGGGGATTAATGGGCGTGAACGTTGGGAAAACCGTGGTGACAAAGAGATACATTCCTAATGAGGGTTGCCCTTAACGTTAACGCACGGTAATTCCGCAGAATGGTGCCTCCTATATTGACCTTAACAATGTGCTTAATATTGTTGATTCATGCTTTATAAGTTGATGCCAAAAAACATAAATAAAGTTGTAATGCTTATGGAAGCTTGGGTTCTAACAATATATTTCTTTTTTAATTTTATATGATGTATATACAATAAGAAATTTCTAAGAAAATTTTCTTCCATATAAAAACGATATGAGGTTTATCTGTTGGGAATGTCCTGAAAATCTATTGTACTTGCTCTAAGTGAAAGTCGTACTGTCGAGATGAGACAATCATATGACACTGGGTACTCATAATGCTTTGCTAGAATCCACTTATGATCAATGAGTTGAGAACTCATTGCTAGTGTTATATGATCCTACAGGGTCACACACCTAAGCAAACTGGACGTTGAACATGAGGTTGATCATTAATGTAATGATCGGGTGAATGCATATTAGATATGCATTCAATACTAAGTTTCTGGAACAGTGTCGATCGACATAATAAGTATGTCGGTCGACACATATCGACTGTGTCGATCGACACATAGAGTGTGTCGGTCGACACGACTCGCGGATTACCAAATTAAATCGGTTTAATTGTTGGTTAATTCCGTTGTAGTTTAAGTCGACATATATAAGATATATGGTCGACCTAAACTTGAATCTAACCTAATTCACAGCCACCAGAAACTAGAGAGAAACCTCTTGAGAGATCTGATCTCTATAGGCACTAGCATCCCTCATGTTCAGTTTGTGTGTGTGTGGATACCAGTAGAGGCGCAGCATTTGAGGCGCTCTAAATCTCGATTATCTGCAAACCTTCCGCTGCTTATTACCAGGTAAATCTGAGATCCCATAGATTCAATTATATGAACCTTAGATCCTAGGCTCGGAATTCAGACCAGGGTTGCCTAATTGGATTAGGAACTGCCAGGAATTCCCTTCAGTGGTATCAGAGCTTTAGGGTTCCATTGAATCTGTGGCATGTTGATTAGATTGGTTGAATATGGATCTCTGTATAGTTGATACAAGCATGTTGAAATTCGTTTTTGATTAAATTCTAGTCTTAGGGTTTTAATTTGAAAAACGATTAGGGTTTATCGCCCTGTGTCGATCGACACCAAACGGGTATCGGTCGACACAGAAGGATAACCCGAATAAAACTTTTCGCCTAGTGTCGATCGACACAAGAGTTGTGTCGGTCGACACAAACCTCGCGAAATTGATAAATCGGTTCAATTGGATTGGACCGGTTATCGAGCTTGGTTAAATGGTTTAATTGCGATTGGTTTGATTAGGTTGGTATCGACCGATGCTAATGTAGCATCGATCGACACTGACCGGTATTCAAAACCGGATCAATTGGATTGATCGGTTATCGCGGATTGCTTTTGGTTATTCTGCATCGATCGACACTATATAAGTGTCGGTCGACATAAGATTCGATGATTGGGTTATGGAACCTGCAATCACAGAACCAAAGCAAGACAGAACATTTAATTAGAAGAATTAAAACATAATAAAACTGAACGTTTTAAAGGTTCCGTTCCTCAACCAAATATCAAGTGATACTTGATGTCTTTCCAATCTTGTCAACTGTCAAGACTCATTTAGTTGTGTGATAGACTTGCAGTGCAAGATGTCCACGATTTCATGAGTAAGACAGGAAGTAATCGTGTTGATGGGCTTGCAGTGCAAGGCGTCAACAATTACATGACTGAAGAGATTGGTTTACTTGACTGGGCCATCAAAATCGTTTTGGGCTCAGAGACATCAGGTGGATTGGACATAAGATGTCGATCCACAACCAAGAGTTATATTGGATATAACTAGCAAGGTCGTTGCTTACCTAGATAGCTAAAGTTGAGTGATAGTCAGTGGCTCACTCAAGTTTAGTGAAGTATGGGTCTTGGATCATTATATTCATCTGAGGAAACATTGTTTGAATATAATGTGAGTTTTCTTAATTGTTAAGACTTCTCATTTCTTGAACATCATAACTAAAACTTCCCTCGTTTTTCAGCTATGTCTAGCACAAACCATCGTAACAATTTCTCCTTGCGATCCGTCCTTGAGAAGGACAAGTTAAATGGATCCAACTTTCTTGAATGGTATCGGAACTTGAGAATTGTTCTCAAACAGGAGAAAAAGGACTATGTCCTTGAGAAAGTTCTCCCTAAGAAGTACCGAGCCAATGCCTGGCAGTCAGATAAGGATGCTTGGGATAAGCATTCTAATGATGCGGTGGATGTGAGTTGTCTCATGTTGGCTACCATGAACTCGGAATTGCAGAAGCAATATGAGTACGTGGAGTCGCCAAAAGAGATGATCACTGGCCTGAAAAGTATGTTTCAGGAGCAGGCACGAACTCAGAGATACCAGACGGTTAGGTCTCTGATTGAGTGCAAGCTACCAATGGGTGAACCAGTTAGTCCTCATGTCATTAAGATGATGGGTTATATTGATAACCTGGGGAAACTGGATTGTCCCATTAGCCAAGAGTTGGCTACTGACATCATTCTGCAGTCACTGCCGTCAAGCTATGATCAATTTGTTATGAACTATAACATGAACAACTTGACGAAGACGTTGACTGAATTGCATGGGATGCTTAATACTGCTGAGCCTAACATCAAGAAGGACACCCCAGATGTCCTTATGGTACAAAAGGGTAAAAAGTTTAAGAAACTTGGTAAGAACAAAGGTGATGGCAAGACGAGCTCGATTGTGAATCCAAGCGAGTCTGGCCATGCTCCTAAGGTTAAAACCAATCCTTCTGAAGATGTTGAGTGCCATTATTGTAATGGTTATGGGCATTTGAAAAGAAACTGCAATAAATTCTTGGAAGATTATGAGAAGCTGAATAAGATGTACGAGACTTCTTATTCAGGTATTATGTTATAGAAGTAAATGTTACTTCTTATAATCCTACTTATTGGGTATTTGATACCAGCTGTGTTACTCATGTTTTGTGAAAATATGCAGGGCCTGAGCAAAAGTAGGATTATAGAGAATGGACAAGTGAACCTACGCGTAGGATTGGAGCAAGAGTTGTTGCATTAACCGTAGGAGTATTTCATTTGTTTTTCCCTTTATGGCATGTTTTAGAAATTAAGAACTGCTACTATGTATCTGCTATGAGCAGAAAGATTATTTCTAATCCTTGATTGGATTATGAAAGGATATCAGTTTTCAAATTAAGAATAAGTGTTATTCATTTGTTTACAGTGATATATTTTATAGTAGCAATCCATTAGAGAATGGACTTTATATTCTAAAATGTGCATAGCTATAACATTAATACCAAGAGATTCAAATCAAAAGATACGAATCAAACTTCTCTCTGGCATTATCGTTTTGAACCAAATAAATGAGAAACAGATTCAGAAGCTCCATAGTGATGGACTTTTGGGCTCGTCTGATTATGAATCATAATGGGTAAAGTGAATCTTGTTTATTGGAAAACGACAGAGGCCCCTTTCGAAATGGTAGTGTCGATCGACACAAACGGTGTGTCGGTCGACATAAGTCGCGAACGGATTAAAATGAAAGGGCCTGAGGCTTATTGGGCTTTATACATACGGATGTAAGTGGCCCGATGAGCGCAAATGCTAGAGGAAATTTTTCAGTGCTTCATTACCTTTACTGATGTTTTCAGTAGGTACAGTTATATCTTATTAATAAGACATAAGTTAGAATCTTTTGAAAAGTTCAAAGAGGTCTAGAATGAAGTACAGAATCAATTTGGCAAAAGTATTAAAGCTCTACGATGAGATCATGGAGGTGAATACTTAAGTCAAGAATGTAGTGATCATCTGAGAGATTGTGAAAGTGTTTCACAAGTCACTTCTCCTGAATCGGACTTTATTAGATATGGTTCGATCAATGATGAGTCACTTAGATCTTCCAATATCCTTCCAAGAATACACTCTAAAATTGTCTGAGTTTACATTAAATAGTGTTCCATCAAAATCAGTTACAGAGATACCACATAAGATGTGGAATGGAGATGTTTCTGATTTATCCATCATGGAGATTTGGAGTTGTGAGGCATATGTAAAACATTTAAACTCTGATAAGCTCACATCCAAATCTGATAACTGCTACTTCATTGGTTGTCCTAACAAAACCAAGGCATGTTACCTTTACAACCAGTCCGAGAACAAATTGTTTGTTGCTCGGAACTATGTCTTCTTGAGAAAGACTTTCTTTCCAGAAAGAACAGTGGGAGTAAAGTAAAACTCGAAGAAATTCGAAAAACACAGGAAACTGCTCAACCTGATGAGGAAGAGCAGCAGTTGGATCTACAAAGAGTTGTAGAACCTGCGACTGTGGTGCCTGAGGTTTGCAAGGATCTGGAGAATGTATATTCGATATGCATTCAAATGGCGAGTTTCTGAAGAAGTGTCGATCGACACAAAAAGTTGTATCGATCGACACAGACCGTGAACTAAAATATCGATTTTGGTTTATAACTTAATTAACTACGACTTAAATCTTGGTTAATTAGATCGTGGCAAAAGTCTACATATGAGATATGTGCGTGACTTTTAACACAACACTAAAGCTCGCAGATCCAAAAGGATCCGTCACGAACCCGAGAAATGGGGATTTCTCGTAACCAATTGCCGTGATCTATTGATCATTGAAAGTGGCGGGCCTACGAATTTTGAAGTAGCAATGATGGGCCTTGACTCTGAAAGTGGCTGAAGGCCGCTGAATCCGGAATGACGATGTCCGAAGCTGGATTGGTGGAAAAGGTTTCAAGTAAATTCATGGTATTAACTGTGAAGAAACCTATTCCCAGACACCATGCTTATGTCCATTCGGATTCTCCTAGCAACCGCCACTCATAATGGTTATGAGATCTGGCAGATGGATGTGAAAACAGTTTTCCTTAATGGAATTCTAGAAAAGAATGTGTACATGACATAATTTGAAGTTTTCATTGATCCCAATGAAGCTAGGAAGATATGCAAGCTTCATCGATCCATTTATGGATAGAAGCAAGCATCTCGGAGTTGGAATCTTCGTTTTGATAAAGTAATCAAAATGTTTGATTTTATCAGAAATGAAGAGGAACCGAATGTTTACAAGATGACTAGTGGGAGCGCAATTGCATTTCTAGTATAGTATGTTGAAAAACATACTACTTCTTGGAAATGAAATTTCATCATGTCAGTCTGTTAAGACTTAACTCGAAAGTTGTTTTTCGATAAAATCATGGGAGAAACCGTATACATTCTTGGAATAAGAATCTATAGAGATAGATTGGATAAGCTAATTGGATTGTGTCAAGATACTTATAATGATAAGACCTTGCACATGTCCAATGTGCAGGATTCCAAGAAGGGCTTTGTGCAAATGACTCTTGGTATTACTTTTAGCAAGACGCAGTGTCTTTCGACACACGCTGAGCAAGAGCGAATAAGGGTCAGACTACTACTAAAGGCATTAGATGTCTTAAGATGTGATCTTAATTTTAGTGGGAGTCATTGTTATTGATTTTAGTTATGATATGATGATTCGTATAAACATAATATGATTATGTTATTGAAATCTGACATCTGTATTATTTAATAATGGTTATTAAATAATAGTCCCAAAGTAATTTATGACATTTTTATAGGTCATCAAGTATGTGACTTGATCATGAAACCCTATAGATAATAAATGACATAAATTATGGTAGTCCCTGGTCGAGGTTGTTAAAATGGGACATGAACAACCGCGTGAGACTAGTATGTGAGGTGACTGATGACTAAGTTTCATGGAGTCATTAATAAGAGTATTAAAGTCAATCACATAGGTATGTGTTAGAGAACACATGATCGGACATGACCCACTGATGAGAACTCTACGGGATAGTTATATAAGTGTCATGAGAGTTTTCATTACGACTATAGAGTATAGTCCTTAGACCTGAGTTCATCATGTTTTCTTACATGTGAATTGGTCCGCTTTGACTTTGTCAAACGTCAGCCGTAACTGGTGATCATAAAGACATTGATTGGGCGTATCATGAAGCGTGTGAAGGAACAAGGATAGAACAAGATGGGAATTGTCCCTCCTATATAACAGGAGATAAATATCTCAGGGCCCATCGAAGATTTGATACTGAGACATGTGTGGCCACACTCAAACGAGGTGATTGTCAGTCGTTTGTCTTGTCAGTATAAATCGGAATTCGATGAACATGATTTTGGCTTAATAAGGATGACACGGATCTTGCCTTATGCCGGATCGAGATATAGTGACGAAGGGATTATAGGAATAGATGATTCCAGTACAAGTGGGAGATTGTTGGGAATGTCCTGAAATCTATTGTACTTGCTCTAAGTGAAAGTCGTACTGTCGAGATGAGACAATCATATGACACTGGGTACTCATAATGCTTTGCTAGAAGCCACTTATGATCAATGAGTTGAGAACTCATTGCTAGTGTTATATGATCCTACAGGGTCACACACCTAAGCAAACTGGACGTTGAACATGAGGTTGATCATTAATGTAATGATCGGGTGAATGCATATTAGATATGCATTCAATACTAAGTTTCTGGAACAGTGTCGATCGACATAATAAGTATGTCGGTCGACACAGATCGACCGTGTCGATCGACACATAGAGTGTGTCGGTCGACACGACTCGCGGATTACCAAATTAAATCGGTTTAATTGTTGGTTAATTCCGTTGTAGTTTAAGTCGACATATATAAGATATATGGTCGACCTAAACTTGAATCTAACATAATTCACAGCCACCAGAAACTAGAGAGAAACCTCTTGAGAGATATGATCTCTATAGGCACTAGCATCCCTCCTGTTCAGTTTGTGTGCGTGTGGATACCAGTAGAGGCGCAGCATTTGAGGCGCTCTAGATCTCGATTATATGCAAACCTTCCGCTGCTTATTACCAGGTAAATCTGAGATCCCATAGATTCAATTATATGAACCTTAGATCCTAGGCTCGGAATTCAGACCAGGGTTGCCTAATTGGATTAGGAACTGCCAGGAATTCCCTTCATTATCATCCTGTGCGTGATAAAAGTGACAAACCAATTCATTCACTGATGATAAAAAAAAAACTTACGATTTCAATTAGATAATTCTTCGCAGTTATATACTTGTACGATTCGTCTCCAATGCGATTGATAACCCCATTTGCGTCCCGGTACACAACATAGGTTTATGAACAATTTTATGAATATAATCTAAGGGTGTCTCCACCACTTTAATCACTTTGACGTAAATATCACTCATTCCAATTTTAAAATTGAAATAGTCTATTCAGTAGAAACTAAGTATATCTCTGAAGCATATTTTCTTAATGTTTTGTTAGCGATTGGAATATTGGTTTCTATTTTTGCTTTTTTTTGCGCAGGACATGGATAAGCCATCGGAGATCTCTGCAGAGATGCTAACATAGGTTTTTGCTTCTAGTAAGATCGGTCCACTTAGTATTTTCGCTTGAAGCATTGAAGAAGCTGTTAAATGTTTTGATTTTAGTTTGATCTATGTATACAATTGAATTTAGTGTTTGATTACTTTGATTTTTTCATCAATAACAACGGTCGAAGTTAGTGAGTTTTCAAAATTCAAGTAATCAAAACATAGGTTTGATTTATGTATACACTTAGATGGTAAAGATGAGAGAAACCAAGTAATCAAAAGAAATAAATAGATCGTAAGAAATTATTCATGCCCATGATGTTAAAACTAAACAATTAATATTAGATAATAGATATCATATAATTTATTTTATTTAGGTATTAGATATTTAAAAAAAAAAAAACCAAGAATGCTAAAACAAATTCAGTGATAATAGATACTAAAAAAAGAAAATTGTAGTCAATCTTAGAATCTCATACCTACTTCTTTCTTGGTTTCTTCTTCCTCTTCTTCATCATTGATCATTGTTGGAAATCTTGTAGTCTGGATCGCCTGGATCCCCTGTATCAGAAATATCACCCGTATAATCACTATTATAATGCTCATCATTCTCTTGGTCACCATCTTCGGTATCATTCGTTTCATCATCTGAATACCTCTAAAAACCAGTTAGTATGTGTCTATAATATCCTCTCTCTCTCTCTCTCTCTCTCTCTCTCTCTCTCTCTCTCTCTCTCTCTCTCTCTCTCTCTCTCTCTCTCTCTCTCTCTCTCTCTCTCTCTCTCTCTCTCTCTCTCTCTCTCTCTCTCTCGGTCTCTCTCTCTCTCTCTCTCTCTCTCTCTCTCTCTCTCTCTCTTTCTCTTACCCTACATATATTTTAGGAAATTATTCTTCCAACTATCGATGTGGGACAATTTCTTTAAAATTTCATTAAGGGTATTATCGTAATCAACCTCGTGAGAGTGAACGTGCTGCGTTTTCGTGAGAGTGAACGTGGTGCGTTTTCATTAATATGTATCTATATTTTGGGTATCATTTTTTTTAGTAATTATATTGAAATTGTTTGTCAAGATTGTTATTCTAAATCATTATCTTTATCATTTTCCCTAATCTTTTTTGTTATGTTTCCTTTATTTGTTTGAGAATCTTATTTGAAACGGTTGTTTTTGTTTTTTTACCTTTTTAAAAAAACTTCGGCGTTTGAGTTCCAAATCATGCACATCTCCTTAACATATGAGATGATTTAAAAAATGTATTAGTATATTCATCGTAAATTTAACTTTTTCGTGGAAGATAAGTTTGATAATTCCGACATATTTACTTTTAAGATAAATCCTACTTTTTCCGAAGATACATATAGATATTTGTTAAGTTTGATTATTATGTTAAGTATATTGGAAGATAACTACTATTTGTTAAGTTTGATAATGTTAAGTTTGATTAATTTGTGGAAAATAATTTGCATAAATCTTACATATTTACTTTTTAGATAAATCATTCTTTCTTTTGAAGATACATTCTTTCTTTCGAATCTTATATATCTACTTCTTTTGAAAGATAACTACTGATTGTAAAGTTTGATTATGTTAAGTTTCATACGTAGTTTACTTTTCCTAGATAGGATTTAACTACGTAGTTTACTTTTCCTACATATAAACTGCGTAGTTTACTTTTCTTACATATAAACTCCAATTTACATATTTACTTTTTCCTAGATATATACATTTAAGTTAAATCCTACTTTTTCTCGAAGATACATCTAGAATATTTACTTTTATAATATTATTAAGTATATTAAATTCATATATTATCGAAATTAGAAATTTTCCTCAAAATATAAAGAAAATAACTACTATATATTTGAAAAGTATTTTAAATTTGAATTATAATCATATTGGGAAGTTTACCTTTAAATATAATGGAGATAATTACTTTATATTGAGATAATTAGAAAAATTCTTAGAACTCATTTGGTCACCCTCTCTTTTTTTATCAATTAAATAATTATACAAAATTTAGTATTAAAAATAATTAACAATTAAAAATAATTTTAAAAAAACCAAAACGATAATAAAAAATGTTTTATTTTAGACAAAAAAATAAAAAAAAATAAAAATAAATGAATTTTTGAAAAAACTAAAAGCTAAATCCTAATTTCTAAACCTCTAAACCCTAAACCATAATTTGAAAACCGAAAAATTAAAAATAAAAATTAAACCCTAATCCCTAAACTCAATATGTAAACCTTAAAAACAAAAAACCTAAATCCTTATCCTTAAACCCTAATTTAAAAACCTAAAATAAATTAAATTATAATTTCTTCTCTCTCTCGTTCTCTCTCGCTCTCTCTCTCTCTCGGTCTCTTAACCCTATATATATTGGAGAATTATTCTTCCAACTACCGATGTGGGACAATTTCATTAAAAATTCATTAAGGGTATCATTGTAATCAACCTCGTGAGAGTGAACGTGGTGAGTTTTCACTTCTCAATTATAGTATTAGATATGATAACATTTTTGTTGGAAAAACATTGGCATTTGTATGAAGATAGTATATATATAACAGTATATAATAGATGGTATTGTATTTTAAAATATACCAGAGATTTCACAAGAAAACTCTTTCATTTGTTTGAAGATAGTATATTATATTATCATATATAAAACAAATTCGAACAAGTTGACCCAAAAAACAAAACAAATTCGAATATAAATAAAACAGGCTACATTTTAATTGATCAATTTCTCTCAAGACCCATTGTGGCCTTGTGAGACAAAACGATATACACAATGGATTTGCAAAGGCCCAAATGTCTTGGAAATTTCGGGTCGACCCATGCTTGAGGAAGAACCAGATCCGACCCGATAATTGCTGTAGAGTAGCGTCTCATGAGATGACTCTCATCTTTGTTTGCTTCGGTTCCTCCCTCTCTCTCTCTCTCTCTCTCCCCCTCTGAAATATGTCGGCGAGACCTGAAGGAAGTCCGCCGGAGGTTACACTGGAGACCTCCATGGGTCCGTTCACCGTCGAGGTTTCTCTCTCACTTGCTTGTATTCTCTTTTAGGCTTTCGAGTTAACGTAAAAAAGTTCCGGTTATAAGTTTCGCACGAACTTGAGATCTAGATTTTTGTTTGCTTACTTCCGGTGTATTCTTCTCGAATCCAACTTCTCTTTGTGAATATTTAGGGTTTTAGACGGGGTTTTAGGGTTACAGTGATTTGATTTTGAAGTTCCACCTATGTTGAAATCCTCAGATGTATTACAAACACTCCCCGAGAACTTGCCGGAACTTCGTCGAGCTATCCCGGAGAGGTTACTATGACAACGTTCTGTTTCACAGAATCATCAAGGTCTGATTCCTGTTTCCAATCAAATTATTCGTTGCAATAAGATCACTATGATGATGAACTTCATTGTTACCTTTGCTATGATTTGTTTCAGGATTTCATCGTGCAAGGTGGTGATCCTACTGGAACTGGAAGAGGCGGCCAGTCAATTTACGGGTACATACATTCTTTCTTTGATCAATGCTGGCTTTACTGATTGATTCCATGGATCTGTTAGTAAACGAATTTTGATCTGGAAATGGCTAATCTCTGATGAAAGTTTTAGTAAAGTAGCTTTATTAGGTTTTGACTGATTATATTCAGCTTACTTTACATCTGATCCTCACTGAAGACTTGAGAGGTTTTGAAATTGGGCCAACGTTATTCAGAACTTCTGAGCATAATATAATATATATGGTCGACTAACTAGCACAAGGTTCTAGATATCTCACGTTAGTTGACACTGCTCAATTGCTCTGTTCATTTGTCCGTTTCATTCTTGTTTTGTGTCCACTGATTTGTCTCAGGGACTTGAAACCCCAATGCTATTAGTTTCTAGGTTTAAAGATAATGGATATATTATGCATGTCGGATATTGTTTTAGCATTTGTCATAGGGGTCTTATACCTTGTTCTTGTACTAGTTCGAAGTTTGAGGACGAGATAAATCCAGAGTTGAAGCACACAGGAGCTGGGATTTTGTCAATGGCAAACGCTGGTCCTAACACAAACGGGAGTCAGTTCTTCATCACTTTAGCACCAGCCCCGTCCTTGGATGGTAAACACAGACATCTCTGGGAAACACCCTTTTTAATTTTGCTATGATGTTCTGAGATCATATGAAGAGAATTGTCGGTTAATGTTGTTCTTCTATTAACATCTCTCTGTGATCATCTTCCAGGAAAGCACACGATATTTGGCAGAGTTTGCCGTGGTATGGAGGTGATCAAGAGGCTCGGTAGTGTCCAAACTGATAACACCGACAGGTAAAGTTACACTCTTTCGAATCAACTGAGAATTGACCCATTGAAAAAAATCAGATGATTTGAGGAAAACTCTTTTCTATTGTCAAATTTCAGGCCAATCCATGAAGTGAAGATTCTGAGGACCAAAGTGGTTGATTAGAAGCATTAGTAAAAGATGATGACATGGTGCAGAACTATAACTATGTACTGATCCTTGTTACTACCATGGACTGGTTTTTGTCAAGTTTTGACTCTATTTGACCCCAAAAAAAATTTACAAGGTGGATTTTAATCAGTCAAGTCTCCATCTCTGTTTTTGTAATTTGGATCGTTTCTATCAAATCATATATCCTAATTTCTCTATACAGTATTAAATGGAGATTTAAAGAGACAAATAATCGAATAATGTGCCCTTGAAATCAACGGATTCAGACAGAACACGTCGCCAAGTCTTTCCGACAACGTGTCATCATGTTTCAACTCATATCCTCTAAAAAGCTATCTCTCAGATCCTCTTGTCACGAAAATGGCTTACGCAGCAGCGGCTCTCTTCTTTCCGCCTACTGTGAGCGTCCGATCTCCGGCTAAATTCTTTCGTCGTCCATCCAATCCTTGCCGGTTTCTTCTTCCTCTGACAAATGGCGTAGCGAGCACCAAAAACAGCCAACGCAGGCAAATGAAGAGGCCATTTGTAGCAAATGCTTTGCCTACGGAGGAAGACGGTGTTTCACTGGGTACCATGAAGCTTCCGTTTGATACCGATCTCGCAAGATTCGAAACTCTTCTTTTTCAGGTAAAATGTTGAATTATAGAACATCCAAAGCTGGAATAGCTCAGTTGGTTAGAGCGTGTGGCTGTTAACCACAAGGTCGGAGGTTCGACCCCTCCTTCTAGCGATTGTTTTTTTCTTATGTAATTTTTTTTTGCAACAGTGGGCGAACAGTCTTTGCCAAGGAGCCAATATACCTCTTCCTGTTCCTCTCAAGGTAATTAATTTACTCTCTTTTTGCCATTGAACAATACTAATCATATGAATCAAACTAACGAGATTTAATTTTAAAAAGCGCAGGTGGATAGAATAAGTGGAGGAGCGAGGTTAGGATTCATAGTGATGGAAGATGAAGGAAAAACCGATGTTCCGGTTTACATAGACTGTTTGGTATACGAGAGCACAGAGAGTGGTTCAGGTTCAGGACCAGTGTTCCGAGCGACGCGTAATGGGCGGAAGAAAGATAAGGCACCTCCGGGTGAAGAAAGAATCATGAGAAGTCTCTTAGGAGCCCTCAAAAGAGCTGTAGAACTTGCTCGAGTCTCATAAAAACTACACTCTTGATTCCAATGACGACATTATTTCTCCTTCAGTTTAATGTCTTTGCATCATTATCTCTGTAAGAATCAGACTGGTCGATAGGTTTATACAACATTAATATATAGTTCAGGATCCAAAATAAAACAATATTAGCAACTAAAGCAATTTTGAATCTATATATAGTTATGTTGCAGGTCTTCCAACAAAAGACAGTTTGGCCGTGTGGTCTAAGGCTCCAGAGCAAGGCTCTGGTCCGAAAGGCGTGGTTTCATGAAACGACGACGTTGCTGATGAGAAATTAACCCACTTAATATAACCAGTTGATTCTCCCCTTGATAATTTATTTGCGTGGGTTACGTATTGGGCTGAGCTTTTGAGCTAACGCTAGCCCAATAGTTAGGATTTAGCCCATTTCAAAACCCTAAACGAAAGGCTTATCGATAACTCAGAAGTCGGCATAAACCCTAATATAAAATCGATTTCTGATTCTACATCCTTATTCACTTGCAAAACTCTTGTGTAGGCGGAAACTACAGGAACAAGAGACTCTTTCATATCCGAGAGCTTATCCTTTACCTGCCCTAAACCATGGTAAGCTTCGTCTGTGTTAAGTTTTCCCCATTTCTCAGATTTGATTACAGTATAAATATGAAGATTTTCGATTCTTTTCCGATCTTAATTCCGTTTCGTGTCATTTAGAAGTTAGAAATCTACAATTTTTTGGATCCCTAACTAGTTCATCTAGTGAGATATCTGGGTTGTGTTTATTATTAAGCATGAGATTGATGTGATCTTATTTTGCTTATGATAGACCTCGATCTTAGGTTTTCGATTTATGCGCTGTTAAATTAGTGATTTGAGATGGTTAAATTAACGCAGAAGCTTAATGCAATTTAGTGTTTATGTATATAGTCGAGGAGAAAGACTAGAGAGCCAAAGGAGGAGACTGTAACTCTTGGACCAGCTGTTCGTGATGGAGAGCATGTTTTTGGTGTTGTCCACATCTTTGCTTCATTCAACGACACTTTCATTGTGATTGTTCTGACTAATTTTTATCTCTAGAGAGATCTCAGTATCATTTATATGGGAATCTGACATTGTATATCTTCAATTGCAGCACGTTACTGATTTGTCTGGACGTGAAACGCTTGTCCGTATCACTGGTAAGCATCTATTGATCGATCTCAATGTTTCTTACTAATGTTCTTGTCATAGTGTATTTAATGGATGTGGTATGATTTGTCTTTTAGTCTCTGGATACTTGAGTGTTAATCTTGAGTACACAAATGAGTAATCTTTTCTTTTTGTACTCTGTTGATTAAGGTGGAATGAAGGTGAAAGCTGACAGGGATGAGTCGTCACCTTACGCAGCTATGCTTGCTGCACAAGATGTTGCTCAGCGATGCAAGGAACTTGGAATCACCGCTATGCACGTGAAGCTCCGTGCCACAGGTGGGAACAAGACTAAGTCACCTGGTCCTGGTGCTCAGTCTGCTCTCAGAGCTCTTGCCCGTTCTGGCATGAAAATTGGCCGCATTGGTAAGATGCATACCATTATCTAATCTCAAACTAAGACTTGGTTTGACGTGTCTTGATCATTTCTAACAGTAGTTGTTGTTGTTGCAGAGGATGTTACTCCGATCCCAACAGACAGTACCCGCAGAAAGGGTGGTAGAAGAGGAAGGAGGCTCTGAGTTTTTTCCTCTTGTGGGAAGTCTCTTTTTAGCTTGTTTCATTTTGTCAGAACAATGTTTTTGAGTTTTAGATTGTCAAAGAGTTTCTGAGTTGATTGCTTTTGTTAATTTGAACAACATTTTTCTACTATGATGAGTCCATGACATTTGCGAATCACTTGATTAGTTATTAATCTCCCTGTTCGAAAACGCGGGGTAGGCGGCCGATTAACCGGCGCGGAGGCGCTGGGCGGGGAGCCACCGCCGCGATTTGGCTCAGTTCGGCCAACAAATCGGATCTTCAGTTTTTTTCTTTCTTTTTCTTAAGTTTCATGTCCTAAAACAATACGTATTGGCTAGATCTACTATATTTTAGAACGAAAAATAGTTAAATCAAGAAGAAAATGATGAGATCTGTGTTTTAAAATGAAGAAATGCGGCCGTTTTAGGTTTTTCAGAGAAAATCTTCGAGGGAAGGAGACAAGGGCATTTTTGTCCTTTGCTTTTCATTAATAAAAAAAAAATTAAAACGCAAAATAGAGGTTTTGAACACGCGACCAACAACCATAGTTGGACTGCTTCTCTCGGCCACTGCACCAAGCTATTATTTGTGGTATTAGGCCACAAAGTTTATATATCTATCATCCGTAAAAGAAAATAGCCTTTAAATCATACTATATTTTCAGTTCTATTATATTTTAAAATATATTATATATAAATATTTAAATTATTATTAAAAATTCCGCCCGCGTACTCCCCGAGTTTTCTCCGATTTTTCGATAACTCGCTAGGCCCGGGTCAACCGCGCGTATAACGCCTAGCGAGTTTTCGAACAAGGGTTATTATTAGCATTTTTGTTGCTTTTTAAAGCCTTGAATGAAAATACGAGTAAAAATTTGCCCATCTAAGCTTTTTTTACTCGTCCAAAAAATTCAACAAACGAGAAGTTCAACAAAAATTTCTCTGATATTAAAGTAAGTCTAAACTGAAAAAGAGTATACAACTTATAGTTCACCAATTTTTGATCATCCATTTCAGTACTTATGCGACACAAGTAATAAAAGTTACAGATCAAACAACATTAAACTATATCTTCGGTTGGTTACAAATTACATCGGAGAGAAAAAATACATTATATTATATGAAAAGCAGCCGAAAGAGAAAAATTACATTATATTATATGAAAAAGCATCCGAACTATTGATCTTTCCTCACTATAATAGTGAGACATTCTTCTAAGATACAATAGACAAAATTACACAGAAAAGTTTCTCAAGACAAGATAAAAGACTGATGTTCCCGATCCCACACTAGCAAGTGGACTTTCAAGATCTTTTACCAGATATGATACTCCTCATAGATAAGATAGATCTTCTTCGTTAATCGTCTTGTTCTACTTTCTCCAACTATAACTTCTCGGAAGCTACCATTGGGAAAGTTAGAAACGCATATACCACTCCGATATAAAGGGAGTATTTTCCGTACTTCCCGATAAAACAAAAACAAAAAACAAACCCAAAAGCAATCCATCACAATGAACACTAACTTAATTCGACAATTGGACTCTTCAAACCAGAAAATATAACGGCCAAGCCGTACCGTAGATCCAAGGATCTAGAACTTTCAGTGGTAAGATCCAAAATAAAGATCGAAAATAAGCTGTAAAAAAGGATAAAATCACACACAAATCCATAACATATCAATACCTCAATCAATACGACCCAAATCATACCAAAACAACAAACCCAAAACCAAAACCACATTTTTATACCGTTCAAATACGGGATCGTAGACACCGGATCATAGAGCTCGGCCAGATTCACGAAACTGCCGAGAGGAACCCGACCAGGCTCGGCCAAGAACCACCGTATCCCTCATCTGCATCCACACCCGAAGAAACCGTCGGTGAGAGAAACGAGGCAGAGGAGAGTGGGTAACTTGGAGGCAGACCAGCGAGCCATAGGAGCGATCGGAGCAGGAGGATGCCGGCGGAGAGAGAGTGAGATCTGCGGCGATTGTGGAGAGTTGATGGTAGTAGCCGGAGGACTGTCGCACGGGTCAAAGGGAGGAGGAAGACAGAGATAAAGAGAGGATAAAGCTCCACGGCGAGGTATCGGATCTGTAACGTTGCTCACAAGACCATATGCTTCAAACAGGACCATAAAGCAGGATATGACCACGCTCACCTCAACACGGGATGAAGACTGAAGCGGAACCACGGATGCTCGCCATATCGAGACTCACCACCAAGGAGGTCAGATCCGATAGTATAGGGAGGTTAAGAGGCACCACCACCTCAGAGGGAAGACAAAAGCTATAAAAGAGGAATAATAAACCCTCTCCATCGACGAGCCAGCGCTTGACGGCGCCGGACGCGCCGGAGAGGTGAGATCGAAGAACAAGTAAAGAGTGGTGGCTAGGTTAGGGGAGAAAGAGAGAGAGATGTGGTGTTTCCATTAAACTATATCTAAGCCAATGATTAAATATATAATTTGAAGAATATAAAGTACATTTTTGAAGTGTGTTTTGTAATTTAATGTATTCTAGCAAATCAGAATTAGTGACCACTTCATTCTCATCCAAATGAATCTGACATTTGAGCCATTGTTCGGTGCACATCATTACATTTAGCTCATTATGAGTTAGACAACTCCGATAAAGATTTAGAACACGACCACTAATGCTAAATACTTTCTGATGCAACAACAAAAACTTGCAATGCAAGAATAATCTTAATTATTTCGGATAAAACATAGAATTTTTGAACATTGAGTCTTTACTAGCCAAAAACATCATACTCTACCTATGTTCTTTTCAAGAGCTTTGGAATTTCCATTGGTTCTTTTAGATAAAGCTCTAACTCATTTTTAACTTCTCGGGGTCCTTTCTCTTTCACCATCTCATTATATACACAATCTATTTTTTTCATAATCTTCAAAGTCATCAATATCATCATCCAAATCAAACATACCTTCTATATTTTGGGTTAGGTGGGTCAATTGGACCTGGGTTTAGTTTAGGTATTATTGTACACGTAAAAATTCAGTTTTATTTTCGGTCCTATATGAATATTTATGAGTATTTGGTTTGGTTCGATTTGGTTCCATATATACTAAGCAAAGATTCAAGGTACAAAGTGACAACCTTGGGCATTACTTTTATGGATAATGGAATTGGAATTTATTAGGTAATTTAGTAGTATCCACAAGTCATTTAGACTGATTTTTTTCGGTTCAGTTCTTCGGTTTCGATTTTTATACCATGGTCTAATGTTTAGTCTCTTGACTCTTAAAAGTTCTTGCATAGTACTTTACGTTATGTAATTAATGATAGTGAATTAAAAGTCTGATTAGTGTCGAAATCTCCATAAGTTTGTGGGCTTTGAAATTGAAGGCCCATCCCAACATTCAACACAAAACCCTAGAAAATGAATGACTAAAAATATTCCTCTCTACACTAACTGCGCAGTTGCGGCGGCGAAGGAAGAAGAGGCAAAGATGCAGATTTTCGTAAAAACATTGACGGGCAAGACCATCACCCTCGAGGTCGAGAGCAGTGACACCATCGACAATGTCAAGGCTAAGATCCAGGACAAAGAAGGTAACCCTTTTGAGTCACTCTGGCTTTTGTTTTTGAAATTGTCATCGCTTATATATTGCTTTGCTCTGTTTCAGGAATCCCTCCGGATCAGCAGAGGCTGATATTCGCCGGAAAACAGCTCGAAGATGGTCGCACCTTGGCTGACTATAACATCCAGAAAGGTAAAACTGTTGCACAATGTTCTGAGAATTTACTAGCTATAATCGTTTGTTCATTCATTTTTATCATTTTGGGTGTAAACAGAATCGACTCTGCATCTTGTCTTGAGGCTAAGAGGAGGTATCATTGAGCCATCTTTGATGGCTTTGGCTCGTAAGTACAATCAAGACAAGATGATCTGCCGCAAGTAAGCTTATGATCCAATCTTGTCTTTGGTGAATGTAGTTTAGTATTAGACTATTAGAGTAAAATGGGGAATTTTTATAGGCTATATCATCTCATTATCATTGTGAATTGTATCTTGTTGTTCCTAAAATGTGTTGATAACTTTGGTGAACCTTACTCTGCCATGAATCTTGACAAGCATGAACACATGTTCTGTTTTAATTCTCTTCCATATTAACATTATGTTGTTCATCTAAGTCTGATTTTGTGTTGATAAAGTGGCTTCTTTTATGTGGTCTATTCTTTTGTTGAGTAACATCTTGATTTAGGTGTTATGCTCGTCTGCATCCAAGGGCTGTTAACTGCAGGAAGAAGAAGTGTGGCCACAGCAACCAGGTTTTGTTTCTGTCTCTTTTGATTGTTTGCAGAGTTTGTGTGATTAGTTATTAATATTTGATTTCTGTTTCTTATGCAGTTGAGGCCTAAGAAGAAGATCAAGTGATCTGTTTTATTTTCTTTCAACAGAAGCTCGTTTATCGATGTTATATTTGTGTTTCCCTTAAAGACATCTCTCGTGTTTTTGACACAAACTCGTTTCATTGAAATTTGATGTTCGAAGACTATTATTAGTAAATCTCATTATTTTGGCTTTTTCATGACTCGAAGATTTCTATAAATTTCTACCATCTTATTTTCAGTTGTAGTTGTGCCTTCTCAAAAATCTATTGAGATATCTAAAAAGTAAGATTTATATATTAAAGACTAAGATTAAATTATGGTTAATATGTAAAAATTCTTGTTAGAAAATCATGTATATGTATTAGAGATATATTAGGTAGCAAGATGTCATATATTAGGTAGCAAGATGTGTATCTTGCGTACCAAGTAATGTGGGCTACAAGAGCCCTGATATGAAGTGAAGCCCGTGAAGCCCAACCGAAGAATATTCTGATATATATCTTATTCTGATAAGGATTAGATATTCTACTGTGATAAAGATTAGGAAGATTTACATTATTTGGTGTTATCAATATGTCAATGATAAACACTATATATATGAATCTTATGAGTCTTTGTATGATTGAACCAATTCAATAATATTTTATTTTATATTATCTTTCATGGTATCAGAGCAGACGATCTTTGTGGATCGTTCTTAACGTTTCCGAAATAAAAGTTTTGTGATTGAGAGATCATGGAAACATTGATCCTCGTTAGCGGAGAAGACAATGACGACGGCGATGAAGATCCGGACGATAACCTAAAGGGAAGGAGATGTCATATTCCTTCACGTTACTAATGTTTCTAGTTCTTATAATTATTAGGTTTTATATTTGTTTTTAGCACGTCGCTTTAAGTCAAAGTGATTTCAATTAAGTTTTTATTTTTTTTATAGTTTGGTTTTTTGGTGGTGACGTGATTTTAATGTTGGTTAAGGGTTAGGGTTTCACAATTACTATTTAAAAAAAAAATAATAATAATATCTGAGATTTATTCTAAAGTTTAGGATTTCTCAAAGTTTTGGTTTTTCATAATTTGGAAGATTTTGATTATAGTTTAACCATTACGGGGGAGTTCTAGTTGAACACTCATGTCTTTAGGTCAAATTTTAGTCCGATTTGTGAACTGTCCAAGATATGGACGTTTATTTGTGGAGCTGCAGGAGTTGCGCCCACGGGATATTATTCCCCTTTTCTATCAAGACCAAAGACGAGTTGAAGTTTCATCCCTATTTTCTGAAGACTGAAGTTTATGCCCGGAGGAGTCTGTTGACCTATTTTGTCCGTCCTCGACAAGTGTCCACAACAAAGGTGTTCCGTTTTGTGATTGCGGATTTCGTGTTTTGCGTCCCACCTTTGTCGTGCGGGGGAGTATTAGAGATATATTAGGTAGCAAGATGTGTATCTTGCGTACCAAGTAATGTGGGCCACAAGAGCCCTGATATGAAGTGAAGCCCGTGAAGCCCAACCGAAGAATATTCTGATATATATCTTATTCTGATAAGGATTAGATATTCTACTGTGATAAAGATTAGGAAGATTTACATTATTTGGTGTTATCAATATGTCAATGATAAACACTATATATATGAATCTTATGAGTCTTTGTATGATTGAACCAATTCAATAATATTCTATTTTATATTATCTTTCAATATGTAATCATTTTTATTAAATGCATCTAACTGTAAATTTTTTTTTTTTGTTGTTCAAAGCATCTAACTTTAAATATAAATTCACAAAAACGAATAAAGTTGCAATTGGATGTATCTATATTATTAAAATACGTGATTAGTTTAGAAAATAATCTTATCTTTACGTGTTATATTACAATTCATGCCTTTGATTTTTTTTGGAAATTCATTAAAGATATTATAGTATTTAAAAATTTAGTCACATCATACACATTTCGATTTCGGGTGTTACCCATATTTATGGATTACTTTGTTTATTTGTATTTATCGCAAATGCAATTCAAATAGTAAACCCAAACTAAAATGTATATTCTATCAAGCTAAATAGATTGATAACCACCAATTACATGATACAATAAACAAAAAAAAAAATTGTTTCACCAAATCATTTCGGTAATTTACTATGAGCATTATTAGACATTGCTATGAAAAGCATGTCATTAATTTTGTTCTAGTTTTATCATCATCATGCATATTAAAAAACGCATCCATTTAAAACACGTAAGACCATCTCCAATGTATTCTTCTATATTTGTTTCTAAAATAGGGGAACTCTAAAATAGAGGTGGTATTCCCTCCAATGTATTTTTCTATTTTTACCTCTAAAATAGAATATTTTTTCAAAGATTCTAATTTTTATTATAGTATTAGTACATTTTTTTTATAAAATGTGCAAATTAACCCATTTATTTTATATTTTTACAAAACTTTTATAAAATATAATATATTTTTGTTTAACTATCAACATTGATATATTATTGTTGACAAATAATCAATACATTTTTCAACAAACATATAAATTTTGATTTTTTATTTTTAAAATTTTATTTAATATATAATAAATAATTATATTAGTTATAATATATTAATATTTTATATTATTAATTATTAATAACAGTTTTTATTTATTTTGTTCACAAACAAAAAAAATTAAAAGTTGAAAGATCATTTTATAAATAAAAAAGTTCACATCTATAAAAAAATAGAGTTCCTCTAAATATAGAGAAAAATATAGCAATTTTTATTTTAGAGGTGGATATAGAGATGGGTTAGAGAAGATTCTACTCTAAAATAGAGTATAGAGGCAAAACAATTCTATTTAACGTTATATTTTGTATTTTTAACGTTAGATTATAGTAAACATTTAAAACACAAAGGCGTCTTATGTAAACCATCAGACATCCTAAAGTCAATTCTGTAACTAATCTTTGACCTAAATTTCCTAAAAATGAGTGGCTTTTTTGTTCATCATGGTGATTGTATGTAATCATTTCTCAATAAGTTCATAATACAAATCAATTATACCAAACCAAATCCATTTAAAGATCCAAAAATTACCGGTTTAATGCTGGTTTGGATACAAGTTTACTATTATCACAAGTAGACCAACATAATACCAAACTAAATAATATATTCTATATCTTAGCGATACATACAATTTGAGTTTTATCACTAAAAAAAATAAAGTTACTAACTTGATTACCAAGCAATTTTATAGGAGATGACAACCAATAATTAATACTAATTAAAAAATATATATTTTATAGGAAACTAATATTCTCTACAACCGAATAAATGGTAAACAAATAACTAATACTAGTATGATTCGCATATGGTACGAGCATAAATATTATTCCCCCTGTTTTTTATTATAAGGTGTTTTCTTTAAAAGCATATAGATTAAGAAAAAAATTCTTTTTGCTTAAAACATTAAACACACATTTAATTATCCAATCAAATATGTGAACAATGTTTTTTTTGCTTAAAACATTAAACACACATTTATAAAATCACATTGATTCAGATTTTTTTTTCTTTTTTTTTTTTGCTTAAATTTTGCATTGGAATGTGAAAAAGTCTTATATAAAAAAAACTAAATGTCTAAAACCCCTTATAAATAAAACAGAGGGAGAATTAAACATAAATTTTCAAAACATAAAAGATTATCAAATATTATAAAAATTTGTATGAAACTGTTTATAATTAAATATACATATATTATTATATTTAATAAGATATTTTATAGTTTTTATAAATAAAACTAATAATAATAAATAAATTGTAATAAAATAGTTTTATGTATAAAAATCAATACATAAATATTTTATTTAAAATATCTTATCGTATATATATATATATATATTTAAAATTTATATATATAATACGAATTTACAATATAACATCCAAAAATATTATTTATTAATATTTAAAATATTAATAAACGTTTTCATATTCATCATTTGATTTTATTTTTTATTGAAAGTTATGTATATCTCTGAAATATTTTTTTTTAAAAATATTTATTATATTATCTTACTTTTTTATTATTCAAGGTTATGTACATTTCTAAAATAAAATTTTTAAAAAAAATCTTCATAAATATTTCATATTTATCATCTTATTTTTTATCCAAGGTTATGTATATCTCCATAATAAAATAAAATAAAAATATAATAAATTCACCAATATAAACTAAGGTTAATACATTAATTAGCCTAATTTTATTAATGGTAAATTAGTAATCAATCATTGTAAGAGTGAATATAAGGCCAAAAGCACTTCTCAATTAATATAAAGATACACCAAATTAAACCATTTTGAGATGTATATTATATTAAAATATCTAACTAAACAATTTTTGCTTTCCTAAATCTTTTCACAATACGCATAAAATGATATAATTCGAATATTCTCCTCAATCTTTACCAAATCCTAACACTTTATATTTTCCGGAGATGTCATCTTTTATCTTAACCAACAACTTAATCATATATAATATTAACAATAAGATTTGCTAACTTTTATTTACAAATTGTGTATCTAAATGATTTTCTATATCTCACCAGTTTCTATATTTTACGTTATATATAGGCCGCACATAATAGCTATTTTTCGACCCAAATCATTCACAAACTCACTTTTACGATCTAGAGTATACAATGAATAATAAGTTTACTAACCTCAACGAAGTCAAACCCTTCAAGACGGGATGGAGGATTCAAGTCAAAGTCATCCATTCTTGGATGCAATACAATGCACAATATGGTGAAACATTGGAGTTATTTTATTAGATGAAAATATAAGAACTCGATTTATGATACATCTAACTAACAATATGCAATATAATTATATGTTGGTACTAATTTGAATTTTTTTTATATAGGGTGTCAAGATTCACGCAAGCTGCAAAAAAAACCTTTTTAAAAAAGGTTACAAAGGCAATAATAAATAACTTTAATTTACGTAATGCATCTGGACTTTATCGACCAACTAACCATGTTTACAAGATGTCGTTTGTAAACAACATCTCCATTACTCGATCTGGTATGAAATGTTTCAACACCTTTACTACTTAAGTTGACTTTAAAACGATATTAAGTGGCACTCTTAAACCATGCTGGGTAAGTTATATTTCTATTTTCTAATTTATTCTTAGTACTGTGTAATATCTTCTTTTGTTTGTAATTTAACTTCGTTTTATATTTTAAAGATGTTATTGGTCAAGTATTGGATGTTGGTGTTGGTGAAATTCAAAACATTCAATGTGCACGAAAAGAAAGAAAAAAATAGTTTTTTTTTGTTGTCTTATCCACCTATTTTTTTAAAAGACAACGTAACATAAAGTTTTGGGCTAAAAGAAAAAGGGTCTTATTGTTTTATCATATTAAGATATCCTTTGGGCTTTGTTTTATAATTAATTTGGGTTGAATAATTGGTTTTGTGTGTAGGAAACTAAATTATACTCTCTCCGTTTCACAAAAAGTGTCGTTTTAGGAATATTTTTTTGTTTCAAAAAGAATGTCGTTTTAGAATTCCAATGTAAATTTTCACATAATATACCTTTTTTAACCTCAAATATTATTGTCAAAAAAATATATAAAAAAAAAATCCAAAAGTCATTTCTACACATTAATAATTTACTCTCATGTGTAACTTTCTGTTGTTGTTTCAAAAAAAAAAACTTTCTGTTGTTACGATGAAATATAAACACTTCCAAATTTTTTAAATATATTTTGTTTGCCTCCACTTCTAATTTTTGGCTCCATTATTTTTCATTCGTAGGAAAAAAAGTACAGCACAAAAAGTTTGCCTCTATATCTCGTTAACAGAATTGATTGATCCTAGAATTGAAATAAGTGATCTAACTTGACTAAATTAATTAGTGCATAATACTTAAAGGTGAATAACACATAAAATTAAATGCTTTACAGATATGCAAACGTAAACAACAAAATAGTAATGTAATTAAATAGATAATGTAAGGGTATAAAAGGATTTTTATCATGTTTCTTAATTTGTGTGCAAAGTGTCAGAACGACACTCTTTGTGAAACGGAGGAAGTACCATCTTAAATGAACAAAGTTATATAAAACTATTTTTCTATTTAATTAAATTAAAATATATATGTAAAGTAAAACAATAATACCTTAATTAATATAAATTAAAAAAACATATTCTTCATACCAAAAAAATATTAATATTTTTATTAAATATTATATAATTATTTTTAAAACGGTCAGGAGTGTATAAGAGAAACAATTACTTTGAACTATAAAAAAAAATTTATACTTAAACCAATATTTTTATTTAAATTTTAAATTAAAATGATAAAATTAAGAGTGTGTAAGAGAAACAGTTATTTTGAAATACAACACACAACAAAATTAAAGTTATGTTCAACTACAACATTTAAAATAAACCATCATATATATATATATATAATAAATCAATACAAACAAAAACAGCTTTGAAAAAAATATTGCATGTATGCAATAAAAACTAAGTAACAAAAGCAATTATGCTTTCAAAATTATATGACAATTTAATTAAAATACAAACAAAAACTAATTCAAATCTTTTAATATTTGAAAAGAATAAAACACACCCAATCATGAAAAGTTACCTGCAACCACAACCATTAAAAGATCATAAAAAAATTATGTGCTTTCCAGTCGAGTTTTACCGGTTTTCTCTTGATTTCGGTGATTTGGGTGGTTTGGCTTCATTTTCTCTTTTTTTTTGGTGAGATTTGAGTTTGGTTTTGGGCTTCTTTTTAGGGTTTTTGAGCGTTAGGAGTGCATTTTGGCCGTATCTGGAAGAGTTTGGGGAACTTTCTTAAGTTCCGTCTTCTCGGGTTGGGAAGTTTAGGTTCTTTAGGTCTGTGAGTGTGTCTCTTAGTCGTGTTTTTAGGAAGTTGGCGTTATCGTTTGGTGGACTCTGGGCAACTTCGGTAACTCTCGCTCAAGATTCTTCGCAAAGACTTGGACTCGCAATTTGATTATGCTAATTCTAAGTGTGGATTTCATCATTTTGTTTTGTAATTTGTAGTTTTTAAAATGCCTATTGTTTGAGCTTTAGTTACCTATTGTGTGGGTTTTAGTTGTACGTTGTTTGGACTTTAGTTTTATACGGTTAGGATTTGTAACCTTTTATTCCAGTTCTATAAATATAATCTTATCAATGAAAAAAAAACAATATGATATCAATCAAAATAAATTATTCAATTAATTTCAGAAATTTTCAAATCTCATCATATTCACATAAACAAAATAGTGAAATTATTTATCTACAAACGTAAAATTTAAACAAATTATTCATAGTTTTTAAAATAAACATATTAAATAAAAAATGTACCCGCGCTTCTTTAACGCTGGTTATAATCTAATGCAGTATTAATTAGATGCATAGTCGAAAAAAAAAACAATTAACATCCAAATGGATTATCTAGTTACAAATTTTAGTGCAACTTCAACATGCATACACAAATAGGGCCTAAGTATTTTAGCATCTAAAAAATACTAATTTCATAAAGAAAAATGACATTTAGGTGTAACTGCCCCCTATGAAATTTTGAAATTATTTTTATTTTTATTGATTTTTAGAAAATTATAAAGTTTATGTGGTAAAATTTCTTTTAATGCCCCCTATAAATTTAGGTTCAAATCTATGTTGCCCCCTCATAATTTGATTTTTTCTTCTATATTTCTCTTTAATTCTGCATTTTTGTTAATATTTCCTATTGTAAATATTTAGTTTTTCAAATAGATTTAATATCTAAAGTTTAAAAACATTTTAATTTCACTTGTATCTTTAGAATTATAATGATGAATCATTTTATATTTTTATATTTTTATTATATTCATGACCCTAAAGTTATATATATTTCAAATAAATCATTTATATTTTTTAACTAAAGCTTTTCATATTTTTCTATAAAAACAAATGCATTGTATATAAAAAATGATAAAAGATAAAACAATATTGTTTTCAAATATTTGCTATATATACAATAAAAGTTTAAAATGTGTTAATAAATAATACTATTGATATAAATTTTTAGTATATATAAATTATGCCTTCGGTGAAAAAATTTTCTGGCTCCGCCACTGGGTGTAACCAAGATAATAGATGGGTTATTTGTTTGTTTGTTTAAAACGCAAATTTCCCAGCTTAGGTCCAGAGGCAGATTCTTGTTTGTTTGGCTTTCTGAATTTATTTTTATTGAGTAATTAGTAGAAAAGGTACAGGAGTTCATATATGAAAGTGCGGATAATGCACTAATCATATTGATAAAAACAGAAAATCCAAAGTTATATCAAATTATCTCGCAATTACTACCCAACATTATAAGAAAGAAAAGAAAAACCAGAGTTAATTAAAGGCTAAATTAAACAGCTCCATTATTCATCTGCAAAGGTCTCTCCATGCTCCATGCATTGAGACTCTCAACGTTCACAGTTTGTGTTCCATTGTTAAACACATACAAATGTGCATTCTCTTTCACTGCTTTCACTGGATACACTCTTGACGTTATTACTGTCTTCCCTAGTGCTCCAAAGCTCTCTACTACCGAGTGATCAATCTATAAATTAAACATTTCATGTCATGTCAAGTTACATATACATAAACAAGCAAAACAAAAATTGATATAAAAGATTCTTACTATATACATACCAAACTCCTTAGAGAGATCCTTCCATCAGCTAGATCAACATCCACAAAACCAGCAAATGATGGTTTATACATCCTATCTTTTGCGAGTGGGCCCCTATCTTGCTTTAATGATGAACTATAACGATTTTTTCATTAATGTTAAAATCATTAAATGAATAGCATAATATATATGTGACATTAAGCAAATAGAGGTTATGGAACTTACGGTCTAGCATCAGAACACATGAGAACCTTAGGCTTATTTGTTGAAGTGTCTTTGAAGACTCTAAAGAAGACAGGAGTATACTCTTCCAAATCAGGAGTGGCCAATGTGATCAAACCAAAAGGTCCTACACCACCTTGCACGTTCGAACCTTTTATTTTACACAAATTTAACGGCTTGTGTGTGAAGCTCGGATCGAATGACTCAGCTTTCTCTAGACTTCCGATGTTGAATGTCACTTCCACATCGGCTTGAGCAGGAGTGATTCCTTTGACTTCTAAGCGTTGACCCATCTTTATGTTTTTGTTGTTCATTCGGACATAGTTACCTCTTAATGATTCTATTTCTTCAATAGGCCAAAACACCAGTTGCTTCTTGTTTGTGTCAAGAAGCACGGTTCTTGGAATTAACTGTAGTTACAAAAATCAAAGAATTGTTAAGAAAAAGTAGGGAAATTCATGACATGATTAGTTTAGTGAAGAGAGATAACCTGAATACCGGCCCAACCCTTTGAAATATCATCTTCAACTGTGTCAGATTCATTGGCCCAACCCCACAAGATTCTTCTATTCTTTTTGTAGTCAAAGAAGGTCTTGGAAGCGTAGAAATTACCATAATCGAACCTCAAACCGTCCCAACCATCGGGTGAATCACCGTTAGGTACATACCTATCCTTCTTAGGATCATATTTCCCAATCGTGTAATACTCGAAGCGGGTTATGTCCAAGCTAACTTTCAATACGTGCTTCGAGTTTGGGCCGATGTAATCCAAGTCCAAACCGTTTTTGAAATCGGTTGTTGAAACCGGGAAGAAATCAGGACACTCCCACATACCGGTTGATTGCTTCGAGTGGACTGGGTGCTTAGCTTTAACCCAATGCTTGAAATCTCGGCTTCTGTAGATATAAGCGATCCCTCTATGCTTTCTTCTTGACCCCACAACAGTTCTCCAATGTCCATCTTTTGAAAACCATGCAGTGGTCGGGTCACGGAAAGCTGAACCATTCATGGTATAATCTGGCATTGCAACCGGGTTATCATCAGGTTTGATCCATTTCCTTAGGTATGGGTCTGAGGGGTCCTCCGGGATGGCATAGTTTTGGATTTGTGTTTCGTTTTGGTTAATGCCGGTGTAGAGGATAACCGGTCCTTTTCCTGGTACGAGTGTTATTGAACCGGACCATGTACCTTTAATGTCGAACCATTTGGAGGGATAGAGAGCATGTTCAAGAGCCTCCCAATTCACTAAGTCTTTGGAAACCGAATGTGCCCATACGATGTTACCCCAGACCGCACCTTTGGTGTTATATTGGTAGAAGAGATGGTAGAAACCTTTGTAGTATAATGGACCTGTTTTCGAAAACATCAAATTAGATTAATCTAAAAATATTGAGAATTAGAAAAAGTATTGTGTGATAAACTCACCATTTGGATCTGTTGTGGTTGTCGAGAATGCCACATGGAAACACACGAAACAAAGGAAACGAGGTTAGTTTATGTTGAATTCATCAAAATTAAGTTTAGGTTTTGAGTAAATAGAATAAGATATGAGGATACGTGATACAAAAGAATCACATGAATGAAAGTCTTTGGTAGAACAACTTGTAGATGAAATTAAGAAAGCGTGAATAAAGGTGGAGAAAGTGTAACAAAATAAAATTTATCACGATCGTTCTCTCCTCAACATAATTATCTTACATATATATTGAACAAGGGGTAGTGCAACTTTTTATAATTGTTTCTCGATTAAAATTATCTAAAGTTTATAGATTTTAAACAATTTGTTCATAAGAAAAATGCTGAATAAAATATGGGGAAATGATGAATATGGGATTTCGATGTAGGTTTTAACAAATCATTTATAAAGATCCATGTAAAGATTTAGAAAATATTGTATTTAGCTATATATATACAATATATAAGATATAGGTTTTAACAAATTATTGATATATATATAATACAAAATTATTATATAAAATTCTAAAACAATATTTATTGATATTTAAAAATATTCATAAACATTCTTATAATTATCATCTTATTTATTATTTTATTTTTGTTGAAGATGATGTATATCTCTAAAATAAAATTAAAATCTTCAGAAATATTTTCATATTTATCATCTCATCTTACTTTACATTTTTTATTTATTGTTATGTATATGTCCTAAATAAAATTGAATAAATTCTATATATATATATATATATACACACGTTTTTAACATGCTATTGGATAATTATGAAAATAAAATATAACATAATAAAATAAAATGCATGGATTTTAACTAGCTTAAAACTTGTACATTCCTTTTCACTCAAAGACAGAATGTCCCTTTTGGCAACAAGATATATTTATTGAAAGATGTGGCCGCACATTCATATAGTTTTTATACAACAAAATTAACGTTCTCACGTGATATATGATGTGTTTTCTGTAGGTGAATTATAATTTATACTCTAGACATATACTTATTTTTCATTCGCAACCAAATTATGCGGATCTATTGCATACGCATATATACATAAGTATATATATATATATATATATATATATATATATATATATATATATATATATATCCCATGTAAAAACATACTTTATTTCCCCATATATATTTAGGGAGTATTTATCAATACGTGGAATTATTAGGAAAAAATACAAATCTGATCGGAGAAGAAGTCTTCTTCCTAGGAAAACTGCAGGTTTGTTTGTGTCGTTCACTGAAATATTGTTTTTTTTTTTTAATAATACTGTAAAAACAATGGATTTGAAGAAATGCAAATCTTTTACCCCTGTCGTGATGGAATTAACTTTAGTATTAGAACACAAAAAACTAACAGAAACCCTAATTAAGGTAACACATGTTTCTACCAAACATATATGAAAGAGAGGGAGATCATGAATGAATGTACCGTTAATCCAATGCTTTGGAGGTTGAAAGTGAAAAGCGGATCTGTGAAGATGACTCACTGACTCGACTGATTGAGATTGCAAATTTTCGTAAACGTGATGAGAAGCCTCAATTCCTTTGATGTTATTACTGCTCAGACTGATTAGTAGAATCAATAAGAACACAGAAAATATATTTGAGACGATACCCATTGTTCCAAAAACACAGGATCCTATGAATGGCTTGATATTTTTGTGTGTAGTGTCTATAACTTGATGAAGGAGAGAATTTGATAAGTGATGCATATTGTTTCTTAAGTTAATCTTTATATAGGCTAAGAATGAGGAGAATATAAAGGAAAATAAATATTTTGAGGATAATGTCAATCCACTTGAGTTTTTTACTCGTAGCTATAATTAGATGAATATACATCTTGATTTTTTTTAATCCAAATTGAAAGTTGAAAGTTGAATATTTTTTTTGTCGGCATTTTTACTCCTCGTTTTTAGGGTTCGCTCATGTGTAATTATCCATAACTTAATTAATGTCTTAGTTTACTATTATTATGGGATTATGTTTCATAACTTATGTGACGATTTTTCCCCTCAAGTATATAATTCTTCTTATATTATAATAATCATTTGATGAGTGAAATCATGGCTGCTCTTGTTTAGTTGACCAAGTCATGAAGACATATTATATTAAGTTTGCATTTCAAATTCTTATTTCTACAATATATTATAGATTGAAATTTCCCGTACTAACATAACATGTAAATTGAATTTTCTATCATAATTTTAAATAATATAGTATCTTTTTTTATAGAACCGGATGTCTCTTTTTTCATAAGATACTTGAATTTTTGGCTAAACAGAACTAGGAGGCAATTATACCAAGGAAACGATCATAAGTTTGGCTAGTATTGTTTGGTACAGAAGTCACATTCCAAAGCATACATTTACATTCTGGATTGCCTATCTGAACCGCCTTCCGGTGAGATCTCATCTATCAGACGACTAGCAAACGGAAACAAGGGATCATATGTTGTTGCATTGTAGTTTCAGAAAAAAAACATCTGATCAATTGCCTTTAAGAGCCCGGGTTTTTTTTCCGTCAAAATAAGATTTTATTAATGTTGAAAAGTGTTTACATAGTCAGAGTACAAAGCATTATACAACCATAAAGGAGGATACAATTTGAAACTTTGAAAGATAGAATTTGATGGTCCATGTTTTATCAAAAGATGGGCTGATATATTCGATTCTCTATGAGTGAATTGAAATGAACATTCCTTGAATTTATGACTCCAACATAGAATGTCATAAGCAATATTTTCAATAATAGTCGTATGAGAGAAGCCTAATAGATGATCTACTAATAATTTGGAATCTCCTTCGAATATTATTGTTGTTATTCCCATACTCCAAACATGTTGTAAAGCAATGAGTAGTGACTTGACTTCTCCTTCCAAAGCTGAAATAGATTTGCCTAACTTTGCAGATCCCCAGAAGAGAGGTTTGCCGTCATGATCTCGTGCAATTCATTCAGCTATTGTTTCTTTAGATGATGAGAAAAAACTTGTGTTGAAATTACACTTGATTGTATGTTGAGGTGGTTTTCTCCATATCTTTGTTCTAGAGTGGCCGTAGATCCCGATATTAGAGTGGTGACAATTGATGTCTAAATTGTCGTTGGCTAAAGTAGATAACCATTCATGTACATCTCTGATAGCTTCATGACTAACTCTAGACGGATTAAACAATTTGTTGTTAAAGATTAATTGACATCTCGATTTCCATATTCGCCAAAGGGTTCATATAAGAGCCCGGGTTATAGGAGCTTAAATTTTGTGGATTGGAAAAAATGGTGGATTGGCTTCACCGGTTACTACTAAAAATAAATGAACTCTTTTCAAGTTGGTTGTTTAAGACTAGGCATGGGCATTCGGTTACCCATTTGGTTTCGGTTCAGTTAATTTCGGTTTCGGTTTTTTCGGTTATCGATGTCTAGTAAACAAATAGGAACCGGGGAAATATCGGGTCGGGTCGGTTCGGTTAGTGTTCGGTTCGGTTCGGTATGGGTAATTGTGTTAGGAACCGGAAAATACCCGAAATTTTTCGGGTCCAGTTCGGTTCCGGTTCGGTTTGGTTACTTTTGTACCCAAACTACCTAAAAGTAACCAAATTACCCGAATTACCCGGAAAAAACCGAACCAAACTACCCAAAAATATATAAATTACCCAAAAAAAACAAAATACCCAAAATAATAAAAATAAAATTTGGTTACATTTTATAAAAAAATTGATTAATTTTTAAAAATATAACTATAAAATGTAAATGTTTTAGTTATTTTGGGTATTTGGTTTAAATACAACACAAAAAAATCGTATTTGTACATAAATTTTAAGTATATTGGTTACTTTAAATCTAAATATAGTTAATATTTTGTATATGTATTATATTTCGGGTACCCAAAAGTAACCATCGGTTCTCGTTTCGGTTCCGGTTCGGTTCGGATAACCACGGATAATGAAAACAGGAACCGTTCGGTTAATGCTAACAAACCAAAACCTATTTTTCTCGGTTATTTCGGGTCGAGTTCGGTTCGATTTTTTGGTTCCAGTTAAAATGCCCAGGCCTATTTAAGACTTTAAGTTACTACTTACCTAATCTGGAAAGAGAGGAACTCACGCCTACACAATGGCACATCTATCTCGCAAGATGCTATTCTAAGGCAGCTTAATAAACTGGTCAAGGACATTCTCCTGGCAAGATCACGAAGGAAGCCATTTCTCCAATCTCTTATCCCTCTGGCCCACTTGCGAGTAAATTGTAAATTGTGATTTTTGATATATTTCCTGTTTAGATTAGGCTTTTTTTACAACTTTAGGCTTATTGAAACAATATAACTTGTCAATTTGATATAACACAAACCGTTCTATTTTTTATATCTAATTAACATGTTATAAAATAAAATACCACAAACAAACTTTTGGGAAGAATGAATTGTATGTCTTAAGTTCGATTAGCGACAATAGAGAAAACTAAAAAAAAAATGTTTTGTTTTTTTAAGTTATGAGTTTAAGATTCGAAATTTTTAAATTGTAAAGTAATAATAGTAATAATTATAGTTGTTTTATAATTAAACTTAAATGGAGGTTACATTTGTTGATTAATAACAAACTAATGAGCTGTTGTTATTTCCTTCCTATTAATTAAACAAAAAAAAGGTGAGACACATATGTTAAGTGGAAATATTTTAAAATTCACTTGCATGTATCCAACAGATATATTTAAATCAAGAACCGGTTTAAACAAAACCACTCAGAGGCAATACACAAGACATAACTAACATAATGTCCAGTTATATTTGAGCAAGTTGCCTTCACTAGAAAAGGCCATCACATCATAACGCCAAAAAGTGAAGCAAAGATTCTTCTCACAGTTAGGTATGGGCATTCGGTTATCCATTCAGTTCATGTTCGGTTAATTTGAGTTTCAGTATTTTCGGTTATCGCTATCTAGTAACTAAATAGGAACCAGAGAAAAATCGGATCATGTTGATTCGGTTAGTGTTCGATTCGGTTCGGTTCTATATAAGTAATTGTGTTAGAAACTGGAAAATACCTGAAATTTATCGGATCCAGTTCGGTTTCAGTTTGATTTTGGTTACTTTTATAGTTTGAGTACAAAAGTAACCAAATTACTCGAATTACCTAAAAAAACCGAACCAAACACCCAAAAATATCTAAATTATCCAAAAAATCTAAAATACCCAAAACGATAAAAATTGGTTACATTTTATTAAAAAATTGACTAATTTTGAAAAATATAACTATAAAATGTAAATATTTTGGTTATTTTGGGTATTTGGTTTAAATATAACAAAACATTGTATTTGTACATAAATTAAGTATATTGGTTATTTTAAATCTAAATATAGCTAATTTTTCTATATATATTCTATTTCGGGTATCCAAAAGTAATCATCGGTTCTCATTTTGATTTCGGTTCAGTTTGGATAACCACGAATAATGAAAACAGGAACCATTCGGTTAATGCTAACAAACCGAAACACATTTTTCTCGGTTATTTCAGGTCGGATTTGGTTCGGATTTCCGGTTTCGGTTAAAATGCCCAAACCTACTCACAGTTTTAAGTTAACATTTTTAGCATTAAACGTACTTCCACACAAAACCCAATTTTCCGGTATTTTTCTTTTTAATAACTCCGGTTTACCTTAACCAGAAATACTTCCACAGCTTTTTTTTTGGTTGCTAGTTATGATGATTCCATTTGCTATAATTGTGAAACATCGCCATCAAGAATTTGCTTGCATCTTTTGTGTATATGAACCTGCCTGAGTATCACCAAATCTCAGGTTGACTCTAATTGAGGCTAATGCCTAACACAATATCTTTAACCAACCATATATTAGATTGAAGAAACAAGAATGAAAAGAAATATATATATTATTCACTTTATTGATGTTCCACTTTCTAAAATGAATGATCAAAATACCAAAAGCTTGAGATAGAAACCAGATTTGCCATTACCAGTATCATAACATGAGATTATAATAAAATCCCAAGTATATAGTTGCTGAGTTGTAAAGCTTTTGAAAACTTGCACGAACAAAAAGATGTTCATAATTACACTCTGAAATGGTAAAAGAGGGTTCAATGGGAATCTCTCATGCTTGTGATTTCCAGAAATTCTCATGGTGTTTGTGAGAAAGATGAATCTTCTGAGTGGCACAGTGACTCTGATTGTCACAAATGCTACTTGATTTTCCACTCAAAATGTTCATTGTTGGGATCTGAAAGCATCTCCATGCTTGAGACATATATAGAAAGTTATCAAGTGGTATAAGCATGCACAACATAAACAACCAAGATTCACATTTTGTTAGTGTTTTTAGAACAGAACCCACGCTGTGGTCTTAGATTGTTGTCAGAAAGAAGTTGAATCCCACAAGTAAGGGATTAGTTTTAACGACTTAAAACTCAGAAAATGTGTCAGAAACATATGACTCTTCATAGATTTGAACCCAAACTTTCACAAATGTGTACACAGATAATAGTTATACAGACACAGACACCAATTTGAGGTTTTGGAAAACTAAAAGAGCATAAAATGGAACAGAGGTGGTTCCTTAGTTGACTTGTGAGAGAGGCGACCGTGTGAGCTGTTGCGGTTTTGATTCCTTGGCCGCAAAGGATTCATAAGAGTTGTTTTCACGGAACGTTTCAACCAATGTCTCCATTGGCATTGCTCGTAGTGATTCAATGGTGGCTTTGGTTGGGACCTCTGGTTCACTCCTAGACGGAGTTGTCCCTGTGGGCTCATACTCCTGCGGTTCACCAAATGAGAACTTGGTGATAACATTCTTCTGAGAGTAATGTTATTATTATGAACAACTTACCATGTATCTTTGTTGAAAAGTTTCTTGAGCTTTATCCTCAATGCATCTAGCTTGGCAACAATGATCCTGCTGGAAAGTTTCAAGAGATTTTTCATGCGTCTTGACATTTTCCAAGATTTGTGATACAGATACTCTTTCGTCTTCTGACATGCCTGAAATAATTACAAGGATATCAATTTATGATCTCCAAAAAACAGAGGAACAGCCATGGGTAAGAAAGAGAACTCACGATCAATTTGCTTGATTATCTCATCGTTGTTCTTGGTTACATCTTTCTCCGTAGCAGTCCTTGTAGAATCTACTTCGGCATCGTGCTGCTCGTTACTATCACAAGCAGACCTAACAAGTGAAGAGACAGCTGCTACTTGCTTACTGTTCATCTCCTTTAGAGATTCATGAGTTAGCTTGCAGTGTTTGAAAGCTGATTCCGCTTGACCAACACTAACACATAGAAAGATGAAAAGGTTTAAAATACAATACTGTAAGATTGTAACTCATAAACCATAGCAATGATCTTACGATTGCTGAAGCAGTAACTCCATTCGACAATGTTTTGCAGCTGAGAAATCAGCACCTTCTTTGGCATCATTCTCAGCTTGCATGGAAAATGTCTCCCATTTTCTTTTTGCGTCTTTAGCTAGATTATTTACGGCAGAGACGTGTTCATCCAAGAAAGTTTTGTTGGAAGAGACTGCATCTTTAAAGTTATGGAGTCTTGAATCCACCTGCCAAGAAAAAAAGACAATAGAGTTTTTATGTATCATGAAGTGGAAGACAAAAAGAAACAAATGAAAGAAGAAGCAACGAACCAATTCGTGTTGGCGACGAATGTGACTTGAGACTAGGTTAGTTAAGTCCGCTATAAGTTTCTCTGTATCAGATTTTGACTGAGCCTGCACAACACATGGCAGTTATAGATGGACTCAAGCAAAGCACGAAACTTGAAGAGATGTAGTATGATGACCTCGTAAGTCTTTTGAAAATCGATAATGCTGTTTATTTGAATATCATTTGCCTCTGCTGCACGATTCTCAGCATTTTTAGACTCATGCATAAGCTTCTGAAAGAACGTACTTGTGTATTCAGACATCTCCTGTGTTTGCTCCATCGTTGTGTGAAACTTCTGCGTATTAGGAAATCAATCCAGTTAACAGCTTTTGTAAATCTTCAAGGGTATAAGCTAAGAAAATGTTATATCTCAGTGCACTAACCTGTCTCAGTTCCCTCGCAAAGAGAGCCATTTCTCCCTGGTGGGACGTAAGAGCATTCTGAAGTTCATCAAATAACGAGGATGTTGTCTCATCCCCTGAAGCAAGAAACTGAAATCCACAAGACAATTACTATTGGAACACACTAAAAAGAAAAGGAAAGAGATTGACAAAGGCGTACCTCATCAATAGAAGATGCACTTGAAGTCGTCAATGCTGAAACTTCCTCAAGACAAGCATTCGAATTTGCCTTGTGCAAGCGTACTACATTCTGCACTGCTTCAAGGTGAGAACTATATAAATCTCTTGACGCTTGAACCTTCTTTTTCAGTTCCAGAATAGCCTGAACAAACAAATTTGCAAATAGTGTTACAAAGTTAGACAACTATTAGAACATCAACAATTTCTAGCAACATTTTAATCCTGCCCTTGAAAAAATGATTTAGACAAGAAACTACTCATTACTGGTTAGAAAACTAAAGAACAAAACAGTTGATACCTTGTTATATGCCTCTAACCGAGATTGGGATAGTTTGTTAACACCCTGAAGCTGTGCATTTTGCTGGGACAGACATGAAGCAACCATACTGAACAGATTGGAAATTTGTTCAGAAAGTTCTGCTTGATAATTGTCTACCACTTTTCTGTTATCCGCACTGAGCTTGTCCTCTCTTCCTGCACAACACCAAATCGATCATATATTAACAATTCTTATGATATTGCTAATCAAAAGGCAGCCAAAATAGTAAAAACACATACCAATTTTTTGGTGTAATGAAGCATTTTCTTTAGTAGCTTTCTCCAAGTTGGCTTGTAAATTACAAGCTTGTTGAACCAGTACATTTTCTGGATGAAAAATGTGGAAGCATGTGAGAGACAACTTTTCAAGCACTTGATTTAAGTAATGATTTAGAAAGTACCAGATTTTTTCTGCTCTGAAATAATGAAATCTTTCTCCTTCATAGCATATTGAGATTTCTTCAACTCTTCATTTGTGGAAGCAAGCATTATGCTGGTTTGGCTCAAGTTTTTCTAGATAGCACAACAAAACACTCAGAGCATATTAATATAATTATAAAACAAAATCCCATCAAAAGGAATTAACCAAGACCTCGGTACTATCAAGCCTGCTGGTCAGATCAGAGCAATCCCGCACTTGACCGGTGTACTTCTCTTGCAACTCCTCAATTTTCTGGTCAGAAAAAAGGTAAATAATCGACAATGCCATTACTGACACTAACGTAAATAACAACTGTGTTTTGTTTTGATATATTGAGTAAGAAGAAACCACCTTTTGATAATTCTCTATCTGACCACCCATCTGTTCAATCTGTTCAGCCATTGCCTACAAAAGGTGCAAAAAGAGATTATATTAGTAGACGAGTAAGGAGGTGATGAGGTTACCATGTCTTTTTATGTCAAATGAACATTGTCTTCCTTCAACCTAAGAGAAATCTGAAGTGTGCACAGAAACTCAATACCTTTTTTTCACTCTCCTCTTGATAGTATCTCTCTTTTGGCATATAAACACCATTTTTCTCACGGGAAGCATAGACCTCTTAACAAAGCAAATTAAAAAAGGTCAGAGCAGAAGATTTTTTACGAGTATATTTATTAAACTAAGTTAAAGTACTCCATCTATCAGCCCTCCAATTACTCTATCCACGGCTACAGTGAGACTGCCTCTTACCCGCCTTAAGTCGTTCTATTTCACCATAAAGGTCCTTAATCAAAGTAGATTTCATCATTTTCTGGTTAACCTGCCAAAAATAAATATATAAGAGTACAAACATGAGTTCTGGTTTTTGAATGGTTGGCCAAAATGGAAACAAGAAAAATAGAAGAGGCTTGAAATTGATGAATGAGAAAATTATAATAAAATACAATACCTCTGGTTTGTTCCTAATATGCTTTGCTCTGTGTGCATAATCCAGAGTACTCAAGGTTTCCTCTAGACAGTGAACAGCAGGTGAAACTGTTGCTATGATACATGTCTTCGTTCTCCCACCAAGTGAATCACGTAGTAAGCGGGTGAGCTTACTATCCCTAAATATCAGTGAAAGATATAATTATAGAATTCAGCATAGCTTGAAATACTGCTACATGATCGCTAACATAAAGGAAAAAAAACCCAAAAAACGAGTTTAAACCTGTAAGGAACGTGTCCAAGATGTTCTACCAAAGCACTGATCACTCGCCCTAATGTAAGAAGACTTTTGTTGATTTCACCAGCTTCTCGTGCGCGGCCCTAGACAGAGAAACGCTATTTGAGTAAATCTAACACATGAACAGACATGAAATCTAGAAACTGAGAGGAAAGACGCTCCATCTCAATTGAAGAGTAAGAGGCTACTTACATCCCTAGCACCAGAACGTGATATATTTTCTGATCCTGCCAAGTCAACCAAGTTCAGCTTGCCACACTTGATTAATTCTTCACCTTCCGGAGTTGCTTCTTTGATATGTATTGTTATTGAGAAGAGAGAATGTGACCGACTGAAAGTGAAGAATTGCGTTATGTATGAGTCTAAGAGAGACCTTGGCATCAAAGTGCAAAGAACACAAACATCAACGACATTACCTTGATTGTTTATTCAAGAATGTTTCTGCAGTTCGCCGTTTAGAAGAACCTCTCTCGAGCAAAGTGAAGATTTCATTGGCACTTGTCACGATTTCCTCTTCCAGTCCTCTAACAAGAACACCACCCTTGCCGTCCTCCATTAAAGGTAAAGGTTTCTTTTGTTTATCTTCAGAAGCAACTCTGGAGATATCTTCAGGGGCAAGTAGATCGGTAATCTCTTCATTGTAGAGTTCCAAAAACGTGACTTTAACACTGTACTCAGCTTGCTGGCCTTCAAGCGTATCAAAGATTTGTTTCACAGCTCTAGGTATAACACCTGCTTCTGCTGGAAGACCTCCACTAGGCCCGCCCTGTGTCAATTATATGGAGGTAAACAGCTTATATCAGGAAAAATCACCAGCAAACCTTATAAAGCAAACATACTGCAACAAAAACAGACCTTTGACCTTCGACATTCTCCTTCCATTGTATATGTTTTTCCTGTACCAGTCTGGCCATACGCAAATATTGTACAGTTAAAACCTTCAAGTACTTCATTCACGATTGGAACAACGGCCTGGTCATACAAATCTTTCTGTTGTGCTGATGGTCCAAACACCTGTGTTCAACATATCAAGACACATTCAGCATGTAGATAATCACTAAACTTACTTTACAAAAGTAAACGGGCTGAACAAATGATCATTACACCTTTCTCCACACTGCAAAGCTCCAGTGTATAATATACCCAAGTACACTTGTCTCCTGACACATACAGTTGTGAAATCCAAGCATACACTTTGACTGACTAACTCGTTGTTGATTCAGTTACCAAGCTTCTCTAAATAAAGGAAATGAAGTTACTAAGAAAATCCTAAAGACACTCGAACAAACTTCACTGGACTGGACACTTGTTTGACTAATCCCCCTTATTATGCTAAACCCAGATTCAGAGAATTTTCATGATCTACAACCGACAGAAAGAAGCTCGATGAAGGGAAATCCAATAACATAGAAATGTTATCAAGGATCCTCAAGAATCAGAAAAGCCCAGTTGAGTAGACGCCAGTTTTTGTACCTTATCAAACGTGAAAACCCTATCAATGTGCTTCCCGGCGATGTTTTGGGAGACAGCAACTTCTCTTTGCAAATCGTTACAAGTGAGAACCTGAGGAGCATTGCTCCTCAATTCATCATCGCTAAATGGCCTGTCAAACAAAAACCCCAGAAATTCAGGAGAAAACCAAACAAAACAGTGTGATTCTACACAGTAGCGAAACCCAAAATCTAGTTCAATTTCGGGTGGGATTAGAACCGAAAGCGGGCGCATAACCCTAAAATTCAATTTGAGAAATGGTTCGATGGTACCTGCATCGGAGAAGAACTTGAACATTAACGCCTTTCTCTTTATCGTGGCGGCCGGACATTTTGGAGCGACGGACGGACGGTGAATCCAGAACTAATTTAAAATCTGCTGGGAAGATCCAAGTTTTCTGTAATTCGAAATTCTCTCTCCTCCTCTTCTCACCGGCGACGGGATCTTTTAAGAGAGTGAGAGAGAGAGAGCGGGGGGTGGATGTGAGATTTGAATAATTTGAAGAGGCGCTGCTGCTCTTTTTTTCTTTCGAAATTAATTAATGTTTGTTAATATCGAGTTTACTACATTACCCTTTCCTTCTACGTGCCGACAACATGGGCTTCCAAAAAAGAGGTCCAACAACTTACTGATCAGCCCATTTAAGGCCCAAATATACAAGTTGTAAGTTGCAACCTTCTTTTTTTGAAAAACAAATTATTCATAATACACCAACTGAGAAAAAAATTACGTGAACTAGTAGATTTGTGATTTTTACAAAGTATATAAAGGGAAAATTAGTAAAGATTTTGGCTATAGGTTTTTATTTTTAATTGTATATGTAAAAAATTATTATTAAATAATAGATGTGACTTATAAACACTAAAACCATATTTTGTTTCTAGAAAAAGTGACATTTCAAGAACAATTACAAAGAAGAAAATAGTAAATTAATTGATTTGTTAGTGAGTACAGCTTATTATTGCAAGCAAATACCGTGTAATATTTTGGGTTTCTTTTCCTGTACTAATCAGCCTTGTAAAATCAAGGAAAGGGTTGTGGGAGTTCCATGCAATATGAATAGTCGATATTTATGGATAAGAAGAAAAAAATTGATGGACAAATAGCTTTTTATAAAAATTTAAAGGTGATATAGATTATGAAAACTATTACGAACACAATTTTGCATAGTACTATTTTTATTTTACGAGAATCGATGTCAATGATCAACGACTCCATCTGTTTATGCAAATTTTTTATAAACTTGTCTTCATGAATATTGCAGAAACTGCGTTTTCGGGGATTTGAGATCAATATCTATCGGTGTAGCTTTTATATATACATTTATATTTCTGCAATATATCTTTCTATCTTAAGAACAATTACATAGAGGAAACTCATAGGTTAATTGGTTTGTTAATGAGTACAGCTTATTATCGCAAGAAAAATATCGTATAATTTGCTTTTTCAGCGTTATCAGTCCTTATAAACGTTGTCAACATATCAAGTTAATGAAAACGTATAGATGTTGCAAGATAAAAAAAAAATTTAAGGTCCCAAGAAATATATAACATTGACAAATTGTTGTTTCGATCTAATATAAGATGAGTCTCCCTTTCTTATTTTATGTTATTGCTCTCTCTCTCTCATTACCCTCTCATTTTCACAGATTCGCAGTGCAGTCTGTCGATATCTTGCGAGTTGTGACAAAGCTTTGTGACTCAACTCACCAACATGTCCTGACTCAAATATGAAACATCCAAACATGTTTAAAGCATAAAGCGACCGAACATTCTAAATGAATCAATAGAAAAAATGTAACCAATAGATAATTTATGCATTAATATTTTAATACAAATTCCACGAGATAACCAAAAAAAAAAAGATCCACACCACGCAACAAAGGGGTGTTCATCACTACAACATGTAACCATGTATTACAACCACAAATTTCACAATCAGTCCTATAATTATATATTTTCCTAAATAGACCTAATCAATTTTTTATCAAAACAAAAAGAAAATGATCAAGAAGAATTGAAGGCTGAATTAATTAAAAATCAAAGAAACTCCTCGACAAAATCGCCGAAATCGAAGTTGCCGTTACAAGACTCAATGGCGTTAACGACGTCTTGAAAAACGGACAGGCTACAAGGGACGACCAACATAACCTTCTGGTCGTAACCATGAAACTCGTCGTGTGACTTGTCGAGGAGCATCCTGAACAGAGGATGGTTCAAATAGCTCGTCGGCACCACGCGCCTCACCCGCTCTTCCCCTACATACACCGCAAACTTTCCCGTCGGCGTCTTCGTCGGCGTCACCGCTGCCGGAGACGTTTCGTCCGCCTCACCGATCAGAAGAGACTCATTCTGAGTTGACTCGGAGCCGCCATCTCTCGTGTTGATGATCTTCACTTTCTTGGCTAAATTCTTGAACGAAGCTATTCTTTTTCCCAGCATTTTTCTATTTTCTATATATTTTTCTTTTACATAAGAGGATGTTTGGTGATTATATACCAAGAATTGATGAAGATGAAGAAAATAAAACAAGAAGATGGTTGGTGATTGTATACCAAGATTGGATGCATTACTATATAATAAAATGAGAACTGGGGTGCATTCATCAATACTATTAAAACAGGAAGGTTTGCCATGGTACATAAATATTGTTCCCAAAATTTGCCCTTGATATTATTAGGATTTGTAACCTTCATTAAGGGTAAAACTGTAAAACAATTTATATTTGATTTATTATCTCTACAATCCATGTTTCCAAACAAGACAATTATTAAACATGTAGCCAAACAACCAAAATCTAATGGGTTCCACTTTCCTAATTAATTAAAATCAAAACAAATTAATTGATAAATATAATTAATAATTTATACATCAACTATTATATATAAATTAAGATTCTCTAATTTATGATTTAATTCAAAATATATTTATAATATATTTTAATATCTTTTTATTTTGTTTCAAATATATATATATATATATATATACATATTACGATTGAGGTTTTTATGATTGTACTTTTTAGCAGGTTTTTCCATCAAACTGAAAAATATTTAATTAATTAAACGGGTTGAAAAATTTGCCATGGTACATAAATGTTGTTCCCGAAATTTGCCCTTGATATTATTAGGATTTGTTACCTTCATTAAGGGTAAAACTGTAAAACAATTTATATTTGATTTATTATCTCTACAATCCATGTTTCCAAACAAGACAATTATTAAACATGTAGACAAACAACCAAAATCTAATGGGTCCCACTTTCCTAATTAATTAAAATCAAAACAAATTAATTGATAAATATAATTAATAATTTATACATCAACTATTATATATAAATTAAGATTCTCTAATTTATGATTTAATTCAAAATATATTTATAACATATTTTAATATCTCTTTATTTTGTTTCAAATATATATATATATATATATACATATTACGATTGAGGTTTTTATGATTGTACTTTTTAGCAGGTTTTTCCATCAAACTGAAAAATATTTAATTAATTAAACGGGTTGAAAAATTAATTAGCCAATCTCGATTATAAATTTTCTAAAATATTAAAATGATTTCATACTTATATTATTCAAATATTTGAAGCGTCAAATTATGCTTTATGTTTGAATGAAGTTTTTAACGGATAGTTCCATCAAATTTGCAAATTATATATACGACTACAACATGTATTTTATAAAATAATATTTTAGATAAATAAAATAACAATTAAACATATACCACATAATTTTTACTCACATATATATATTTTTCCAAACTATGATCTTACGATACAACACAGATTAAAATATATAATGCGAAATCGTTATTTTAATCTCTTAATCCTTACGATATATCTCTTCCAAATAACACATAATTCATTTAAAAAAACTAAATTGATAACTCACTGTTTATAATGTTGGTTAAATAATTATAATTAAAATTATATTACATAATTAAAAATCTAAACTACTATTAACAAAATGAATAAAAAGTAAAATTTGTAAAGAAAATTATACCCGCACTTAGAAGTGCTGGTCAAAATCTAGTTCCTCTTTATTTTATTACGAGCTTTGACTTTATGTTAGTTTTTGTTTTCGATTTTTTTTTTGTCTGTGTTGACTTAGAATAGTGGGGTGCATTTCTTGGCGGAGAGAATTGGGTTTTTTTTTTTAAATATCAAAATGATTATGATAATAAATATGCATATATCTCGTCGCAAATCATGGTTACGTGATATATGTCTTTTGAAGTGTATAAATAAATTGATATGGCACCGCTTATTACTTTTAGACCTTAGTACATTACGCACGCGATAGGTTATCACGGAGGTTCGTATTCAACTATTCGTACATATGGTCCGTGACAACATTGGATTTTTAGGTTAAGTAAAAAATGGAATGATTGGAATAATTAATAAATGGGATAAGATAAAGAGAAAAGTCATAAAATAGCACAAAAAACATACCTTATCATAAATATAGCATTAAGGAAAATAATTCACATTTTTAGCATTATTTTAATTACAAAGACTTTTATAGCATTATATAATTTAGGGTTTAGGGTTAATTATTTAGGGTTTAGGATTAATTATTTAGGGTTTAGGGTTTAGTATTTAGGGTTTAGGGTTTATTATTCAAGGTTAGGGTTTAGTATTTAGGATTTAGGGTTTAGTATTTAAGATTTAGGGTTAGGGCTAATTTAGTGACAAAACATGTTTTTGTGCTATTTTTATGATTTTTCTTCCTTGGTGCTATATTTTTGACAGGTCATATTTTTTGTGCTATTAATGCGATTTGCCCTAAGATAAATGTGATATGAAAAAAATAGAATAAATCCATTCTATTCATTCTTCATCAAATTATAGATAGATTTTTTCTTAAAAAATATGTAGAATTAATGAAATAAACATTCTATTCCATTTCATTCAGTTCAAGATAAATGATAAAAAAATTCAAAGTATTAATCATTTCACATAATTTTATTCAAAAACTGGAAATCCAATTATACTTGATCTAGAAAATATTATGTTCCATTCAAGATTGCATATATATATATATATATATATGACTCTTATTCAATGATATTATTGTTTTTTTTAAATACCATAAGAGATTATGAATTTTTTTAAACACATAATTTTCGACGAATTCAGACTAAATATTTAAATATGTCAATTTAAATGATATTCAAAAAGATTTGAATACATAATTCTAAAGAAGCAATCCTCTCTTGTTTTACCAATAAGTTACTATAGTACTTCTGATTGTTTTCTATATTTTCTTTTGGTCAAACAACGAGATGATTGCTTGTATTACAAAAAATAAACCAATAAACCAATGATTGCTTGGATCACAAAATTTAATGATTTTCTGATGACCAAATAATTAAATTTCAAATGGAGTTGCTGATTATCCAATGCCTTATCTGATATAAACATAACTATAAGACAAATATTAATTAATTTAATGGAAAAACAAAAGGTATGGAATCCGATAAGCAATAGGTAATAAGACATAAACTATATATTAGTTTTAATATCATGCTTCTTATATATATGTGCATCAGTGCATGTGCATCTAACCATGTACATATAGTATTTGGTAGTAGGTAAGATGTCATAAGTAATGTCGTAATGTAGTGTATAAGTTTTATATATTTTAATAATATATAATAATATGTAAGTCGGAGTCATCTAATAGCATACTGACATATATGCATGTAATTTTATGTAGATTAAATTATTTTATAACTTGGTTTATATTCTATTCCAGGGAATTTTGGTTCATATTAAAAAAGTTGATTAGTTGGAAAATTTTGCCAACTCCTAATTAATCATATACAACGTAGAAAAAGAAAAAAGAATGATTGTCAAGACGGCTTTTAAGCCGGCTCTTAGAGCATGTACAGCAATAAATCTTTCTTTGGGGTTCTTAAAAAAAAAATATTATTATTAATTTTTTTTTAACAGATGGAGCAAAAAAAAATAAAAAAAAATAATCAATCAGGACGTGCCACGTAAACATCAACAGTTAAGAGGCAGTATCTTAAAACGCTAAACTAAGGACCGATCCTTCCAAGTTTGTAATATTTTATTATTAATTTTCTTAAAATTTGTACTAAGAACCTTGTAAATATCGACAATGGACGTGGCCGCGAGAGCTTGGAGCATATACAATGGGAGTTTCTAAGGGGGAGTTTCTTAAGAAAAATTAATAAAGTATTGCGGATTCCACATGAATAGTTAAGAACCGAGTTCTTAAAATCCTTATTTAAGAACCCGTTTCTTAACTATTCATGTGACGTGGCGCATCTTTATTGGTACTTTTTTTATTTTTTTTTTATCTGCAAAAAAAAATAATAAAAAAATAATAAATTTTTTTTTTCCGACAAATATAATAATATAATAAATTTTTTTTAAGAACCTCAAAGGGAGAGTAACACCATTGTACATGGTCTTATAACGACTTCTATTGTTACAATCCGTATATTAATTATTAAGCATTTACTATTAATTATTGTTATCCTACATTTTTCAATTCATATATATCCTGCTGACCATTGTGGTCAGAGGAAAACAAAACTAATTAAAATTTTTATCCCAAATTTACAACGTTTAATTCCATCGTTATTATTAACTTCTTATTTTTTAGTTATTGGCCTGTTAATGATTGGATTGAAAATGCTCAACACCAACTTCCTAGCCTCGGCTGAGAGCATAAAGAGGGTACGTGGAATTTTTTTTTTAATAGTAAAATCATTAAATTCGTCTCTTATACACACCACATATATAATCAATGTGAATGTTACTACTTATATAAATCATTTATCTTAGACTAATACCATCATCAACTATAATATAAGTCTTTGTATTGATATCGTTTTTTTAGTCAAAATATTGATATCGTTATTATTCATAATATCGACTCGTTTTTTATTCTTTTCTTTTTTTCACTATAACTCAAAAAGATTGAGTTTCCTTAAGGAAGAAACTAGAAGGTGGCTTCTTTCTTGTTCACCTAGTTTTTATTGCACCAATGATAATATGTAGGAGAAAAAACAGTCGATGTCACGAACCAACCCATCAATTAACGTTTAAACATTTCCATCAAACAACATCTCCAAAGCCAGCCGGACAAGTTCAATACCTAAACAAAATATTTGTTGCCAATCTAAAAAATGTAGGAGGGACAACAAATGTTAAAAAGATTATTTGAAGCGGGAAAGTGTTGAGAGGTGGAAGAATCGATGGATCATATTGGGCCACCATACTTTTGACTTTAGCCATAGTCAAAGGTTTAGAGCTTCTCGAAATAATTCTAGTGGCCCCATTAAACTCAAGTGATCTACTTAAAGAAATATGTGGACTATGGTGTTTTCTTTTACATGAATCGAGTTTGAGTGTACATTCCTACATGTATTGGCTAATTCTATGAGTTTGACTCTTATTGTCTCTACTTCCATTATCTTCGGGTTGAATCTATTTATTTCGCAGCCTCTTTTTTTGAATGTCTTTGCCTCACAGCTAGGTTTTACTCTTTATTTATTGACTTCATATATGCCAGTTGGTCTTTGTGTATCCATCAGAAATTTTCTAATATACAACGAAGCGACTACAGCTATTACCAATTGGTCTTCAGATATGATGTTAAATCACATGCAATTAGTTAAGTCGGATAACAAAGAAACATTTTGCACTAGTTTAATATCAGTGTTACTAGATTATGTCTGACTTACAAATTTAAAGCAAATATGGAGTTAGTACTGTAGAATAAATGTGTATGGAATTTATATGTTCAATATTCTTCTTTTGAATTTTAAAAGATAATTTTGGACCAATTATAATTCCGCTTTTCTCTCCATTAAATATCTGTTTAAGCTTACTTCGATTTTAGATATAGTGTGATGGATCATATGTGTCTACCTCAAAATAAATTGATATTAGTAAACGGTCCATGTTTATATATGTTAGAGTTAGACATAAAATCTTACATCGAAAATCGAAAATTGTAAAAAATCTCAATTAATATATAATAGATACGAATCAATTCAATTATTGCTAATTGATTTTGAGTTCGAAGTCGATATAACTTAATAATAAAATCAAAGCCATTCTGACCATGATATATATGAATGATATTAAACATATATGTTAATTTCGTGGTGGAATGTATCCTATATTTTAAGGGCAAGTGTACATCGATTTATTCATGTATCTTTCTGTAATATCCCAGTTTGTGATATATTCGAAGAGGCTTAAATGAATTAATTTGGCTATCTATGTCACCAAGTGCACTTACCTTTTCCGGCCATTTGCCTAAAAGAACTCCAGAGTTAAGCGTGCTTGGGCTAAAGTAGTCCCAGGATGGGTGACCTTCCGGGAAGTGACTCGTAGTAGCATGTGTGTGAGAACAAAACACATGGAAAAAGGTCATGGGGTGATTGTAGGGTCAGTAAATTAGTCGGTCGGGCCTACCAAAAATAACGCACTGACTGTCGGACAGGGGTGGGGCCCACGAGCCCGATAGAGGGATGGGTGACTCACCGGTAGGGGCGGACGGGGCGTTACAAGTGGTATCAGAGCTGAATCCGAGGACGCGTGTGGAGTCAATGAGGGCTCACACCGTCAATGATAACGATCTTGGTGCGCAACGAGGCCATTGTAGCACGTGTGTCACCCAGAGCATAAGGGCGTTGCGCTCTGTGAGAGTGGGTGAATTGTAACATCCCGGTTTGTGGTATATTCGGAGAGGCTTAAATGAATTAATTTGGTTACCTATGTCACCAAGTGCACTTACCTTTTCCGGTCACTTGCCTGAAAGAACTCCAGAGTTAAGCGTGCTTGGGCTGTAGTAGTCCCAGGATGGATGACCTTCCGGAAACTAACTCGTGGTAGCATGTGTGAGGACAAAACACATGGAAAAAGTCATGGGGTAATTGTAGAGTCAGTAAATTAGTCGGTCAGGCCTACCAAAAATAACGCACCGACCGTCGAACAGAAATGGGGTCCACGAGCCCGATAGAGAAATAGGTGACTCATCTGTAAGGGCGGACGGGGCGTTACATTTTCATTACAAACGTGGCAGCAACAAAGCATATAATCAATCAAATCATATCCTTATGACTGGTGGTGGTTCAAATGAATATTACTATCGTGAGACTTTTGCAAAGAAGAAACTATAAAAGAAACCCGGTCATGATTTACAACTGCCACCTTAGGAACCACTAAGATTAGAGTCGATAATTAACAATTACATCAACCAAACCTTAATCATGGAACCACGTACGCCTTCAAAGTGAACATTATCTTGACACACTTTCATTGGTTCATGTGTGTTTCCATATATCCACCACATTAAAATAATTCGTAACAAACCATTTCATCGGCCTGAATTCTCGCACTCATAGTTTCCGACTTAGTATTACTTCATTCTAATTCTTTGTACCACCATATATAAAATACAATCTATATTATTAAAACAGGATATTGATTATGGTACATAAATGTTGTTTCTGAAATTTGCTCTTAATTTTATTTTGAATTATATTATTCATTAAGGATAAAACTGTAAAACAATTTATATTTGATTTATTTATAATATCTTTTGTTTTCCTTTTTCTATCCTTATCATATCTAACAAAAATATTTTTCAAAATTTTAGTAAAATAATAATTAATTTCGAAATTAATATTAAAATAAATATTATAAATTATTCTTAACTAAAATATCTATACTATTAAAACAGGTGACTAAATATGAAATTACCCTTGAGTTAACGTGGAATATTACTTTTTGTGCCACTGCTTTTATTAGAAAATTTTAGATTTCATTAAGGGTAATTTTGGATTAGTAAATTTTGGACTATATGTGGGCCATACTAAATATTCTCTTATTAATGATTTTGTTCCAAAATATATTTAGAATATCTTTTAATTCCTTTTGTTATAAAACTATTTTAATTTTTCAAATTTTATTAAAATAAATATTAATTTCGAATTTCTTATTGAATTTACTATAAAACTTTAATTATATGTTAATATAAATAATCTCTAATTTATAATTTTTATTCAAAATATATACTTTTTATAATATCTTTTAATATATTATTAAATTGAAATAGAAATATATATTTCTATTTAAAAACAATCTTACAAATATATTTTAAACTTATTGTCTTTAAGAAAAAATAAATACTAAATTCATATTTATTACTAAAATTTTTTTTAAAAAATTAATAACATTTTAATTTATTAACTTAACATACATTTTATATTTAGACAATTACAGAACATAAACATATTGAAAATAAATTAACCGATTTCGATTATCTATACTATTAGAAAACATTTTGATTATGGGAAGACAAGTTAAAATATGTATAAAGTAATTTAAATTGATATATTCTTAATTTGATAAAAATACTAAAATTACTCAACTTTATATTATTTGATTATATGATAATTTTGATTACAGTTGATGTTTTACGATGATATTTTTTGAATAATTTTTTATCAGATTTTTAAATTACTTAAAATAATATAAGATGAGTTGAAATATAGATTAATTTTTTATTATAAAAATATTTTATAAATATTTATATTGGAAATCAAGTTAAAAAATGAATTAATCAATTTTAATTATATATTAAAATAAACTTTTTAGTTACATTTTGATTATAAAAATTAACATAGAAATTTGTATATTTAGATCATCATAAAATGGGTTTAAAAAATAGATGAACCAATTTCTCAATTATCTATACTATTAAAAGCTAATTTAACTACTGCAAACGGGTTAAAAGAATTTATTAACTTAAAAATATTTATATTGGAAATCAAGTTAAAAATGAATTAATCAATTTTAATTATATATTAAAATAAACTTAAATCAATCCAAAATGTTAAATGAGATTATCACATTTTAGTTACATTTTGATTAAAAAAATTAACATAGAAATTTGTATATTTAGATCATCATAAAATGGGTTTAAAAAATAGATGAACCGATTTCTCAATTATCTATACTATTAAAAACTAATTTAACTACTGGAAAACGGGTTAAAAGAATTTATCAACTTATTTTAATTGATATATTTTTAATTTGATAAATTAATAAAATTATTCAATATTTATACTATTGGAATATATGATGAGTTTGGTTACGATTGATGTTTTTAGGATGACAGTTTTTAGGAATTATTTTATCAAATTTTCAAAATACTTAGACTACTATAAATGGGTTGGTGTATATACTAATTTTTAATATAAAAATATTTTTTAAAAAATTATGTTACTTGAAAGACATGTTAAAAAGATAAATTACCCAAATTTAATTATAAAAACATTAAATTTCATAAATTAATTCAAAATTTTTTAAATGAATGAATTGTCATATTTCAGTTACATTTTGGTATATGAAATAAATATAAAAATATTTACATTTAAGACATTATAAAACGAAATGAGAAATCTATTAAACAATTTTAAGTATATATATTGTTCAAAACAAATTTTGCCTATTGAAAACGGGTTAAAAGAGTAATTAGTTTCAATTGATATATTCTTCATTTTATCAGTATTTAAATTATACATAAGTTTGTAATCACGGGTTAAAACTATATTATATATAGGATTTCAGTTATCTATATTATTAAAAACTAATTTTGACTACTAGAAAACGGTTTAAAAAGATTTATTAACTTATTTTAATTGATATATTTTTAATTTCATAAAATATTAAAAATATTCAATATTTATATTATTGGAATATATGTTGAGTTTGATTACGGTTAATGTTTTTACGATGACAAATTTTAAGGATTGTTTTTTTTCAAATTTTTAAAATACTTTAACTATTATAAATGGGTTGATGTATAGATTAATTTATTTGATTATAAAATATTGTTCAAAATTATGTTCAATAAAAGACACGTTAAAAAGATGAATTAACCAATTTTAATTATACGAACATTAAATGAACTTAAATCAATACAAAACTGTTAAATGAATAAATTATCATATTTTAGTTACATTTTGATCTATAAAATAAATATAAAAATACTTACATTTAGACCATTATAAAACAGTTGAGAAATATTTAAAATTATAAGTATATATAATGTTAAAAAAAAATTTCCTACTAAAAACGGGTTAAAATAGTAATTAGTTTTAATTGATATATTTTTAATTTATAAATATTTAAATTATACATAAATTTGTAATCACATGTCAAAACTATAATATTTAAAACAAAATTATATAATTAATTAAATCAAAAACCTAACAGATCGAATCCAACAATTTATATATTAGTAAGATTGTATTTTAGACAAAAAAATATTGATTTTAACAATTTTTAAAAGTGAAATCACGGATTTTACTAAGTTAAAATTAACTTAAATAAAAATTATTAAATATAATATATATGCCCTTTTACAACAATAAGTTAAACTAATCATCTATTAAAAATAAAATAAACCACAACTACTAAAAATATAATAAAATAATATCAAAACAAAACCAAAATTTATTATTTTTTCTGAAATTTAACACTACATCATCATATTTATACTTAATATAAATTAGATTGAATAAACTTAATTTTTTTCAACTATAGATTTAAGATAATTTTTTTTTTTAAATATAAACCCGCGCTTCTTTAGCGCGGGTCAAAATCTAGTATACTATTAAAACAGAATATTGACCATGGTACATAAATGTTGTTTCCGAAATTTGCCCTTGATTTTATTATGAATTGTATTCTTCATTAAGGGTAAAACTGTAAAACAATTTATATTTGATTTATTCATAATGTTTTATAATATCTTTTGTTTTCTTTTTTATACTAATCATATTTAACAAAAATATTTTTCAAAAATTTAGTAAAATAATAATTAATTTCGAAATTAATATTAAAATAAATATTATAAATTATTCTTAACTAAAATTTAATTTAAAAAAATAAAATCAAGCATAATTAAGTTACTAAATCAATTGGTACATATAAATATATAATTTAATACATAATTATTTTATAAATGATAGAATCATTATTATTAAAATAAGAAAGTAATATATAATATTGTACTAGCGTGCGGGTATAAATTCAATGACTAAAATACAACACTAAAAACTGACAAAACGATATAAAGTGTTAAAAACCATAAAAACCAAAATAAAAACTAATTCATAACATGACAATAAAAAAAAAATATTAAACTCAGTCAACAAAAATTGTAATATAATGAAAAGTGATAAATATTTTAACATTATTGTCCCACTAAATCTAAAAATTTAAATAAAAAGAAGAATAAACCCGCGTTAACTAGTTATTCATTAATAGTGCAACACATGCCGTATTATTGTATCAATATGGCCGAGACCAAATTAAAACCAAATCAATAATTTTTAGTTTAACTAACATTACTATAAAGTTTGAGAAATTGTTTTTGTATAACCTCATTTGCCTTGTTTTCAATATGGCCAACCTATTAGGAGTCGACGGCATCTACTGTGTTGAGTGTGTTTTATTACGGTGATGCATGCAAAATCATCACACAATTTCTACCCTTTCTTTAGTATCCTACATCAATTATGAATGAAAAATATCATAGTTCATTGGGATACCGGAAAGCAAATGTCTTATAAACCACCACATCAATGCAATATCAGAGGCCCGGCCCATAAATTCTAGGACCCAAAAAACTTCTGCCATGGTTATTTATATATATATATATATATATAATTTTGTCAATTTTGTCTTCTTCGTATTTTCACAAAATTACTTAATTTGTATATGTGTGTTCACTTTATTTTCCTTTTCTGAAGCAATGGAGTCATTTATCCTTTACTATATGAGCTTTTATTATGCAAGGTAAAGTAAACAAATGAAATATTCGTCCGTAGACAACCAATTAAGACCATCTCCAATGTATAACTCCATTTTTCACTCCAAAATATAGTAACTCCAAAATGGAGTAGTGTTTTACTCCAATGTATTATCCTATTTTTTTCTCCATAAATGGAATATTCTATATAGATTCTTTTTTATTTTATTTTTTTGTCCATTTTAGTTATAAAATTTACAAATTGACCCTATATATTTTATTTTTGTAAAATTTTCATAACTTATAAAATAATTTCACTTTATAATTTTTATAAATAATAAAATAGTATTAAAAATGATAAATTTTTATTTTATAATATTGAAAAAATATTTATAACTGTTATTAAAAAATAAAAACATATATTTTTAAATAGTAATTATTATTATATTTATAAAAATTAGAATTTTAAAAGATTTAATACTCAAAAGACTACTTTGTAAATAAAAAAGTTCCACTCCAAAATGGAGTAGAAAATGGAGTTACTGCAAATATGGAGTAATCTCACTCATTACTCCATTTTGGAGTGGAAAATGGAGTGGGGTTGGAGAGGATTTTACTCCAAATCCCATTTTGGAGTGAGAAATGGAGTAGGGTTGGAGATGCCCTAAGAACTCAAATATAAGAGATTTTAGTTAAAAGCACGGAAATTAAGAAATTTGATTTTTCTACAACAAATATTACCAAATAAATAAATTAAAAACATTTCTACCAATTACAATAAAAACTGCAAAATGTAATTGGTTACACAGTTTTCAATAAAGTTAAAATTGTCTAAAGATATAGAAATCCCTTATATTTTGGAACAAACAAAAATCTTTAAAATCCCTTATAATTTGAAACATATAATTTGAAACAGAGGGAATATCATTTAAGTATAAGAAATGAAGAGTTGCTTTGAGGCAACTCTCAAAGTTATAAAACAAGTTCTCATAATATATATAAATATAAGCCCATGAGCTATGAAACCCTAACATTATCATATGAGTGAGGACAAAACATGGAAAAATGTTGGAGTAGTCAAATGATGGGTGACCTACCGGAAAATGATTTACATTATCATGTGAGTGAGGACAAAACATGGAAAAATATCACGTGTTGATTGCAAGGTCAGTAAATTACTCGGTCGAGCCTACGAAAAATAACGCATCGACCGTCGGACTGGGTGGACCCACGAACTTGATAGAAGGATGAGTGACTCACCGATAAAGACAGACGGGACATTACAGTCATGATTTCAAGTAGCGATGATTTTGATCAACGTGGTGACATACAAAGCAAATAAACTGCTCTTGCCGTTTTTGATTGAAATGGTGACATATCCGTAATCCGTTGATCAAGAATTCAAGATTGATAACATAGGTTTTTTGGTATATATCACGATTGATGACGGAATTATGACTGTATTTTCCATATCACAATCAACTTTTATTGACTAGCTGGCTTGGCTAAGATGTACAAGTAGTGCTGGGAATCGGGTCAACCCGCGATCCGCAAACCTAACCCGCGGCGGGTTAAGTAAAATTTTGATCCGCTAAAATTCAACCTGCCAAACCCGCGGATTCAAAACCTTCACCCGCATCCGCCCCGCTTATTTTGCGGATACCCACAGGTAACCCGCAAATATTAAAAATATTAATTATTTTTTAATTATATATATATTTTTAAATAAAAACAAAATTTATTAATAAAATTTTAATATTAAAAACGTAAATTTATAATTTGTATTTAAAAAACTAAGTATTTTCAATAAATTTTATATATTTTATTTTAGTTTTAAATTTAAACACTAAAATTTACAAATATTAATAAAATATTAAATTTTAATTTTAAAAGAATAAAATTTGCGGATACCCGCGAACCCGCAACGTAAAATTTCCCGACCCGCAACCGCCCCGCTAAAAAAAATTCTAACCCACACTCGTCCCGCGAAACTAAAAAAAAAACATTTGACCCGCACTCACCCCGCGACGGATTTAGCGGGGCGGAACCCGTGGGCTTTGAATCAAATTCCCAGCACTATGTACAAGCATGACTAAATGTTAAGCAAAAAGAGAAATAGAGAAAGAAAACAAATGTGACTAAATGACGATGCCTATGCCCTGTTAAGTTTTTTTTTTTTTTGAACATTTATGCCCAGTTAAGTTACCGCATGAGATATAGATAGCGACAACTTGGATACATTCTAAAGTTATTTATACTAAGGGCTCGACTTGTTTAAATGCGGCGGTTGCGGTTGCGGTTGCGAGAGTTTGCAGAAGCGGGCGGTTGCGGTTAGTAGCGTTTGTAAACGTTTTGTACGACTGGTTTAACAATTGGAAGCGATTGTGTTTGCGGTATATTCTTGACTGGTTTACAAGCGGTTGCGGTTAATAGCGGTTGAATGAAAATACTAAAGTAAAAATAATGTGTTAAATCAAATCAAGCTTGGGATGCTTCTCGAGAAAAAAATGAATCAATTCTATTTTTCAAGAAATTTTAATCTTAGATTCTACGTTGCCACTACAATAGAGCTGAAGTTGGGCGAGGAAGCTGCAGGACAACTGTAGAAGACAAGCATATTATTTCGACCAAAAGGATCCACGTGAATTAACTTTTTCAAAGACTTGTTATTGTATCAAACACCCTCTAAACGTGTTGATGAACAAGAAACAAAGATCGAAAAAGTAAAATTAAAACTGATTCTCAAAGAAAAAGTCCAAAATAGATTTTCAAATAACTAAATGAAAAATTCCAAAACACTAACATGGCTTCTTGTTTGAAAAACACCAAAAGAAAAACGTGAGAAAAAATCCAACCATGTCTTCATGTATGATTTTTCTTTAACGAGCATCCCATATCTCTCGCGCTATACCATTTCTAAAGATTTTTCCTTTTTAAAACATCAAGCTTGTTCTTAATTTTATTCCAATTTAGAGTCAATGCATATTGTTTGTTTAATTCCGTGAGAACGTTTTGTTTTCCTTGTTCTGACAAACTTTTTCCTTTACTATGTCCAGCTTGTTTCTCTAGGGTTATTAGTTCTAGTAAGAAACGGGTCATCTCGTTTGACCAATTGATTTTCTGTTCAAAAATAAGTAAACATACAAGTACCAAACATAAGCATGAAACATAAGCTTTATAACTCACGCTCAAAAGCATAACAAAAATCAACATAAAATAAAACAATAATTTAACTACTAATAGAACAAGAAACTTACGTTTGATTCTTGACCATCTTCTGGTTGTGTAGAGGCCATAATTTCACTACTTTAGCGTCGTCTGTGGCCGTAGAAATCTCAGGGCTATTCTTCTGTGGCTGCGGAAATCTTAGGGTTAATTATATAGAGAATATGTAGGATATAATGATATATATATATATAAGATATTACGGGTGATTTGATATGATATGTATCATGTATGTCATGTGATTTAAAATATATAGTGTTAGCGAATAAGATACATATGGGATGTGATAGTTATAGATAATGATATTAGTAGTTATACATACGTGATATGATGATAATAGTTATAGATAATAATTCTAGAAAATTTTAGATTTATACGTTTTTTTTTGTAAACGCAATCGCCCGCAACCGCAAACGCTTGCGGGAAGGAGCTTTTGATTTTTAGTGGTAAGGAGCGATTCCAAGCGGTAAAAAACGGTTGTAATGATTGTTTCTAAACGCTATCGACCGCAACCGCCCGCAAACGTAGTGTTTGCGGGTGACAGCGGGTGAACCAATCAAGCTCTAATAGACGTTTCAAACGCTAAATGTTAGATAATTTATTTGACGTCTAGCGTTTTTTTTTTTTTTTTATTAACCTGGGGGTATCCCGAGCCTATGGAAGGGCTCAAACTAATCCCCAAGGGGAGGTGCAGCCCATGGATAGACCCTCTCTTCGGGTATTCAAATGGGCTCCTAAAGCAAGGCCCATATTCATGTGGGTGTCCTTAAACAAATGTGACTTAGTTTCGCATGGAAGGAGGATCGAACCCGGAACGTATTAGCGTTCAAAGCCCGTCTCCAACCACTTGACCACAAGAGCTTAGACCGTCTAGCGTTTTCTTCAACGCAAACATAACACGTAGAGTATAGAGATCATAACACGTAGACAAAAGAGATCATATTCGTATATATTTGGAAAATTAATTTCATTATGCGGCGACCGAAATAGTCAAATATGTCATTCGTGACGAAGGCAATCAATCACTAGCTTCTAGAATTATGGAGTGTGTAGAGCTTGATCTACTTTGACTGAAATACGAATATGCTAGAAAATACGAAACATTATTCTCTCTTTCTTTATGAGTTTCTTGTTTAATTCACCTTTAAATCCCATAATAAATAGTTAAATACTCATTCTGGATTTTTTTACGAGGCTCTGTAATTTCAATTTACTAATTTTATATAAATTGAGTTTATAAACGACGACTTCTAGCTTAACAATCTTGTAACTAGTAATTAACCGTGTTTCAAAAAAAAAAAACTAGTAATTAACGGAGCATACAACTGATTGCCTAAGCGTAAGTATCAATTGTATTGTAAGTAACTAATAAAATCAGATCTTGTTCTTGGTTAAGTACAAAGAGAGGTTCTAGAAGCCGTAAAATAATGTAGGCTTCTAGAAACCATTTTGTGTATATAAAAAACATTTTAGTAGAAAGGAGCTCATATTCCTTTTCATTGTTTACTTCATTTTATTTTGTTGATGTGTATTTTTAATTAGTACATTGGTTTGGACGTTTGACCGCAAAAAAGCTTCAAAGCCTTTGACGCTTATCTTACATTCTCATCATAGATTACATAAGATTAGCCAATGATTCAATATGATCACACCCCTTACTTGTCTATATCTATATAGGCAATCATCCTTGTATTTATTAACCTAATTTCCAAGATAACTAACTATTGTCCCTTTTTACCCCAAAAAAACAAACAAACTAATGTCCCTTTTATATGACTACAGAAAATGGAAAATATATTGACAAGAAAACTAAAATAAATTTGTTAATTGAAAAATTCACGACCATTAGTTGTTTATAGGTAGCTAATTCTGTTCATAAGAAAGGAAAACTAATCTTCAAAGTTTGACAAATACTTAGAGAATATGGAAAAAAAACTAACAAAAGGATAACACGAGGATGGAAAAATATAAAATCAATGAGAATAGTTTTATACTTTATATAAAGTCCCATAAAGGCAATAAAATTAGTCTGTGTTTTTGGATTTTCTTTGCATAATTGCTGTATTTTATAAAATGATGCGATATAAAATATTATTAACACTTTGGGTGGGTATTTCGTTTTCCAAAAGCGATGCTGAAGATTTTAAAGTTAAGAGAGAAACTGATCATCTATCGTATTAACCGATATTTTCAACATTTTTTGTTGATATTTTCAACTTTTTTTTTTTGATCAAAATGATATTTTCAACTTCAGCTTATCATTTTCTTCTTAAGCTATGATATTTATGAAAATGAAGAAAGGTCAAAGTGGAAGTGTATACAATAGGACCCCCCCTGAAACATGATATGTCGGAATGCACATAATAAGTTAAAAATGTTCGATAGCATCAAGTCAGGTTTATGTAGGCTGCCTGATGAATTTTATGGAGAAGGATAAGACAGGACTCTATTAGACACATACAAACACATACAAGTCCAAGATCTAAATTGGTGTACTGATTTTAAATCTTAAAGTTTGCCAATTATCTTATAAATATCGGGTAAAAATAAAATTCCTCAACAATTGCTATTTACTTCTATGTTTTTTTGCCATGTAACCAGGGGCGGATCTAGAAATGTTTTATGTATGGAACACTAACAAAATTTTTATTAAAATAACCACAATTTTCTTATTTGTAATATATTTAAAGTTTTTAATTTCTAAAAAAAAAAAGAAATTGTCGTAAATTTTTATTAATAAAACATTTGACATTTATTATTTTAGTAAAAAAAAAGATCACCTACATATATACAATATTAAATAGTACTTTTAGAAATTTAGATTTCTTATATAGTTAATAATTTAATAGTTTTATATTAAAATAAAAATTTAAGCATGTAATTAACTGAAAATCGTAAAATATAACTTACTGGATTTACTAAGTATAATGTTTATTAATCTATCGATACATGTATATGACAGTTGTATAAATTCTCTTTTGAAGAAGTAATTTTAGAGAAGGAAAAACAAAATAAGCATGTTTTAATATATAAATCAAAGAAAGAAAATAAGTATAAATTCGCCGTCAAAAAAGCTTAAGATATTGAATAAATCATATATTGGGAAAAGTTATGGTGTCTGCTCATCAAACCTTTGACCGGAAGGTTAATGAAGACAAGACTAACCGTTTGGTCTAACAAATCAATTTCTCTATGGCATATTATAAAGTTTCTATTATAGTATGTGGCACGTGCCACAGAATCCAATACATGGATCCGCCCCTGCATGTAACTAATCATCTAAGTTAAACAATTTATTAACGTAGTTATAACATCTAAATACTTATTGTTTTCAATGATATTTACAATTTAGCACAAAAAGTAAAACTCCTAAATATATATACTAAAAATGTTTATTTTACAGTAATAAGGTTTCACATTGTTGACAAAAAAGGTTTCACGTATGATTAACACAGTGTAGGTCAAATTGACTAGGTTTCTGTTTCTTATTGACATTACTTTTAAAAATATTTGTGCACTGGTATATTAATATTGCATCTGAAAATAGAAGCTTCCAAATGATTTGGTGACGTTTCAGTTCATTATGATGATGAAAATTTGAGAAGGATATATTATATTATATGTCGTCGTCAGCTAACTGGATCCAACCCCTCGAGACGAATTATTATCATGCTGGATTATGCATGTATGATGTAACACGCTTCTTTAAGCCAAAACTTATTATCAGTTTATATATCTTCATTACTACTACATATGAGGAAAAAAACATCTAAAGAAACCGTTAGCATTGTTTTTAGCTGGTTTCTTTTACATTTTATGACTTGAATCGATTAGATTGACGTACGTGGACAATATTTCGATTTTTTGTTTTAAAAAAAAACTTACCACTGTCACTAGTTTAAAGATTTTATATCTTGTCAGCTAAACACTTACATCATTTCAAATCATATTAAATTACCAACCAGTCTAGACATTAAATTACTAATTTACAATTAATCATCGTCAATATTTTTATTTTTTTTATAAGAAAAAAGGATAATGTAAATTAATTAATCATCGTTAAATATTGTTTTTGATTATTATATTTTTCCACCCGGGTTTCAAGAGCAGAAATCATATTATTTTTTAATAAGAAGACAAAAAAATAATCTGAAGAAGAGAGCCTTTGTGTTTTCTTTCGTAATATAAAAAGACAAACTCTCGTCTATTGTCTCTTCACCTCTTAGCATCAATCTCTCTCTCTCTAGCCTATACAAAGCTCTATCTATGCCTCAAGTCGATCTTGAAGCCTTTGTTTCTTCAGTATGCGCCGGTGGCTCCGACCGGAAGATCGCATGCGAGTCTACCTTCGCCGATGACCTGGATACCCGACCTTACAACAACAACTCCGCCGCGAGTCCGACTGATTTCCCGCCGGAATCTTATTTCTTATCCAAAGATGCTCAGCTCGAGTGGTTTAGCGACAACGCCTTTTTCGACCGTAAAGAATCACAAAGAGGATTCTCAGGGAATATGAATATCAACTCCAATCCCAACTCGAATCCTAGCTCTCAACGGTTTAATCCACTGAATTCCAAAGCGTCGATCATCGGTTTGCCAAAGCCTCAGAACACGTGTTTAAAACAGGCGAAGGAGCGGAGAAACGTCGGCAAAACCGGTAAAAACCGTGTCTTTCTGAAACGGGTCGGGTCACGAGTGAAGACGGATCTTTCGCTTCTTGAACCTTCTTCTCCTAAAGTCTCATGCATCGGTAGAGTGAGATCCAAAAGAGAACGTAGCCGACGGATGCGCCGTCAAAAATCTGCTCGACCGGAGAAGGCAAACCGGGTCAAGAAACCCGGGTTTTTGGCGAGTTTCAGAGCTATCTTCCATATCGGTGGTGGCGGCAAACACGCGTCATCGCGTGGGACAAACACGCCGCCGAGCAGGACACACGACGACATCAGGAGCCGGCTTCCACCCGAAAACGTTGAACCGGTGGCTCCCGGTTTAGGTGGGATGACCCGGTTTGCTTCTGGAAGAAGAGGGGATTTGTTGGGTGGTTGTTGACGTGGCGTGACAAGTGTAATATTAGTGATTGGTTTGTCTTGTGTTGGTTTTGGTGGGACCTGTTTTTAACTGTTGTCCTGTTTTTTGAAATGTCGTTGGCGCTGACTTGGCAACGCGGAGGCGGTGAGCCGGTGATTTTTTTCCCATTTCAATCATATATTGATGTATATTTTTGTTTTCTTGTTTTCGTTGTAAACAGTTATAAAGAAATATATATTTGTAGTTATGCATATGTCAAATCACACTTCTACCACACGAAAAATAAAATGAATTTATTAGCGGGAGGCCTGATGATATTTTTTCTTCTTGAACTGTCAGAATCTGATTGAGAAATAATCCAACTATTGTGATTGACTGATTGCATTTAAGACGGTAATAGACAGCAGACCACTACACTAACAGTAACTTTCAGTTAAATAATTGGAACGACAGAAGTCAAATTAGCAGTGAAACAATTCATGAAAAATATTCAACATCTTTTGGATTTATTGACTCTTTCACAAAGATTAAATCTTGGAGAAAATTTCGGGTTGGTGGTGATCGATCTTTCGACCAAAAGGGTATTACCGAACGAGTTTTATTTTCAACAAGTGTAATTCGTCTTCTTCCATTTTTTTTATTAGGGAAGTGAAAAGAGACTTTGTTTTATTTATCAGTAATCATCATAAGATAACATCTCTAAAACAAAAACCTATTCAAAACACACCACGAGAGCTAAGCATATACACACACACCCACACGATTCTTGATCATACATCAAAACATCTTGCTGTATCCGAAAGAGACAAGGTTGCTGCAGATAGTGATCAGATCTCAGGCTTTAGACACGGGGATACCGAGAGCTGCCTTTCTTCTTCAAGAACTCTGGGATCTCCACTAAACCTCCTTCTCTAAAGGAGGAAGAAGGTCGTCGTCTTGTAGCTCCAATTGAGGCGGTATGTGCTTGTGCCATCTGAACCGTCCTTCCTTCTCCTTCTTCTTGTCGTTTGAAACCCGTTGCTATGAGTGTTATGCTCACCTTGTACCAAAAATAACTTTTGTTTTCAACAACTTGTACATCAGTTTCTACATCTCCAGAGGTCATATATGTTAGTAAAGGACATACTTGACCGCTGAGGGATGGATCCACAACAGCGCCGAATATAAGATTGGCAGTTGGATCGACAAGATCATATATAACTTCTGCAGCAGCATTTACCTACAAGGGCCAAAGTGTATGAGAAACACGTAGAGCGTGTTGAGCAACATCAGGCTTTGCTCTAAGTTGTCTATGGAAGATAGAGACCAAATGATTTTTAACAGTGAGATAAGAAACATATATGAGAGAGTGAGACCTCGAACAATGTCAAGTCGCTTCCACCAGTGATGTTCCAAACGATTCCAGTGGCTCTCTCAATGCCAATATCTTACAAAGGTGATTGGATTGCGTTTAGTGCAGCATCTCTTGCCCGACTCTTTCCTGCTTGATTACCATTTACAGTAGCATAAAAAGATTCAGCTTGATATAAACAGAACAAAATCTAGCGTTTCGAGTTCAAGACTGGTTTCTTTGCCACACCAAATCTACTAGCTCGTTAGTCCAATTAGACTACTTGGATACATATCCAGTGGTTATGAAATTATGCAGATCAATCATTCCAAGCTTACCTGTTGCGGTTCCTATTCCCATCAAAGAAGAACCAGCATTCGCCATTATAGCTCTCACGTCAACAAAATCCACATTCACCAAACCAGGAATCTGAAAAACGAAGAAGACAAAGACAACTGTTAAAGAATTTGCCATACACACACAACAAAAGATCACAGGAAAAGCCATACCGTAATGATATCAGATATCCCACGAACCCCCTGACGAAGTATATCATCAGCTAGATTAAAAGCTTCTGTTACAGGAGTAGACTGAGAGACAGCTGTAAGTAGCTTGTCATTTGGAATGACTATGAGAGTATCAACATTGTCTCTGAGAGAAGCAAGCCCTTCTTGAGCCTGGACTGCTCTTCTTCTACCCTCAAACGAGAAAGGCGTTGTGGCAATACCAACCGTCAGTATACCCATCGCCTTGGCAATTCCTGCAATTACAGGGGCTGCGCCAGTACCAGTTCCACCACCCATTCCAGCCTATAAAATTGACCAAGACATAATGCTCAAGCAGTGACATTGATGTTTACTACAGTAAGAGATTTGAGTACATACTGTAACAAAGACCATATCTGAACCATAAAGAGCCTCTTCAATAGCTTCTTTGCTCTCTCAGGCAGCATTCATACCAATCTCTGGATTCCCTCCAGCACCTAAACCCCTAGTCAACTCCTTACCAATTTGTAACATATTCTCTACAGGAGACATTCTCATAGCCTGAATATCAGTATTCACAATCCAGAACTCCACGCCTAACATCTCACTCTCTATCATACGGTTCACAGCGTTTGATCCGCCACCTCCCACGCCAATAACTTTAATCCTCGCCTCATTGTAATTGCTGGGAGCAGATGGCTCTTCAAAGTCCTTTCTAGGACTGGCTACTGTACTGGCTCCTTCACCTCTAAGCATAGATATCTCAGGGTGAAGATTCAAGAAAGGGTCTTGGCTTTGGAAAGGGCGTGTAGAGTTTCTGATTGGTGAAGATTCAGATTTCTGAGCAGTAACAAAGACTCGATTTTTCTTACTATCAATCATTCTAAAGGAGTGTAGATGATTATCTGGTGGTACATTCTTTCTAAGAACAGTGAGCAGCCGAGAATCGGCAGGAGTGAAACATGGTGAAATGTAAGTCGACATATATTGAAACCACTCAAGAACCAATTCCAGTGATTGTTTCACCCTACCTAACAAGACCTGTGCATGAAAAGGCTAAGAAGTGAAACCGAGGTTCTCAACTAGGAGTCATATATGATTCAATCACCAAGGAACAACATGAAAGCTTAGCTGGAGCTATCAAACAAGAGACTGTAAACCACTTATCTAGTTTGAAAATTGAGCTTGGAAAATTGTAATTGCAAGTGGCGCCATCTATGGATTAACGAAGTCGAGATGGGTATTGCGAAATTTGCAGCATTTGTGACAGTACGTCATCACTTACGTACCGATAATTATTAAGTTGGTTAAATGGAAGATGTGTCGGATTATCATCATGTGAGTGTTATGATTATTAAGAGGTTTTTATAATGTATATGGTGTTTGCTTTTGAGAGTGGTGAGATGATTGTGTCTGTGTGAGGAGCGTGAGAGTGTGTGTATATAAAGTGTTGTACTTGTATGAAAATAAATGAATCAAACAATAATTATCTTACTCCCTCTCTCTCTCTTTATTCTCTGGATCTTCCTCTATCTTCTTCTTCTCCCTGTCTTCATCTTCTTCTTCTATATTCTGCTTCTTCCTCTATTATCTTTCATTTCTGATCATTTTCTCATTCTTCCCAACTATCCTGTTACATTGGTATCAGAGCCGTTACGGTTCTTACGACACCTTTTTTTTTTTTTTCCTATCATCCAATTTCAACTACCAACAAAAAAAAAAAATGGAAACCAGAAACCACACGATTTCCGAACTCAGTAAGCAAATCGAAGAATTAAGAGCTATGCAAGATGACCAGTTGCAACGTACTGACGCTCTACTTCACGATATGCGTTCTGAACTAGATGGCAAAATCAAAGGAATCGAAACAAGCTTCGATGTTAAGTTCAAAAGTCTTGAGGCGACTATTCTGAAATACTTTTCTCAAGGGACATCTCTGCCTCACTCATCGGAACCTACATCTTCTGTCGAGATCACATCATCTACGACAATCTTACCCATTCCAGAGAAGATTGCGGTAACTACAGGGATCTTACCAACACCAGGAGCATCACGACCCCAAGAACCACCGAACCAAGCCATATCAGAGCTCACACCAAACAAAAAAGATTTTACATATAGATAACATCTCTGTTGATTTTTGTTCCAATAAAATGTTTGAAAATATAATTTTTTTTTTAGAACTCCAACTATGGTTCATCAATGGAAAGATAAAAATTAAAGAAATTTTTAACTATGAATAAGTAACTAAAATATTAATAAAATATTGTTAAGAACCCCAAGATGGGGTTCACCAATGTTCTTGCTCTTATATTTTCATCATAGATTACGTAAGATTACGTAAGATTAGCCAATGATTCAATATGATCACACCCCTTACCTGTCTATATATATATATATATAGGCAATCATCCTTGTATTTATTAACCTAATTTCCAAGATAAGTAACTAATGTCCCTTTTTACCCCAAAAAAAAAACTAATGTCCCTTTTTATATGACTACAGAAAATGGAAAATATATTGACAAGAAAACTAAAATAAGTTTGATGATTGAAAAATTCACAACTAATCCTCAGGTAGCTAATTCTTTTCATACGAAAGGAAAACTAATCCTCAAAGTTTGACCAATACTTCGGAGAATATGGAAAGAAAAACTAACAAAAGGCTAACACGAGGATGGAAAAATATAAAAACAATGAGAATTGTTTTATCCTTTATATAAAAGTTCCATAAAGGCAATAAAATTAGCCTGTATTTTTGGATTTTCTTTGCATAATTGCTATATTCTATCAAATGATGCGATATAAAATATTATTAACACGTTGAGTGGGTATTTTCATTTTCCAAAAGCGATCCTGAAGATTGTAAAGCTTAGAGAGAAACTGATCAACTAGGAATCTATCGTATTAACCGATATTTTCAACATTTGTTTGTTGATATTTTCAACTTCAGCGTATTATTTTATTCTTAAGCTAAGATACTAATGAAAATGAAGAAAGTTCAACGTTGAAATGTATACAATAGGACCCCCTGAAGTTTGATGTCGGAATGCACATATAATAAGTTAAAAATGTTCGATAGTGATCAAGTCAGGTTTATGTAGCTTGCTTGATGAATTTTATGGAAAAGGATAAGACAGGACTCTATTAGACACATACAAACAAATACGTTGTATCTAGAAGAGATCCCAACTCCAAGATCTAATTTGGTCTACTGATTTTAAATCTTAAGTTTACCTATTATCTTATAAATATCTCTGTTCAGGTAAACGTAAAACTTCTAAACAATTGTTATTTACTTCTATATTTTATTTTGTCATTTGACTAATCATCTTTTTTTTTTGTGCAAACGACTAATCATCTAATTTAAGTAATTTATTAACGCAATTGTAACATTGCTTTCAATGATATTTAAAACCCTTACATATATGTCTACTAAAAATGTTTATTTTTACGGTAGAAAAAGGTTTATGATTAAACACTGAAGGTCAAACTGACTAGGTTTCTGTTTCTTATTGACATTAGTTTTTTTTTTAAATTGCTGCACTTTGATATATTAATACTGCATCTGAAAATAGAAGCTTCCAAATGATTTGGTGCCGTTTCAGTTCATTATGATGATAAAAAATTGAGGATATATTATATTATTATGGCTTTGAATTGTACTATGCAGTACATACTAAAATAAAATATAAGTAATCTATTGTAAATCAAATATGGTTTATTTCTTATGAACAAATATTCCGAGCGGACTAAAATTATAGTAATTTAATTTGTTTTTAATTTTGTCTACTGCGACATTGCCATTATTGAAAGCATATGAGTCGTCGTCAGCTAACTGGATCCAACCCCTCGAGACGAATCTTTATCATGCTGGATTATGCATGTATACACACACACATCTTTAAGCCAAATTTTTTTAACAAAACGAAAATCTTTAAACCAAAACTAGTGTTTAAAAAAGTGCTAAGCTGGTGGGATGGTAATCCAACATCTAGCCCCTAAAATGTCTAATCGAAAATTTAAATTATAATTATGCGGTCTAAACTTTTACAAAATTAAATAATATTTTGAATATATACAACAAAATATATGGAATATCATTATTTATATATAATAAAATTTATGTTAATTTATTATCATAAAATTTATAATATAAGTAATGAATTATCATAATTTATAAATAATAACTATTATATTAATTTATTATTATAATTATAAAAATTTTAAAACGAATTAAAAGATAATCGCTATAGTTTATAAGAGTCTAACGTTTAGACGGAACTTAAGCGGACTAAAACGCTTTTTAGATAACTGACCAAAACTAATGATCAGTTTATATATGGTCATTACTACATATGGGAAAAAACATCTAAAAGAAACCGTTAGCATTGTTTTAGCTGGTTTCTTTTACATTTTTTTAACTTGAATCAATTAGATTGACTGCCGTGGATAATATTTCGATTTTTTTTGTTAACTTAACACTTAACAGTGTCACTAATTTAAAGATTTTATATCTAGTCAGCTAAACACTACAGCATTTCAATCATATTAAATTGCCAACCAGTTTAGTATATCGGATTTACAATTAATCATCCGTCAATATTATTTTATAAGAAAAAGATAATGTAAATTAAATAATCATCGTTAAATATTGTTTTTGATTATTATATTTTTCCGTCCGGGTTTCAAGAGCAGAAATCATATTTTTTAATAAGAAGACAAAAAAAATAATCTGAAGAAGCCTGTGTTTTCTTTCGTAATATAAAAACACAACTCTCGTCTATTGTCTCTTCACCTCTTAGCAAAAAGTATCAATCTCTCTCTCTCTCTAGCCTATACAAGCTCTATGCCTCAAGTCGATCTTGAAGCCTTTGTTTCTTCAGTATGCGCCGGTGGCTCCGACCGGAAGATCGCATGCGAGTCTACCTTCTCCGATGACCCGGAAACCCGACCTTACAACTCCGCCGCTAGTCCGACTGATTTTCCGCCGGAATCTTATTTCTTATCCAAAGATGCTCAGCTCGAGTGGTTCAGCGACAACGCCTTCTTCGACCGTAAAGAATCACAAAGAGGATTCTCAGGGAATATGAATATCAACTCCAATCCCAACTCGAATCCTAGCTCTCAACGGTTTAATCCACTGAATTCCAAAGCGTCGATCATCGGTTTGCCAAAGCCTCAGAACACGTGTTTAAAACAGGCCAAGGAGCGGAGAAACGTCGGCAAAACCGGTAAAAACCGTGTCTTTCTGAAACGGGTCGGGTCACGAGTGAAGACGGATCTCTCGCTGCTCGAACCTTCTTCTCCTAAAGTCTCATGCATCGGTAGAGTGAGATCCAAAAGAGAACGTAGCCGACGGATGCGCCGTCAAAAATCGGGTCGACCGGAGAAGGCAAACCGGGTCAAGAAACCCGGGTTTTTGGCGAGTTTCAGAGCCATCTTCCATATCGGTGGCGGCGGCAAACACGCAGCATCGCGTGTGATACACACGCCGCCGATTAGGACACACGACGACATCAGGAGCCGGCTTCCACCCGAAAACGTTGAACCGGTGGCTCCCGGTTTAGGTGGGATGACCCGGTTTGCTTCTGGAAGAAGAGGGGATTTGTTGGGTGGTTGTTGACGTGGCGTGAGACAAGTGTAATATTAGTGATTGGTTTTGGTGGGACCTGTTTTTAACTGTTGTCCTGTTTTTTTTTTGAAATGTCGTTGGCGCTGACGTGGCAACGCGGAGGCGGTGATTCCTACCCACTACACTGTTTTGTTTTGTAGGTTTTTTTTTGTGTTTGCATTTCAATCATTGATGTATATTTTTGTTTTCTTGTTTTGGTTGTAAATAGTTAAAAGAAATATATTTGTAGTTATGCATATGTCAAATCATACTTCTAAAAAATGAAATGAAATTATTAGCGGGCGAGGCCTGATGATATTTTATCTTCAACTGTCAGAATCTGATTGAGAAATAATCCAAATAATCAAATTGATATATTTAGTGAAGAACTATTGTGATTGACTGCTTGCATTTAAGACGGTAATAGACAGCAGACCACTAGACTAATAGTAACTTTCGGTTCAATTATTGGAACGAAGGAAGTCAAATTAGTAATGAAACAATTCATGAAAAATATTCAACATCTTTTGGATTTGTTGACTCTTTCACAAAGATTAAGTTGAAAGATTCAATCTTGGAGAAAAATGGGGTTGGTGATGCTTCCGGATTGTTGATCGATCTTTCGACCAAAAGGGTATTACCGAACGAGTTTGATTATGGTAGTTTAGTTGAAAAACTCTGCAGAGAGTACAAAGCCGATAGAGCGGTGGAGATGGTGAAAAAAGACTTTTTATGTTTTATTTTTCAGTAATCATCATAACAAGACATCTCTAAAACAAAAACCTATTCAAAACACACCACAATAGCTAGGCATATACACACACCCACGCGATTCTTGATCATACATCAAAACATCTTGCTGTATCCGAAAGAGACAAGGTTGCTGCAGATAGTGATCAGATCTCAGGCTTTAGACACGGGGATAGCGAGAGCTGCCTTTCTTCTTCAAGAACTCTGGGATCTCCACTAAACCTCCTTCTCTAAAGGAGGAAGAAGGTCGTCTTGTAGCTCCAATTGAGGCGGTATCTGCTTGTGCCATCTGAACCGCCCTTCCTTCTCCTTCTTCTTGTCGTTTGAAACCCGTTGCTATGAGTGTTATGCTCACCTTGTACCAAAAATAACTTTTGTTTTCAACAACTTGTACATCAGTTTCTACATCTCCAGAGGTCATATATGTTAGTAAAGGACATACTTGACCGCTGAGGGATGGATCCACAACAGCGCCGAATATAAGATTGGCAGTTGGATCGACAAGATCATATATAACTTCTGCAGCAGCATTTACCTACAAGGGCCAAAGTGTATGAGAAACACGTAGAGCATGTTGAGCAACATCAGGCTTTGCTCTAAGTTGTCTATGGAAGATAGAGACCAAATGATTTTTAACAGTGAGATAAGAAACATATATGAGAGAGTGAGACCTCGAACAATGTCAAGTCGCTTCCACCAGTGATGTTCCAAACGATTCCAGTAGCTCTCTCAATACCAATATCTAACAAAGGTGATTGGATCGCGTTTAGTGCAGCATCTCTTGCCCGACTCTTTCCTGCTTGATTACCATTTACAGTAGCATAAAAAGATTCAGCATGATTTAAACAGAACAGAATCTAGCGTACAAAACTCTGGAAAAGCGGGTTCAATTCTTAACCCGATACCCATTTCAAATGCTGATTCACGCTACTTGGATGGAACGAAATGTCAAATCAACAGTAAGCCTCATATTCCATCATCTCAATTAGCGAAAATCCTTGAAAAGAATGTTAAAAATCGTTTATCTTCTATACAAATGATGGGAGATACGATGATTATATAACCACTTTATTTAGCTCTCGCTAAGGAAATATATACAAGATTTAAGTTCAGTTTCAATTCTTTGTTTTTGAAAAAGTAAAAAACTCATGGTGTAAAAAAGTTTTTTTTGTTCTCAATATAAAGTGATTTTTTTGAATAATTTTTAAAGTATTAGACTGAACAATAAAATTTAAATACACTATTAGTCTATTACCACTATAAAAAGATGAAGGTAATAAATGAATAAGAGCCGAACAAACAAAAAGAAGAGTGTTATAGAAAACAATACAAAAAGCATGATTCCATTTTCAACCTTCTTTTGCGAGTATTTATCTTTGGGAAAAAGATTATATATTCACTTGCGAGCGAGTGCACGTGGTTTCATTGTCCAGAATGAGGATTAAAATATTGTGAAAAAGAAAATCCGACCTGCCGGAATCGAACCAGCGACCTAAAGATTACAGCAACTACTACAGTCTTCCGCTCTACCAACTGAGCTAAGGTCGGACGGTGACAATGTTGCCTATTGATTTTATATAGACATTATTTAATTTTATTCTTGGCCATTAAATGTAATGTGATAATTCATTCTGTGCCCATAGGCCATAACGGTATAAAGAAAAGGTTACGACCTTTGCCTCTTCTTTTTGTTCTTTTAATGGGCTTTCAGTGATCTTACTCCAAACGACAAAGATTGCTCAGATGATTCAGCAAACAACAGAAGCTCGTTTGTTTTTTCCAGTTAATGTATCAGCACTCTAGTTTGACGAAACCCTGAAACGCTGTCGTACTAAGTCCAACTTTAAATATTATTCTTAACAACTCCTACCATAAAACACTCAGTTTTGGTTTAGATAATCAAAATCTGCATCCGTATCATTAAGCCATGAGCTTAGTTTTCATCCTCCTAGACTCCATTTTGCACTCCACTCCCTGTACATGTAACCGGGCACGAGGAACCGAACATCACAACTCCATAATTCATTGTACAGGTTAATTATCTCCACCACATGTTCATACACTCCAGGGACTTCAAAGTTTGTAGCAGCATTCTCTTCAGCACGTATCTACATCTCCTTCAAACACTTAAAAGACTCCAAGAAATGACGGATCATCGATGTCTCTCTCATTGTTCCTTTAAACCCACAAATCATTAACTTCTTCACTGGACAAGATTTCAGCGAACGACCTTTTTCCTCATGAGAAATGCAGTCACATGCATCCCCGCATTTATCTGTCACAAGGTGTAATAGACTCTGAAAGCAATAAAGGAAACAGTTAGGGACTTTAAAGAATGAACTCACTATTTAAATGAGTTGTTGTTATACCCCATGGCTAGAGTTTCTAAATTTGGACAGTTCTTTAAAAGAACTGGCATTGCTTGCCATCCTCGACCCTCATCACACTCAATAATTAACAATTTGAGGTTGTTGAACACTGGCATGGACTCACAGAACAGAGAAAGCACCTGAAAACAAGACAACAACATTACATTATTGCAATTACATTGTCTGCAAGACAAGACTACTGTCCTCGAGAGTATCAGGAGACAAGTAAAGCTGCTGAACATTTCGTATGCCATTCATGAGCTTCCACACATTGCTTAAGCGGAGAACAACATCGTCCTCTTCATCCTCTAACAAATCATTATTTGGCGCTCCTCTTACTCGCCCTATTTCCCAAGCGGTTACAGAAAGGAAAATTAACTAAGTTTTCCATATTAACTACTGGATAATCTTCCGCACCAAATTCACACCAAGAAAAGCGAACAAGACTTGGTGTATCAAATGAGAAAGTGCTTGAACAAGCGCCGCCATAGATATATAGGTTCTTGAGGCTAGCACTTGACACGGTAGCATCATAATCTATCCAGTTTGTATTAATCAAGACTAGCTTCTCAAGCGCAGGGCAAGCAGGAAGAAGCTTGTCAAGCATATCAACACAAAATTCAACTGACATAAGAATGAGCGTTTTAAGCATCGGTAAGAATATGCTCCCAGTGGACCAACCAAGATCAATTTCACTTCCTATTTCCAGCTTAACAAGTTTACTGTTCTTGAAACCTTCCGGAGACAGCCAATATCTATCTTCAAAAACAATGGATAAATTAAGGTCAGAAACACCACGCCGCAGCACATTAGATATCCAACGATTGACACGATCTGTATCAACACCAGTTTGACACTTGATGGAGACTTTGTTAATGGGAGAATCACCCTGCAAAGCCAATACTCTATCCACAAATTCCATGAAGCTCTGAAGAATTAAATAGATACGCATCGATAAGCTTAAACCACAAATTACACTTGGGAATCTAACGAGTGAATTAGGGATTTCACTGAGTGCGTCCAGTCAGAAGCGTGAGGGATTGAGAGCGGGTAATCGCTGGTTTCTATGAACTGGAAAAATGAGGAAAAAGCATTTACCCAGCGAAAGGGAAATCCAAAGCTTTGAGTTCTTGAAGACATGCAAATGCATTTACAGAAGAAGCTGAAACTTAAAAAAAAAAAAAAAAAAAAAAAAGAAGCTGAAACTTCCAATTTGAGAGGAAGACTCGAGGAAACAAAAGGCGTTCACGCAAAATCAGAAGAATATTCGGTTTTTGAATTGGTTTTGTTTTGTTGACCCAAAAAAGAAAAAAAGAATTGGTTTGTTTTGGTTCAAATTTATTGACTTCAATTGGTTTGGGTTGTGCCGGTTTTCAAAACCAAATCAACAAATGACATGGCATGAGACGATAGAAGGGCAAATACAGATTGAAATATATAGAAATACGGGTTTACGGGTATCTACATTTTTTCTTAAAAAATTAAACATATTATATTAATTTAAAAATTCTAAGAGTTAATTGAAAAATAAAAAAATACATAATTTTCCAATTTTTTGTTTATCAAATAAAATTACTATTTTTCGTTTTTAATATTTAAAATTTATTAATAAATTTTATTTTAAATAAAATTATTTATAATTTTAAATTTTAGTTAATATTTAAATATATGCGGGTTATCCGCAGATATCCACAAATTAAACCGAAACGGATGCGGATCGACTATTTTTGTTTTCAAGTTTGGTAGGACGGGTTGATGTGGATTAAAAATTAGTTTAACCTGCATGCGGTCGATTCGACCCATTTGACAGGCCTAGTAGAGACAATGCTGCAGTTTACTCTCTCAAAGTAATTAGCTTTGTCAAACTGGTCAAACTCGCTCCGTATTCCCTGATCCGCTGCAAGTTTGAGTTATTTTGACCCATCCAAAATACTCGCAAAACTCGCATTTATAAACTGAAAACCCGCATCCGCTACATATGAATCAAGCGGTTCTGGTGGATAACCCTCCAAATATATGAAAAACATTAAAAAAAAATGAAAAAGACACAATGCATCGTTTCAAACTAAATTCAATCGTTTACAATCTTTGGAACAAAAGCAAAGTTTGAAGCAAAAAACATAATTGAATTAAAAATGGTTCAAAAAAAAAACATAATTGAAATAAGAAACAAATTATAACGTAGCTTCTCTTCTCTTTAAAGTTCTTGTAAAACAAAAAAACGTTTGCAAAATATGAAACTATTACCGGACAAAAGCAGAGTTAACGATTTTGAAAATAAGAATTGAAGGAAAACAAAAGACTAAAAGCAAGAGACTGAAACGTGCTCAGTGGAAACAAGTGAAAGCAAACAACTCAAGTGGAGGCAAGATATCATCTTCCTCAATCTCTAATTTTGTCCAACAAACAAAGCATTAAAATTAGTGCTACTATAATTTCAATTGAAACATCAAAAATTATGTGTTAATACCAATGTCATATGCTTTGAAACGTCGAAGCGAGCACAAATCAAAGCTTGAACACTCCATGGAAGAAGACATTTTCTACATCTATTTAAGACCTATAATCCAATGCTGGAGGAGGATTCAGATGCTAAGGTTGTAATCGATATGCTTAGAAGATCGCGTAACATAATCTCTTGGAACGCCATGCATGCTCTTTGTAAGCCACATGTCTTCCGTCCCTTAGCTTAATTATCGGTGCAGTGACCGATGGACCATCAGGAGAGCCATATAGCTTTAGAGGAGGAGGCTGGATTGCCTAATAAGTCAGCTATACTGATAGAGAACACCAACAACAGCTTGTAGAGAACACATGTAATCAAGATTCAGACAAACATAAATCGTTTCATCCCGTCTCTTAAATGAATCTTCAAGGGCAAGAAACAATGCTGTACGAATAAGTGAAGTCTCTTGAGACCGAACCAGTTAATGTACCTACTATCTCGCCCTCGTACTCTACATCGCTAAAAAGAAAACAATTCTTTTTTTTAAACACAATTCCATGTTTTTGGCGAAAAAACGAGAAAAATGTGATTCTATGTTTTTGGTAAAAAACACAATTTGTGATTCTATGTTTTTGGGATTGTGTTTTTGGTAAAAAACACAATTTTGTGTTTTTTGGGAAGAAAATTTGCTTATATGTTTTTGGTGAAAAAATGCAATTCCGTATTTTTGGCGAAAAATATTAAAATCACGTTTTTTACGAGAAAATTTGAATTATGTTGTTGCTAGAATATATTTTATGAATATTATTACTTATTCATAAAATATAATTAATTACAAAGTAAAAATGTGATATTAATTGTTTATGTAAATATATTAATATTACGATGAAATAAAATTCATAGAACTTAAACGGGTTAAATGAGTTTAAATGGATAAATGTAAAATTAATGAATTTAAATGGGTAAACCCTATTAAATCTTCAAACTAAATGAATGTTAAAAGATTTAGAGTCTAAATAGATTTGTGTTCAACTTGGGTGGATTTAAATAGGATGGGTTTATCCATATTAACATCTCTAGTTCTAACTGAGATCAATCAAATGGAAGAGGGGAAAGATAGATCAAACCTGACGCCGTAGCCATTATTGCCAAGAGGAGAGAAATATCTGGAAAGTGATATATGAGAGGATGGGTCTAATTAACAACACAGGTTACTTGTAAGTTTTGGAAAATTTAGTAGCTTGTTGTTTGTTTGGTTAATACACTGATAGGAATGAGATGTGAATATGCTTAATTCACGTAATCCGTTGATTAAATTATTCATGATTATAAAAAATATAGTTACCATCATTTAACCAAAAAACTTTGTAAATAGAAAATTAGATCCGAAAAAGTCACATTCTTACAAAGTTTTTCTGGTTGGCTGATGTAAACTATATATATTTTCATTTTTACATTGAAAACACTGTTTAGTAATTAATAAAAACCATTCTAACCAATCATAAAAAATACTGCAGAAACCAAATGATCAATAAAAATAAAATATATTGATTTTTTCTATATATATATATTTTAAAAAATATCTTATAAAATGAAACAAAAATATTTCTCATTCTTAAAATCGGAGAGAGAAAGTATTTTCAAATTCTATTTTGTCAAGTATTTTTTTCAATTTTTTTTTTCCAAACAATTGTTATTTATGAGGGTTACTCATTAAAATACATGTATATATGTAGCGGCCATTGCATGGGAACATTTAATGTAGTTACAACAATTCCCAAAAATTCCCAACAAAGATAGTTGTAGGTTCGTTGAGGACCGTTCCACTAACCCATCTCTTGGTCTAATTAATTACCTTTATAAATACACATCAACCACATACACAAATTTAAACCACAAACGCTTTCTAACCGGACATTAATCGGACTCAGACATGACTCGTCGTGCTGGTTTAGTTAACCGGGGAATTGAGGAAGAGAAACAACAAGAAGCAAACGAGCATAAACAACGCGGTGGCGAGGGAGGTAGTGAAGTAGACGGGGAGGAGGATGACTTGTTCGAGATAAACCTGGAGGCTGTGAGTGATACGAAGTCGTCTCCGCCGTACGATTGTCAGAGATTTCCAGCGAGGACAGGCAACGTTTTATTGGCGAACTGTCTGTTACCAGCTGCGGACATCTCCGGTGCCGTGCCGGCAACGTCAATGTCTTGGAGTTCTCTATGTTGAAAATCTAGGGACTGAGAGTAAGAAGCTTAATTATTATTGAAAAAGAAGGAATCATGTTTTTTTTGTTTTATAATATAATGTACTTGTATTTGTATGTATTTACTTGAAATCATTTGGGTTTGGCTAACCTCTTTGTATATCAAATATGCAAAATGAGTTGCAAAACTTGATAACAACAAAATGAGTTGAGACATGTTTGCTTGATCGAAATCATCGAGGAGTTGATGAAGAACATTCGAGCTCAACCTATCATGTTACAAAGATATGAGACCCTCTATGTGATTGAGAAAAGTATGTAGGCCAAGCAGAGGTTTGTTCTCAGGTCTATTTCGGTGCCTAGATTCTTCGTCCGCAATTCCTTCATATATGACTCTTCTAACGTTGTTTCTATTTGGATCAAGATACAGAACATGAAACAGACTCGACAAAGCTTTTGTCGGTCCATAAACGTACGCTCCGGCATCAGTCACACCTTCTAGTAGTAAAAGGGTTTGCGATATCGGATCATTGAGAGGAAAACGTAAACAAAAGCGTCTAAACGACCACTCGAAACCCACAAGTGTAATGGCATCATCGGAAGCAAAAGAAGATACCGCAGCTAATTTTCCTCGTAAGTTAAGAGGTCATGAGAAAGACTCTATGGCACTTGAATCATATTAAACTTTTCAGATCTGACATGGAATCTCATCTTCCATGAGGGTGGGTAAGGGAAGTGTTCAAAGCTACCCTGGATGAATCTCCAAGATTCTTGAGCTCTTCTCTGGGTTAGGATGTAAACCTAAGCTGGCACACACAGCGCTTTGTATATACCATCAATCGGGTCGTATCCTATAAAACTGTTCTCTCCAGCAGCTTTCGGGTTCGGTTAAGGTTGAGAACCGCATCGAGACATCACAACAGATTTCACAGGTAGCCTTAAGAACACATCTGAGGTTAGATCCAGAGGTAAAGATGATCCAGAAGACTCCTTTTTCTTTAATTTTGTGACAGAGAATACTATCAGGGATTGACAGTAATAGACTATACTGAAGCCAAGAGTCCATCTCCCTACTTCTCGATAGACACCTGACCAGCAAACAGACCAATCCCGAGGAACCCCTAGATACTAATCAGTATTTCATTCGACTAAGCCTTAGTTCCAAGCATCTAAAATGCTAATAAACCAACTCGCAAACCTATTTTGCCTATTCTTAACCATAGTCTAAGCAAATCCTGAGTCCTGACAGTGTCATGCATTCCTATCGGGACCTTAATGTACAATCAAAGCAAATGACAAAAGAACCACGAAAAAGGTGCTCTAGAAACATTTGATGAACTGTGTAAATATCAATAATTCTTCAGTAAAATCAAGTGAAAGATACAAACATTGAATCAAATTTTTCATAAACATGTTTCTAAAGTTACCAAAAAGAGAAGCCTTTACACGTTCCCACCCAATTCTGCATGGCATCAAAGAACTTACTTTTGCTGGTGGCATCGGAAGATTCACAAAAACTATCAATACTCCGATATCAAAATATAACGAGAAGAGAGAAGAGACTATAGATCAAGAAACAAGCGTAAGAGATCAAGCCACGATGTTCTTCACCACCGTCAGCCAAAGATACAACCAAAGTGGAGCAAGCCCTTGTTGACCACAACACAAACACCGCCGCAAGCACAAACCTGACCGGCCCCGCTCCTTGCGGCACGAATAGTGACACCGCAGATAAGATCACCACGGGAAGCAGACAGTATCCAACAAGGCTCGTACATGTATGGAGATTAAGGTTCCCATTCCTACCCGCAAGCATGTTGAAGACAGCGTAGAGGAAGATAGAGGAGACGACGATCCATCCGAGTATAACACCGAACTGGATCTTCCCGGCGAGCAACTGGAAAAGGCAAAGCGCGAGGTACAGGAAGATCGGGCCAGACAGATCTGAATCCTGGTGAACGGTTTGGTTAATCCGGAAAGGATTGAGAATCGATCTAGTCTTCTTCCAGATTTGATCTGGATGGATTCCGAGCTCGTCAAGTAAAGGCTCCTCGTCTTCGAACGAAGCTGAACCTCCGCCAAAAGATGATGATGAGTTCATTGTGCCGCTGAAAGGTCCGGCGGGAGTCGCAGAGGACGCGGCTGCGGATCCGATGTCGAATGACATGAAAGGGATCGCGGAAGAGGATGGACGAGGAGGTTGAAACGGAGCCGTCGGGAATCTTCGTTGCGGGACATTAGCACCGCCGGAGGGGAAGACCACAGGTGGAACTGCGAAGTCTTTCTTCATCTTCAATTATTTTTTCAAAAGTTGGGATCCCAAAATCAGCAAAGGATTCAAAATTAGGGTTCAGGTTTGGATCAATGAGAGAGAATTTCACCCTTTACACGTTCGTGACGTTTCAGAGAGATTCTCCTTCTCTAGTGAAGCATCCAGACAACTTCGCGTGCAAAGAAGAGGTGTCTGAGGGCATTTTTGTCAATCAATCGAGTAAAATACTTGAATACTATATGCACTAAGCTTCTTCTGCATTGGCATGATGATGTATATCACCTATAGGAAATTACTATCGTATCCTCCTAATAAGCTATTCTTTAAAGGCCCATGGGCCTCACCAGCCCAGTAAATATCGACAAACGTGGCGCAATGTTATTGGCTAAGATTGTCAAAAAGACCCAGGACCGCCGGGCTGAGAATTCAACCACAGCGAAGAAAAGCCGGTGACTTCCACATCTATCCGGTGGATTTATCGCCGGAGCTTTTGCTAGATTTTCACTTGCTGTTAAATATGGCCGTGGATGGCGATAGTATCTCGATGTCGGTGGCGGTGTCCTCTTGCGTCGCTATGGCACTATTCTACGTCTTGATCCTTTATGCTCCCACCGTGATTCTCCGCCTCCCGTCAGCTTCTTCCTTCTCTGACTTCATGATTCGCCGATTCATCTGCGCGGCCGTTTCAACCGTCGCGTCTCTCGTCTTCACAGCTTTTATACTCCCTGTAACCATCTCTTAGACTCTTACTCGCATCCTCAATTTTGAAGTTCCGTTGATCTATATGCAAATGGTAAAATTCTGTTGAGAATCACTGACATATCCCTTCCTTTTTTACTCGAGAAATCTTAGATAAAAAGCTGGGAGGCCTCTCTTATACTTGGAGCTTTTGGCATAAGGAAAGATCATCTTGTAAGTTCTTTGCCTCAATCTGTTTACTAGTTATCCATATTTGAATTCGGGTGACAAAAGATGAGGATCACCGTGATTGGTCTTCGGAGTAGAAAAAGTGGTTTGCTTGATACACCATCCACCCATCTTTAAAGATTCTGTATTGTGAATATGGAACAGTGGCAAGGAGTGGTGTCCCCTCTTCTATTGACTTCGCTCATTTATGCCGGATCTTTGGTCTTGAAGTTGTCGTTACTCCTGGAATCATGGAAAGAAAATGATGAGGAATGTAGTTCCTCTAATTCTATCAGAAGCTTTGTCCAAACAATCCCTGCTTGGGTACTGACAGGTGCTTCTGATGTTTCATTGTGGCGCAATTTTGTCGTGGTAATCATCTGTCCTCCATCTCTGTATCAAAACCGACATAGCTTGTACTATTAGGACGTCTAATATGCATCAGTTTGGTTTCTCATGTACTAAATTGAACAAATTGTGGTCTGTATGATACATTTGCTTGTGATTGCAGGCCCCATTAACTGAGGAGCTGGTTTTCAGGGCATGTATGATACCTTTGCTTCTGTGTGCTGGATTTAGGATTTACAACGCGATCTTTCTCTGCCCAATACTCTTTAGCTTAGGTTTGTTTCTTTGCTTCTCTGTGAATGACAGTTTACAACTTGAGTTGAGATGAAAATTGCTGGATTAATTTTCTTGGTATGTTTCGTGCAGCCCACTTGAACCATTTTAGAGAAATGTACATCAGGCATAACCGAAGCTATATCAAGGCCTCACTGATTGTTGGTAATGTCCCACTGTAAACTATTGCCTCTCATGATCATAACTACAATGTTTATAAATTATAACTAACCAGCCCTGAGCTAAAATTATCCTTTGATCAGGTCTTCAGCTTGGTTACACAGTCGTTTTTGGTTCATATGCATCCTTTCTTTTCATCAGAACCGGTACATTATATAAACTACATGTATTAGCCCTTGTAATGTTATCCTTGGTAATGATGTCTCATTTATTGTGTAATATTTACAGGACATCTGGCTGCTCCTTTGTTTGCTCATATATTCTGCAATTACATGGGATTACCTGTGCTATACGCTCGAGGAAAAGGTAATAAAAAGAGATAAATTTCAAGGTTGCAAATGTAGGAGAATAAGCTAAAGATGTTGGTCATGGTTCTTGCTCTTAGGTTTGGTGAGTGCAGCGTTCTTGGTCGGTGTGGTTGGGTTCGTCACACTTCTCTTTCCTTTAACAAAGCCTCTTATGTACAACGATAGTTACAACAATTGTCCGTGTTGGCTTGGCTATTGTTTGTGGAATTGAAACTCTGTAATCACATCTCGAGTTTTGTGTTTTCCAGTTTCCACTAATCATTTCTTATTAGTGTTTGTAACAGAGGTTGTGGTTCGTTCTCAAGTTGTATTTAACAGATATTTTTTTATAAAAAAGTTAATGGAGATTAGTTTAAGGCCTTTAGGCATATTTTTGATCGTTTGTGTAGTTTCTCATGCTTGTAAATATTAAGTTATGTGATCAGACAAAATAAAGAAAATCAGTCCCTGGTGATTTACTTGCTGTCCTAAGTGGAAATAGATCCTATAGCCTTCGAGATCAGCTCGAGCTATATGATCTAATAAAAGCCTTAGCAAAAATAATATTTTTTTTTCCAGCTTTTTCATACCGTTCTCTCCAACCGCTTGTTCTTACTTTTATACACTATTCGCTAATCGCTTACCGCTAACAATACCGTTCTGCTTTTGTTCACCAATTGGACCTATTACAACATTGATCACGTGACTGAAATTGGTAGTAGTTACATGTGTTTAAGCAACCATTTTTCTTGTATCATCTTATATCACTGGCAACACTTATGCACATGATTTCATTTCTTTTCCACATAAGATTTTCTACCATTGCAAAGATCGAATACATTGTTCGGATAAAAATAATATAGAATACTAAAACCGGTTACCAAAACGCGATATCACAGTCAAAGCCTAAACGAAAAAGACAAACAAAACAAACACAACTACCCTGAATATATAAAAGAGAAATTGATATTGACATATACTAAAAGAAACTATGATCGCACCGAGAACCACAATTCGAAGAGTTTCCACTACCAAACTGAAAGAAATACTGACGTCGATAACTGGATAAAAGACATAAGCCTCAAAGCCTCACTCATGAAAGATTAAGCATGAACCCAACCAAGAACCGTTTTAATTGAACTGAAACCAAAACCAACAAGAAGCAAACCAAAAATCCCATTAACAGAAACAGCCTCGAGCGTCCATATATAAATTCATTATCAATACTTTCACCAAATAACCGTTTTTCCTTATTAATTACATATTAATTTGAAATTAAATCTGGCTGAGATCATAAATCTCTTAATTAACATGCTATGATAGGGGGGAAAACTATACTATTATAAAGGAGCTACTAGAATTTAAAAAAAAATATTAACAAGGAAAATATAGAATAATAAAAGGGATAAAAAAGTGTAAAGATACTGGTTGTTTAAGAGAAGATCAGAAGGTACAATGTAGTCCCAGAATCCACCAAATCCTAAAGAACCAAATCCCACATGTAAAAGGCCAAAAAAAAAAAAAATCTGATTAACATATGAATGAAAACAAAAGCAAAATATCACTCAGAAGATAGGCAGAGAGACACAACACTTCTGTCCTTTTGTAGTAGCTAGATAAATTAGAAGAACCCTCAAATTAAAAATAAGATAAAAGCAACAAGAAAACTATTTGATAATTAATAATACTACTACTAACCGCTACACTTCTTAACTATTTTCTTACATTACACCCAAAGAAATGAAGACAAAATAAAAGATGGGTTCTTCTAGTTAAGCAGGGGGTTATGATGATTTTCCAGTCTACCAAATCCAAATCTTGTCCTAAGAGTTCTAGTGCATCAGGATTGTCCAGAAGCAGAGCTTGATGAAGAGAGGTTGTTGTTGTTGCTTCCTTGATTTGATCCATTAGAGTTCTTGGTTTTGGAGAGCTTCTGCTTGAGTTCTAAGAGAAATTGTTGATTCTCCTGATTCAGAATCTGAGCTTTCTTCCTCAATCTTTCGTTCTCCTTCATTATATAACAGTTTTGCACGTACAGCTTCGAGTTTAGCCTCTCCATTCCGATAAACCTTCCCCTGTTCCTTTTTTTTTTTCAAAATTAAGAAAGCAAAATCTGAAAACAAAAGAAGAAGATTTGAGTTATTGAAGCTCAATGATATGATTATAGTTGAGGTTACATCATTGCAAGCACCACATGGGTTGTGCAGCTTCACACGTTTAATGTGGAATTACATTAATCAAATATCATGACCGCATTTATTTCGTTTTCAACCAAAAATGTCAAATTTTCTTTTACCCTAATAAAAATCCATGATCAAATAGAGGAACAATCATTCTCATTTTGGTTGCGATAATAGAAAATATAAAGCCACTACAACAATGGGAACAAAAATAAAGTAATGATGATGGTGCAGTAAGTATAATGACGAAGTTTGAAAACGAAAATACAAAACACATTTACAGAAGGAAAATACTTAGGTTCACCCCTAGAGGTGAACCCATTTGTTCACCCTCTCTTTATTAACCAAGAAAAATATGTCATGTAATATTATTTTTAAATAAAATTATAAAATTAAAATTAAGATTTAGGGATTAAGGTTTATGGTATAGGGTTTAAGCTCTTTTGGTTTAGGGTTTAGGGATTAGGGTTTAAGCTCTTTGGGTTAGGGTTTAGGGTTTAGGGATTAGGGTTTAGTTTTTATTTTTTAAAATTTACATATTGGGTTTAGGGATTAGGGTTTATGGTATAGGGTTTAAGCTCTTTGGGTTTAGGGTTTATGGATTAGGGTTTAAGCTCTTTGGATTAGGGTTTAGGGTTTAGGGATTAGGGTTTATTTTTTTTTATTTTTTTAAGATTTACATATTGGATTTAGCGATTAGGATTTAGTTTTAATTTTAATATTTTAGGTTCAAATTATCGTTTAGGGTTTAGGGTTTAGAATTTAGGGTTTAGAGATGAAGATTTAGGTTTTAGTATTTTTTATAAAAAAATTTATTTTTAAGTTTTGTTAGAAATAAAATAGATTTTCTTTTCTTTTATTTTCGTTTTTTATTTTCTTATTTTTAAAACTTTTTAAAATTTTATTTATTTTTAATATTAGATTATGTAAAATTATTTGATTGGTTAGAAAATGTGGAGGTGAACAAAAGGGTTCACCTTTAGGGGTGAACCCAAGTATTACTCAGAGAGAAAAGGGTACATGCCTCTCTCTCCTGACACAACAATCATGCTTTTGTGTTGTGTTTATGCTTAGATGGCGCCCGAATCAGCAGCTCTCAATATTTTGTTTTTGTTTCTTTTATATATACTTTAATAATAACTCGTAAGTGAAAAGTGTCTAAAAGATTTGTGTTGCGTCATGTGAAGGATGATCGAAAGAGGAGATTAGAAAGATAAAGGTTTTTTTTTTGGTAAAAAGAAAGATAAAGGTTTTGAATGGTAAAAGCTTATTAATGGGACTAAATTTTGTGCATAATAAATTGTTTTACTTTTAAGGATAGATAACAATGTGTTGAAAACTAAGTTTATTTACAAAAAGGTCTGCATTTAACCAGCAAAGAATGTCTTTTATATTTTTTATTTGCATCGTTATAGATCAAATATTATGAACGGTAGATAAAAACGGTTTGATCATTCGCGGATTAGTCTATCCCAAAATTACCATTCAACAAAATTAGAGAGATAACTATAGTTGGATTCACACCAAATCCGATAATTACACTGTGAAGTCTGGATATTGGACCGCGAGAACTCTCTCTCTCGCCCCTCTTGTGGCCTCCCTGTTCAGAGACCAAGTACTTCGATACTTAAGACGCAAAGTGTGGAAGATGACCGCACGAAAGATGAAATATTTTGTGTGGAAATGTTTATCGGGTTATTTGGCTACTTGCTATAATCTTTCTTACCGGCATATTGGTAGAGATTCGGAATGCCCTAGATATACTGCAGAGAATGAAAACATTAACCATGCTATCTTTGAATGCCCACTAGCCCGTCAAGTGTAGGCTCTCTCTCTCATCCCCTCAGCTCCGTTTATCTTCTCAACTTCATCTATTTTTAATAATATGGACTATATTCTGGAGAGTGAAAGATCTTATCCAAGATGAGGAAATCTTGAGAGTGTTTCCATGGATTATATGGTTCATTTGGAAGGCTCGTAACAAAAACGTTTTTGACAATGTAAGTGAAGATCCAAGGGATATACTGGAAAGAGCGAGGTTAGAGGCTAAAGCTTGGAATCGAGCTAACTACCGATCGTCAGAGGAAGCTCCTTTGGACCCCCTCCACAAGCGTAACTGTACGTCCGCGTTTTAAGGATGAACGGATTGGGTTGTCGATGGTCATCCGGAATGGCCTTTTAAGACAGTGAATATTAAAAACTCGGAGGTTCATCTGATAGTAAGGCTTACTGTGTGAAAGCCGAGCTGAAACGAGCTGGAAGAGTTCAGACCGTGATTTTCAGACCAAAAGTGAGTTGTTGAGCTGACTGGTCGAGATTCAGACAAGTTTGGTCAGCATTCAGACAAGTTTGGTCGGCTTTCAGACAAAGCGGTTAAGATTGTCGGACCAAGCTTCAGTACGCGGGTTGATTATCTGACTGAGTTTGGACGGGAACGATTATTGGCCGAAACTCAGTGTTTTCGTCCAAGGAAAAAGAGTGGGAACAATTTTGTGGTAAAACTCGCGCAGCCAAGTGAAAAAAGCGCGGGGAAGGCAGTTGGATTGGCTTGGCCAATCAGATTGACGATGGAGCAGTTTTGGGACGGTTTTCTGGGCAGTTGGCTTAACCGAGATCGCCCACAAACACATAAAATCAGCTCTTAAGCGATTTTTGTTCAGTTTTCGCGACCAAGAACTCAGAAAGAATTGAGAGAGAAAGTCTGAAGAGAGAAAACGAGATTTGGCTAAGTGTTTGATCAAGTTGTCTTACGGTGATCAAGCAAGTCTGTGAGATCGTCTGTTCTGTTGGATTCGAGCACAAGAAGTGTCAGGAAAAACCGCTCTCATCATCCAAACCGAAAGACTAAGGTGAGTACGTGACCATGGCTATAGATTGATTGTCAGCTTGCATAGATTTGTTGAGCCTAGATTGCTAGGATTGTTCTGATTATTTAAATGTGCCCAACTACGGAAAAAAAAGAAAAAGAAAAAAATCTCCAAATCCAACTCTATCAATATACCTTAAATGGTTCGGTTAAATAGTAGTACCAGTTTGCACCTATTCATGTGACAAATCAGGCCTCTTGATGGATCATGCACCTATATCACACATATTTACTCTAATTTGAAACTAAACGATACTAAATTTCTATCGCAGACCGAACCATAGGTATTGAGCTTTATTCATATACCATAGAGAAGAAAAAAAACAAGAATTATTTTTAGCTTGGCACCCTAAGACCAAAATATGTTCTTAGATTATCATAAAGAAGAAATGGTAGCTGTTCATGGCAGCCAAAATCAGTTTCACCAAATCCCACTACAAGTACTTATATGAAATTAAGAAACCCTAAACATATTGGGTGTTGGACTTGATAAAGTGTTGGGTTTGTTGTCTAATAGTTGGATGTAATAAATGATTCAACATCTAATTTCTTATTAATAAGGTTAAAATTAAAAAGAGGTAATCTCTAACTTCTTGCAGGGCCGTATCCGTATACGAGGGTAAAGAGCCTCCACAGTTTGTGGCCCTTTTCCAACCTATGGTGGTCCTAAAGGTATTTGTATGAACGATGAAACTGGTTTTGGTTGCAAGAGAATACAGTGATTAATATGTTGGTTTACATGGGATTTTTAGGGTGGTTTGAGCTCTGGGTACAAAAACAGCGTGGAAGAGAAAGGTTCATCAGATGAGACCTACACACCAGAATCAGGTTGAAGAGATCCACAACTTTTTGCTCAAGATGACCTCTTGACTGAGGATATATATTTGCTTGACACTCATGCTGAAGTTTTTGTTTGGGTTGGTCAATGTGTGGATCCCAAGGAAAAGCAAACTGTAACGCCTCTTTCCGATTATCCGCAGACTGTCGAGCTGACCGGTCAACAATCAAACAAGAACATGACCAAGTCGAACCCGAGCAAGTCAAACAGAAAAGGTTTGTCACAAGACGAAGCCAGAGACAGACCGGTTTGAGACAGAGGCTCGCACTGACCCGTCTTTGACCCCGCTATCCTCACTTCCATGATATAAAGCTTTTCAACTTGTATCATTTCCGTGAGTTGTGTCGGTTCGGACTAAACACAATATCAAGGAAGCATATTCATTTCTGAGTAATCAAACGTTACGTACAACATTTATCAGTCTTTACAAAACAATTGCCATTAATAAAAACAATCCACGTGTTTCAATACAAAATGGCGCCAAAAGCCGAACCGAAATAAAATCCCGAAAGTCATCGAATCAAAATCCCGCCACAAGCAATCCCGAGACTACACTGAGGACCTCCCGCGTCCGTCGCTGCTAAACCTGAAAAACGCAAAAAGAGTCTAATGAGCAATCTAAGATTACCCAGTGAGACGGCTCCCCACTACGGCTGCTAGTCTATCTAGCAACTACAATCTCCCGCCCCGAAACCCCAAAATAACAAGCAACAAGATAATGGTTGATCACGCACTACCACGTCGTGTCGAACCCACAACACACAAGCAATTCAATCATAACATAACACAATAACGAAGGGAATCGAAAGCACTGCGGCACATGCTCTCGATCGAAACTCGATCTATCTATCGCGCGACACCAACATCATCAGCAACACACCACTGGGCCCTTACGCTTCTTGGTAACTTCCACGGGTTTCCACCGTTACCGACATGGTAACAAACCCCCGCGACTCCCAGACGCTAACACAAAGTCTCACAATCCAGGAAACTGTTCTCAGTCTATCAATACGCAGTGACTCCGGCTACCCCCGGCAACCCGAGCTTCCATGCAGTCCGGCCCTAGGACGTGACCCCGTATTCTCCGGACTACACCCTATGGACGTCACTCCATAGGTTCGCACCTGCCAGAACCACTACCGAAGGTACGTGAACTAACCAGGTTCTCAATTCCCGAGGATCCAATCGGGTCGGAAGTACCAAAACGTATCCAATCACCTAGACTTGCGGGATCTAACGCACCCTAGAGTCCTAGTGCAGAAAAGTAAACACGCAGACTCGCTCGGACTCTAGCAATCAATCAGACTCGATCAACAATCAACCACACTCTCATCACCGCACCCCGCAAGTCTACACACACACCCGCACCACCGCTCGCTCGGCCAAACACCGAGACAATCTAATAGGCCTGCAGAACAAGGCTTAACAGCCACAACCACGCAATCACACAATACAAACAATCATCACACAAACAAGCCTATTAGGGTTTCTAATGTCTTTTAACCAATTCATGTCCGCTACACTGGATTAGCGGATTGTTAACCCGTATACGGCTCACATCTCATTATCATCCGCTACCTTGGATTAGCGGATTGCTAACCCGTAGACGGCTCACAATCTCAACACTTTTCTTTTCTTAACCTTTCCTAGGTATCTTTTATCAACTCCCCGATCTGTCGGTTTAGAGCTAGTAGCTTACTAAACTCCCCGACGTCTCACCATTTATTTATTTCATTCATTTCTTTACCATTTAACCTCAACCGGGTATCATTCCATATGCTATACGTTTGTTAAGTTTACTTCCGTCTTTTATAGCGTCTTAATTCACGTACTTAGATTCATTCGAGATATATGCATATACGGCCCTATCATGAAGGAATTTCTAGCAGTTCTAATCAGGATTAGCAACCCTAGTCTGAATTCCGAGCCTAGGATCTAAGGTTCATATAATTGAATCTATGGGATCTCAGATTTACCTGGTGATTTGCAGCGGAAGGTTTAGCAGATAATCGAGATCACGAAGCACCTCAAACGTTGTGCCTCTACTGGTATCCACACGCACACAAACTGGACATGAGGGATGCTAGTGCCTATAGAGATCCAATCTCTTCAGAGGTTTCTATTCAAGTTATGGTGGCTGTGAATTAGGTTAGTCATCAGTTTAGGTCGACCATATATCTTATATATGTCGACTTAAACCATAACGGAATTAACCAACGATTAAACCGAATTAATCTGATTAATCCAAGAGTTGCATCGATCGATGCACTATCTGCATCGATCGATACTGCCCCAAAATATTGATATCGAATGCATATCAAATATGCATTCACTAGAACATTACATTAATGATCAACCTCGTCTTTAACGTCCAGTTCGCTTAGGTGTGTGACCCTGTAGGATCATATAACACTAGAACTCATTGATCATAAGTGGCTTCTAGCAAAGCGTTACGACTACCTAGTGTTATGTGATTGTCTCATCTCGACTATATGACTTTCACTTAGAGCAAGTACAATAGATTTCAGGACATTCCCAACAATCTCCCACTTGTACTGGAATCATCTATTCCTTCAATCCCTTCGTCACTATATCTCGATCTAGCATAAGGCAAGAACCGTGTCATCCTTATTGAGCCAAGATCATGTTCATCGAACTCCGATTTATACTGACAAGACAAACGACTGACAATCACCTCGTTTGAGTGTGGCCACACATTTCTCAGTATCAAATCTTCGATGGGCCCTGAGATATTTATCTCCTGTTATATAGGAGGGACAAATCCCATCTTGTTCCATCCCTGTCTCTTCACACGCTTCATGATACGCCCAATCAATGCCTTTATAGTCACCAGTTACGGCTGACGTTTGACAAGGTTAAAGCGGACCAATTCACATGTAAGAAAACATGATGAACTCAGGTCTAAGGACTATACTCTATAGTCGTAATGAAAACTCTCATGACACTTATATAACTATCCCGTAGAGTTCTCATCAGTGGGTCATGTCCGATCCTGTGTTCTCCAACACATATCTATGTGATTGACTTTAATGCTCTTATTAATGACTCCATGAAACTTAGTCATCAATCACCTCACATACTAGTCTCACGCGGTTGTTAATGTCCCATTTTAACAACCTTGACCAGGGACCAATCATAATTTATGTCATTTATTATCTATAGAGTTTCATGATCAAGTCACATACTTGATGACCTATAAAATAAATTTACTTTGGGACTATTATTTAATAACCATTATTAAATAATATAGATGTCAGATTTCAATAACATAATCAAATTATGTTTATACGAACATCATATCATAACTAAAATTAATAACAATGACTCCCACTAAAATTAAGATCACATCTTAAGACATCTAATGCCTTTAGCAGTAGTCTGACCCTTACTCGCTCTTGCTCAGCGTGTGTCGAAAGACACTGCGTCTTGCTAAGAGTAATACCAAGAGTCATTTGCACGAAGCCCTTCTTGGAATCCTGCATATTGGACATGTGCAAGGCCTTATCACTATAAGTATCTTGACACAATCCAATTAGCTTATCCAATCTATCTCTATAGATTCTTATTCCAAGAATGTATACGGTTTCTCCCATCATTTTATCGAAAAACAACTTTCGAATCAAGTCTTAACAGACTGAAACAATGGAAATTCCTTTTCGAGAAGTGGTATGTTATCAACATACAATACCAGAAATGCAACTGCGCTCCCACTAGTCATCTTGTAAACATTCGGTTCCTCTTCATTTCTGATAAAATCAAACCTTTTGATTACTTTATCAAAACGAAGATTCCAACTCCGAGATGCTTGCTTCAATCCATAAATGGATCGATGAAGCTTGCATATCTTCCTAGCTTCATTAGGATCAATGAAAACTTCAGATTATGTCATGTACACATTCTTTTCCAGAATTCCATTAAGGAAAACTGTTTTCACATCCATCTACCAGATCTCATAACCATTATGAGTGGCGGTTGCTAGGAGAATTCGAATGGACATAAGCATGGTGTCTGGGAATGGGTTTCTTCATAGTCAATACCATGAATTTACTTGAAACCTTTTGCCACCAACTTAGCTTTGTATATCTGAATATAACCATTTTCGGATTCAGCGGCTTTCAGCCATTTTCGGAGTCAAGGCCCATCATTGCTTCTTCAAAATTCGCAGGCCCGTCACTTTCAATAATCAGTAGATCACGGCAATTGGTTACGAGAAATCCATATTTCTCGGGTTCGTGACGGATCCTTTCGGATCTGCGAGCTTCAGTTTTCTGTAAAAGTCGCGCACACATATCTCATATGTATACTTTTACCACGACCTAATTAACCAAGATTTAAACCGTAGTTAATTAAGTCATAAACCAAAATCAATATTTGGTTCGCGATCTGTGTCGATCGATGCAACTTTTGTGTCGATCGACACTTCTTCAGAAACTCGCCATTTAAATGTATATCGAATATACATTCACCAGATCCTTTATAAACTCTAGGCACCACAGGTGCAGGTTCTACAACTCTTTGTAGATCCAACTGCTGCTCTTCCTCATCAGGTTGAGCAGTCTCCTGTGATTTTTTCGAATTTCTTCGAGTTGTACTTTTACTCCCACTGTTCTTCTTTGAAAGAAAGTCTTTCTCAAGAAAACATAGTTCCGAGCAACAAACAATTTGTTCTCGAACTGGTTGTAAAAGTAACATGCCTTTGTTTCGTTAGGACAACCAATGAAGTAGCACTTATCAGATTTGGGTGTGAGCTTATCAGAGATTAAATGTTTTATATAAGTCTCGCAACTCCAAATCTCCATGATGGATAAATCAGAAACATTTACATTCCACATCTCATGTGGTATCTTTGTAACTGATTTTGATGGAACTCTATTTAAAGTAAACTCAGACATTTCTAGAGCGTATTCTTAGAAAGATAATGGAAGATCTAAGTGACTCATCATTGATCGAACCATATCTAATAAAGTCCGATACATGAGGAGTGAATTGTGAAACACTTTCACAATCTATCAGATGATCACTAAATTCTTGATTTAAGTATTCACCTCCATGATCTCATCGTAGAGGTTTAATACCTTTGCCAAATTGATTCTGTACTTCATTTTGGAACTCTTTGAATTTTTCAAAGATTCTGACTTATGTCTTATAAATAAGACATAACCATACCTACTGAAATATCAGTAAAGGTAATGAAGTACTGAAATTTTCTTCTAGCACTAGTGCTCATCGGCCCATATACATCCGTATGTATAAAGCCCAATGATCCTCTGGCCCTTTCATTTTGATCGTTCGCAACCTGTATCGACCGACGCACCGTTTGTGTCGATCGACACTACCTTTGTTTAAAGGAGCCTTTGTCGTTTTACTTAATAAACAAAATCCACTTTACCCATTATGATTCTCAATCAGATGAGCCCAAAAGCCCATCACTATGGAGCTTCTGAATCTATTTCTCATTTATGTAGCCCAAAACGACAATGCCAGAGAGAATTTTGACTCGTATCATTTGACTTGAATCTCTTGGTATTAATGTTATAGTTAGGCACATTCTGGTTTAGAACATAAAGTCCATTCTCTAATGGATTGCTACTATAAAATATATCACTGTAATCAAATGAATAACACTTATTCTTAACTTGAAAACTGATATCCTTCCATATCCAAACGAGGAATAAAAATAATCTTTCTGCTCATAGCAGGTACATAGTAGCAGTTTTAAGTTCAAAACATGCCATAAAAGGAAAAACAAATGAAATACTCCTACGGTTAATGCAACAACTCTTGCTCCATTCCCACTCATAGGTCCACTTGTCCTTTCTCCATAGTCCTACTTTTGCTCAGGCCCTGCACATTTTCACAAAATATGAGTACCACAGCTGGTATCTAATACCCAATAAGTAGGACTATAAGAAGTAACATTTACTTCTATAACATAATACCTGAAGAAGAAGTCTCGTACGTCTTCTTCAGCTTCTCATAATCTTCCAAGAATTTATTGCAGTTTCTTTTCAAATGCCCATAACCATTACAATAACGGCACTTAACATCTTCAGAAGGACTGGTTTTAACCTTAGGAGCATGGCCAGACTCGCTTGGATTCACAATCGATCTCGTCTTGCCATCACCTTTGTTTTTACCAAGTTTCTTAAACTTCTTACCCTTTTGTACCATAAGGACATCTGGGGTGTCCTTCTTGATGTTAGGTTCAGCAGTCTTAAGCATCCCATGCAATTCAGTCAACGTCTTCGTCAAGTTGTTCATGTTATAGTTCATAACAAATTGATCATAGCTTGACGGCAGTGACTGTAGATTGATGTCAGTAGCCAACTCTTGACTAATGGGACAATCCAGTTTCCCTAGGTTATCAATATAACCCATCATCTTAATGACATGAGGACTAACTGGTTCGCCCTTTGGTAGCTTGCACTCAATCAGAGACCTAACCGTCTGGTATCTCTGAGTCCGTGCCTGCTCCTGAAACATACTTTTCAGGCCAGTGATCATCTCTTTTGGCGACTCCACGTACTCATATTGCTTCTGCAATTCCGAGTTCATGGTAGCCAACATGAGACAACTCACATCCACCGCATCATTAGAATGCTTATCCCAAGCATCCTTATCTGATTGTCAGGCATTGGCTCGGTACTTCTTGGGGAGAACTTTCTCAAGGACATAGTCCTTTTTCTCCTGTTTGAGAACAATTCTCAAGTTCCGATACCATTCAAGAAAGTTTGATCCATTTAACTTGTCCTTCTCAAGGACGGATCGCAGGGATAAATTGTTACGATGGTTTGTGCTAGACATAGCTGAAAAAACAAGGGAGGTTTAGTTATGATGTTCAAGAAATGAGAAGTATTAACAATTAAGAAAACTCGCATTATATTCAAACAATGTTTCCTCAGATGAATATAATGATCCAAGACCCATACTTCACTAAACTTGAGTGAGCCACTGGCTATCACCCAAATTTTAGCTATCTAGGTAAGCAACAACTTTGCTAGTTATATCCAATATAACTCTTGGTTGTGGATTGACATCTTATGTCCAATCCACTTGATGTCTCTGAGCCCAAAACGATTTTGATGGCCCAGTCAAGTAAACCAATCTCTTCGGTCATGTAATTGTTGATGCCTTGCACTGCAAGACCATCAACACGATTAGCTCCTGCCTTACTCATGTGATTGTGGACATCTCGCACTGCAAGTCTATCGCACAATGAAACGAGTCTTGACAGTTGACAAGATTGGAAAGACATCTAGTATCACTTGATATTTGGTTGAGGAACGGAACCATTTAAAACATTCAGTTTTATTATGTTTTAATTCTTCTAATTAATTGATTTATCTTGCTTTGGTTCTGTGATTTCAGGTTCCATAACCTAAACCATCAAATCTGATGTCGACCGACACTACTATAGTGTCGATCGATGCAGAATAACCAAAAGCAATTTTCGATAACCGATCAATCCAATTGATCCGGTTTTGAATACCGGTCAGCGTCGATCGATGCTACATTAGCATCGGTCGATGCCAACCTAATCAAACCAATCGCAATTAAACCATTCTTAGCGTTTAACCATCATTAACCAAGCTCGATAACCGGTCCAATCCAATTGAACCGATTCATCAATCTCGCGAGGTTTGTGTCGACCGACACAACATTTGTGTCGATCGACACTAGGCGAAAAACTAAATTTTATTCGGGTTTTCGCCCTGTGTCGATCGATGCCGGATTGACAACGATCGACACCATGCGAAAAACCCTAAATTTTATTCGGGCTTTCGCCATGTGTCGATCGATGCCGGATTGGCATCGATCGACACCATGCGAATAAGCCCTAAAACGTTTTCGAACAGAACCCTAAACTAGGTTTTCATGAAAACGAATTTTAGCAAGTTTGTATCAACCCTACACAGATTCAGATTCAACTAATCTAATCAACATGCTACAGATTCAATGGAACCCTAAAGCTCTGATACCACTGAAGGAATTTCTAGCAGTTCTAATCAGGATTAGCAACCCTAGTCTGAATTCCGAGCCTAGGATCTAAGGTTCATATAATTGAATCTATGGGATCTCAGATTTACCTGGTGATTTGCAGCGGAAGTTTTAGCAGATAATCGAGATCACGAAGCACCTCAAACGCTGTGCCTCTACTGGTATCCACACGCACACAAACTGGACGGGAGGGATGCTAGTGCCTATAGAGATCCAATCTCTTCAGAGGTTTCTATTCAAGTTCTGGTGGCTGTGAATTAGGTTAGTCATCAGTTTAGGTCGACCATATATCTTATATATGTCGACTTAAACCATAACGGAATTAACCAACGATTAAACCGAATTAATCTGATTAATCCGCGAGTTGCATCGATCGATGCACTATCTGCATCGATCGATACTGCCCCAAAATATTGATATCGAATGCATATCAAATATGCATTCACTAGATCATTACATTAATGATCAACCTCGTCTTTAACGTCCAGTTCGCTTAGGTGTGTGACCCTGTAGGATCATATAACACTAGCAATGAGTTCTCAACTCATTGATCATAAGTGGCTTCTAGCAAAGCGTTACGACTACCTAGTGTTATGTGATTGTCTCATCTCGACTATACGACTTTCACTTAGAGCAAGTACAATATATTTCAGAACATTCCCAACATATCATGCAATGGCTATATGTATGCATCACCCAACATCACTACCAACCTAACGACACACAACATGTTTAATCCGTTTAATCTTACGATCCTAGCATGCGTCTCAAAACCCTAACCGGTTTATCGTTAACCTGTCAATTCAATTCTCAAACGCCATTCATTCATATCCGGGTATGCAATTACTTAATCTACGGTTTCTCGTTTCCCGATCTATATGAAATACTACTCTACGGTGTTTGAGCTGACTCACAGTGCTATGATGACGTGGACGGATGGATTGACGGACTAGCGGAACAACGAGACCCGGCACGAACCCGACGCTATCCCGAACCTTCCCCAAACCTCCGTCGCTTTGACCCGACCTTGACCCGTACTTGACCGTACCGTTGGCCTTCGTGATTCCGATCGAGCCTCCGGACTAATCTCTTCTCTCTCTCCTCCGGTTCTCTTTCTCATTCCTCCGGTTCTCTCTCTCTCTCTTCTTTCCCTTTCTTCTTTCTCTCTCTACTTTCTCTCTCCTCTTTCTCTCTCCTCTTTTTCTCTCTCTTCCTCTTCCTCCGGTCTTCTTCTTCTTCTTCTCCTTCTTCTTCTTCCGGCTTCTTCTCCTCCGGCTTCTTCTTCTTCTTCTTCTTCTTCTTATTCCCACACCTTTCTTCTCCTCCTCTCCTTCCCTTCTCTTGTTTTTGTTTTGTTGGTGTGTCCATCCACTCTTCTCCCTTCTTCTCATGCCACGCCTCCTCTCTCATGCAGGGCCACAAATATCTCATTTTAGTATCCATTTTACCTATGCAAAGCCCATGTAGAAGCCCATTGGTTTAGGCCCAAAACCTTTTTTTGTAGATTCATGCACCAAAATATAACAAAGCCTCTTCCTTCTTCTTGCATAATTTCGTAGCACAAGCTTGTAAATGGGCTTGAATCAAGTCCATAATAACTTCAGACATCAGCTCAAATCATCCCAAACCAAGCTCAAGCTCCTTTGAATTTATTTTAGAGTTTTAGTCATTAATCATCCATTAATGATCTAAAATTTATAACTTGATCTCGGCATCAAATCTTGCTTCATACTTTTAACCGTGTCTTCTTCATCTTATAATGGAGATGTGGTAAAAATTTAATAATTTTTGGTGGAGTTTAGAAGGTCTTCTCGCTTGCCCGAACATTGTATCGGTTTCTCAGAAAAACCGGTTTTACGGTTAATATTTTCAAAACCCTTTATCCGCTTCTATAAATCCACCAAGTCTCATATTCAGATTCTAGATGCTTTTAGATGAATTTAGCAATTTGAATCACCTCGAACGGACACCCGTAGCTCCTGTTATGAATTTTACAAGTTTTGTCAGTTTTATCGGTTTCTATTCCCGATAACCCGAAAAACTCATCTACAGTTCGTTTCTACCATTCTTGATCTTCTAAATTTTTTTATTTATTTAAAAAGAATAACATTTGGCCCGTCTTTGCTTTCGGCTCATATTTTGGTAAAATTACCAAAATACCACTTAACTTCGCAAATTTACGAAAACGCCTTCCGTTGACATTTCCGCTGCCCGTTGACCATTCTTGATACAGGGTATTATACAAACTGTGTTTGAGATTGGCCAAGTAACTCTATACCCTTATAAACAACATTGCTATTCTCTCCTTCTTTTGTACTGTTTGCTCAGTGAGACAATTTATGGGCAGAAATATGTGGATCGTGCTGGATCCTTGGAAGGCTTGTCTCCTAAAGTTCCACTATACAAAATCAATGAAGGGAACGAGCCATGCTTCTCCACCACTTACTTACTTTTCTTGGGATTCCACTAAAGCTATTGTAAGTTTAGTTTGATTGTACCTCGTGACTTTTGCTTTACAGTTGCTCATCTCTTCTTTTCAATGTTTCAAACTTGTGATATTGGTGCAAGGAAACTCATTCCAGAAAAAAGCAGCCTTGATATTTGGCACTCACCACGTTGTGGAGGTACTAGACCTTTTCTTTCTGCAGAATAAGTCTAGCTGATACGTTCTTTGGCGTACACTACAAAAGGAAGAAGCGAGGAAAAGAGTGTGATAAGGAAGAGAACAGAGTAAGTCAACACATATGTTGACTAAAGATGATGTGGCAAAGAAAGGCAAAGACTCTCAACCGTTTCGAGGCTTTGCCGTTTGAAGTTTGACTTCTTTAAATACGATCAGTGTTTGTATTTTCATTTCTCATGCTGAATATGGAGTGAGAAGTGTCGCCATGAAACCTTTGGCTATGATCGAAATGAGATCATAGATTCGTTTCAGCTGTTTCACTTGTACTGCGTTTCTGATTCACTATTGTAAATGATATTGAGATTTTATTCATAATCAGAGAAGTATTTCTTACATTTGGGTGTTTCAAAGAGAGATTCACCTAGAATAAGGAGAGATAAAGGAGGATTGTGACTCTCAACTTATCACTAGCACTGATATGGGTGCAAGGAAACTCATTCCAGAGCGCTCTTATCATCGCTTGTTCTGGATTTTTGGCTTCTCCATGATAAGTCTAGTGGTGGGACTAAGGACCAATGCAAAGGGCTGAACTACTAGCTGCCTTAAATTCTGCCTTTAGTTTTTCTACTAGCAGGAGTGCTGACTCAGTAAATATATATATATATATATATATATATATATATATCTAAACATGAATAAAATGTGTTTACTATATTATTTTTGAAAAATAACTGAATATATTAGCATAATGAAAACTTTGATCAAGAGTAATAATGGACATTTCACTCTTGTAGCCAACTAAGAAGGCAAACAAAAGCAACTACCAAAAACCAAAAGATGAGCAAAACAAGTTTTTAGAACCTATATACACAAGCAATTCATCTTGTTCAAAATTCTGACCCAATTCTCGATGTGTTTCTCCTTTTACTTTGAGATAGCATCCAAAACAGCCATTGTTTGATTTTCCAGTCCCACATGCTCTGGTAAAATTCTTGAAGCTAGACTGAGATTTTCTTTATCTCTGGCTAACTTGGCAATGAGATTGTGCTCCCTCAGAACATATCGAAAATGCTCAAAAAATTTACATTGCACAAAACAGAACACCAGATTTTTTATTTTAAACATTTGGTAAGATTGTTTACAATCTAAAACAAATGCTTACCCGAGTTCAGGAGAAAACAATGATACTTTCTCTCTTGATCTGAGAGCGCAACAACACCTGCTTTCATTGCGTCATCCAACTTCTTAGCTATCCGGTTGAGCTTTCTGGCTAGAGTGGTGTAGACACATTTACGAGCTTCAGCATCCTCAATCAACGTCATTTCAGTTTTGGGAGGCATGTTTGCTTATGAGCTTTGAGAGAGTGTGAAAATGAGAGATGTTTAAAGTTTTAGTCGAGTTCTATAATGTCTTCGTCTAATCGAGAGAGACGAAGATACATAAGAAATAAATGTAGTTTTGTCATTTCTTCTTGCCGTGTTATGTATATTGATTAAAAGATAATTAAAGCCATAATATTAACACTTTTGTGATTATATTAACATCTTGTATCACTCCTAAGATCACTTTAGATCAATAAACTAACCCATGATGCTCGTACACTATAATTTCTTGAAATTTTTTTTATCATGTCTTGTTTACTTGTTTTCTCTTGTTTATCTTATGAATTTGGATTATAATACTTTTGATTATACATGTTTGTTACTTGTTTAGTCCTAATTGATTGTTTGATGCAAATATCACTTAGAATTGTTGAGATTGTTCAACTCAAATTGAATTTGGCTTGGATTAACTTGGATTTGTGCATTCCTTTTGATCTTATTCGAAAATGGATTGACATCTCTTAATGCTATGATGACTTGAATGTGTGTGTTGAGGAAATGATAAAGTTCATAACGGAAATTTTTTTTATCAGTACACCTTCTGTACAAAATTTGGAGAAAATTTTACTTTAAAATAGAGTTTAGAAGTAAAAAATAAATGTATATCAGAGATATATGAGACTATCCACAATTGGTTAGTTCACTGTTAAATACTTCTAATGATAGTGTTGGAAAAAAAAAAATCATACGTTGATGCATTGGTGTTGAATTAATTTAACATATTAAAACTAAATAAATGAGACTCACATTGACCATGTGTTTGTTTTTCGTTGGATGTTGAGATTATAAGATTTTTATTTCAGCATAATTGTTTAAACACAATTGTTTATATTAAAGAAAAAATTTATAAAATATTTATATTAAAATCCATAATATTTTATCTTTATAGATAGAGATTTGGTTTGTTTCATTAGGATATATACAAAATATTTTATAATTTTAAATAATTTTCAATGATTTGTTTTTAATACCACTAAAATTAGATAAAATATAAATAGAAAATAAAATATTTTTTTCTTTTTAAAAAGGTTAACTTTTAGTTATTTTATTTTAATTTAGTTTTATTTAATAGTTGTTATTAATATGTAATTCGAAAAATAAAATAAATAATAATAATGAGGGTGTTGAATTTAAACCCTTGTAGAAGAAAAAAACTGAATGAGTGTTGAATGATTTGATGTAAGAGTGATGAGAAGAAGTGGAGTGTTAAAAAGTAAAAAATATGGTGCTGAATTTATAAACCATTGTAGATAGTGTGATAGATTCACATTTGATTAACTAATTTTTATTAATACACTTAACAAAGAAGTATACTAATAAAACATCCAATAAACATTATTAAAAAGCCTTATGTTTTAACTATAATTATATCTCCAAAATTTGTTTAAATATATCTTAATAACAAAGATTATATACAAAATGTCTTTCTAAATTTTGTTAAAATATATTGATGAATTGATGAGTGTCAAATGTTGGCAAAAAACAAAAATATTGATGAACTTTTTTTTTGAAAAATGATAATCGGAATTGAATGTCCTAATGAGTGACTTGACTACCTTATGCTCTAGGCGGACTCTACTTGCATAGACAATCTTTATCCTCTTCTCATTTCTTAACTTGGCTATCCACCCCTAATTTCAGTATGAAGCGTGACAAAGTTCCAGATCTAGGACAAAGAAGCTCGAGAATACAGTAAATGAGCTTTGCGTCCAATGCAACGCTTGTGTAGCGGTCATTGCGTTATCTTCGGACAATAATCGAGTCGTGACACATATGTCTTATCTTCGGACAATAATCGAGTCGTGACACATATGTCACATAGGTAACAAGTTCTTATAGCCTTTAAATTTTATCGAGTCGTCACCTAGGTAACAACTTCTTGTAGCCATTAAATTTTTTGTTCTTGATCCCATATTGTAGAGTTTTAACCCCTTTAATTTCTTGGTAGTGCTGAAAAGGTTCTTGAGACATTTGGGTACAGGGTTAAAATTCTGGATGCACTACAAAGATTTGGAGTAAATTTAGGTGATGTGATTGTCCAGGCAAGATGGATGCAAACGAACTAAGGGAATTTCACGATATGATGGTCGATCTGGTGGGAGAGGTTAGGAAAGCTTAGAAGAAACATGTTTGGAATATAAAAGTTGATCTCTTTTGTTTTTCTTTCCCTTAAATCTTTTCATGGTTGATGCAAACCTCGCCGCACCAGTTTATCTAGTTAAGCTAAAAGTTTGGAGGTATTGATTATGTTTTATATATCCAGACACACTTTGTATCAGATAACCGTACTTATATTTGTCTAGAGCATATGATGATGAAGAAGTTTCTGCTAGAGCTTATGAACTTGTTGCCTTGAAATATTGGGGACCTGGGACACTTATAAATTTTCGGTCATTACTGGTCAAGTTATTACTTCATCACGATGATGATCAGCAGCAGCATCCAATAGTGAGACCAACTTATTATAACCATCTCATTTTGAATCCTCCCTTCCTTGTCTACCAAGTCTCTCACCCGTGTGAAAATGTAATATGATTGGATGAGGGAGATGACTGGCCACGTGAACGACTTTTTAAAGATTTCTTCCCCTATGATTACTTACTTGTTTGCTCATCATTGGCTGTGATCATACTTTAAGTCTCTAACCCGTGTGAATGTTTTAATTTACCAAATATACAGTTCAAATACAGATATTGAATCGAGATTCAGGTTAGAACCATAAGACATGAATGTGATGATGCCACTTTCTAATGAAATATTTCACATTCTCAGATTGTCTGACTGAAACTCATCTTTCTATGGCTTCATAAGCATTCCTTTGATATATTCCAAAACTCCGTCTACATCCACCGTCCACGCCACCGAGACCGGTGAATATCCAACCCATGGATTGCTCCCATTCCATCTGCAATCCAACAAAAATCCACCCTTAAGAAAGGTCTAAAGATCTTTAAAAAGTGTGTTTTACTGTGAAGAATAATAAAGACCTCTTGAGGCCTTGATCCATGAGCGTGTGGCCAACGCATATTCCTTGAGTCTCAACCCTAACAACTCCTTTCTTATATGTGAATAGATCAGGCCGTACTACAGCCACAAAGCTGACCGGGTCATGGAGGTACACTCCTGAAACCATCAACAAGAATCAAAACTTGCAATTTCATAAGCATGTTTGATCAAAGTTTCTTCCTTTTACCATAAACAGCATCAGATTTGACATGCCAATCTCTGTAGAATTTGCACATGTCGCTTAACAATTTCGCGTGTTTCCCCTTGGAGTCACGCAGCCCTAAGAGGTCATCATCTGAAACAAGAAATAAAAGCTCATTGTTGTTAAGTTCTATAGGCTTCCAACTGATAAGTGGATTGGCCTATATCCCTTGTATATTCCAACTACCGATGTTGGAGATGGAGGAGGAGAAAGTTTCTTCACCTGTTAGTTTAAGTTGAGTTGTGATGTTTATCCCAACAACAGTGATGTCTGCTCCAGATGTGAACACAACATCAGCTGCTTCCGGGTCACCATATATCTGCATATAGAGGAGCAGAGTCACAAAGTAAAACCAGCATTGATTAAACAAGAGGTTAGGGAGTGTGTTTTACATTTGCCTCGGCTGCGGGATTGACATTTCCCAAAGAAAAGAAAGCTCCACCAAGTATAACAATTTTCTTCACCTTACTCGCAAATGAACTATCACGTTTGATTGCCTATGATGCACAGTAAAAAACCGTCATGGTCAAGAACACAATGCGGAGTATAAGAACAAAGAAGAGATTTTATGATTCTTACTATTGCAAGGTTGGTTAGAGGTCCGAGGGCGAGAATGGTGACTTCACCCGGATATTCAGAGACCTTGTCAACTAAAAACTCAGCTGCATTTCTCTCAGATTTCTTTCCACTCGGATGAGGAACAGAGACATCTCCTAGTCCGTTTTTACCGTGCACAAAATCAGCAACACGGGGAATTCCACCCTGAATCAACACAAGAAAGCCAGGAGTCGAACTAAAGTCACAACTGTTTGATTCATATCAATGATCTAACAATCTCCATGGCACATATTACGGTCAATCCTCACGAGAGGAGACAAAGATTGTACCTTTAAGGGTTCTGAAGATCCTTCTGCGACCGGAACATCAGGGAAGCCAGCAATCTCACACTATTATTTTGCATAAACGATCAAACAGAAAGAGATCACAGACACATTCCAAGAACATCTTCAAAGAAAACTATACTGAGTTAAGTGATGCTTTGTACATACCAGGAGTAAGGCGTTGCGTGTAGCATCTTGTGTTGAAACATTACCAAATACAGTCGTCAATCCTAATATCTCCAGCTCTGGTGTTTGAAACGCCATCATTATCGCCATGCTATCATCTAACCACACATATATAATGTTATAACCATGTTTAAGATTGTCAAATCTACTTACAATTTTAGCTAACAAGAACAACTTTGCATGACAAGGAGGATCATGCAAACATGGAGCTTAAAGATCCAAACTTTTCAACCAAATGAGCTCAAATAAACAGATTCAAGAAATCACCACAACGTTTAATTCAAGGGTATTGCTTGAGATTTCGATTCAAACAAAGTCAAATCTCATACTAAGCAATCAAGATCCGTTGACTAAATCTCATGTCTCTGTTAAACTACTCGATTCACCATGAGAACAAGCGGGGAAGAAGCTCACCGATTCCTGGGTCTGTATCGATAATGAGCTTCTCACGCTTAGAAGAGAAACCGTTGGAGATCCCACCGTTGCAAATCTCCATAGCAGAATCCATCTCGACGGAAATCTCAGCAAAAAAACTAAACCCAGGAAACGAATTTTAAACCCACTTCAAAGCTCTCCGTGTCGTGGACAGTTGCTTTCGTGATTTATTATATACTCCTACGTTTTAGATCAGAAAGGGCCTGAGCTTTCACGAGGACCGAAAAAAATACCTCAAAAAGCCACAAACTTTTAGAAAGGAGGAAGTCTCAATGTCGATCAGCTTTGGAAGTCGGAAGATTTATGGAGAGAGAGAGAGATGGATTGCTGCGTCATCCAGCTACGCTTTTCTTATTTGTTTTTTTAGTATATATTTTCTCCTCTTTTTTTTGGTGGTGACAGAAAGATTACTTTCACTATTTACCTAACTTCAATATCTTATCTTACAAATATATTAACCTTATTTTAAGCCATATTTTACATTATCACGTTAAAGCTTTCACGATGAAATTATTTGTTTGTATTGTTTCCCTTTTTGTTAAAAATAACCAATTCTCTATTTCGTAAACTTTTTGAAAGTTCAGAAATTATGAACTGATAATCTTCTTTTTATGAAAAGTATTAGAAAAGAAAAGTATTTTTTTTTCTTGATTCAAATGTGGGGGTTTGGACGTTGGACCGGTTGTTGGTGAAGAAACACGTTTTTATTTAGAAGGAATCAAAAGAATAAAATAAGGATCCTATCGAATAAATAACATAAGTTGGAATATGAAAGAAAAAAACAATTATTGGGTTTGAAAGTTGGAAGAAAACTTTTTTTTTGTCAAATGCCATCTAAACCAGTTATTATGCCACCAACGACGCATCATAACCGCTGGTTGTTGCCATCTCGCTAGTAAAGTGGCCCGGACTTGTGATCATAACCGCTGGTTGTTGCCATCTCCCCGCTCAGATGCTGGTGTTCAGCTACACGCTCACTTAACATCGATCACGCTGCCTTTGCCCGCCGGAGTGTCTGATAAGCGAATCTGGATTTCGAATGGAAAATCAAGCTACACCTTCTCCTCTGCTCAAGCATGGGAGGATGTCCGTCCAAGAGCTACAAGAAATCAATGGGCTAAAACCATATGGTTTAAAGGTGTAGTCCCTAAACTCGCTTTTAACATGTGGATCTCTCATCTGAATAGACTGCCCACAAGAACAAGGCTGGCTAGCTGGGGAATTCAAACCAGCCCACTATGCGTGCTCTGCTCCCTGCACCCGGAGACCCGCGATCATTTGCTCTTGGTTTGTGACTTCAGTGCGGCTCTGTGGAGACTCGCCATGGCCAGACTTACACCAATACAACAGACTTTTAATACCTGGGATGACATGATAAATTGGTCTGATGTAAGCTCGCAATCATCTCCAAAAGTCCTTCGATTGCTTGTCTCCCAATCTATTGTTTACCATGTCTGGAAGCAAAGAAATAATGCCTTGCATAACATGATCTATATTCCACCAGAATCAGTCTTCAAGTGCATCGACAGAGAGATCAAGAACACTATCTTTGCTCGCTCTGACAGGAAACGTTTTAGGAAGCTGCTGAGATTCTGGATCCGTTAATTAGAATCTGATTCTTAGCTTTGCATTGCCTTATGCTACCTTGTTTTTTCTTTATTTTTGCCAAGGTACCATACTTTAGGTTGTATAGTTGTGTACTTCCTCCTTTTCATCTAATGAAATATTAACCCTTTTGCAACAACAAAAAAACGACGCATCAACGCACTTTGTTTCGTAAACAAAAGCCCAATATGTTGCTGACAAAAAGCCCAATATGTTTTCGGCCTAAAATGAAACTCAAACGTACATTTAAGTTTCTTTTTTTTTTGCTAAGAATGTTAATATCATTAATATGAAAGTTGGGATTTACAAAAGCAAATACCTACAAAGATGATTCCCCGGCAAAAAATGGAAAAAACAGGGAAGCATAAACTAATACCAGCAAGTGATCAAGATTATCGGATCCAGCATAAACTAATATCATTTAAGTTTCTTTCCCACATTATCACGGTAAAGCTTGATCTTTAGAAATAGACGTTACCTAGTTCATGATTTCTCAAATAAACTATTCAAAATTGTGCGAGTATAAATTTATAGGCTTATCTTAAGGGTAATTATTAGTAGTGGGTCTAACTAACGGTTACATACGTAAGAAACTGTTTATATGGGAAATCATTTATTACGCTAAACGATAAACTTTTATACTCCATATTAGTAATGAACCTAACGCACATCGAAAAGTTAACTCAATAGTGCAGCATTGTCACAACACTTATATATTGTCTAAGGACCACTATTTTCACCGATATGGGATATTTGATAGTAGTCTATTGTTTACTTATGTTGTAGTTTTAAATTATAGATCACTTACAAGTAGGTAATATCTGTTTTTGAAATCTTACTTTGATTTTGTCTCTATACTTCAAAAATAAATCACATATCTACACTCTTACTAGTCTTTTATACTTACGTAAACCCATTAAAATGGGTTCATAAATAGAAAATTGAGCAAAAAAAAAAAGAAAATTGAGCAAGAAGTACAGTCGTGTCATGTGGAGTAGACAATGAACCCAATAATGGTTAAATAGACTTTACGAAAAAGAAGAATTAGTGGTATATCGACTCTGAAAGCACCAAAAATTGGGATAGGTTTCAACTGCATACAAACAAAAATAATAATTCAATACTTGTGGTATATAACAAAATCATGGATAAAACACATTTATACATGGATATATTAACTATAAACCTCAAAGTAATCTCACGTTCCTAACAAGAACACTTGTCGATATAACTTAAATATGAATGAACACTATTACCGGAATAATAAAAATCCCAAACAAAATTATTGCCGACAAAAACCAATAATGAGAAGGGGTACCTGTCTAAAGAAAGAATTGCAACATGAAAGTAAAGTGGGAACATGGGACGGACGATAATCTTGGCGGCCGAAAAAAGATTTTACGTGGTTAATTTGTCCTTAAGTCTACATACGGCTAATCCTCGAATCTTTGAACTCATAACTTACAGCAAGATCGACATGTCCACGATGGTTGGACGAAACCCACGGTCCTAAACTATGTGAAACTAGAAAATCACACAAATATAATCCATGTAACTACTACTATTGGTATGGGGTTTTGGCGTGTTCTTAGCTTTGTGTCCTATGTCTTAATTATACAAAACATACCACAACATTTATTGTTTGAAGGTAATTATTTGGAAGATTGCAACTAATCATTTACGTAGCAGAGAATAAATTTGCAACTTGTCAGTAAATAAAGTTCTACATGCGTTTTTAGTAAATATCCTCATCGTTTCAACATACAAGAACTAAAAAAGGAGAAGAAAAGGTCTATCATATGAAGTTGATTAAATATAAAGTAATTCATTCATTATGAATTTATAAATAACTTGGACATTATCGTAAGATTCTCATTATATATATGCACCATACCTAGGGGTGGGCATATTTCCCGAACCCGAAACCCCAACCCGGATCCAACCCGAAAAAGCCGGTTCGGTATGGGTTCGGATCCTTTACAATAACCGATTGGAACATATGCTATAATACTTTGGGTTATGGATCGGTTCGGGTTAAATCCGAAACCCGATTGGATAACCCATATAAACCGAAACCCATATAAACCGAATTTATATACATATCCAGTATTCAGTAATCTATTGGTTTGTTTTTAAGAGGAAACAAATACTCTTCGAAGAATAAGGTAACAAGTGAATTCAATCCCAAATTGCTTAAGTAAAAAAAAAAATCTTTAAAAAATACTGTTTGTTATTTGCTTAACTAATTCATCTTATTTGTTTATCTTGAACTAAATCTGAGTATAAGACTGAATTGTTATTGTAGTTTGGTTTTGCAGAGATGATTGAGAAGTATAGATAAAAGATGTTTGTTTAAAGGAGGAAGATTTCAAGGTCCAGAGATGGATTAGTAGTTCTTTAAGTTTTAAGTCTTTGCTTCATATTTTTAGTTTGATTTTCTGCTTGATGCAGTTTGCGATTTTAGCTTTGGAATTTGGTTGTTGCTTTCTGATATTTGATTGAAGAACTTGGTTTTAAAATAAATTAGTTTTCATTATTGATGAATGCTTGTTCTTTCAAAATCTCTCAAGTGTGGTTACTGATGTTGTAAAGATTGATCTTGGGGTTGAAGTGTGGTTACTTATGGTGTAGTGTTGCTGTAGCCCGGCTGATTATAATGTTTGCTTTGTGTGTTGGGCTTTAAGAAATTACTCATCTTGGAAACTTGTTCGAACTAGCACTCACAAAGTAGGTTATATCTCGTTTAATTTTCTGTCCATTGTAAATTGTCAAAGTACAGGTTGTATATTATACACTATAAAGTTCAAAATTTGGACGTTGAACATTTACGCATAATAGAAATAGTATGGTTATTATCCGAACCCGTTCAAAATCGATCGGATTATGGGTTACCAATAATTAACCCGAACCGACCCGAACCCGGCTAGAACCGAACCGAACCCAACCCGTTTATGCTACATATCCGAATGGGGCTAATGAGCCTAAACCCGAAAACCCGAAAACCCGAATAATCCGATCCGAACCCATTTGGATACCTGAACGCCCACCCCTAACCATACCAATGCCTTAAGTGATACTAGCTAGCCATGTTTTTTAAAGTGCGTAGCATGTTTCATTACTTGCTAGTGGACGATATTCTCCCTAAGTTGGCAAGTATAGTACGAAATCAGGCTACCATTCAGCAAGAGAACGAGATGAACAGATACAACAAGTCCAAAGAAACCAAAGTGATTTCAACTGGATACAAGATATATGGAACATAAAGACTGCGCCAAAGATAAAGATGCTGCTATGGAGAGCTGCTAGAGGAATCCTACCTGTTGGGGAAAATCTGCTGAGACGAAACATAGTAGAGGAAGGAAAATGCATCAGATGCAACGAAATGGAAAGTACAGAGCATGTGCTTTTCAACTGTAATTTTGCTAAGGAAGTATGGGACCAGGTTCCGACACACACTCGACTGCGACAGGAACGTGAGGATGATTTCAAAAAGATTATGCAAAGAGCTAAGGTACTAATAGCATTACCCCCTACTGGAGTGTTATCTGACAAAATGTTCTCGTGGATTTGCTGGGGCATATGGGAAGCGCGAAACAAAATAATCTTTGAGAACAGAGAAATTCCAGTCCAAGAAATAATTGCAGGAATCATGAAGGAAGCACGAGAATGGACATTGGCACAACACGATGAGAAAGAAAGTGAAAACAAAGCGAAGACTGACAGACGAACAAGAACCAATGGAAACAGATGAGATGCTATGCAATACAGATGCAACATGGAAAATTGAAACACGAAATGCAGGAGCTGGATGGATTTTCTCAAGCCATGATCAACCGAATGCAGGGATTGGTTCTGCGAACAGAGATTTCATACCTTCATCACTCACGGCTGAGGCGTATGCCATTAGAGAGGCAATGGAGGATGCAAGGAGAAAACAGTTTACTAAGCTAAGGATTGCTTCAGACTCAGCCTCGATCATTACAGCGATCAACTCACGTAACTCCACCCCGGAATGCTTTGGCATTGTAAGCGACATTATTTACATGTCAAAACTATTTACTAAGTGCAGCTTTATGTATGTACCAAGACTTGTGAATAGGAAAGCTGATGAGCTGGCTAAAACTGCTCTTAGGCAATCCGAAATCCAAGCCATTGTAACAAACTTTGTTTGACTTGAATGAGAAGTTAAGTTGGACCAAAAAAAAAAAGGACGATATTCTCCCTTAACGTACGGTTTCAAGAAGGACCAGTGGATGAGCAAGCTATTACAGATATTCGGATAGTAGCATATATATGTTATAATGTTGTATAACTATGTTAGAAAAAATGACATGACGACCTAAATTTTATAAACCATTATTTTTTGATTGATCTTTGTGATAAAGATACTAGTCACCATGACAAAGATCTGGATAAAATGCAACTTGCTATCACTCTTGTATATAATAATTAAATCCAGGAATTGTAAATAATAAAAACAAATATCATACGATTTTGGGCAAATTTATTGTTTATATGCCCATATGTAGATGTTGAAGAGGGTATGTATGTGTGTATATATGATATATCTTACAGCTTATAAATTATAATATAAAGTGTAACGAAGAAGAAGAGAGAGAGGGGATAAGATAGAGAGATGTGTACTAGTGGACGGAGATAGAAAGTTCGACTTCCATTTTGGCTCCTCTTCCTACCTGTCTTTTCTCTCTCTTTTTTCTGCACGCTATACATTTTTTTTTGTAACACCCCATTTCACATTACAACACATCAAAATATATAAAATGGTTTGTTGTCTGAATATCACTTAAAACTTTCATTTCTTGATATTTTTTTCTTCTAAATAATGTTATTAACAATAAAGTCTTAAAGAGTAAAATCTTTCATTCATCATCCGATCTCTTACAGTTTTAGAGCTTTGGAATTTGTTTTTTTTTCACCAGAGAAGAAGTTTATTTAGACTAATTCGCTATAATTAATAAAAATGTCTCATTTTTAAGTTTGGTTGCAGATTCCTAGTTTTCTTTTACTAAAGTATGAACACGGTTTCAATAATTATATATTATTGGCATCACCAAACAAGAAAAAGTAACAAACATTTAAAATATTAATGGATTTAAAAATATACTTTTTTAAAAAGAGTGATTTTATTAGTTTTGGTGCATGATCGTCATCACTTCCCCGTTGTTTTCTCTGTTAGTATGTATGTATATATGATAGTATAAATCATTTCCTCTTTCTCGTTGTCTCTGCCCGTTTCACCCTTTGATAGAAAGAAATAAAATCAGTGAATCATCATCATCTTTCTTCTTCTCGAAAAACAGGTAAACAAACAAACATAATTTAATTAATGGCCGAAGAACATCGATGCCAAACGCCGGAAGGCCACCGTCTTTGCGTTAACAACTGCGGTTTCTCCGGTAGCTCAACCACCATGAATCTCTGCTCCAATTGCTACGGTGATCTCTGCCTCAACCAACAGCAGCAAGCTTCCATGAAATCAACCTCTGAATCCTTTCTCTCCACCGCCGCATCTCCTCCGTCCTCGTCAGAAATCGATTCCATATCCTCGTCGTCGTCCACGATCGAGTCCATCTCCTCCTCTTCTTCCACGATCCCCCCTCTCCTCGAAAATTACGTAGAAGAACTACAGATCCCGGCGACGGAGAAACAGATTCCGACGGCGACGGAGCAGAAGCAGCCACCGCAACGGCCTAATCGGTGCACCCTGTGCAGGAAACGGGTCGGGTTGACCGGATTCTTTTGCCGGTGCGGGACGACTTTCTGTGGGAGTCACAGGTATCCGGAGGTTCACGGATGCACGTACGATTTTAAATCGGCCGGGCGCGAGGAGATCGCCAAGGCTAATCCGTTGGTCAAAGCCGCGAAGCTCCAGAAAATATGATGATCTGAACCGTTGCTTACGTTGAATCATGACACGTGGCATTAACAGTGCAAGAACCAATCCTTAGCTAAGAAACTCTCCCTTAAGAACCTCCAATGTATCTGCTCTAAGATTGTGTTTCGGTTTTTAATCTTTTTCGTTTGGAATTATAAAAAAAAAAAAGATAGTCTCATCATCATTCACCCGGTTAGCTTTTTGGTAGGACATCCATGGCAATGACATGAGGTCCAAGTGTTGCTTATGATAGGCCTGTTTGTTTCATTGACGCTGCGTCAGTGCTGCGTCATCTTCAAAAACTAGTTGTCTGAGAATCAAGTAGGAGGAGGCTAAACCACAATCGCATCATCGGCGTTAAAAAATGTTATCGCAGCATGTCAAAAACAGTATACATCTACCGCTGTTTTTCTCCAGCGTCAAAAGACGGCAACGGAAGCACCCTTAAAGCAGTAGTTGCGGCCATTTTTCTCTCTCTACCCCTGTGTTTGTCATTGATTTTTACGCCATCGACGTTGACGCTGCGGCTGACGCTCCGGCAGTGAAACGAACAGGCCTGATAAGATCAAAATCTGTTTCTGACAGGAACGGCCTTAGTTCAAAGTGTTTTGAAGTTGAGTGTAAAGAGTAAAATTTAACCGATAGTGGAGTTTGGAACAAGATGTTTTGGCTTCATGGTATGAAGCTAGTGTGTTATGTAAGTCAGTTGCCTTTACTGTTCAACGGAGGTACATAGTTGTAGACTTGTGGTTTAAGATTTTGTGGTAGCTTCCAAAAAGTATAAGAAGCTGAGGCTATAAAGATTAGTGCAGGCAAGCGAGTAAATCCATGACTTGATATTCGTCCGTGACTTGCTATCCGTCCGCGGCAGACTAAATTAATTTTTTGGTTAGTCTAAATTTAATCTATCAAATTTGCAAAATAAAAATATTTGACTCGCATTTGTTATGTTTAAGTTTGCGGTTATTCTCGGATAACCCACAAATATTTAAATATTAATTAAAATTTGTAAATTATATATTTCAATAAAAAATTATTTATAAAATATAATATTATAAATGAATTCATAATTTTCAGAATAAAAATATTTTAAATAAATTTATATTTTAAAATTTATAAAATGATAGTAAAATATTAATTTAAATAATAACAAATTGTGAATATTTACTAACCCGCAAATTAGAATATTTCGATCCTAAACCGTCTCACAAAAAAAAAAATCCAACCCACACACATCTTATAAATTTTGAAAAATAAATTTAACCCACATCCATCAGCTCTAATAAAAACCGTGAGGTCGCATATGTAAGAACATGTCTTACATAGAGTAGTAGTGTGTTGTGGATATGAGAATGAAGCAGAATTGAATAAGATAAGCACATGTCTTAGAGCACTTCCAAGTAGGGATGATAATATGGGTAAAATAATTCAATCCACACCCAATCCATAAAAATCCAACTAATAAAAACCCAATTCATAATGAATCCAAATATTTTTTTTGTCAATGTGTAATATCCATGTATAGCTTATTAAGTTTTGGGTATACCCATAGGTACCCATCCATACTTTGATACTAATATTGTTTTGTAGTAAATGTTAACATTTTGTCACATTTTTTTAGTCCGTTATTTTTTTTCAAAAAAAATTAAACGGGGTTTCGTATTTTTAAACGGGACTAAATGGACGGGCCTAAACAGATCTAAATATAAATGGGCCTAAACGGACCTAAATATAAACGGGTTAACGTACGGGCCTAAACGGGTCTAAATATAAACGGGTTTAATCGGACGGGCCTAAACGGACCTAAATGGGTCTAAATATAATTGGGCCTGAACGGGTCTAAATGGGCCTAACCAGACGAGCCTAACCAGACGGACCTAAACGGGTCTAAATATAAACGGGTTTAATCGGACGGGCATAAACGGACCTAAATGGATCTAAATATAAACGGACCTAAACGGGCTTAAATGGGCCTAAGCAGACGGGCCTAACCAGACGGACCTAAACGGGCCTAAATATAAACGGGTTTAACCGGACGGGCCTAAACGGGCCTAAATGGGCTTAAATATAAACGGACCTAAACGGGCCTAAATGGACCTAACCAGATGGGCCTAACCAGACAGGCCTAAACGGGTCTAAATATAAACAGGATTTTGTGGGCCTAAACGGGCCTAAATGGGCCTAACCAGACGGACCTAAACGAGCCTAAATGGGCCTAACCAGACGGGCCTAACCAGAACACTTCTAAGTTCCAACAAAGGTTTTTTAGAAGGTTTCTTAAGACTAAAATAATGAAAATAATGAAAAAAATGAGAAAGGATGAGATGAGTTTCTTAGGAAGATACCAATAGTTCTCAAATAAGAACCCTTGGTATCTTCCTAAAAAATTCATATGATATGTGTCATTTTTTTCATTGGTTCTCATTTATTTTAAAATTAAATTTTAGTTATCAAACTAGAGAAAATATTAAATAATAATATTATATTAGTAAGAATTTCAAATTGAGATTCTAACCATTGAGGATGCCCTTACATCATGCCCTTACATCATAGAGAGTTGTAGTGTGTTGTGGATATGTGAATGAAGCAGAATTGAATAAGATAAGCTTGTTGCTATATGGTATATGGATTTTTCATATGTTGATTTAATGAAACTTTTATATTTTTCATATCTTTGTCTGCGAATGTTAGGATTAATCGGTTTCAATGAGCAAGTTGACGACCCTATCAAAGATTCAAAAACAATAAAATATTATTATTTAAAACGTCTTTTCATATTTCTATAGGACCATTTTTTTTTTTTTTTGGGCAAATTCTATAGGACCATTTTATCTATGAAAAAAACTACTGTTTTCTCATCAAAAAATTATTCATGGTCAAATATTTAAAACTAGGTGATTTCTCAGCACCTTATGCGGAATACTAACTAATATTTAAATTATGTCCATAAATTTAATAGTTTTAATTTTAAAGTTGATATGATTTATTTAAAGTTTAATCAAATTATTTTTTTGTTGGGTTGACTTGTTTGTTTTTCACTTTTCTTTATGCTCAATAAAATAATATCATTATTTTGTTTATAATTCATAATTCACTAAGACTTGTTTATTTGAATGGACAATGAAAATAGATAACGGACTTCGTTAATGACGTATATTTATTTATTTTAACATAGCCATATCATTTTATGTTCTTTCTTTTTTGGTAATCTTTTATGAATTTTTTTCCTTTGCAAAGTTAGTAACATTTTGACTTCAAAGAAATGCACGATAATTTTCATGTTCTTGTGAAATCTCTCTCTTATACATTTACAATCCACAAGGTGGTTTTGTTCGATGCTAATTGAATTCACAAGTAGATACATTTTGGTATTTGTTGAACCTAGAAGATCACATCTCATTGTTCTGGCTAAAATTATAACTATCGATGTTGGGCAATCATGCCCTTAACCAATTACATGAGAAGCGTTCGATGTTCTTTGGTTATGTATATGCATTTGAAAATCAATAGTAACTGAGTATTTTTTTCCAACTTTGCATTTTTGATTTTTGTATTTTCTTTATAGAAGTCTCAAGACCTTAAACTCATAACAAACAAATCTCACTTTATGTGTTTGATAATTAATATCAAATGACAATCACTGTGGCGAACTTTTAAAAGGTTTTTATGTGATAAAGCAAAATTTAAGATTATGTATTATATAGAGATAGAACACAACATAAAAACCTTTTAAAAATTAAAACAAATAGAAAGTAAACTATAGAAATAAAACTAATCACTTTATCAATTAAAATTATCTCAATTGAATTAATTTAATAGTTTCTGATTCCATTATGTAACTTTACACTTTTTACTTTTATTTTACATCTATCATGAGTATGATTGATTTGGCTAATGAGAACAATAGTAATTATTTTCTTCTAAAATAAGTCATGGCTTTGAAGTGAAACAAAAACTCCTTAGAGTAACAATTAAAGAGCATAGATGGGAATATGAGCGATAAAGTACTACAACTAATATATAATGTTGTAGTCGGTTGAATATTTAAGTATTTATATTGTATAAAATAATAATAAATATAATCAGGTATTGTCAAATTTCCATATAATATACTTCCATGCCGATTATGTATGAGTTTGTTGTTATATTTAGTTATATGGCGTTGATATGTGTTATATTTGGTCTCATGGTGTTACAATTATTTTTTTGCCGTGTTACAAATTTCCATATAATATTTGTTAAACATGTGGTATAAGAATAATATTAGAATTTATCTTATATATTTATAAACTTATTAATACAAAAATTTAAAACTAAAACTTCCTTATTGTAAATTAAAATATATATATATATATTCATATATGTTCAAATTTCTATATATAGAGTCAAATTATCCCTAAATAGGTAAATTAACTAAAAATGTATTATATAAGACAAATAAATCTTAAATTTTTATTTAAATTATTAACATAATAAATATATCTCTTAGAGTGAAATATTCATTCGTATATATCCACCTATATAAAGCCAATTAAAACTAAATTAATATAAATGGTTTTTATGTGTGTAATTCTAGATTTTATTTTATTAATAATATGAATGATACCGACATTCCTTTAAACCTTAATAATAAAAAACATAATTGAGTTTTTGAAAGTTTGTTACTAAAGTTACATGATATTCTATGGCCACACATATCATATAAGACGTATAACGTTTAAAAAAAAAAAATTGAAATGAATTTTGAATATTTGACAAAAACCAAAAACTATAATAGTTACGAAATATCATAATTTAAAATATAAGACTTAATCTTTGTTTTTGGTTTATAATAATAGCTTAATATAGTTTATTTTAAGATATAGAATTAAATCGTTACATACATATCAAGTCTTATGTGATATCATTAATCATATATATAATTAGGGACTTTTTTTACTTTCCTTAGAGAGCTCCACGTCAGCAATTTTTTTCCTCACATGGGACCCACCCGAATTTTAATCTCTCGCTCTCTTTTATTTATTTTTCCTTTTATAATCGAAGCTGTGTTTATTTAGAGTGATTTATGAGGTCCAATAACATTACGGTTTCGTAAACAAATCAAACCCAGATACAAATATTTACACAATTCTCTTTCTAATAAAACTATACACATGTCCATGAATTATGTTTGTGGGCTAATTTATTTGTTCCAATTCAGCGGAATACGTATCTACATGTCTCTTCTCCTTCCTCTTACTGATACAAATAAACTGTTACCTCTTTCAGATTCTCAGAATCAAATACCATTACACACCTTAATCAATTCCCCAAAACTCTTAAAATCTCATCAAACCCACTGATATTCATACACTTTATTTCAACTCTGTCTTTTGATTTTTTGTTTCCTCACTCACTACCGTTCTATCGAAAAAGGCAATTTTCGATTCTACTCATCGGTAATGGATGATTGGGCTCCGGCTCTCCTCGGCGTTATACTGTTCGCGATGCTGTCTCCATGACTCCTCTTCTCCTTGCCTGGACATCACCAGTACCTTGAGCTCGACGACATGAAAAACAACGGAATCGCTGTCAATCTCCATTTCACCACCGTCTGATTTCGGGCTTTAATCTAGGGTGGTAGGACGAATTAAAGATAACCCTTGAATCTGGGGTTTTCTGGAATCTTCTTAGATTTGGAAATGTTTTTTGAGTTCTTATTTTCACTTAAATATGTTCTATAGTCTGATAATTTGATCCTATCTTGATAGTCTCTGTTTGTTCAGGTTTAGCTGGTACCCATGATTCTTGGGGACCTCAAATAAAGGGATTGTCGAGAACAGATAAACCCAACGGCGACGGAATCGTTTCCGATGATTCAGGAGCATCGAGGTCAGGTCTTTCAACAATCGTGGTATGGGTCGAAGCTCCGTGCACACCCACAAATCTGAGTACACGTGAGTCGCAATAGTGAAGAACCTGTATTATGTGCTTTGTGCTCTTAAGTGGGTTTTGTTTTATTTCGATTCTACAATTATGGAATTGTGTGAATATATCTTTCCACTCAATTTGTTTTGATATCTTTAGCAGAACAACCACAACGGCAAAGGATTCAATTACTTTGTTGGATCATTTGTGATGGGAGAAAGCTCACATCATTGGGCATTCTATGGGTAATATTTTAATTATTTTCCAGTCAAATTGTTCGACCTCAATGGTAAATATGTGAAGCAGACTTATTTCTTCCTTATTTATGATCTGTTGGATAAAACAAGAGCAATGATAGCTTGCAAGTTAGCTGCAATGGTGCCCGAGTGGGTTATTTCTCTGGCTCTGCTTAGCGTTACAGTTGGAGGTTTCGAGTGTTTCCCCATGGTACTTGAATGAAACAAATGTCGCTATTGCTTGATTCCTCCTCTTTGATAGCAATGACTTCTTCATGTGTGTTGAGTCTGTTGGATTCTTTTATAAAGACAGCTGTTTGTTTTTTGTTCATGATTTGTTGCCCGATAATGTTTCACTTGGTTACAATGCAAATCTGATTTTAGCGTTTTATTTGTATGTGCTACAGCTTGATCAGCTAACGCTTTCGATTACCATACGTTTCTGGATGGCAGAGACCCTCAAGAAAGGGAAAAAGTTGATTTGGACACACATTATTCATAGGTGGAGATTTACCGCTTTTGATGAGCTGAACAACTATAAGAACAAGTTTGACATAGAACAGTTGTTAATAGATTTGATTATTGGAGTCTGGGAAATAGCCTGTTTTGTTAGAGGAAAAAATAATCCTACAAAGCTTCACTCCCAAGCCTTTACTCTCTACCTAAATCCAGCAGTAACAATATGTCTTACCCAAAACAATCACACCACCAGTCAAGCGTCACAAGTTTATAATCATGGCTGCTTCACTGGCGTTGGAAAATACAGGTATTGACACATGTAATTTTAACAATCGCAGGTACAGTGTGGAGATGGATGTCCGAGAGGGTCATGACTCAGCCACATTTGTCGTCTTCGACACAGAGATGACAAACACTCACCTCAAAAACTGCCGCGACACTGATCCTAGAGGTAATCTTATATAATACACACTAATATTAAAAGCCACAGAGATATCTTGTCGCAAAAAAAACAAGAGCAAATGTTGACATCGGCCAAAAAAATGAAATAGGGTGGTGGGTTGGACGAGTCTGTGCTGTCCCCGTGTCTAAGCGCACTAACAAGAAAAAAGTTCATGTTCCAGATCAAAGAAACCCCCTAATATTTCACACAAAAGCACCGCACATACACCGTCTCCAGAATGACTCCCCTCCCACAACCAGAGGCAATCGAGCAGGTAAATATTAAAGTGTCTCCTACCGCCCATTCCCATGTTACTGCTTCACAAGTTTGTGACCAACCAAAACTAATAAACAATTATTCTAAAAGAACCAAAGAGATGACCTGCCACCACCAGAGAACCCACCATCCACTTCCGTAACCAGCTCCGGAGGCAAAGCTCCAGATCTCCTCAAGGACAGGTCACCACTAAACACAGCCAATGCAGCGGTGAACAAACGCAAGCGGTGGTGAGTAGTCGTTAATTATGGTCAAGTCCCTCAGTCGCATGTCCTTTCTTTTTTCCTTCTCTTTACGTAATCTTCCTTCTTCAGTTTCTCTTTATTTGCAAATCTATTTATGTATTTCTGTGGGATTCTAAGTTAACCACACATTTCTACTTTTTATTAATGGGATTTGAGGACGTTTTTCATTACATGCAACCCTATTGATCTCCAAGATATAAAATTAACAAAACTCCAAACATGTTCACCAACCACAACCGACTGAGAAACACAGCCTATGAACCACGCAAGACAGAACAAATCCTTAAGTACATAAAAGGCAAATTTTCAAATCTTTTCCCCCTACTTTTTCCATAACAAGGATTCCAACCCTATGGAATAACTTCGAAATGTGCATGTTTGTAAGCAAGCTATACCTTCCCAAATGCCCCATCAAAAAATACGCAAATAAAACATTTACCTTTCAGGTCTTACGAGCCTTTAATATATTCTGCAACACATTGTATGCCAAGTTTTTCTCAAAACTACTTCTGTAGTTCACTGTACCAGAAACCACACCGATGTGAGGGATTTTCCATTCCCCACACATAAAAAAACCTATCATTGTGAACTACGATTAATTAGAGAACTGCATTTATTTTCAAGAAGAAAAAAAAGAAACATAACATGCTTGGTTCGCCTTAACACTTATGTACGTGGTCTGGATTTAAAAACATGTTTCGTAAAAACTCAAGTTACGTTGGCAAAAAAGCTTTTTCCTCTCTCTATTTTCATACCATATAATAGCTGACACTCACATACTGTCGACGCCCAATCCGCCTGTCTACCTTGGAACATCTATAAATTTTCTACCAAAATCAACTCTAGATGTCATCACGTAAACATGGAGCTACCTTAGATTACAAGATTACAGAGACACGTAGAGAAAACTTGGGAGGGCTAGGGCATCGATTGTAGAGCATTATTTCACAATTCTAAAAAAGAAAAGAAAATAGAGGTATCAGAAACAAAAACACAACTAAAGAGAAATTAGATTGTAAAATCAACACCCCACATAACCTCCGCGCGTGCGCAGGGGGTAAAGCCACTAGTTAATATTATAAAAAGAGAAAAAGTGATTTCATCTTAATCCAAATAAAAAATATGTTATCAACTTTTTTCTTAATTTTTTTTTATTAAGAGTAATTAAGATATTTTAATTCTAGAGTGAATAAGAAAGTTATATTCCTTCAAAATCACTTCTCAAATAATCAGTGTTCAAGAAAGCGCTAGTCGGGCGGTGACCCACCGCCTAGCGCCTAGAACGCCTAGTCGGGGTCTAGTCGGCGCCTAGGCGGTATATGCATTTATAAAAAAAAACAATATATATTAGATATATTATATAATATATGTTATATAATTCAAATATTTTTAGTCTAAAAAATAGATTAAAACTCAAAGTACATCGAAATAACAAAAAGAATATTAGCTAAATTTATCAGCACACGACATTTACTATCAAATCTGTTAAATTTACAATATTTTTTATTGATAACCATTAATTTATGAAGTAAGAACTTATAAATTTAGTTATATGTAATAAAATTTTAAAATTATACCGAAACAAACATGAAAATTAAAAATCAAATGATAATTGGTTAAAGATTGTGTGTAGCCGCCTAGACCCGCCTAGGACCGCCTAGACCCGTCTAAATCCGCTTAATAACATAAACGCCTAATTCGAACGCTTAGGAGGAAATCGCCACGGTCAAAGACCGCCTAGCGCCTAGGCCCCGCCTAGGCAGCCGCCTAGACCGATTTTTAGAACACTGAAAATAATAATATAGATATTATGGCTTTTAATAGTGACATCATTTACAGTGGACTGAATTGTGTAAAGACTGAACCGGGGTGGGTTTCTTTTATTTTCATTTTTGCAAACCAATACGGATTAAAAATGATGAATGATAAATAAAAGAGGTTTAGATCATTCACGGACTAGTCCATCCCGAACTCCGACTCTTGTTACCATTAGAATCCTATGTGTTTATATTAGATGAAATTTAGAAGTTTATATCATTTCCACACAAAAACATTTCATGTTAATCTTATGATTCTTATCCAAGAGCAAGTGCAATGGTGATACTCACCAAAAGTTCTTAAATTTTTTTTTTCTTTCAAAACTTAAAAATAAAAAATAAATGGACGAATCCCGGCTCAACACGTCACATGAACAGTGAAAAGCCGGGTTCTAAAAATCTCTTAACTAAGAGACTTTGGGGGAAGGGGTTCTTAATTTCGCATAGAATTCCGCGCTAAGAACCCCTTATAGGGTTTGAATGGTAACCAGATATAAAAATGCAGATCAAATAATGCAGATTTAAAAAATATTATTAAAAAATAAATATTATGAACTGTGCAGATCTGGGTGGAAAGTACAGTTTTTGAAGCTTTTCATATATTCTTTTTATTTCTTCTTTTGAACTGCATTTATGGATCTGCATGCAGTTCAATTATTATTTTATTAATATATTTTTTATTCTGTAATAAATATTTGAATGGTGAATAAATGCAGATATCCCAAGTTACAGAAAATCTGCATTTAATCTGCATTTAATCTGCCAAACATTCAAAGCCATAATACCCCATTGCACATACTCTAACATATCTTTCAAACATTTATGACCACTGGATGAAGAAGGGTCAAACCAATGAACTAGAGAGTTCAAGTTCAACTTTTTCTTTTTCTTCTTCTTCTTTTATTCTGGTCAAATAATTGTACCTTTTTGTTCATATTAGGTGTAATTTAGAAATGTATGCCGAAAAATTAGAAATTGGGGGGGGGGGGGGGGAAATGATATAAAAATCTAATTATTGTGTCTATAAAAATATATAAAAACTGATATAATATTGAAAATATAAAAGTTTATTGAATATAATAAATATATATATATATATATTAACATTAGGCCGAAAAAGTAAAATGATTATTAAAAAAAAAAACACACACACGATCTTAGTTAGTTTGGATGGTAAAAAAATTCTAAGTTTTCTGCTAATATGGGCTCGATTCAGGTTGGTTATCAAAACATTCACATGATTTCTCCAAACTCTAGGATTAGTTGATGAAAGTAAGATAATGTATTAACTCTCAATATCATAAAATCTGGTCTTTTATCGAGGAATCAGCGGTCAAAATCACCTGAGTTTAAAAAAAAAAATATCTTTGCTGTTGTGTAATTATTCTTCAAATCAAATTAAGTTATATGAAAATTGAAAGGTGTGGAGAGTTGAGAATTGATCGTAAGGGAAGAGAATATAAAATTTCTTCTTATAAATTGATAAGACGATAAGATGAGAGGAAGTAAATACCAATGGAGAAAAAGAGAGATAAATGTCTTTGCTAGATATTTGTGTATTACAGTTAGGGAAGTAAAAAAAAAAAAAAATAATTACTCGTAGGGTACCCTAAATCCTTCAAAAAAATAAAGGAAAAAATCCTATCCTTTCTTTGTAAACAAACGAGGGTTTATAATGGACGGGTATCCTTTAAATACGGATATATCCAGGATAACTCTAAAGGGTTTAGGGTATCCGTGGGTTTTTTTTTTGTAATTTCTGAAATCATAAACGACGTCTTTTTATGCTCTTACAATTAAAAAAAAAAAATTGGAGGATTTACCCTAATTCCCAAATCGACAATCTGAAATCAACGATCTGACCACTCTGAAATCGAAATCGGTGAAGAACACCTTTGAATCTAACTTTTAAGAGCAGCCCATCTGAATTTAGATTCATCTTTATCTGAGTTTTTGCAGGTAACACTTCTTGTTCCTTCGATACTCTGGTTTGGATCTATCTCTCTCTTGGTGTCGCCATTGGTTTGGACTTTGGACAATCTGTTATACTCTTACGGGCTTTTGTTGATTTTCTCTGCTCTAGTGGTTTCTGTTGACGATTATTCAGACATTATTTACATAATTGGATGCTTGCTTACGGTTCTTGCTTCTCTCATCTACTCTCATCATTTACATAATTGGATGCTTTGGTACTTACAATTTCCACTGCCATCTTAGTTGGTAATGGTAAGTTGGTAACGAGGGAGTTCTGTACATAGTGTACAGTACACTATATCATCTCATTGTCTCTGTGGATCGTTACTTGTTGTTCGTAAAGTGAAGCTTCTGCCATGAAAAATTGTCATACTATTGTGCTTGAAAATTGTTACTTGTTGTTCGTAAAGTGTTTGATCATTTTGCTTTTCATGACTTGTTGTTACTGGATTATCCGTGCTTTCCTTGGTGGAGGAGCAAAAGATCCGTGTTTTGTTGACATTGAATGAATGTTCATGGTTTAGTCTGCAATTATTGAATCAGATTTCATTTTATATAATATATTTAGTATTCTAAACCTTAGTAATAAAATTATATATTTGTGTGTATTTACAAGAGACTTAATAAAATAATTACAAAATCATGTTTTTGTGCTAAATTGTAAATATTATTAAATTTTTTGAATTAAAATATAATACTGTTCAAGACATATTAAATTTAAAATGGATTAAAATTAATGACAGTTAAAACTTAAAACATAAACAAAAATATGAAAATAAGTTAGGGTATCTGCGGGTTAGCCTAACAGACTAGGGTATTTTTAGGGTTATCCTAACAGATTAATATATTTTTAAGGTAATTCGGCAAGGATTTTTTCTGGTCAGGATTTTATTAGGGTCAGGGTAGAGTAGGGTAAAATTACCCATTACAACATCCATAATTACAATGAACGATCATATGTTCTTTATATAGAGAAAGTTCAAGACATATTATATTGTATGTAATAATGAATAATAATGACAAATGGGTTCCATGTTTTTTTTTTTTTTTGACTTTTGTAACACTTCCCTTGAAATCCATTGTCATTCATATCCCTTATGAAAAATGTTCAGTTGCCTCGTTAAAACCTTTCCAGGAAAATCCTGTGAGAAAAACGATAGTTAGGTAAAAGAGTACAACTATGTAAGCCCCCCCTCAAATGATTAGAGTATGTCTCCTTGATGGCACATTCTAATACTGTGTATATATGTATGATGTAGACTTGAAGGGAGTTTTGGTAATTTTTTTAATACATGTCTTTTCCCCGATTTTTCAAAAGTAATATATATGTACTTCTTCCCATCCTCAGTTGCAGACTAAATATCAAATCCTTGAAAATATATATCTTTTAAACTCAACAAATTTCTTATAGAATTTGGAGAAAATAGTGCATTATTTATCGAGAATCTTGTACCATTAGGTAGTATAAAATTTGCTTTACCAATCCCTTCAATCAAGTCTGCAGGATCCGATATTGTGTTGACAGTTATATTTGTCGGTTTTAAATTGAAAAAATACTTTTTAAATTTCAGGATAGTGTTGGTACTGGATTTCCCTCTAGGAAATCCGACCCATAAACAAATAAAACAAAGGCCCATATTCATGAGTCCGTTCCAAAATCAAAGACAGAGAGATCGGCCGATTCCTTTGTTGGGCCCATACGATTGACATCCTGACAAGGCCCAAACAACGCCGAAGTGAGAGGCGATCGAGCTCGAGCTCGATAGGAGACGATGCGGAGATAGAGCAACCCGGTCTTCGTCAGTTCAACAGATCCACGCAAATCTCAGAGATCGTTATCACGACGAGGCCGAAATATCGGAACAAGAGGATCAAAGTCGAGAGTATTTAAAGAAGAAGTGGCGATTCATTCAGGACATTCCAACCCTAATTAAGAACACTTCGACTAGATAGCTCGATCATCATACTTTGTACTCTCTTTTTCGACTGTGTTTGTTCTATCTCGACGATCAATCTAATTAAAGTCTTTGATTCATAGGAAATCTATACCATTTCTATATCCAAAAGTCCAAATCCACGATTACAAATTCTTGGTGTGAATCTCCGATCTCACAGATAGTATGCGTTGTTCCACTATCTGGTATACAAATATCTCTAGCATTTATCTTGGACGATGTTCCATCCGCATTGTAATCCATTTCTGAGATAAAAAAAAACAATTAATAAATAAGATAGCATTATTTATGAAAAACAATATGATACATTAATTATATATTATTATACAAATGTCACACAATAATTATACAAAGCTAGATCATGCTCATGATAATTATACATTAATATTTTACATAAGTGGTAATTATTTATGGCACAATCATATGGATTTTCAAGAGTCACATGATGGACATCTTAGATTTCTGTAATCACGGTCTCATCGAAATCATTTGCAAAATCAGAGGCATCGAGGTGAGTTGTCCCCTCGGAATGTTCCGCGAGATTAACTTCTTTTCCTTTAGCTTTGGCGGATTCTTTGTATAGTGCACAAAGATGTGCAGGAGTACAACATACTCGTGACCAATGTCCCTTAGTACCACATCTGAAACAAGCTTCTTCTCGCTTTCGGGAGGTACTTCTTTGGTGTTCTTTTCCCTTAGAGGGTTGTTCAGATCGGATCCACTGGAATGACTTCCTATCATATGAGCTGAATTTTCTCCCACGTCTGCGATTGTTTCGACGGCCACGTCCCCGAAATGCCTTGTTTTCTCTTGTTGGATTCTTAACAACCAGTGCATTTACTTCGGGAAATGCTTTGGATCCAGTGGGTCGAGTCATGTGATTCTTGATGAGGAGATCGTTGTTATTTTCCGCTAAGAGGAGAGCCACAACCAAATCTGAAAATTTGGTATATCCACGTTACCTATATTGTTGTTGCAGTGTGATGTGGTTTTTGTGGAATGTGGTGTACGTCTTTTCCAACATTTGAGATTCAGTTATGGTTTCACCACAGTATCTCAGCTTGGCCACAATTCCTAAGATAACGGAATTATAATTCATCACTTTATTGAAATCTTGGAACCTCAGATTTTGCCACTCATCCCGAGCAAGTGGGAGTGTTATGTCTTTCTGATGATCAAAACGATCTTTCAGAGACTTCCGGAGCTCTTTGGGATCTCTTATGTTGGAATAGTCGTATATGATGCTTTCATCAAGGTGTTTTCTAAGAAAGATCACCGATTTGGCCTTTTCTTGGGCTGTTAAGGTATTCTTCTCCTTAATGGTTTCTGATAAACCTTGAGATTCCAAATGGAGTTCGACATTGGTAGTCCAAGAAATGTAGTTGGCGCCAGTGATGTCTAGAGCTGGGAATTGGAGCTTCTCAACGTTAACGTTTGCCATTTGATTTCTAAAATAAAATAACAAAATGTATTATTAGATAGTTGAATTTATTAAAATATTTGAGGTGTCGGAATATGTAGTGCAGTTACAAGAAATACAGATGAATAAAACATTAACATAAAAATCATTACATATTCTTTGGAAGAAAATTCTACAATGAGTAAACAATAAAAAGAAACAAGTAGATAACTTATTATGAAAACTAAAAATACATAATGCATTTTCGAGAAAAGAAAAATTGGTTGAAGAGGATTTTGGAAGAATATAAAAACTTTGAGTGAGAATAATGAAATATAAGTATATTTATAGATTAAAATACTATTCACTAGCCGTTAAAATAGCCGTTTGAAAATAATAAATAAAAATAATTTTTTTTTTAACATTTAAGACCGTTGGAAATAAAAGGCTAAAAGAAGAAGAAAAAACAATATGAAAGTATTAACATGATTAGAGAAATAATCTAAAAATATAAACATGTAATTAAAAATAATTTACTAGATCAAACATAAAATTATATATATATATATATATATATAGGTGGCCGAGCCTCCTTTTATAACAATTTTAATATATTAACATATGGTGAATAAATCATTCATAATAAGACGTAAATAAGTAAATAAATTATGGTGACTTGATTCATCCATATAAACATATTTAGTAAATAAATTATGGTGGTTGTAGTCATTCTTTACTAAAATTTACAATAAATAAAAAATAGCGACCATATTCATCCATTGTTAAAATTTAAAATAAATAAATTATGGTAAAAAATTCATCAATTTATAGACAATTAAATAAATGTGTAGACGGTTAAATTGACCATTATGGTGTCATAAGCAACCATTAATAAATTAACAAATTAGGCGGTTAAACCGACCATTACAGTGCCATAAGCAACTATTAATAAATTAACAAATTAGGCGGTTAAACCGACTATTATGGTGTCATAAGCAACCATTAATAAATTAGTTAATATGGCGGGTGACAATGTTAAGAATATGCTGGTAGAATAATCGTGCTGATAGCATCTTGTGTAATTATTCTTCAAATCAAGTTAAATTATATGAAAATTGAAAGGTGTGGAGAGTTGAGAATTGATCCTAAGGGAAGAGAATAGAAAATTTCTTCTTAAGATGATAAGATAAGAGGAAGTAAATACCAATGGAAAGAAAGAGAGATAAATGTCTTTGCTAGTTATGTGTGTATTACAAAGAACGATCATATGCTCTCTCTTTTTTTGGTCGAAATCATATGCTCTTTATATAGAAAAAGTTCAAGACATATTATATTGTATATGTAATAATGAATAATAATGAGTAATAATGACAAATGGGTTCCATGGTTTTATTTTTTTTACTTTTGTAACACTTGCCTTTTTTTTTTTTGATCAACAATTCATTAATAAACAGGCTTAAGCCCAAAGACAAGTGTTTAGGGCTGTTTTTGCTAAACAGTCAGCAAGCCCATTAGACTCCCGAGGAATGAAAGAAACAGAGCAAAAAGAAAAACGAGATGATAGATTTTCGATATCCAGCAGAAGACCGTAGAGTTCAGCTGGCTTTGAATTCGAATTGATGGCTCTGACGAGCACCTGAGAGTCTGTTTGCATCCAGACTTTGGAGAAACCGCAGTTGAGGGCCTGCAAAAGAGCCGATCTGAGGGCAATTGCTTCGGCCGAAAGTGGAGAAGAGACGAAGCTGTGGTGCTCCGATCCGGTGATTGTGGTCGAGGAATCAGTACCATGGAAGATCCATCCAGTACCTGCATTCCGAGATTCTTTGTTCCAAGCTCCGTCAGATTGACACTGGATTGTACCTTCGGGGATTGCAGGTGAGGGAAAGGATGAAGCGAAACTTGGTTTGCGAGCTTGCTCATCCTGATTAATCGTAGCTTCCTGCCATTCTCGAACAGAAATGATAGCTTTTTGGATTGTTGATGCAGCTGATTGAGTCCGATTGTCGAAGATCAGAGCATTTCGTGTTGTCCAAATAGCCCAGAGTATCCAGGGCACTAAATCTCCAGTAATTCCTGTTGGCGGAGCGCATTTTCGGGTTGCAGGATGTGTCAGTGTTGAGGCTATGCTGTTAAACTGGAGAGGTGAGAAACTAGGTGAGATAGGGGCTAGTTGCCAGACTTGTTGAGCAAAAGGGCAGTGTAGGAAGAGGTGGGAGGCTGTCTCGGCGTGACCACAATGCGGACAGTCAGTGTTCTGGACCAGACCCCTCCGCTGTAAGTTTTCACCAATTGCTAAAGCTCCTTCAATTGCTTTCCACAGAAAGACTTTTATCTTGGGTGAACATTGACCTTTCCATACATTTTTTATCCAGTTGAAGTTTGGATCCTGATCAGGTAGATGGGGAGCATGGTTTAAAGAGGATGCTTCAATAGAGGCATAGTATCCTGTCTTCGAGGAGTATGAACCAGACTTGTCTTTGTACCAGATGTAAGAATCTTCTGCATCCGTGATACTAGGTCTCACACAGAGGATTTGATCACGAAAGTCAGGTAGAATAGCATCTATCATAGGACGGTTCCACGAATTTGAACCTCTGCACAGAAGATCATTGACCCTTAAGTCCTGATGTTCCTCCTTGACAGGGCCTGCTGGGATAAGGTGGAAAGATGGTGAGAACCAGCTATCGGTAAAGACCTTAGTCGATGTTCCATTGCCAATAGTCTTCCCCAGATGTGGTGCAAGTAAGTCCCTGCCTAGAAGAATGCCTCTCCATCCATGAGATATTGAACTTGCAGCCGAGACATTGAGGAAAGGTTTTCTTTGGCAGTACTTCCCCTTTAGGATTTTGGCTAGTAGACAGTCCGGATTTGTTAGAATGCGCCAGGAGAGTTTTGCGAGTAAGGCCAGGTTGAAGTGTTGAATGTCTCTCACTCCCAACCCGCCTGCCATTTTGTGCTTGGTGAGTCTTTCCCATGAAACCCAACAGATTTTTCTTTTAGCTTCGGTTTCATCCCACCAGAACCGAGTCAATACTGACTGGATTCTTTTGCAGAGGCTCAAAGGCAATAGAAAGCAAGACATGGCATAAGTGGGGATGGCTGAGAGGACAGAATGCAACATGACAAGTTTGCCCGCGCTTGATAACATGCGGGAAGACCAGCTGACTGCACGGAGCTTGATCCGGTCCACAATGGATGTGAAAAGATCTTTTTTCTTTCTTCCAAAATGTTCAGGGAGGCCAAGGTATTTTCCGATACCTCCTTCTTTAGTTATTCCTAGATCAGCCTTGACATGTTGCCTGATAGCTTGAGATGTCTTGGATGAGAAAGTTATTGATGACTTTGATGCATTTATAGTCTGACCTGACGCTTGCTCGTATTGGTTTAAAATCTCTTTAAGAGCTGAGCAGCTTTGTGGGTTTGACTTTAGGAAGAACATAGTGTCGTCTTCAAACAATAGGTGGTTGATGCAAGGGCTATTCTTTGCCACTTTGACCCCTGATAGATGCCCACTTTCTTGAGCTTTCCTACATAGTCCCGATAGGACCTCTCCACACAGGATGAAGATGTAGGGTGATAGAGGATCTCCCTGTCTAATGCCTCTCTCTGGGATCACTTTTCCAAGTACACCATCATTGATTAGATAGGCATAAGAAACCGTAGAAATGCATTGCATAACCCAGTTTATCCATTTGTTGTGGAAACCCATTCTTTCTAAGACTTGCTGGACAAATCCCCATTCTAATCTGTCATAAGCTTTGCTCATGTCTGTTTTGACAGCCATTGAGCAATGCTTTTTTGCAGCTGATACCTTGAGGTAATGGAGCACTTCATGGGTGATCAAGACGTTGTCTGCTATTGCCCTGCCAGGTATGAACGCTGACTGATTCTCTGATATGATGTTACTTAAGATTGGCTTGAGTCTCAGTGTTAGAATCTTTGAGATAATCTTATAGTAAACATTACAGAGAGCAATTGGTCGGTAATCAGAAACCAGTCTAGGGCTCTCTATTTTGGGAATCAATCTGACATGGGTAGCGTTGATTGAGGCTGGTAGAGAACCAGTTTCAAAGAATCCCTGAATTTCTTTTATGATTGCAGCTCCTACAGTGTCCCAGTTGGCTTGGAAGAAGGTTTCCGAGAATCCATCGGGTCCGGGAGCCTTATCCGGATGGATGGCAAAGAGGGCTTTTTTGATTTCCGTAGCATCTGGGACAGTGATGATGGATGCGTTGGTAGCTTCTGAAATACAGGGATTGATAGCTCTGGTCACGATGTCAGCAGAGTCGCAGGCTGTGGAGGTAAATATGCTCTTGAAATAGGTGGTAATTTCTTCAACAATTTGTGGTTCTTCATATAGAGCATTACCACTAGCATCATCAAGAACCGATAATCTGTTTCTGGCCCTTCTCCCTTTTGCTACTGCATGAAAAAAACTGGAATTTCTGTCTCCTAGGGCCAACCAGAGTATTCTACTTCTCTGCCTCCAGAATTCCTCTTCAGCTTTATAGGCTTTGAGGAGTTCCTGGTTTAGAGCACATACGTTTGCCTCATTGAGAGTTTGGTCTGTCATAGCTTCATCCAGTTTTTGTTTTAACTCTTCAATTGCTTTTTTGCTATTCAGGTGATGCTCCTTTGTCCATATAGAGATGGCTTGTCTAACTTTAGAGAGCCGAGATGCCACTGAGCTGTGGATATCTTTATTCCACGTGAGGGAGATGATCCGAGAGATTTCCTCGTTGTTTCTTAGACTTCTGTCAAATCTAAAAAGCTTAGCTTTCTTTTTCTGTGCTGAGTTGAAGATTGACAGAAGTGGCCTGTGATCTGAACCTTCGAAGCGGAGATAGTGGCACCTAGCTGATGGAAATAGATCGTACCAGCCACTATTAGACATTGCTCGGTCCAGCCTGCAATGGACCATTTGAGTGTTACGTTTTCCTCTCCATGAGAGGAAATTCCCTGAGTGTTGTAGGTCGAAGAGATCCCCTTGGGAGAGAAAAGCTTTAAAGGCGCTAAAGGATGCTTCAGTTCTGACACGGCCTCCAGTTTTCTCGTTGTTGATGATTATCTCGTTAAAATCGCCTGTTAGAAACAAAGGTGAGCTCCTTAGATCAGCTATCATATTGAGTTGGTTCCAGACTAGATGCCTTTTGTTGATATCAGGTTCTCCGTATACAAAGGTAGCATTGAACCTAGCCTTTTTATATTTGATAGCCGTATCAATGATGTTCTGGTTTGACGAGATAATCTGTATATCTGTCTCCTTGTTCCACAGAAGAGCCAGGCCTCCTCCTCCTGGGGTGTGAGGTGAGACTAGGAAGTGGGAATCATAGTTCAGACTTTCAAGCTCAGCGAGGACAAAAGCATCAGGATTTTTGGTTTCCATAAGAAAGATGATATCCGGGGAGGCTCTCCGATGGATATCCCGGATACGCTGGACTGTCATGGGGTTCCCAAGCCCACAACAATTCCAGCTTAGAATGGCTAAGGAAGAGGAGGAGGGAGATTGTGAAAATCCCCCTGCCGTACCATTCTTGGAATAATGGATACTCTTGGAGTCTTGTTGGAGGCCGGTTGCCTTGAAGTAGAGGTACCAGCATCTTGTGGAGTTGATGAGACTCTGCTTGGTGATCTTCCAAGCGTTAGGTATCGTTTCTTTGCACTAGCACCCATCAATCCTTTTGGGCTACTTCTAATCTTCCTTGCTTTTGATTTGGCCGGCCTGCCTCTTTTTTTTGGTATGTAGTTGATAATTAATTCCTCATCTCCAGGGATTTCCTCAGGTTCAGGGGAGTTTCGGAGTCGGAGAGGACTACAGTTCTGAGTTGGGCTGCATTCAGATTGATGTTGGATAGTGCTTTGCATCGGCAGAACAGAGGCTGCTTGAGCTGCTGCATCAATTATACCAGCTGCTGTTTCTGCCATTAACCCTTTTGCTTCACTTTGCATAACTCTCAAACGTCTCGCCGCACTCTCTGTCGGGTCAGCACAGCTAGTATATTGTAGTGTAACCTCCCGTAGGTCGTTAAGCACTTCCTCTGTAGACGGGATTGGTGGAGGTGGTGGGAAGTCACATTGATCCAAGTTTCTGTCCACAGGGGCTCGGACAGGAGGGGGAGACACATTGATCAGTTGTTTATTGGGCTCTTCTCTCGGTTGGCGTTCACGCCATTGCAGTAGAGGTTGGTGTCTATCGTTTGACCGGAACTGATTCCTGTTGGACGGTCCGGATCGTTGAGTGTTGTATTGTGGAGATGTCGCTAACTTCCTCATAGGTCGAGCCTGATTGTGAGGAGGGGAGTTAGGTATGAGAGCCTCAGGCCCCAGCTTGTTTTTCAATGGTCTAGCTGAGTGTTGACTTTGGGATACTCTCTCCCCAAAAGGACGTCCATGACGGTCAACACGCTGGGTGAAGGATTTCGCTTCAAGTATTCTCGGCGAGTGCCTTGATGAATCTTTACGGTAGCTGGTCTGTTCTCTGTGATGTTTACTAGGAGATGGTTTCTTTTGATTGCTCCGTAAGTCTGTATCTAAGCTGTATGCCTTCTCATTTGCCTTGGAGCCATTGATGCTTAGGGGACAAGAGTAGTCTAAGTGAGAGAGTCTGCAACAAATGCTGCAGTGGTTCTCCAATCTTTCATAGTCCAGAGTGACAAGGGCTTCCTCGCCTGAAGCAAACTCTATGATAGTTTCTTTTGTGATTGGTTGGAGCCCATCCAGTGATATCCGCATTCTAGCAGCAGTCTTAGAAATTTCATAGTCTTCTAGTCTTCCCAGTTCCTGGCCAATGCTATAAATAGCTTTCTTATGCCAGTAGTGAAGAGGTAACCCCCTCAGGGTGATCCAGAATGGAATTTGAGAAGGGAAGGATGCAGAGATAACTGGCTCCCATCATTGCAGAATCACCATCCAGCGATTATAATGATACGGGCAGTTGTTTAGGACAGAGAGCAGATCCTCCTCTAGGTCAAAGCGAAACTGGAAGCAGCCCTGACCTAAGTCAGATCCAGTGGTGTTACCTTTTAGGTTCCACTTCTTTGGTAAGGCCGTAATCAGGGACCAAATCTTTTGTTCCATAGGGTTGGTCAGGCGACCTATGATGGTGAGATTGTTTTCCCTGATTAGCTCAGAGGTGTCCAGATCTGGTACCTTGATACGCTTTCTACATGGCTCCGGTTGGGGATTGACAATGTTCTTTCCTCTATCTTCAGCTGAGCTTCTGCTTGACTTCATTATGGGATAAAGTAGCAGGTACTCAGGCAGTAAATGGAGTATGAGATCTGTATTGTCGTCTGGAGGAGTAAGGTCGACTCACAGGAGAAACACAGTGGTACCTTGAAGCTGAGAAAGAAGCCAGAAGTACCTGTGCAGCAGAGTTGGCGTCGATGCTACACCCGGTACAGGCGGGTTAAAGGAGGCCGAGAAGCCTTTCCGGGATGGAGAGGGGAGTCGTCCGACGTTACGTCGGAGAACGCCCGAGCTCGAGCACTGTTCCCGAGGTGGTTTTACTAAGTCAACTTACCAAGAATAGAAAGAAACCAGGTAGATATGAACCCGGTTTTCTAAAACAGGGTAGATATTCAAAAAATTATCCCAAAAAGGGAAGCCTCTAAACTGCCTCGGTTATTGTGTCTGGGAGAGAAAAAAGAGAAAAGGTTTTCCGCTTTCTAAAGTTCTTTTAGTTTTTGTAACACTTGCCTATATATACATATTGAAGCAGTTTTCCATGCAACAACTACAACACATGTACACACACAAAATCCAGACCATGAACATAACTAAAACCACTCCTTGGTTTCTTTTCTTGTGTCTGATTCTTCTATCAGGTATCAATATATCTACGTTATATTTTTCTTCTACTTATCTGCTTTCTCTATATCAACTCGTATATACACAGTTACACATGATAAATATCAGCTTCTTCATCTTGGTTCAGTGGTCATTCTTGGGATTTTCCCTATTAATTAATTTCGTTATACTAATTCACTGATCGTTATAGACTACAAAAGGGTAAATGGATCGACTTCTCCATCTACCCAGCCGACTAAAAAAGATGGCATGTTTGGTTTCAAACCGAAAACGTTGTTTGTGTTCGGAGACTCGTACGCGGACACGGGAAATACACCTGACACTATCTCTGTCTCATGGAGGTTTCCTTACGGAATCTCTTTCCCGGGAAAGCCTACCGGCCGGTTCGCTGATGGTCGTGTCTCGACTGATTATCTCGGTATGACATTTTTCTTTATAATATCTTGGCCTGAAGAATTCACAATATATTCCAGCATACCACGGTAGACTTTTCATCTGGAAAATACAAAAACTCCACACCTACAATTTTGGTGTTATTGTAAATAGGTTATAGGTTCCAAACTCACTGATCTCTTACATCGATAGATATGTCTTAGTTGTATATTGCATCATTTAGTTGTAAATAAAATGGTATTTTGATATTTATAATATCTATTTAGTTTTAGTAAATCGGTTGCAAACTAATTAAGTAGCTAGCTATCTGCAAAACTATTACAATATTGTTAGAAATATCTTAATTAGTCGTGTAGCTATCTGCAAAACAATTACAATATTGTTAGAAAACATATCCAAATCAATAATTCATTAGTTTGACTCGTATTATATCATGTAGCGAAATATCTTGGACTTAGAACGCCGATTGCGTACAAGTGGATGAGATTCACACCACCGAGACAAGTTGTGAAAAAAGGAATCAATTTCGCATACGGTGGAGCCGGCGTGTTTGAGACAATGTTCAAATTAGTCCCCACCGCGAGTATGCAGATCGATTTCTTTGAACAACTTCTCTTGAAAAAAGTTTATTCACCGGCCGATCTCAACTCTTCTGTCGCTTTGTTCTGCATCGTCGGCAATGACTATCTCACTTACAACAGTGTCAACGGTACCCCGCAGGTATATAACATTATGACTTATGATGGGGAGGGTTATTAAAATTAGGGACAATGTTTTATGTAACCTTTATATTGTCATAACTAGGCTTGCGAATTCGGCTCGTTCAGTTAATTCGAGTCGGATAATTCGATTTTCGGTTAGTTCGATTTTCGGTTAGTTCGATTTCTTACAAAATTAAGCCTTGTTGAAATGAATAAAAATTCGACTCAGTTAGGTTAGTGAAAATTCTACCGAATTGAACCGAAGTTTTTGGTTTTTGATTAAAATTCATTTAACACTTTGGATAATTTCTATTAAATTTAATTAGTTGATTCGGTTAATTTTGGTTATTTCGGATAATTCGGTTCGATAATTTTAATATGTTTCAGTTTGGTTTCGTATAAATTGGTATGATTTAGTTTAATATTTTTTTTTTAAATAATCGAACTAACTGATCACCCGACCGAATTTGTAACCAATTTTTTTTTAATATAAAGTACCGAATTGAACCGAAATTATAATCAAACCAAATCAAAACCGAAAATTTCGGTTTGTTTCAGGTTCAGTTAGGTTAACATTTCCAGCCCTAGTCATAACAAACAAACAAAAATGAAATGACAGGGTCGTCCAGCATTGATAAGGAAAGTAGTGAAACAGATTTTGCTGGATGTAAAGAGAATAAATAACTTGGGAGTGAGAAAGGTGTTGGTGGCTTTATCTCAACCGCAGTTTTGTGTGCCGTTGCTTCTCACTCCTAAAGGCTGCAACACCAGCGACGCGTCCACGATTCTCCACAACAGTCTTCTCCGTGAAGGACTGAGAAAACTAAACGATGAGAATAACGATAAAAGCTTCCTCATGCTTGATCTCTACAAGGCTTTCGTGACCATATTCAAGAATAGAGGAGTTCCAGGTACGTTATTCTTTTTTTGATTATATGTATATATCAAGAATGTAAGTTTGTAACATACAATATGGGCAGGAGTTTCGAGGTTTCCGGAACCATTGAAGGCATGTTGTGTGGGAACAGAACGAGGAAACTCTTGTGGAAATGTAGGCAAGAATGGTGAGAAGTTGTTCAGTCTCTGCAAAGATCCAAAGTCATTCTTTTTTTGGGACGATGTTCATCTCACTGACGAAGGATGGCGTTCTGTATTTTCTATTCTCCTACCTGATTCACGATTTTAAATTATGTAGATATTCAACAATTTACCATGAATCATTACAATGGATCATGGATTTCTCCAAAATTTCAACTACTATATATTGGATTGGGTGAGTGGCAAAGTCATATTTAATAAAGCGATTTTCATATAAACGATCCATAACATGAAACAATGGTGCATTTAAACCAACAAACAACAAAATAATCATAATTTCATGATGTTTTAGATGTTTTTTTATATATAAATTGTGAAAGATCCAGATCTTAGTCTCATAAATTTTTCAGACCTGGAATTAATCTTTGGAAATTTCGGTTTAAAAATAACATTTCATACAAAAACTAGTCTAAATTCAACCAGTCCGTTACACTACCACTAAATTACCAACATTTTGGTTAATATGTAGATATATATTATCCATTGTTAGTCACTACTCACTAAATAGTTGGAAAAAGGTCACTAAATCAAACTTGAGTTAAATCAGATTGTATTCAGTCCTACAATAGTTTTCTTGCAACGATATATCCATTGCTTATACAATCTGAAATCAACCCATAGAAATAAAAATGTGAGAACTGTTATGATCTTTGTGATATCCAACACACATATAAGAGAGAGGTGTTAACCGGGTTTTGGTTTAGTTCTCTTTAGGTACTTTGATTAAATTGGTGAGTGGTTGGTTAACTATTTGTATCCGGTTTATTCAGGTTTGTATCTGGGATTCTTAATCTAGCTAAGAGTCGAGGTTAGAGCTCGTTAGGTAGTTGATTCAGTTGTAACGTTCGTGAGAGTTGAGTTGAGAGAGAAGGTGAGAGAGGCGAGGCTGAGAGTTCATGTTCTTGAGGTTATCTTCATCTTGTAGCTCGGAATACTCGATTGTTCTAGTGGATTGTGTTTGCTTGTACCGTCAAGCTCCAGACGTAGGGTTCTCACATCGAGACCTGAACTGGGTGAACAAATTCTCTATGTGTTGTTCTTTACTCGTACAGTTCATTCTCACAGTTACAAACGTTTCGATTCATCTAGTATAGATTCAAGTAGTGTTTACAACAAGTGGTATCAGAGCTCTTGGTTGATTTCGGTGAATCTATGGCGAAATCGATGGCGAAATCAATCGGAAAACCTCGAATTGAAGTTGCGATCTTCGACGGACAAGGCGACTTCTCGATGTGGAAGAAACGGATGCTTGCTCATCTTTCAATACTCGGATTAAAGGGAGCATTGGTGGAGGAAGCATCGGATCCAGCTACACCACTCAAGGTCGAGAAGAAGAAGGATGAAGCGGATGAAGACTTCCAAGAGAGAGTCAAGAAGGAAGAATCTGATCGAATCGAGAAGGCGGAGATGGCGATGGATATGTTGACATTGAATCTTGGAGACCATGTTCTTCGGAAGCTTGATGCATGCAACTGTACTACGGCTGCATCAGTATGGTCCACACTTGAAAGGTTGTATCTATCCAAAACCTTACCTAATCGAATTCATCTTCAACATAGATTTTATACATTTAAAATGGTAGAATCAAAAACGATTGATCAGAACATTGATGACTTCTTGAAATTGGTTGCAGATCTTGGTAGTGTTAATGTTTCTGTTTCAGATGAGGTACATGCTATCATGTTGTTAAGTTCTTTGCCAGCTCAGTATAATCAACTCAAGGAGACTCTGAAGTATGGAAGGGACTCTCTGTCCTTGGAAGAAGTAACAACTTCTGCTAAATCAAAAGAGATAGAGCTGACAGAAGCAAAAGAATCTAACACTTCACAAAGGAGTGGGGAAGCCTATACATCAAGAGGAAGATCAGAGAAGAAGGAGACACACAATGGGAAGCACAAAGGAAGGTCTCGGTCTAGGTCTGGCTCTAGAGTCACTTACTGGTTTTGCAAGAAGGAGGGCCATGTAAAGAAGGACTGTTTTGCTCGTAAGAAGAAAATGGAGAGTGAGACAGGAGATGCAGCTGTTATGGTGGATAAACTGCTGGAGATAGACGCATTGTCTATCACTGATCAAGACCCAAAAGACAGATGGGTGATTGACTCAGGATGTTCATACCACATGACATCCAGGAGGGAATGGTTTGCTGAATTCAAAGAACTATCTGGTGGAGAAGTTCTGTTGGCGGATGACAGAAGCGTTTCTGTGCAAGGCATTGGGTCTATACATATCAACATGAAAGGAGGAACAGTCAAACAACTGGTTAATGTGAGGTACGTTCCAAATTTAAAAAGGAATCTAATCTCTGTTAGTTCTTTAGATGTGCAGGGTTACAAGCAAGAAGGTGGAGATGGTAAAGTTAGGTTCTTCAAGAATGGTGTACTGGCACTTCAAGGCACTCTTATTGGGAGCTTATATTTACTGGATGGTGAAACAGTTCTACCTGAAGCTAATTTTGCATCAACTAAAGATGAAACTGCTATATGGCACACAAGACTTGGACATATGAGCATGAAGAATCTCAAGATCTTGGTTGATAAGGGAATTTTGGATAGTAAGAGGATTAGTGAGCTCAAGTTCTGTGAGAGTTGTGTCATGGGAAAGAACAAGCAGCTAAGCTTCAGTATTGGTAAACACAACTCAGATGCAGTCCTAAAGTACGTTCACGCTGATTTGTGGGGTTCCCCAAACGTTCATTTATCTCTATCCAAGAAGCAGTATTTCCTGTCAATCATAGACGACTTCTCCAGAAAAGTTTGGATTTACTTCTTAGCAACTAAGGATGAAGCTTTTGGCAAGTTCTGTGAGTGGAAGCTTCTAGTGGAGAACCAAGTTAACAAGAAGGTTAAGTGCTTACGAACGGATAACGGCTTAGAGTTCTGTAACTTGGCCTTTGATGGTTTCTGCAAAGATAATGGTATAGAGAGGCATAGGACCTGTTCATACACACCTCAACAGAATGGGGTAGCTGAGCGTATGAACAGGACAATCATGGAAAAGGTGAGATGTCTACTCAGTGAATCTGGTTTAGAAGAAAGATTCTGGGCAGAGGCTGCAGCAGTCTAGGTTTATCTGATTAACAGAACACCATCTAATGCAAATGATGGGAATATACCAGAACAACTGTGGCTTGGTAAGGAACCAGGGTATTCACATCTAAGGAGGTTTGGTTCGGTTGTTTACGTACACACTGATCAGGGGAAGTTAAAGCCAAGAGCACTCAAGGGGATATTCATAGGATATCCTCCTGGTATAAAAGGGTATAAGGTCTGGCTTCTAGCAGAAAGGAAATGTGTGGTAAGCAGGAATGCAGTCTTTACAGAAGATAAAGTCTATAAAGACTTAATCCAAGAAGGAAAGTCAAGGTCATTTCAGTCTTATACCACAGGAAAGAGTAAGACTGAGGTGGAGCTTCAAGAAGAAGAGGTTGAAGAGACTCCAAGATCAGAATCAGATGAAGATGACAGCCTAGAAGGTGGAGCTCTTGAAGGTGGAGGCATTGGTTCTACTCTGGAAGATCAACAAGTTCTAGAGAATGAGACTGAACTTATAAGAAGTCATCACATAGCACAGGATCGTCCAAGAAGAGAGATTGTACTCCCAATGAGGTACATAGATGATGATGATGAAAAGGTACTGGCCTTTGCACTATCAGCTGCAGAGGTGATTGATCCAGAAGAACCCAAAGATTACTTTGAAGCTAAGAAGAGTAGCAATTGGGTTAAGTGGAAAGAAGCTTTTGAGGATGAAATGAACTCTCACAAGAAGAATCATACTTGGGATTTAGTGAGAAAACCAGAGGGTCAGAAGATCATTGGGTGCAGGTGGGTTCTGACCAGGAAACCTGGCATTCTAGGAGTTGAAAAACCAAGGTTTAAAGCCAGGTTAGTGGCTAAAGGTTACTCCCAGAGAGAGGGAATAGATTTTCAGGAAATATTCTCAACTGTAGTGAAACATGTATCAATTAGGATGTTGTTGTCTATCACGGTTAATCTTGACTTAGAGTTGGAACAGTTAGATGTTAAAACAGCATTCCTACATGGAAGGTTAGAAGAGGATATTTTCATGGATCAACCAGAAGGGTATGTAGTCAAAGGAAAAGAGAATCATGTATGTCATCTTAAGAAGTCCTTGTATGGTTTAAGACAGGCACCTAGGCAGTGGAATAAGTGTTTTGATCTGTTTATGATCAAGCAAGGTTTTGTGAAGAGTCAGTTTGATCACTGTGTATATCTGAGAAAGTTTGGGAAGACTTTTGTATATCTGTTACTATACGTGGATGATATGCTACTGGCTTCAGCAAGTGTTTCAGAGATTGAGAAGGTTAAGAAGATGTTGAGTGGGGAATTTGACATGAAGGATCTTGGTCCAGCAAAGCGGATTCTGGGTATGGACATTGAAAGGGATCGTGAGAAAGGAATACTTACTCTGTCTCAGTCTGCGTACATTGGAAAGGTTCTGAGAGTTTTCAGAATGGAAGAAGCAAGGTCTGTCTTTACACCAATTGGAGCTCATTTCAAACTAGCTTCAATTAAAGACAGTGATGAGGTAGCAGGAGAAGTTCCATATAGCAACGCACTAGGAAGTATAATGTATGCAATGATAGGTACACGGCCTGATGTTGCATATGCGATTGGTCTGGTGAGTCGTTTCATGAGCAATCCTGGAGCTGTGCATTGGTATGCAGTTCAGTGGATATTAAAATATTTGAAAGGAGCACAAGATAAGAAGCTGGTGTTTACAAGGAGTTCAGAGTTCAGAGTTGTTGGCTATTCAGACTCTGACTATGGAGCTGATCTAGACCGTAGAAGGTCAATTACTGGGTATATCTTCACTGCAGGAGGAAATGTGGTGAGCTGGAAGTCAAATCTTCAACCTGTGGTGGCTCTCTCGACTACAGAGGCTGAGTATATAGCACTTTCAGAAGCAGTGAAAGAGTCTATTTGGTTGAAAGGTTTAACAGAGGAGTTAGGCTTTGAGCAAGGTCCTATTGATGTATGGTGTGATTCACAAAGTGCAATCTGTTTGGCCAAGAATAATGTCTTCCATGAGAGGACAAAACATGTGGCTACAAAATATCATTTCATAAGGGATATGATTGAGGATGGGACAGTGAAGGTTCTGAAGATTCCAACGTCTAGGAATCCAGCAGACATGCTTACAAAAGTCATTCCAGTCCAGAAGTTTGAGCAGGCTTTGGTTCTGCTTAAAGTGGCCAGGTGATACGCTTGAGGCCATGCTTGACGGTGCAATGAAGACGAGCTCAGGTGTGTTGATATCAAGGTGGAGATTGTTATGATCTTTGTGATATTCAACACACATATAAGAGAGAGGTGTTAACCGGGTTTTGGTTTAGTTCTCTTTAGGTACATTGATTAAATTGGTGAGTGGTTGGTTAACTATTTGTATCCGGTTTATTCAGGTTTGTATCTGGGATTCTTAATCTAGCTAAGAGTCGAGGTTAGAGGTCGTTAGGTAGTTGATTCAGTTGTAACGTTCGTGAGAGTTGAGTTGAGAGAGAAGGTGAGAGAGGCGAGGCTGAGAGTTCTTGTTCTTGAGGTTATCTTCATCTTGTAGCTCGGAATACTCGATTGTTCAAGTGGATTGTGTTTGCTTGTACCGTCAAGCTCCAGATGTAGGGTTCTCACATCGAGACCTGAACTGGGTGAACAAATTCTCTGTGTGTTGTTCTTTACTCGTACAGTTCATTCTCACAGTTACAAACGTTTCGATTCATCTAGTATAGATTCAAGTAGTGTTTACAACAAGAACTGAATAAAATCTGATTTTAACTATAAGAACCAAACAAGGATAAATAACGAAAAATTCAAAACTATAGGGGGCATAACACAAAAGACCAAAATTATTGGGGCGGATTATTAAATAAAAGAAACATAACCGTGACAGTTGACAGAGAATCTTGCAAGGTCTTCTTCTTTTGTTCTCACTTCTCATACTTTGATTCTGGCTTCACTTTTGTTCTTTACACGCTTTTTCCTAAATTCGATTGCGTTGTTCTTAGATCATCACTACCTCATCCTCGAATTCGTCTCTCTGTCTCTCTTTCATCGTTTTTTTCTTCTCCGATGAGATCTCCAGGGAAGCCGGTGCCGTCGATGTCACCTTCTTCTATCTCAACGGAGAAATCTCTACCTCCGACGAACACTTCAATGGCTATAGTGACTTTAGATAAGTCCACTACTCAGTACTCTTCATCTCCAACGCCTCCACATTCGCTTGATCATTCCACCGAATCAGAGGAAGACGAGAAACGTAGACCCGAGAGCTGGAGAAGCAAGAATTCACTAAAGGAAGCTTCTTCGGCTCGGGAAACTCAATCTCCGATTGTGGTGGTTCACAATCACAACTCTTCTGTGAAAGAATTCGTTCCTCCTGTGGTGACGACGAGGAAGAGTGTGCGAGTGGGTTCCGGAAGAAGCAGTGGTCAGCGATCAGGAGCTGTGTTAGCTATTCTAAGGAGGTCGAAGAGGGAAGAGGTGGTAAAGTTTTCAGCTTTAGGGTGTCGGCTTAGTGAGGTCGTGCTGGCTTTGATTTCTTTCTCAGTCATGGCTGCTGATAAAACTAAAGGTTGGAGTGGTGATTCTTTCGATCGTTACAAGGAGTACAGGTATCTTCTTCTTCTTCTTAGATAGTGATGTTATTGAATCTGAGGTTCAGGGTTTAGTTTAGGGTTTAGTGGTTTGAGTTGTTTGAAGCTGAATCACTAATGTTGGGTACCTGAGAAGCAATCTGAATGCATGTGAATTGTCTTCCAAAGCTTGCTGTCAGTTTATATGAATTGTTTTGAATACCAAACTTACATCTATTGTAATGTTCTGATATGGTGACAGGTTTTGTCTGTCCGTGAACGTGGTTGCTTTTATATATTCTTCTTTTCAAGCATGTGACTTAGCATACCATCTTGTCAAAGACAAGCACTTGATCAACCACCACCTTAGACCTCTGTTTGAGTTCATGGATCAGGCGAGTCATCATTAACTTACACTCTATGGTATTCTTTTGTTACTGTTTCTTTATGCTCTTTATGCTTTAGCATACGCATCTACTTATGAATAAGAAAAGGTTTGTGTTCTGAAGAAGATTAGTTGTTAATGCTATCAGGTACTTGCATATCTGCTTATATCTGCCTCAACAGCTGCAGTAACTCGTGTTGACGACTGGGTTTCAAACTGGGGAAAAGACGACTTCACAGAGATGGCTAGTGCCTCGATTGCTATGTCTTTCTTGGCCTTCCTTGCGTTTGCTTTCAGTTCCCTAATATCAGGCTATAACCTCTTTAACCAAGACTCTCTGATTCTCCCCTACTTTTTGTACAGTTTGTCCCATGCCCCAAGAACACACACACACACTTATTGTGTCAATGTGTCAATATATAATATATTTGAGAGATAAAACATCAATACATCTTCTTAGCATTGTAATTATTATACTGTTTATGAATTTTTGTAGACATAAAAGTTCCAAGAAAACTGTGTAATAGTATCTTAGTAGGATCTCAAAACCTTAGTTTAACATTTGTGCCAAAAAGGTTAATAGCTGCGAGTTACTGATAACTAGACCGCTTCTGCTGAGCCACCGCGTGCTTCTTTCATTGTTGAGAAAGCTAGCATGGGACATTATCACAGACACAACCCGTACAGTCATGTGATTGCAGCTCTCAAGGCTTTTGATTTGGAGGAAGTCCATAAGAGACTGCAGCACCTCCTCTGTAGTTAACCAGAGAGTGATGTTGCTGCCATCAGCCTTATGATGCGCTCTGTCACGGGCTTCTCGATCTTTGCTTGGATTAAAATTAGGGAATATAACTCTTGTTTGTATCTAGACTCTTGTGAGACAGAGAAGACGCATGAAGATATGGTTAAAGATCAGAAGAGTGAGGGAGAGCACCAGATTCTGCATGAGGTACTTGAGATGGGGACATTGTTTTCAAAGTTTAGGTGAATGTCAACCGAAGATACAATCAATACATAATTTTCTCTTAAGGGCTGCGCATTCATAAATCGAAAATAAAATTAGTTATATGTAAATAAAATTAGTTAAATTTTAATAAATATAATAATATTTTCATATATTTTATTTGTTTTTGTTATTTTAGTTTTTGTCTAAAATAATTAATTTATTGGATTTATAATTATTATTTGAGTTTATTTCAGATATTCTGAATATCTATTCAATTTGGTTCAAATTCAAATTCGATTTTTTGGATTTATGAGTTTAGAGTTTCCGATATTTTATGGATTCTAAATTTGGTATGATGCCATATTTTTGGATTTGGTTCAGCTCAGTCTTAATTTTCTTTATAGCTTACACAGATCCGGGCGGATCCAACTGAAATTACCAAAATTACCTAAATTCTATTACAGTGTAACATAAATATCAGCTGCCCCAAATAAAGTTACCAAAATTCTACTACAAATTAACATAAATATCATTAAATGCGTCCAGTCAAAATTATTATTTTCCCACATAATTTGACTGATATCGTTCTGAATGTAGGGAAGGGTATTTTAGTTATTTAACAGAGTCTCGAGACTTAAGACAGAGCGTCGTTTCATCTCACTTAAAGAAAATTAGGGTTTTGTCCTTCTCCCAAAAATTCAAAACATCGCCAAAGTTTCGATCTTTAATCACCGATCAATGGTTGCTAGGAAGCGAATCCGTCATGGAGGTGAATATTCCAGTGAATCCAACTCGGATTGCTTCGAAATCCCACACAAAGACCTACCTGTGTCTTCGTCTCCACTCACGAAGATGCATGAAGACGATGTCTCCGGTATGAAGACGATGCTCAGGAGGAGAAAACAACCGAAGACAACACCGGCGACATTAGTGTCTTCTTCCTCTAACTCGAAGATGGTCTGGACTAAAACCGACGAGCTCATCATTCTCGGGGTTTGTGAATTCTCTCTCTGCTTATTTACATTCTTCATTACTCTGTTTTTGACTCTCTCTGTTTTCTTCTTTGTAGAGTATCGTAGACTATGAAAAGGAAACCAAATTGAGCTACAAATCTAACTGGGATGATTTCTACGGATATGTCAAAGATTCCATTGAAGCAAACGTCTCCAAAAAGCAGCTCATTGATAAGATTAGATCCTTGAACAAGAGGTTTTTGAATAACCAGAGGAAAGGAACTGGCTTTATTAGTACTGAAGACGATGAAATCTTCAAGTTGTCAATGATCATATGGGCCAAAAATGAAACAGAGTATGCTTCTAGTGAGAATATCGACCAAGCCAAGGTGAGTTAGTGTTCCTTCTTCTTAAAAACACTATTGTTGAATTTGATACTATGAATGCGTCATTGATTTTGGGTTCTTGTTTTTGTTAAGGATGTGCCTTCTGAGGAGCATGAACGGGTCGAGGAGAATATGGACCAAGCAAATGTAGTGAGTGTTTCTTCTGCCAAGCTCCTTATTACCATCTCTAAACATTATACAAAATTTGATTGTTTCTAATGCGTTACTGATCTTGAATTCTGGTTTTGAATAAGGATGTGCCTGACGTTGAGCATGAACGGGTTGATGAGAATATGGACCAAGCAAAGGTGGTGAGTATTGTTTGTTCTGTTCTACCAAGCTCATTACCATTTCAGCATGTTATAGAGTTTTATATTAGTAATACGGAACGGATCTTAAATTCTTGTTTTGAATAAGGATGTGCCTGACGTTGAGCATGAACGGGTTGATGAGAATATGGACCAAGCAAATGTAGTGAGTGTTTTTTACTGTTTCTACCAAGCTCCTTATTACCATAGTTTGTTATTACTCATATCTAATGATGTTTGGGTTCTTGATTTGAACAAGGATGCGAGGGTTAATGCAAATATGGACCAAGAAAGGGTACTGAGTCCTTCTGTTCTTCCAATCTCAAACCATTATGTAGTATTTGATGTTAATAATGTGTATTGATCCTAGCTTCTTGTTTTGAAATAGGAGGTTCCTTATGTGGAGCCTGAACAAGTTAATGAGAATATGAACCAAGAAGAGGTAGCTAGTGTTGTTCTGTTTTTATATTACTTTCTCAATACATTATGTAAATTTGATATACTATTGCGTAACTGATCCTAAATGCTTGTTTTGAATAAGGCTGTGCCTTGCTCGGAGAATGTGCCTGTGAGTAACATAACTATGGAGACTGATAAAGGAAAGAAAGATAAGCGTGAGGAAGATAGTGTGGATGAGTATTGTGCTCTGAAGGATGCACTTGAGGCGACAACATTGTTTCAAAACGCATGTAAATATCAGCAGAAGAGGCTGCTTCAGAAGTTGAAAGACCTTGCAGCTCAAAGAAGAAAAGAGCTAGCCGATGAATGGAAGGGATTGCTTGCCGAGGAGATGAAATTGTTTGCCAAGAGAATGACTTTATCTGCAAAGCTTATAAGCGCAGGATATTCTTGTTGATTCAAGAAACAAAAAATGTTCTGCTTTTTGGGATTATCTAGTTGTTTTAGGTTCTTGCTACTAATGATTTTTTGGGGTGTTGAAGCCATCTTTTTGAACTGTTGACTAGCGTAATGTTAGAAAGGTTATGGCTTTTGTTTTGTCTTTGTGGTGCGACTGGTTTTGTGTTAATCAGTGACTCTATGTTGTACGTTTCTGAAATGAATCCAAAACACTTTACAGTCTGCATACTCCTACTAGCCGCTTCTTCAGTAGCAACTCAGAACTCTTCTTGTCCTCTTGACTTTTCCGTCTTACTACCGTTCCAGCTTCCGACACCCGCTGGCGCCACCACCTGCCAGTACCTCCTCCAAGGTCTACGTCTACTCTACTTTCACCATCTCCGGCAGACTGGTTCATTCCTCCCGCCACCCGACTCGGCTGTTTCTTGCTGGGATGCTTTACAGTCGTCGATAGCCGGATTTCTCCCTCGCTTCGATGTCTGATCTAGATGTGGTTTCCAGACCGGGTGAATCTCTTAGGGTTGCGTGAACATCACCACCAGGTCTCAGTTCGAATCCCGAATCCCTGATTCCACGCTGAGTATGGTTGTGATGCGATGCAACCTCTCTCTGGAGAGCAATACACCTTGTGCCTCGTGCACTCAGAGCTTGTCCGCGTTTCAAGCCTATCGGTGGCTGGCTGGGCTTGGTCGCTAGTCAGAGAAGGGCAGACGTTGGACGTGGTGGAAGAGGGGAAGCCGGAGAAGGGATCTCCAGAGGTTCTGGAGAAGTATGTGCTGATAGCAGTGCTTTGCCACCCTCAGTTCCACGCAAGACCAACAATGGATCAAGTGGTGAAAATGCTCGAGAGTAACGAGTTCACTGTTTTCTCTGTACCTCAACGCCCAATCCCTCTGGTGGTTTGTAAGGATGAAATTGACCGCTCTGTTAGTAGCAGCAGTGGCTCTGAGAAACTGACTGGCCCCACCGATATGATGGACCCCAACACAAATAGCTCTTTTCCTATTAGGTTGTTCATTTGCCTGCCGCGGCAGATTGTTGATCATTTACGTGCCATAGCTGCAAACGAACATGGCTTATGTTTTTTGCTTCCAACTTGTGAATAGTGTTAGTGTACATTCATTTCATTCTTTGATGGTTCTGTCACTTATCGCTCCAATAATTTTTTCTGTTGTAATGTCTTCAGCCCAGATAAAATTGAAAGATATAAAATTTCATACTATTAACCAACCAAGAAAATATCACTTTCATTTTATCCTCTCCGTTGAATTAAGTATAGATAATGGAAATCTTACATATCTTTTTTTGTCCTTGACTAAAAAGGTCATTGTACATATCTACCAGAGATCTGATTCTCTTGAGACTTCTAGCTTTCTTGTTTGCAGTGGTAATGTTGATCGCAATCCTCAATCAGGTTAGAAGGGTTTTGTATTCTTCCAGCAACTTCGGAATGTCATCCATCCGCAACTGAGAACAGCAAATGTGGATATTAATATGCCTAATGTTTGTTTACGATGCATAAAAGTTGTAGACCAAAACACAAGAGACAGAGTAATAATTGCATATCCTCAGTGCTGCTATATAGAAAGAGAATTGTATTTGTACAGGTTCTCAAAGCAACTTAAAGAATAGAATATCTAGGATCAAAGCCATAGAAAATAGGGTGAGATTCGTACAAGGGTCATTAGTACCTTTGTGCAACAAGATCGATTGGTGTCAAATGTTCAAGGGAGCTAATAACAGGAGGAAAGTATGCAGTATTACCTCGGAAGAACTTCTGATATGATAAAACGTAAAGGTCTTCTTACCGCGGAGACCAAAATCAGCAGATGTTAAGCTGCTCTGTGCTCTGAGACACACACCCGCCACAACAGTGAAAACAAGCATGTGTGAAGGAAAGGAAGACTCAAACCACCATTTGAATTGACATACAAAGAATCTACGTAAACAACAACTGAGTCCAAAATAACTAGCATGGGCAAGAACTCACGTGTGTTTTCGAGTAACCAGTCGCTGATAATCTCTAAGTAAGGAACCAAGCTCTTTTAGTTGTAAGGTCATTGGAGTGGACTCTTTCCAATGTTGACGAAGTGCTTGAGCTGCCATCTTTTCATTGAGACGCATTTCAGTACAAGCTAACACAATCACACATCCTGAAATAGACAGAGCAAAAGATCACCTGAATCATAGAGGCCTGATTATCAACTGCATCTCCCTCAATCAATCTTGTCCCTAATGCAACGAATTCCTGATCTTCTGACTCCTCAGGAATTTGAAGGTGTAACGCTGATGAAACAGATATCCCCATTATCTTTTGCAGTTCAACAATAGTGGATCCCTCTTGTCCCCTTTCCTGCTGTGACCAGACTCTTAATGTTAAAACAAGTTGAAAAGCTAATTTGACTGCATTGGCGAGGAACACTCAAGATGATAAGCAGGGGCTCTAATTACCTTATCCAATTCTCTATCTGACTCCTTAGTTTCAGGAGGATTACTAAGTTGAGGTACAGAAGACCTTTTGGCTATTGGATCATCTGAGAAAAATGAGAAAGAAATAGGGTGACTATGAGGTTGTGGTGAAAGCATATATGTTTTGAGTTAGGTCCCTATCTCGAGTTCAACATACATTTCTTTCATTAGAAACGAATAAGAACACATTCTCAGAAGGCTAATCAGTTCACTAAATTCAATCAGATGCGTAAAACTTCAAAACTTCCACTACAAACTTGATACAGAAGAAGAGCATGCTACAGTCTATATAACCAACACCATGATTAGTTTCTCAATGATACTAAAGACTTTCAACACATAAAATCTATCCACAGTTAACACTGATGATGAGTGTACACAGAATGACAAGTAAGTTGGATGTAAAACACCAGAACAAACATGAACAAAATACCTTCGGGAACCAACCACCAGAGATCACCGAAGGTCGATTTTCCATCAAAACCACCAATTAAAAGATGACGAGCTCCAATAGAAGTCATGGAATGGTAAGCTCGAGGAGGAGGAGGCTCATCATTGCTTATCGGTAAGCGCTTCCATTGAGCAGTTACTAGAATGTGAAATCAATAAATTAGCAGAAACGATAACAAAGCACACAAAAATGCACATCACAGTTAATCATCTCACTAGATTGTTATTGTAAATTATTGAGGTGGATTTTGGATTTGCAGGGAAAAAAATCTAATGAAACGAGCGAGCAAAAATCTACCTCTGTCCAAAATTATAGTGTCATTATAATAGACATCATAACGACTCAGCCATCCACCAGTACCATGTCCCCCGAATAACAGAAGCTGCATAAAGAGAATTAATGATGTGAGCGATGTATGTATCGCGAATAATAGCATCTTGATTGTATACAGAGATAACAAGGAGCAAACAAGAGCTGAAAAAGACATACATAATGTCCTCCGGATGTAACTGTATGACCACATCGAGCTGATGGTGCTTGGCCAGGAAGCTTGAGTTGGGTCCATCCAGGTGTTTCACGCTCTTTCTTCCACAACAAAGGTAAACCACAATAAAATCGAAACAGAACATAGGAAAGAAGAAAAATGAAGAGGGAACTCCGACAAGATTCAACGCATTTTCAAGAAAAATTAATTTTAAGATGAACCTTCATCTATTAGACCCTTCAAAGCCCACAAATCACCCATGATAGGGCCACCACCTCCTGTCAAAGATAACAATATCACACGCCATCGTTTCAGTTTAGTTGTTATCAACTCAAGAAAAACAAATTGTGATCATGACCTATATCTCAGAGCCAAAGAAACATCAAACTAGTTACTACATTAAGAAGTATGAATCCTTAGGATTGGAAGAGAGTTCTACAAGATATCACTACACCCAGTCAGGAAACTTATTGAGTAATACTGACAGCGATGGGTAAACACATCAGCATCCTCAATATTGTTTAATGAACGAAAAGGAGGAATAGCAAATTAGCATTCAACATTTAAATTTGACTTTTATCTTACAGTAGTTTGCTTCTCAATCAATAACACTTATCAATTGCAGTGTTCGGTGGGGGGGGGGGGGGGGGGGGGGGGGGGGGGGGGGGGCGCTGAGTAACAACATTTTCATTGTAGTGAATATGCCAAACACCTTAACTTATATAAGTCATGGTGCCAAGGTGAATAATTCAGAAGCCAACAGCAAGAATCTACAGAGTTTTGGTGTACTCTACCTCGGCCACCGAAAACTAGTAACCGTTTCTCAACCATGGTGGCTGTATGACCACATCTAGGAGGTGGCAATGACCCCGAAACCGACAGCTCCATCCATTCAAGGGACACTAATGGATACCAAGAGAGTTGACATTATCAGCAACTAAAAACAGTTTATTGACGAGAGAAATAAGTTTTACTTGTGTCCATCACATATACATCAGACAGCCACTTTTTACCGTCCCAGCCGCCACACCTGTCAGTGATTCGCAGGAAGATTATACTTAAACCTAACAAGCTGATGAACGTCTAAAGTTTGATACTCACAACACAATTTTCTGGTTCCCAATAGCAGCAGCGGCAGAAAAATCACGAGGCGTAGGTAAGTCGCCGAAGCTGGTTAGCTCAGACCACTGCCATATATCTGCAGACCACGTTAGCAGCAGTCATAAATAGAGGGTATCATAGAAGGGCCAAAGCAGTCGCCATTGTTAGAACTTACTACACACGTACCTGTATCTAGAACCCAAAAGTCGCCCAACCTGAAATTGATTTATAGAAATAAGCTATTCATAGCTGGTGAAATTAGAATGTAAAGCATCCATAACTAAAAAATATACCAGTGCGTACCTCTTGCCACCAGAACGTCCACCAAAGATGAACATATGACAATCGATTGTGATGGCAACATGAAACGCTCGCGGTGTTGGACCCACTTTTCCTTCAGACACGCTGCCAGTACATTCTGGTTCAAACCAGAGTTTGTTTTCTAGTCGACAGGAGACAGAACAAGCAATCATAAGACAACCAATTTTTACCTGATTAACAAATCTGAATGGGAAACCATGCTAACAGTCGATAAACTAGAAGAAACACTAGTCATTACAGGCGAAGCAAGCCATGACAGTAACTCGTAAAAAGGAGCATCTTTCCTTACTTGACAATAAACTAATCAGAATAACAAGGAACCAATATGAAGAGTCATACTGAAGTACTAAATTTTCTTCGGACAATTGATACAAAGAAACTACATTTGTCTCAGAGTAGACAAAGGAACCAACAATTTGTTTAGTAAGAAAATAAAAATTGAAGCTTTTTAGAAAACAGAAGCACCGAGAAAGGTAAGACAAAGGGATCATAGGATGATGATTAGTGATTACCAATATCATAAACAATTATGTCGTTGAGGAATTTCTTATCGACGAGACCGCCGAACACCACCACCATGGATTTTCCGACATTAACAGCTGTGTGTCCACTGATGAACAAACACCAAGAGATCAGCTGAAACTGAATCGAGAAGGATATAAGGAAAAATAGAGAATTGATTACCTCCGCGGCTGAGGAGGACTTCCGCTGTAATCGGAAGAGGAGGCTCGAACCCAGTGATGCATACGGTGGCGATGATGTCGGAAACGCACGGATCACCGTTTATTGGATTTGCTTCAAGTAAGCTTCTTCTCTTAAGTCAATTTAGCAGATCGCAAGGACTCTTGCCTCATGTGTTGATCGATTGTGCTTATTAATCCCGATCCGATATTTCTAAACCACCGAATTAGTTCCGGTTTGTTTGAGTTGAAGATGGACCGGTTAATTAGAATATTCTATTTTTCTAAATGGGAGATGGAAACTTAGAATCTATTCTATTAAAACAGGAAGGTTTGCCATGGTACATAAATGTTGTTCCCGGAATTTACCTTTGATATTATTAGGATTTGTAACCTTCATTAAGGGTAAAACTATAAAACAAATTATATTTGATTTATTCATATATCTTATAATATCTTTTGTTTTCCTTTTTCTATCCTAATTATATCTAACGAAAATCTTTTTTCAAAAATTTAATAAAATAATAATTAAGTTCGAAATTAATATTAAAATAAATATTATAAATTATTCTTAACTAAAATTTAACTTAAAGAAATAAAATCAAGCATAATTAAATTACTAAATCAATTGGTACATATAATTATATAATTTAATACATAATTATTTTATAAATTATATAATCATTAAAATTAATAAAACGGGTTGAATTAAGATTTATACATCAACTATTATATATATCAAAAGCATTAATTAAAATCAAAATAAATTAATTGATAAATATAATTAATAATTTATACATCAACTATTATATATAAATTAAGATTCTTTAATTTATGATTTAATTCAAAATATATTTATAATATATTTTAATATCTTTTTATTTTGTTTCAAATATATATATACACATATTACGATTGATGTTTTTACGATTGATGTTTTTACGATTGTACTTTTTAGCAGGTTTTTCCATCAAACTGAAAAATATTTAATTAATTAAACGGGTTGAAAAATTAATTAGCCAAACTGAAAAATAATTAAGTTACTAAATCAATTGGTACATATAATTATATAATTTAATACATAATTATTTTATTAATTATATAATCATTAAAATTAATAAAACGCGTTGAATTAAGATTTATACATCAACTATTATATATATCAAAAGCGTTAATTAAAATCAAAACAAATTAATTGATAAATATAATTAATAATTTATACATCAACTATTATATATAAATTAAGATTCTCTAATTTATGATTTAATTCAAAAATATATTTATAATATATTTTAATATCTTTTTATTTTGTTTCAAATATATATATATATATATATATATATACATATATTACGATTGATGTTTTTACGATTGTACTTTTTAGCAGGTTTTTCCATCAAACTGAAAAATATTTAATTAGTTAAACGGGTTGAAAAATTAATTAGCCAATCTCGATTATAAATTTTCTAAAAAAAATTCGCATGTAGTAAATAATTTCAGTTGATATATTTTAAAATTAATAAAATATTAAAATCATTTCATACTTATATTATTCAAATATTTGAAGCGTCAAATTATGCTTTATGTTTGAATGAAGTTTTTAACGGATAGTTCCATCAAATTTGCAAATTATATATACGACTACAACATGTATTTTATAAAATAATATTTTAGATAAATAAAATAACAATTAAACATATACCACATAACTTTTACAATAGTTGTTTTCACATATATATATATTTTTTCCAAACTATGATCTTACGATACAACACAGATTAAAATATATAATGCGAAATCGTTATTTTAATCTCTTAATCCTTACGATATATCTCCTCCAAATAACATATAATTCATTTTAAAAAAAAAACTAAATTGCTAACTCACTGTTTATAATGTTGGTTAAACAATTATAATCAAAATTAGATTACATAATTAAAAATCTAAATTACTATTAACAAAATGAATAAAAAGTAAAATTTGTAAAGAAAATTAAACCCGCACTTTATAAGTGCGGGTCAAAATCTAGTATTCTATTATAATGCTGATCTCCCAACAAGATGTTACCACCTAACTTTATTTCACTCTGCCAAGTGTTATGAGTTACAATTTTCACTTGTATAAATTAGAAACATGTACTGAATCTATTTTTTATATGAGTATACGTGAACACGTATTTTTTTTCCCTTCTTTGGTTTAAATTATAAATAACTTCTTCCAAAATTAAGGTTGTGAAATTTTTTTTTTTATAACCGTGAAGATCCAAAAAAAATTCTAAACCCAAAGACTAATTCCACGAGGTACATAGTTTCGACTAACAGGACAATTTTTCTACCAAATGAGAACCATTAGACTACAATCACTTAGAGCACGTACAATGCAGCATCTTAGCCTCGGTTCTTAACAAAAAAAATTATAAAATATTGTGTGGATCCCACGTGGGACCCACACTTTTTTAACAACCCACCTCTTAAAATTCTTATATAAGAACCGACTCTACACTGTTCCATCCACGTGTCAGACGACGATTGGTCCTTTTTTTTTTTTTTTGCATCTTAAAAAAAAAAAAAAATTATTAAATTTTTTTTTTTTAAGAACCCCAATGGATATCACCATTGGAGATGCTCTTAGAGCATGAATATCAAAGGTTCTTAGGGTGGGGTTCATAAGAAAAAATTATAAAATATTGTGGGTCCCACCCAATAGTTAAGAACCCCAGCTCCAAAAATTCTTAGCTAAGGATCGGTCCTTGCACTGTTCATGCCACGTGGCGACGTTCTATTCGTTCTTTTTTCGATTTTTTTTTTTCCTGAAAAAAAAAATATTTTTAAGAACCCCAAAATGGGTTCATGGATGTACATGGTCTTAGTTAAGGTTGTGAATGTTCCCAAACTTGTTCGATGCGTTTAGACGTGTAGAACAAAAAAAAAAAATTAAGCGAGATAGAACTTGAACAAATAACTTATATGTTGAGCACATGCATACAAAACCAAGTTCATCATTATCGAATAGTATTGAATACGGATTCCTGAAATATTCAAAAGACTTTGATCCGTGGTGTTCGACAAATGCATCGCCACCTAAAGTCAAAAGCTCAGGGTGCGATTTCTTAAGCCTGACACCTCAATTCTATTCCTATTGAAGCTGAGAGAAGGCATTTGAGGTCATGTTTTTGTTAGTTTTCAGCTAACAGTTATGCACTATCAGACAACAGTTTATTAAATACGCTAAATTAATGAAAACAATAGTACAAGATTTGCCGAGTGCATCTATCTGGCGCCCAAGGAAGATGAACGACGATTACTCCTATCATTTTGAGGTGGTAAAGAGGCCATAATAGTATTTTTTTTATGTTAGAAGAAAACAAAATTGTAAGCAAAATATTTCGATTTTCTTAAACATTATTTCTAGTTCCATGCTAAATAATTGTAGTATAACAAATATTTTTATCATATTGTCAACATTGATTTATCATATTATATCATATTGTCATACCTTAAACATTATTTCTAGTTTCATGCTAAATATTTGTAGCTTAACATTGTTTCTAGATTTATGTGGTCAATACCGTTTTTATTTACTATTCGTAATATTTAATCTACAGTAATATAGATATAACTAAACAACTAAATAAATTTGTTGTAGACAAAAAAATTATTTCATAAATAAAAGAAATCTAATCAACATCGGACTGTTGGCTATTATTAGAAATAAATTTTAATTCACACCTTAAATTAGTTTATCGTAATTACAATTACCATTCGAACTCTAACTAAAAATTATATTTAAACCGTCATTTCTTATTATTATACCATCATCTCGCATAGTTATTTTATTTTATTTTTAACTTTTTCATCATTTCGGACGGTGAAATTTATGATTTTCTTACTGTTTTCTGTCGCTAATTGTCCCATATGGCGATATCACTAAAATATCTTCATGTCTTAATTTATTTTGAATTGTATAATACTGGTAGTTTCAATAACAAATATACTTTGAAAATGCTCAATAATAATCTTTAGTTAATTTTCCAACTTATTTAAATTTATGACACAAGCAAGTATATTACCACGGACATGACAAACACTTTCAATCCGTATTTTTTTTTTATCGACCCAGCAGCTTATAAAATGCTCAAAACGGGAAAGTATTACAAACCCAACGGGACATCACCAGCAACCTTAGTTAAAGTTAATACAGTTTAATCTACTTTAATGAATTGATAAAATTAAGACTAAGCATACATAATCCACCTCTATCTCGTAACTCAAACCGGACGCGACTCGTCAACAGTATCGGCGATGTTAGGACTAGAAGAAGAACAGGTCCGAACGATGAGCGGGAGAGTGAGTTTGGGCTCCACCAGTCACCGGAGTTTGGCGGGAGCTTCGAAAAGCTTCAGGGACGTGTTTGTTTCTCCGGCGGGAGATGATGTTTTCGGGAGAAGCGAACGGCGGGAGGAAGATGACCTGGAGCTCCGGTGGGCGGCGCTTGAGAGATTGCCTACGTACGATAGGTTACGAAAAGGTATGTTGCCGCAACAAACGACAGTCAGCGGGAAAGTCGGGCTTGAAGAAGTTGATCTCAGGAAGCTCGCACCTAAGGAGAAGAAACATCTGATGGAGATGATTTTGAAATTCGTTGAAGAAGATAACGAGAAGTTTCTCCGTCGATTGAGAGAAAGAACAGACAGGTTTTTTGAACTTTCTGAAAGTTTTTGAATTTGGTTTGAATCCGAGTTATGACATAACTACTACAAACCAATATTATTACAAATCTCTAAGTTTTTAACTTTGGTGTGACAAATTTGGTATCTTTCTTGTGTGTGTTGAATTGAAAACAGAGTGGGAATCAAAGTTCCAAAGATCGAAGTTAGATATGAGAACATATCAGTGGAAGGAGATGTGCGTAGTGCAAGCAGAGCGCTTCCTACTCTCCTCAACGTCACTTTGAATACAATCGAGGTTCTGACCTTTTTTTTTGTATTTTGGTTAACTTCATCTTATTTTTTTTTTAACTTCATCTTGTTCGATGTCGTTGAGAATATATGATAAAAAAACCTTTGACAAAAATAAAAGTTTCAGGAAAAAAAAAGATGAAACCTAACTTTACGGTTTTTTGCGTCTTCTGCACGAATGTTTCCTTCCTTTTTGGGAGGTAGTCTTGCCGGTCCAAAATTGTACTATATTTTAATTTTTCAACCTTATCTGTGTAAATGTTAAACTTTTTTTTTTTTTAATCAACAAACTTTGTGAAACTAATATTGATGATTTTCAATAGTGCGAGGCTCAACATGATAATCTTCTGTCTAATACAGAGAAAAAAATATTTTGACACATTAATAAATATCACTACAGTATAACATTTTATCTAAAATGAATATTTAATAAATTAATACTTCCGTAAATTAATAGGATTTTTTAGTGTCAAATTAAATTTTGATATAATTAATATTTTGTGAAATTAATATTTAATTTAATTAAGATTTCGCTAAATTAATAAAATAATATAGTTTTGATGTTATTAGTTTATAGAAAATTTTACTATATTAACAAAATTACAAAAATAAAGTAGGCATATTTAAATGTAGAAACTTAAGTGTAATAAAAAAAATCAGCTACTGAATTATAGACTATTTTGAAAAAAATGATGTTTTTTATCGCCTAAAATCCTAGTTTGTTAGATATTAAATTAGAGTCCGACCTAACTTTCAAATAATATATTCGTCTAAGCGTATATTCTTTAGATTTTCTACAACTTATTTTTACATATATATATCATAATAAATATATTTCACATTTTTCAGCAATTTATAATGTTGTTTGCCAAATTTATTAGTAGATTTAATTATTATTTATTTTACTTGCATACTTGCATACTTGCCATTTTTTATTCTTTGTTGTGGATATTGAAGCGTTATATAAACAATGATGAAGACTTAGATTTTTTGTTGTTGTTATTTTGTTGTTATACAGAGCATTCTTGGACTCTTCCATCTCCTTCCATATAAAAAGAGTAAGATTTCAGATACTTAAAGATATCAGTGGCATTGTCAAACCATCAAGGTAAATTAAAGCAAAATG